>WNWU01000006.1:28132890-28216869 GCA_012654045.1 Ptyas mucosa | reverse complement strand
AAGAAAGAAAGAAAGAAAGAAAGAAAGAAAGAAAGAAAGAAAGAAAGAAAGAAAGAAAGAAAGACTGTATGAAAAAGCAGGAAGAAAATCCATGGTGAATAAAAGCCATGTATTCAGTGGTGGGATTCAACTGATTTGCACAGCTTCAGCCGAACCAGTTGTTAAATTGCTGGCTGGCCCTGCCCCTCCTCACCCTGCCCCTTCCAGAAGTCCCCACATGCCCCGTTTTGGCTCCCAGGTAAGTGCAGGGAGGCCTACTAGATCCAAAATGAGGCATGGGAGGGGGGGTGGCATGCCCTCCTCCCCCAGGGCCCATTTTTGCTCCCAGGGGGCTGCAGGGAGGCCTACTAGGCCCAAAACATTTTTGCTCCCGAGGGGTGCTGCCTGTCACACCCTCTGGCCACGCCCACCACACCCGTTCCCAGCCAGCTGGTCATTAGGGCAGAGAACCAGTTGTTAAATTATTTGAATCCCACCACTGCACGTATTTAACTATATGAAGAAGGTCAAGAAGATCATTCTTCTTGGAATGTATGGGAATTATAATTCTCTGTTTTTTGGAACAATAATTTGAATAGGCTGCCAATGAAATCTCCTTTCAGCTCTGTGGTAAACAATTATGATTAAGTCCTTACCTTCATAGATAAGGTCCACAAGACCTTTGCAGTTTCTACTAAGCTTCATCCCCTACTGGTTTCTCCTTTCTTTGCCAGAATACTTTGGTTCAGAAAGGTGGAAAGATTCACAGCAAGGGTTGTGAGGCAGACTCTAAAGTACTTCTTTTTTGTGTGTGAGAGAGTTTTTTTTTAAAGTTCAAAATAAAAAAAAATATAATAAAATAAGCCCTTCCAGTATAAATATGCATAGCATAGTGGGAGGTTCGGAGCAGAGAGACACTTTGAACAAAAGAGCTTAGAAGAATATAACAATGAGTGAAAAGAAACGCTACAGTCAGAAGCTTGTTTCCGCCTTTGGGCACTGTATGATCTCCTGCAAATCTTCAGGAGGAATGTGGGATCTTTTTAGCTGCACAGTCATTGTTGCAGAGCAGATAATTCCAAAATTTACATTATGGGGATGGAATAAAACTGATTTCTGCATGGAAAAGTGGCAACCAAAATACCACTCAGCTGTCTTAGTGTTTAGGTAACATAGATTTCTGCAACTGATACAGCCAGAAGCAGGAAAGCTAGTATCCTATAAATGTTTTTGATAGGAACCCCTTGCTTTTTAATAAAAACATTTTTAAATATATAGCATGTCACTTAAATAAAATATAATAGTATATTGTTATCAAGTAGAAAGAATTTTAAAATTATTTAACAATTTTTACAATTACTGTTGTAAAATATCATGCGAGCTATACCAAAATATTGCTCTTTTTCTTCTTCTTTTGCATCGTTGAAAATATTGTCTTCTCTGAATTACACATTCCAGAAGCCCAGTCTTTAACATCTGGAATAATATACCCAGTGCAATCATAATTTCTCATAGACAGTCAAGCTCCAAGTTGTGGGGATATAATTCAGCATCACATTAACCATATTTAACAGATATTTCACCATAAAACTACTTACGTACTTTGAAAAAAAAGATACTAACAATACAAGATCATATGGATCAGTGATCCCTCAACTTTGTTGTATTTCCAAAAAAGAAAATCTGATGTCCATCCTTTTAGGTACACTACATTCTTTCGTGAGTCCAGTAAATTCAGAATACAATTTATTTTGATAAATTGATTTTATTTGCAAATACATTAATACTACTTTTTAAGGACTCACAGTTATTGATTTGGCCTTATCAGAGATTCTAATTATTTAATCCATGACTGAGAAACATATTAATATATACTTTAAAAAGATAAGTTAAAGATAAATTCTAGAATTAACTTCTATTATACCATAGTTTCAATCAAATGAGAAAGTATCTCAAGTGCTTTTGAAATGGCCAAGATATTGGGGTCATATTAAGCCAATAAATCATGCTTGAGTTGAAAATACTGCCACTGTTGTGAAGCAAGGAGACCAAATTCAATTTGAAGCTAAGAAAAATCCTTAAAGTAATCATTGTATAATAATTGATTTAAAGGTATTATACCAGTTTCTGCCATACTTTTCAATAAAACATTTTATTACCTGTTTCTTAGTATAAAATTATTTCAAAGAGTTATATATTCATGAATCTCGATATAAAAATACAATCAATTTTTGGGACTATAAAGCTCCAAATGTTAATACAATCAGTTTAAACCACAAAACCCAACTTTTTATATACTTGTGTTGATACACTAGAAGCTAAGGAAAAATAAGCAAGGTTTATCCCAATTAATCTTGGAGCCAGAATGCTTTTCAAAATACTACATTATCCAAATAAAATTAGGCAGAGAATACTTATCTATAATTGCTAAAATATTGTTATTTATTTATGTTTGCAACCCACCACAGTAATACCCGCAATATCTGAAGATTGCCTTACGCTAATAGCTAAAGATTTAAAAATTTAATGAAAAATCAAGGACAAAAATGGGCAACCCTGTCAAGTGTTGCAGAACAACGCAAAGGAATCTGAAATAATTTCATTTGTTATAACTCATGCAGAGGGTTGTAAATAATATATTTCAGTCCAATGAACAAAATACATTAGGAAATCATATCTAATCATCGTTTTAAGAATTTAATCTGAATGCAGTGCTTTTTTCCTGCATCAAATTTTTTTTTCTGCATTAACTACTAAAAAGTCCTTTCTATTTTTAGCTACATCCAATATGTATATTGGATGCTTGCTGATTTTTAACGAACTTATGTTGAGAAGGGTGAATTATATAAAATAAAATCTACTGTAAATTAGGATCTTGGTATCTACATCAATTAACAAAACAGGCCTATAATTAGCACAAAGTATAGGACCTTTGCCTGGTTTTAAAATGAACCTTATGTAAGAGTCATGAAACAATAATGACATTTTCTTGCAACTGACCCCAACTAATGGTAGTTGGGGCTTGTGGAAAATAAAGTTTTTAAAAAGTGGAAGACTCCAGGTAGCCTCCCTGCCCTACTGTAGAACTTCAAGCAACCCTTAAATGTCTCTAACTTGATTAATTAATTAGTGTAATAAGTAGCTGGAATGAATAACTCTCCTCAGCTCAATTCAGAATCAGCATAATTATTTACAAGCTTTCTCCTCTGAATCCTCCAACTCCCACTAGTTCAATTTTGTAGTCTTCAACAGTCTAATTATGCAAAAAAGGAGGAAAATGAAGTGCATACATACGTTGTGACAAGTTTGAACTAACTATATTAATGGTTTCTCTTATTATTATGCCTATGCTATAAAGAAAGAGGCAAGTCGTAGACATAATGCAGTTTTAATTACTGTTCTTTTCCTATAGAATGAGTTTCATATAATCATATAATTCATATAATCCTCAGAATATTATGCAGGCTCATTCCATATAAAATAAGGGATTTCCACCTGATTCTCCCTTTGGCACCTCTTCAGTTCTTCTTTTGCTAAAGGAAGCCTGCCAATATAATATTAACAACATCTACTTGTGGTCTGAAGATCAAGTAAAATCTGTCTTCTATAAGCAATATTTTTTAAAAAACACACCAGGTGGCTGCAGAAGGAAGTAAACAACTAGTTAAAAAGGTACATTGACAAATGGTCCTAATAACCCACCAGCAGTAGCCACCGCAGATGAATTTGTAATGAACTCAATTATATTTTGTTAGACATGCTCTTCTGGTGGCATCATTTTCCATAACACGGTCTAGTAATTTATAATAGATTAAATGATAGCAATCAATTATGAAATTACCCTAGCATTTTCCCCTGGACATTAATTTTTCTGCTATTATTTCAAGCCTTATTATATTGTCTCCTATGTCTTTCCACCAAATGTTCTTTTGTTGCAGAGTATTGTCAAGGATTTCCATCCATTCATTACACAGCATAATTCTTGAGAGAATCATATTGCATAACAGATATTAGCATTTTCTTTTCCCTGCATTTTACTGAATGAAGTCAAATCCTGCGGCTCTTATCCTGGTCCTTACAAAGGATATTGGGAACCTGCTTGTTCCTTAGTAGTAGTAAGGGTCATACTAAAGTTTATTTCTTCTGGGTAAAAAAAAATAAATACTATTTCTTTTTCATAGAAAACTTCTACAGTAGCTTGTCTTCCTCCCTCCCTCCTTCCGAATAGAATAGAATAGAATAGAATAGAATAGAATAGAATAGAATAGAACAGAACAGAACAGAACAGAACAGAACAGAACAGAACAGAACAGAATAGAATTTTTTATTGGCCAAGTGTGATTGGACACACAAGGAATTTGTCTTGGTGCATATGCTCTCAGTATACATAACAGAAAAAGATACGTTCATCAAGAATCATAAGGTACAACACAATGATAGTCATAGGATACAAATAAGCAATCAGGAAACAATATCAATATAAATCGTAAGGATACAAGGAACAAAGTTACAGTCATACAGTCATAAGTGGAAGGAGATGGGTGGTGGGAACGATGAGAAAATTAATAATAGTGCAGACTTAGTAAATAGTTTGACGGTGTTGAGGGAATTATTTGTTTAGCAGAGTGATGGCATTTGGGGAAAAAACTGTTCTTCTGTTCTCCTTGTTCTCCTGCATCAAATATGTTCTTGATACTGTATATACAAGACAGTAAGCAGGCATTCGAGCATTGCAAAGAATGATGGAGTGGTCAGGAGGTATAAGTGCAATAGCACTTATACTTATATATTGTTCCATCATGCTTTACAGCCTTCTCTAAGCAGTTTACAGAGTCAGCCTATTGTCCCCAAAAATCTGGGTCCTCATTTTACCAACCTCGGAAGGATGGAAGGCTGAATCAAACCTTGAGCTGGTCAGGAACGAACTGCTGGCAGTGGGCAGTTAGCCTGCAATACTGCATTCTAACTACGGTGCTACCATAGCTCTTAATAAAACCTGAAGGTGTAAAACTCAATAGTCTCTTTTCAGCTAGAAAGCATATTTGCAATCACATGATTTCTCACTTAGTGACAGAGTTAGCAATCCCGATTAGGGTGTTAAATGAGCACTTCCTGTATATTCATTTTTACGTAAGTCCTAGCCAAGAAAGATTAGAGATTTAGATTTTCCACCTATCAAGATCTTGTTTTATTTCTTTGCATATTTTATTATAATTGTTCTGAAATATGTCTTTGTTGAATCGTGCCAGGCAGAATCCCATATATTTCAGAGTGTCCCCCCCCACAAAATCTTTCTTCTTTTGGTATTAAATATCTTGTTATTGTTTCTTTTTTAAATTTAGTTTTGTATCCACTGTGTTTGATTATTTTCATCAACTGTCTTATACAACTCTGTGGTTGCTTAATAGCTAACACTATGTCATCTGCATAACATTTCATCTTGTATTCCTCTCCCTGAATTTTCATTCCAAATATTTGCCTGTTTTTCCAATAAAACAAGTACAAATAGTTAGAGTGAACTTGAATGTGAATCCAGATCATTTCAGCCAAAGTCCAACATGTGATTTATTATTTCAGCCTTTATCAGTTTCATTAACCTGATGCTATACAGATCTTTATTTTATTTATTTTTTCTCTCTCTCTCAACAGAAAAATAGGTTAGACCTGAATGGATAACATATGGCCTCTAGATGTCACTCAGCTACAAGTCGGGAAAACAAGAAGAGGCAAATGACAAAATGTGTGTGATATTATCATGCAAATTCCATGCCTTACGAACTTGGGCAAAACATCAGGAAGTGTGTACAAAATGTCAATATTTGCATGATGAGGTCACGGCTTGTGTGATATTTTGGTATTGCACTTTTCTGTGAACACCAGTGCTTACAGCATCCCTAATCATTTATGTTGAAGACTGTTGTTTTGTACCATCTGAAGAATCACTCTGCTCTTTTGGTTGCTAAGTCATACAGTGATTTGTTTGGCTTTGGCTTAGCATGATATATGGATCCAGATAATGGTGGTCTATTAAAAAAAACTGTGGAAAAGCACAATTCTATGGTTTTAGCATGTATGAACCAGATCACTAATTTCACCTATGCGAAAGGAACTCTGTTCAGAAATCTTACTCTTGTGTCAGATGAATGTGTGAGGAAGTAATGGAACAGCACCTACTTAAGAAGTGTTGATCCATATGTCTGGGTGTATGTACTGAAACAGGAAGCTACCATAGGAGAAACAGGTACTTGGTTTAAGAAGCTGCAATAGGTACATACTATGTTGCATTCCAAAACATTTTTTTCTCTTCCAAGCTAAAGTGTTGTATGGCGCTACTACATATCTACTGTTAGGTGTTATCCTAAACACACACACACACACACACACACACACACACACACACAGCGGTTCGAATCCCTACTGCTGCTGTCTGGTTTAGCTGATAGGGCTGACAAACAGTTTATACTAGATCATCTTTAGCATCTCGTTTCCATGAAGGTCATGCCATTTATCTTGAAGATACGAAGATGTTCAATTTTAGCAAGCAAAATATTGCTTTTGGGGAGAAAATAAATATCAGCCAATATATTTTCTCCTCAATTTGTTCATACCCGAGTAATGCATTATGTAGTCCATTTATCTATGCATGGCAGCCTAATGCCTTAGTTGGTTGTGATTTACTTAAGTCACACAGAACAGAAATGTGACAAGGAAACAACTTGTGAGATGAGGTGCAGTGTTTCAAAAAGACCTGAACACAGGCAGAAATGTAGGTCTTCTATTATTATGCCAAACAACATTCAAACTGTTAAAACTAGAACTGAGAAACCTGACTATATCCAACATTTATACATATTGTTCTATCTGGCCTTTCAATATAGAATGCAACCTGCAAATTTTAAGAATTCATTCAAAATAAAATTCCATCCAGACAAAGGCTGGAAAACCTGAAAATTGTATAGACTGCAACAACAGGTATGTGTTTAACATTCAAACGACTAACTGAATCACAATCACGTGTTTCAAAGAATAAATGTAAGAAATTATTTTTTCTTTATAAATAATTCCTGATCAGAACCTTTTCATTCCTTTAACTCCCATCTTTCTCTTATCAGTGGCCCCCTATATTGGTATAAATCCATGAACACAAGTAACTTAACTGAGTTAGATGATCCATTAATCCAAGAACTACTTTGCTTATACTTGCTGGTACTAATGACTCCGTGACTGGTTGCTACTGCTAAATAGAAAGGAGTTTATCTTTATAACTGCATAGATTACAAAGGAATAATGACTTTATTTATTTATTAAATTTATATGCTACCAATCTCATGATTTGAAGCAACTCTGGGCTTCTATTTCGTGCCTTCTATTATATTTTCATTTTTTAAAAAAAATCAAAGTAGTTAATTGATTTATTTTTGGGAAAAAATGTATAGCATTCCATAATTTTCCTATTTTCTTGTAATTTTTTTAAAGCAACATTATAATTATCTTGAAGACCTTCAACTTCTAGTTATCCTACCAGTAATGAGATTTCAATTTATAGGTCTATAAATACATACCTGAAAATAAACCTCATAGAATACAGTAGCAATTATTAGGACTGAGAAGACAAATTTTGGGGGGAAGGGGGAGGACTTCACGCTCGGCATTAGTCCAGCAGTTCTCTGCAATTAACTAGATTTAGGGGTTCCCCCCCCTTTTTTTCATGCTTCCACAAGAGCCGGGGAAAAGAGATCCCATTGCTTTAAAAAGATTGACTATTAAAGCAGTAACACACCTTTGTTCAGATTTACATGGCAGCCTAAAAAAAAAACAGTCAAGCAATTCTAAGGAATAGTGAAGAGCTACTGTGCTTATCCTCATGCCAGTGCAATGAACTTCTAAATTGTTTGCTCAATGTGCACAGTTCCATTTTTAAAACACACAAATAATTGCGATGATAGTTTAATTTTGACCTGTGGTATCAGCTACCGCTTTGGTGTTTAGTGGCTTTACTGCCGTTTCCTCATTTATGTGGCTGCTCTTGTAGGCTTTTTGAATGATGATTATTTCTTTATCAATGTCACCACTGAAGAAATCCAAATGACATATTGTCTATTATACTATTGTTTACATAAATGGGACACATAATTTTTTTATCCTCACCACATATTAAATTGAATATGAAATAAAATATTTTCTATCTTTGCTTTTATAATTATTTTACCATGGAAATTGTTTTTATAAATACATTATAAAGTACAGGTTTTTTTTTAAAAAAATATTTTTCAATAACAATCCGTGATTTAAAGTTATTTTAAAAAGCTCATAGTTCACATTATAAATTATTTTAATCAGTTTATTAGCTCCACAATAGATTCACACCTTGTGTCAGTTGTGATTTGTAGCAGAATATCAACACAGAACAACACACCCTCTCTCAATTCTCTTAAAATAGACATACCAATTTATTCAGCACAGATGCAGCTTGCTATTGTGTGAAATTAACTAAAACCCCATAAGCAAGAAGTTTTTCTTAAAAAGTAACTGTAGATTCAGTTGAGGTCAGTATAAAATCTTTTTACTTGTTATGGAAGAAAACTGGCTCCAGGTGTCTTGCCAAAATAGAAGACAACTGGTTGCGATTCAGCTAGTCATTTAAGTGTGAATGTTAAACACATACCTGTCATTGTAGTCTATAAAATTTTAAGGTGATCCATCCTTTGCCTGGATGGGATTTTATTTTATTTATTATTTTATTTATTATAAAATTTATCATAATCATAAACCAGTTTTTTTCTTTCTTAATTCAGAACTTGTGAGTATGACACTGCAAAGCACACTTACATTTTACTTAAGGTTTAATCTGGTACTCAATTAAAAACAAATGCAGGACTCCCAAAAAATGGACTTCCATTGAAAGTCCCTTAAGTATCCTGAAAGGCCAGATACTGCTGCATAATCTGTTTCTAGTGCCCTGGGTCTTTTTATCTTTTTTAAATTAAAAGACTGAAAATGATTAATTTCCCCCTTGCTAAGGTCTACAATGAATTTGACATCTCAGTCTGTACAATTTTAAAACATCAAAGAAAGGTCAAAGCCTAGAAGTATTCCTAATGATACGAATGCTCAATTATGCTATGAGTCCCTAACTTAATAACCTGACATTCCTTATGTCCTTCTACTACATTGCCTTTCTAACAATTTATTTTTACAACTGAAAAAAAAATATCAAGCCACAAATTAGGCAGTTTCTCCGAGATATTTATTCTCTTTTTATTTAAATTCCTTTTATTTTTTTTTTAAAAATTAGTTCCAGAAATATGTTTTCAATGCTCAGCAATACAATTCAAACGCCCCCACCAGATATTGTTTTCAGGTCTTATATAACATTTTGGCTTTCTTCACGTTTCGCCCTAGAGTTCCCCTCCAAAATTCCCCTCCAAAAATACCCTTTAAATATGTATTCATAATTGTTGTTATTGTTCTCCTTAATTGGTCATTTAGTCTCTTCATCTTCTTCAATAGAGCTTAGGTCAGCCTGACCCAACTTAGAATGTACCAAAGCATCTATTTCCTCAAAACAGGTATCACAGTTCCCTTATTCTTCCCAGAATATAATGCTTACTCATGTCATATTCACAGGTTTTATAAATCAGGTTATATGAAGGTTAAATATGGCGTTACTTAGGTTATGAGTTTTACAGGAATAATTCATTTTTCTCTCACTTAATAACAATATATTGAATATGCTTGCATGAATATGATTTGTGTTTGTTGTTGTACCCTATGGTATCTGCTGGATGTGTTGAGGTAATAACTTTCAGAATTTACTTATAAGTTACTTATGACCCAGTTCTGCTGGCTGTCCCACATTCCCCCTCCACTCCCAGAATCACATTTTGGGCACTTGGCAACTCATCTTTATGCAGGTTGCAGCATTCTGTGGTCATGTGACACAATTTATGACCTTTTTATGCTGGAAACCAGCCTTTTCAGCAAAAAAACACTCATAGAAATGCACTAATTTGCTTAACAATTGTAGTGTTTGTTTACCAACCTCTTCGAAGAAGGTCATAACATTGGGTTGGTCCTATCAGTGCTTCAAGTTATGATCATCATGACTTATGATGGAAATTCAGGGGTCCATTAAGTTTATAAGTCGAGAACTACCAATAGATAGGTTGCCTAGGAATTCTGTAGCAGATCTGGAAGGTGTTAGGTTAGAGCTAATGTACATTAAAATGCAACCAAATGCTAACTCAGATTAGAGTCAATTTCATTGAAATCAATCAGATTATCTCTGAGCGCCATTTTTAAGATTGCAATGTCAGTGATAGGCAGATGGCTACAAATATCTTAAGCTGCTTTACAAACATAGTTCAAGGAAACTTGAAAATTAATTTGAGGTTTTGCACTTGTCAAAAATATCAAAGGTAAACCTATGGAAACAGGATACTGGAGAAGATGGATAGTCTCTGGTCCTTTTTCGGGAATTTAATTTAAACTTAACTTTAACTTAAACTTACAGAACATTGCAATCCAGTGAATAACATCCATGACTGCAGAAACCTGGTATTAGATTACTTGATGATGAAACTTGTACACAAGAAAGCCTTATTTCTCTGATATTGCAAGTTACTTTATGAACAGCTTGTCTGTCACCTTGCATATATTCTAAATAAACAAATGGAGCGTGAGCCAGGATTTCCCCAATAATATCCATATTTCAGCCATGAGTTCACTTGGCAGACTTAAGGAAACTATAATTGTTTAGCATCAGCCCTCCATCCATTTCTGAAAAATATGAACAATATCAGCCAGGTGTAGCATGACATCTCATCCTCACAGAATTATTAGGAAAATCTTCTGCATTTGCCTTAAAATAGCATTATATTGTCTTCCCAAGGCAGGTAACAAAGTAACTAAGTTACTTTGAAACCATTCAAAAAATTGAAATAAAGATGAATGAAAAACAGCACCATTTTACCATTTCACTCATTTATTACTTAGATTTACATCCCACTTTTTGTTCAGGAGTTTGAAAGGCATGCCTCCTTACTCCATCCCACTTCGCCCCACAGTATCAATGTGAGGTAAGGGGGACTGAGCCTAGGACTAGTCAAAGTCACTCAGTGAGCCTTGGTGGCTGACAACAGACTTAAATCCAATATTTTAACCACTACAGCCACATGAATTCTTAGCATCAGCCACAGTGACAATTGCTTTTTATAATCTATAGCCTCATATGAAGATTCAATTTGAGAAGTACTGAAACATTTGAGTTTTGGGTCCATTTTTAAAAAGAAAAAAGAAAAAAAAACTCTAGATGTTCCACTTTGCAAAAAATTATTAAGTAATGATCAGGCCCACACCGGAAAAAATAAAAATAAAAATAACTTGTTCTTGCCAAGGCAAGACTGAACTACAGGCTCGTAAGTAGCACTTCCATGGCCAATTTTACAGTCCCAACATATTCATACAGCTGTAGATAGCCTTTCAAATATTTTTCAGTACCTATAAAGCAATGCTTTGAGAGCTTATAAAAATATGACTCTGACATTATTGGATGTCTGGCATATGTTTTCAAAAGCCCCCAGAACTTTATCTGGCAGTGTGGAGGCCACTAGTACAAGTATTTCTGCTTCTGCTATTCCCCATTAACTGCTAAATGATTCCCATGAATAACAAATAAATTTTGGACAATTATAAGATATTTGTGGATTAACAGCAAGCAAAGTGATTAGAGGTATCAAATTATTTACTGCAAATTACTTCCCAGTTCTTGTTAATTATCTGCAAGTAGCAATTCCAGCCCTGCCATTTGCAGTCTCCGTATAAAAGAAATTAAAGTCCAGTGAATGGGCAATAGGGAAATCCAACAAGTTTAAATAGCCTCTCAAGAAAATTAGGACATTTATAAAATATACAATAACATAACATACTAAATTGCTATGGCAAGAGTTCTCTTCCAGAGGTGTAATGTTCCTGCCCATGTTGCTTCATAATTAGTGAGTGATACTCTTTGGCTCTTGAGAGACCTCAGCTGTCATCACAAAACAAACCTCATGTAATTAGTCCTTTGGTCTCAAATAGCATGGGCACACTTAGATTCCTTTGGTCATTAAACTTGGCAGAGGAATTCAAGTCACTACTTTTGTTATAGGATTATAACTGGGTTCAGTGCTACTAAAATACTGAAATGACTCACAATGCAAATGGAGATATATTAAAAAGCATGAGTTGTTGGGATATTCAGTTGCCCAGGCTCCACCCCGCAAGGAATTATGGAGTCGTTAAATGATGATGATAATGGAGATCTTTGTCTTCTGAATGGCAAACGGGAGCTGTATTTAAACCAGTTACAGAACATAATATTTCTGTTGAAAAATGTGTTTATCTTTGTGTGTCTTTTATTGTTTTTTTACCTCATGGCACTTACACTTTGAAAAAATATAAAAGAAAGCATGTAATAGATTTTATCAATCAATCAATATAAATTAAAATATTATCAGTCATAACACTGTGAACATATCAAATAAAATGTTTGAGGATTCTAAAGCAACCTCTTCTTTGTTTTGATAAATGTATAAATGAAAGGAGATTTAGGTTCTCTGAGATTATATGTAATCTGGAATGGCACATTTAGTAATACTTGCACTATATGACTCTTCTAAGTTTTGTGTTTCTGTTCTATGCCTGATTCTGTCTTGTTGGATTATTTGAGGCAGTGATTTGCAGCTAGCAAGTCAGAAAGAATGCTAACCTAGAGCCCTTTGTCTCAGCTCAGAGTTATAACTGATAGATTTTTAATAATTTTTATTTGATAAAATCTGTACATGCTTTTATTTCCAAAACATACAAATATTCAAATTTGAGGAGCAAAAATCTGTATGAAGTGTTTTCAACTGGTTCAAAGTTCAATGTCAGAGAGAGAATGCTACCTCAGCATCTATATAAATCTACTCATTCTTGAGTTGGCACATAGAGAATACAACATATTCAAGAAAACACTCTACTAAATCTTAATTAACATGGAGAATATATTAGGCACTGAAAATCAAGATAAGGATCTTGAACTTAATATTTAGCACACTCCAGTGAAACCATCATAATACTCTTTTTCAGAACGTGGCTGGTCTATCCACAAAGGCAGTTTATATGCTGTAATAATCTAATCTTGAGATTGTTGGTATGACAACTATTAAAGCCAGAAGAGTTATCTCTGATGAATTAATTGGAGCTGGAAAAAAAATATTCTTAGCCAAAGTGGCACAGTGGTTAGAGTGCAGCACTGCAGGCTACTTCAGCTGACTGCTAGCTGCAGTTCGGCAGTTCAAATCTCACCAGCTCAGGGTTGACTCAGCCTTCTATCCTTCCGAGGTCAGTAAAATGAGGACCCAGATTGTTGGGGACAATATGCTGACTCTGTAAACCGCTTAGAGAGGGCTGTAAAAGCATTATGAAGGGTTATATTAGTTTAAGTGCTAGTGCTATTGCTATATGATGGTGATGAAACAAGGAGCACCCATGATTAGTTTCTAGTTCTTTCAGAACGACGACAATCCTATCCAAAGCCTGAACTTACTCTAGTTCACAGAAAAGGAATTCCCTGAGCCAGGTGTCTTTGTCTTGTCATGATTAAACCTCCACTTACTGGCACTCATTCAACCTGTTGGTGCAGTCAAACAGTTTGAATCAAATAATATAGCAAGTAGAGTAACAAGAGCATTTTAGTGATTTTGTATAGATTTCCTAAATCATTCCCTCATTTGTACAAAACAAGCAATTTGCCACTTCGTTCTAAATTGTCAGGCACCACAGTCACATTATCTTCTCTAACATCTCTTTATTCAATCAAACTTGTTTTGAATGAACTACCAACTAGCATGAAATAATCTTGATGACATCACAACTGGTGAAGCCTTCTTGGGTTCCATCCTTTTAACTGTGTTGCTTTCAAACCTCCTTGCCTCCCTCCAGTCATCTTTTATTACTGTATTATATAGTCTATTATATTACATAGCAAATAATCTAAATACAAATATATTTTCATGCAGAAGATCCCCATTTCTTGGTGGGAGTCCGTAAAATCCAAAGGAGGTACAGAATTTGAAATGGGGAAGATAGGTTAGTTAGGAACATATTTTAATTCTAAAAATCCTGTATGGATCCTTGATCATTGAAAAAAAAAAATACTTTTGAGTGAATGGTTTCCTTGTGATACCAATGAGTGATACAACAGCCTTGAAATTAATTCATTCAGAGGACCTAAATACTACATTTAATCTTTCTTGGGGGTGCTACGAGTAAATATTTAACTTGGCAGTTTTTATACTAGAGAAAACATTGAACCTGAGTTGTTTCATATACAATTTTAATCTTCATGGTCATAAACCTTGTAGCTCTATTGGCAAATCCTCTTTCTATTCTACATTTGAATGAGACCCCAAGGTTCAAACAATTTAATTCTCTAGTGAGCTGCCATCGCATCCTTCAATATTTCACAGAGTACATTCATTTATTGCTAGCTAAAATGGTCACCATACAGACCTTTTGTCAGAAACTCTACCTTTTGGTTTCACTGATTTTTCAGTGGAACACCTTGTATTTTTACTGCATTTTTCCTCTAAAACAAGTATTTCTTCCATAGAAAGAGACTAGGAACAATAGCTATATCACATTATGGTATCAAGAATCCCAAATTGCATTGCATCGTGTCAGAAGAACCAAGGTACTTCCAGGTTGAAAGCATTAGCTGGTGACAATACTATTTCCCGAGGGAACGCTCAGATATTCCAAACAACTCTTGCCTGCTGAAATTGCTGGTGGAATGCACATCAATGCACATTTATGCCCTGATATGCAGACAGACTGGTATGACAAAACACACCAGTTCACAAAAATGTGAAAGCAAAATTTCAAAAGGGAAAAAATGTTTTCCCAAAATATCAAAGTCAAAAAAAGAGGGGAATTTCGAAGTGTCCTAGCCAGAAACAGGCTTTGTTGCTGCAGATTTATTAGTTTATTACTTATTAGTTTATTTGGACTGCAGTAAGAAGAAAGGAGAGAATGGGTAAATGAGTAAAATATTAACAATTTCGATTTTCCCTCCAGAGAAGCAAAATGAAGAAGGTTTCAGAAAAGTCTCTGCTGTCAATCTGGAAATCTATCAAAATTGATCTTCTCCCTCTCTTACTCAGTATCTCATTTTTCTTCATGTTATACAAGATAGCCAGTTCTTTAGTTTATATCATTTTAGTGGGATTTTACATGAGAAGTAACAAAACATCTCCCCCACAAATGACCATCATCCTTCAAGTTGTACTTGCTCAGAACTCATACCAGTTAAATATTCTGACAGACGGTCCTAGATCTATAGTAGTCTACCTACTACTATCCTCTCTATTGTTCTCATATATGGTCCTGCACTCATTTATACACGTTCCATATGATATAAAGGGAACCCTTCACTTACAATCATTCATTTAGTGACCTTTCAAAGTTATGACGACACTAAAAAAGTGATTTATGACCTATTTTCTCACTTATGACTGTTGCAGCATCTCCATGGTCATGTGATCAAATTTTGGGCACTTGGCAACTGGCATGTATTTATGACAGTTGCACTGTCCTGGGGTCATGCGATCACCATTTATAACCTTCTCAGCTGGCTTCTGACAAGCAAAGTCACTTAACAATCACACACTTTGTTTAACAATTGCAGTGATTCACTTAACAACTGTGGCAAAAAAGTCAGAAAATGGGTGCATCTCACTTAACAACTGTCTTGCTTAGCAACATAAATTTTGCATTCCACTGTGGTCATAATTGAGGATTACCTGTACACATTCCTGACACTATGTTGTCAGGAGCCGAGGTGGCGTAGTGGTTAGAGTGCAGTACTGCAGCTACTTCAGCTGACTGCTAGTTCAGCGGATCAAATCTCACCGGCTCAAGGTTCTTCCATCCTTCCGAGGTAGGTAAAATGAGGACCCAGATTGTTGAGGGCAATATGCTATTTAGTATTCTGTCTTTGGTGTAAGCCGCCCAGAGTCCTCGGAGATTGGGCGGCATAGAAAATATGAATAATAAAATAATAAATAAAAATAATTTTTTTTTATCAAGGATAGCACTGCTATAAAAATCTTGGAGATGGGGTCAATAACTGCCAGTTCTTTTGAACAATACAAAACTTGCTTTGAATCCTTGAATGTGACTGTGAGTGTGAGTGCCTTCCTTAAGCATAGTCTCTACTTATTTTTCAATCTGATTCTCCTGTTTATAGTCTCTCCATAGATATTTGTTGCCAGTCGGCAACAATAATAATGCCTTCTTTTTGCTAAGATATTAGCGAATAGATTAATGCCAATTATGCAACAAACAGTTCATAAGGACCAATCAGGGTTTATAAAAGGAAGACAAATGAAATATAATGTCAGACAAGTTGTAAATTTACTGGAGTATTTGGAAAAAAACAACCAAGTCCCTGCAGCGTTTGTATTTTTGGATGCAGAGAAGGCATTTGATCGATTGAATTGGCAATTTTTGTTTAAAATAATAGAAAAAATGCACTTTGGAGAATATTTTACACAATCAATTAGAGCAATATATCAGGAACAAACAGCACAAATAATAGTTAATGGAGGTTTAACAGATGTTTTTAAAATTGAGAAAGGAACAAGGCAGGGTTGTCCCTTGTCTCTATTGCTGTTTATTTTAACTTTAGAAGTGTTGTTGAACAAGATACGCAACTCGGATAAAATAAAGGGAATTGTAATTAGACAACAAGATTATAGATTAAGGGCGTTTGCAGACGACTTGGTTGTTACTTTATCTCAACCCATAGAATCGGTTCCACATATGTTGGACATATTAGGTCAATATGGTAAGGTATCTGGATTTAAAGTAAATCAACATAAGACAAAGGTGATAACTAAAAACATGTCCATATCTCAGCGAGAAGACTTAGGAAGAATAACAGGGTTCGAAATAGTTAAAAAGGTTAAATACTTAGGAGTGTATATTGCAGCCTCAAACACAAAATTATTTAAAAACAACTATAAAGTTCTTTGGCAAAAAGTGCAGAAGGAAATGGAAAATTGGAAAAAGTTACAATTATCTTTATTGGGAAGGATAGCAGTAATAAAAATGAATGTATTACCTAGGTTTCTTTTTCTGTTCCAAATGATATCAGTGCTTAAGAAAGATGGGAATTTGAGGGAATGGCAGAAAGGGGTTAATACTTTTATTTGGGATGGTAAAAAACCAAGAATAAAAATGAAAATTATACAGGATGCACGTGAGAGAGGAGGTCTTAAAATGCCTAATTTAAGATTGTATTATGAAGCAGCTGTCTTAGCACAAATTAGTGATTGGTTTAATTTAACTGAAGAGAGAATTTTAAATATGGAAGGTTATGATTTGTTATATGGCTGGCATGCTTATTTGTTATATTAAAAAAAAAAGTGGACAAGGTGTTTAAAGGTCATATACTTAGAAATGCTTTGCTGAGGGTTTGGAAAAAGTATCAATATACCGGTAAGCTAAATTATAAAATACCTATATGGGCAAATCCCAGACACGCAATAGAAAACATAAGTATAGAACAAAAACAGGAGGTGATTACTTATAAAGAGCTTCTTTATATGGAAAGGGGTAAATTGCAACTGAAACCTTTAAATGTATTGAAAGAAGCAGGGATAATTTATACTTGGTTTCAGTATGGTCAGTTTCAAGCCAGATAGAGGGAAGATCAAAAAATTGGTGTTATGCAAAATGAGGAAAATCTGGTAAAACAGATTAGAGATCAAAGTCAAATGCATATCAAAAGGTTGTACAATGCATTATTGGAAATAGATTCGGAAACGGAATTGGTTAAGGATTGTATGATAAAATGGGCACAAAATTTTCAGAAACCAGTGATGATAGAAATTTGGAAAAAGATCTGGGTTAGAAATGTTAAATTTACGCAAGCACAAAACTTAAGGGAAAATTTCTATAAAATGTTTTATAGATGGCATTTAGACCCTAAAAAATTATCATGTATGTATCCTAACTTGCAAGCTAAATGTTGGAGATGTGACTGTGATGATGCAACTTATTATCATATATGGTGGACTGTAAGAAAATCAAAGCATTTTGGATAAAAATTTGGTGGGTGATGCAGAATATCTTGAAAGGAAGGTTGAAATTTATGCTGCAATTGTTTTTACTGGGTATAACAAATGGTTGTACATCATTAGAGACTAAATTGATTTTAAATCTAATATCGGCAGCTAGGCTGCTGGTTGCGCAACATTGGAAGAAGGACTCTTTGCCTACCATTGAAGATTGGATACTGAAAGTAACGAACTTAGCGGAAATGGCAAAAATTTCAGCGTATTTGAAGGACTATACGCAAGAGAGATATATATTAGAATGGAGAAGATGGATTGAAAAGGATGGGGGGAATACTGGGGAGGAATTTCTTTTGTGTAAAACTTTTCAATAAAATAATAATAATAATAATAATAATAATAATAATAATAATAATAATAATAATGCCTTCTCTAATCAATATTTCATGTTCTGACCCAGCCTTCCCAAGTAATGATAAGTCACTTATTCATGAGTAAAACAAACCCCTTTTCAAAACAGGGCAGGAATTTATTTTATTCACGTGCATAAACAAAAACCAAACGTAATTCGTCCCAACAAACCTGATTCTGGCCAAGGAATCCGAATTGCTTGCTTTATACTAGAAAATGAACTCCAACTATTTATTTCCCAGTCAGGGAATGGCTGGCTAGTCTACGTTTTTCTTTCCCCTGAGAGCCGGCTTATTGCTTTCCTTTGCTCTCCTCTCCTTTCCACTCTATGCATACGCACATCTGGGATGGGCCCCATCTGTTCTCCCCCCCGCCACTCAGCTCAGGCCCCAAAGACAGCTGCCTCTCCACCTGGGGGAGGATGGAAGGCCTTGGCTCTGTCTCTGTCTCTGATGCTGTTTCCTTATCACAGCCTTCCAAAGAGCCGGCCCAGGCTCTCCCTCCACCTCCTCCTCGTCTGACTCTGCAGCTATCTCTGCTGGCAGCCGATGGGCCACAACATTGCAGTGTATATTATTAATATACAATAGAATGTTGTTATTTGTTATCAATAAACATTCTCTTTATAAAAGAGAATATTCTGAAGAATGCTCTTTTCCAATGATCTACAAAATGCAGCAATTCTTTCCGCAGACTGGCTTAATATTGATCTCTTAAGATAGGAATTGGGTTATGCATAAATGTGCAACAACATCTTGCTTGCCCCTCCCAATCTTGGCAGATTTTGAATTTTTTTTTCTCTCCCCTGACTATACTAATGTTCAGAGTTTCTCTGGTACCCAAAAATATTCATGCCAAAAAGGGGCCAAGTAGAAAAAGGAAACTTCTGGATGAGATTATAGCAGCATTCAATACTATAACCAAGTCAAATAAGTGAAATACCATGATACTCATTCTAATAATGTTTTATTGGCTGTTGATCCACTTCTGAGCTCAGATTGCCATGATGCTACTGAAAATCCTAAACAATCTGGGGTCCAGAATGCCTGCAAGAGCATTTCCCTTCCTGATACCAGACAGCCTTTAAAAGCTATAAAAGGAAGCTTTGCTCCAAATGCCATTTATACACCATCTAAAACAAGAAACTGAGTGCTTTTCTGTTGTGGTGCTCCAAAAATCTTTCCCTTGGATGCTTTGACTGCTGCTGGCAGTATATTCTTTCAGCTCCAGGTCAAAATGTATTTATTTATTCTGGCTCTGGTTTATGAAGCCATTTAACGGAAACTACCTATTTTATGCATTCCCTGTCTTTTTATTGCTGCAATTTATTGTCTTATCACTTATAGATTGTAATGTTTTAAAACACCAATTCATAACCAGCACATTGCATTGTAACTTTAAATGTTGTTCCAAATTATTGTAAATATTAAGTGCATTAAAAAAAATCTTACAAAACTGAAGCCCAATATTGTTTATATGCTGAAATGGCCAAGTATGGGCCAAGCTCCAGATTATTATTTTCTTTCTTTTTTCTTTACGCCAGCATTATAACGAACAGGCCACTTGCACTGTGCATCAATATTCAATTTTATAAGAAAGGCAAGAGACCAGATAACATCATTCAGGAAAAAAATATTTATGACTAACCCACAGACATGATAGAATTACTGATAAATTTCAACACTGGGTTGGAAATCACTTTCTATTTCAACAGATTTAATGACATGAAATATTGACAGTGAAATCATTCATGGAATGCTAATGTCCATAGATTGTATTAGAACTGCCTTGTTACAGCTTCCTTTGACAGCTTAAATCTTCATATTTTAAGGCCCCTGCAAATATATATCTAGTTCTCCAATTTGCAAGACATGAACATTCTAAATTTTGATAACCCAGCTGCAGACACCTGAAATCTAGAATGTGTTGTAATGCATCCTAAAGTTAATAAATAATCTATCTATATGTTCACATATATTTGCATGCAACATTCTTATGTACAATAATAAACTAACTGCTTGAACTAGGGACAAAATCAATTCTGATTGAATATTAATTGCAAAAAAAGATTTTTTTCTGTAACATAAAGATAGGAACTTTTCTGTAACAGCAATAATTTATATTTATAATAAAAACACTTTTCCAATTCGAACTTATCTGTATGTCTTATATCATCCCCAAACCGGTGATGGAGAGGGCAGTCCTTCAAGTAGAATGCAGCATGTCAAGAAAGGCTAAAGTTTTATCTTCCTAGCACAGTGATGGCTAACCTTTTTGCTGTCGCATGCCAAAAGTGGGGGTCGCGTGGGGGGGGGGGTCACGCGCATGTGTGCCCACACCCATAATTCAATGCGCCCTGCCCCCCAGCGCATGCGCTCATGACTCCCCACGCTCCCCCTGCTTTTGGCGCATGATGGCACAGTGAGCCAGGTAAGCCCAGTTTTCGCCCTCCCCAGGCTCCAGAGGCTTTCTAGGAGCCTGGGGAGGGCAAAAATGGCCTTCCCCAACCCCCCAGAGGCTGGAAACAGCCCGTTTCCCAACTTCTGGGTGGCCAAAAATCAGCTGGCTGGCGCATGCATGCATGCTGGAACTGAGCTAGGGCAATGCTCACATGCCCACAGATATGGCTCCGTGTGCCATAGGTGGCACGCGTGCCATAGGTTCGCCATCACACTCCTAGCACAACTGAAATCATCTGACTCCCAGAACATGGCTAATATTTAAGAAAAACTGGTGCCAGTTTCACTGGGGTTTTTTATTGATCACACTAACAAGATAACATTAATGTTAGATGTTTGGTGAAATAAGTTCCTAGTAATTACTGTGTTGATTGCTGGTCAATTTAAAAGTGATACTCATTTATTATCCATACCAAGAGAGAGAGAAAAAGCCCAGCCCAGAATGCAATTAAATGGCACTATCATGAAAATACCCCCACAAATTTGGATTATCGTTCAAGGATTTCAGCAGTTAAAGGCATCCAGAATAATTTCTGTAATTAAGTATGAACTTCATCGGTAATTATTTATAAATATTAGATGGTAATAGAATCTTTTAGAAAATAAAAAGTAAAGCCATAAAAGCAATTGGTGGTTTTTTGTTTTTTGTTTTTGGTTCTAACTGTGGTTTCTTTTCTTCCTGTATCTGTAGTGGATACAATAGTTTTTTTAAAATGCTTGATTGCTAAATATTACACTGTTGAACTATCTATTCAGGATATGACTTTTATATTTAGATCCTCATAAATCATCCATGCATCCATTCGGTACTAAATGCATTTTGTATTAAATTAAAAAAAAAAGTGGCAGAGAAGTTAAAATCTTATCAGTTTCAGAGAAAATGCCAAACATTTACCAAAGGTCTGTTTATTGCTAAGGGCCATTAAATCAGATTTTAAATATGAAATCGGTTTCTGCTAAGTTCTTAAATTTATGACCTACAAGTGTTTTAAATTACCAACAGTGATTTACATAAATCATAAGCAAATACACAAAGGCTATATTAAAAAGTGCATTTTCATTGTTCTTATTCATCTCAGTTATATATACATTTGTATTTTAGTTCATTTTTATGCTAGCATAAGCAAATAAAAGAACATTAAACTGCTGATATCTGAAAGATGGTAAATCCTGCATACAGATAATAAATATCAGGAAACCTTGCCAATTACTCCAACTAAAATCTCTAGTTCTTTTAAGACAGAATAATAATAAAAAATTGCTGTCATCTTCCTAGAAGGCTGCTTTCTACTAGCCCTTGCATATTATGTCTGCTATTGAGATGCCACAAAAATGACATGCCCGTATGAACTGATCACTCTATGTCCGTGATGGCGATCCTATGGCACATGTGCCAGAAGTGGCACACAGAGTCCTCTCTGTGGGCACGTGTGCCGTCACCAGCTGCTCTTCTGGTTTCCGGCCAGTTGGTCTTCGCGGGCACCACAGCACCAGAAAATGGCCCAAAAACGGCCTGAAAAACAGCTGGAAAAGGCCTGAAAAACTGCTGGAAAAGGTCCCAAAACAGCCGGAAAACGGCCCAGAAAACAGCCTAGGAAATGGCCTGAAAACGGCCCAGAAAAAGGCCAAAAAACAGGCATGTGCATGCCGGCCAGCTGGTCTTTGGGTTTCCAGTGCTCCAGCACATGCACATGCACATGCACACGCATTCCAGTTTGGGCACTCTGTCCCAAAAACGTTCACTATCACTGCTCCATGTGATAATGCTGAGACTTATAAGGATCAAGCTGGTGAGGACTGAAGGCAAAGATACTTAATCTGAAAACTACCCTCAGCTGTCCTACCCCTCCCTCTCATTTATATTTGAATAAGATTTCCCTGAAACAAATGTTCCCCTTCTTTTGCAGTGTGTCCATTAATATATCATTGAAAGGTTGTTGTGTCCCTTAGTCCAATTAAAGCCTCATCCGTCTGGATAAAGAACGATGGTGCAATTACGCTAGCCTATATGGCAAGGACAGCAAGCAGCACATTCCCAACATACAACTCCTTCTTGGTTCGATCAATTGTGGTTGCAGTTCCAACCTATGTGTAAATATCACAATCTGTTGTTTCATAACTTCACAGAATGTAACTAAATTTTAGGTACACTTTTCATATATCCATGTATAGCAGGGGCGTCAAACTTGATTTCATTGAGGACTGCATCAGGTTTGTGTTTGACCTCGGGGGGGCTGGGGTGGGTGTGGCCAGGGTATCGGGGGTGCCTTTGGTGGCCCAAGCGCTCTGCCAGCGAAAACAGGCTCCTGAGCTCCATTTCCGGCTGCGACAGCCTCCTGCAACATTCTGCCAGCAAAAATGGAGCCCAGGAGGGCTGCATGCAGCCCGAGAAAGAGGAGGAGAAGGAGGAGAAGGAGAAAGAGAAGGAGACTTCCAAATTTCTACAATAAACTAGGGAGACAATGCAGAAATGCACTGGAAAAAACTTTAACTCGCATGGGCCAAATCATGGATTTAGTTATTCTTTTGTACTACATTTGTTTACAGATAAAGTGAACTGAAAGTATTTAAGATTTCAATTGCTAGCATTTTTTTTAAGTAGCATTAAATAGGAACAAGTAAGACTTTGTCTCAGGGATGAGCTTGTTTTTCTAATTAATTGACCTAATTAATTGACATTTCATGGCAAGCATCCTGAAAGAAGAAATTATTTGTATATTCACAGTTCATGCTAGAAATCTCAGGAGTTCTCATTAACAGAGAATTACAGTAATGCAATCATCAGTGCCTTTGTCATTTGCAGCTAAAATAGTCTCTGGAAAGCTGTGAAGTATTTCAAGGTCTCTTGTTGATATCAGAGATGCAGAGGCTAGTTATGTCACTCTTATTCACCCAGTGGAGCCCTCCTTCACTGAAAAAGCCAGATGTGGGCTGCGGCCTAGAGTGCTTTTATTCAGAAGAAAATCCCAAAGAGTTCAATTGGATTGCTTCCCAGGTAGGCATACAGAGGTCTATTCGGGTTAGAAAATGATCCGGAGGTCTACTACATTCTAGAACATGTAATCAGACACAATAATGCTTAGGAAGGTGAGAGGTTGACCCAGAGCTGTTAGGATAACTTAGTCTTTGTGCCATCAAGATGGCCTTAGTGGCAAAACTGATAGGTCTGCTTTCAGATGGATTTGTGTACCATAACTGGCTGATAGAGATTATGAAGAGGCTTGGAACCCCAGCATAAGTCACATGACATGAAGAGCTAGCACAGGGGTGTCAAACTCAAGGCCCGTGAGCTGGATCTGGCCAGCAGGGTGCTTAAATCTGGCCTGCGGGGCTCATCTGGAAATGGCAAAGGACCGGCCTGCGGTACCTCTGGCAGCCAAAATAGGGCACGCGGGGACAGGGGAGTGCATGTCCTCCCTGTGCCCCGTTTCGGCCAGGATGGCCTCCTGCAGCACTCTGTCAGCCAAACTCCCCCTGCGCCCTGTTTTGGCTGGCAGGGTGCTGCAGGAGGCGTCCGTCCAGTGTCCCCCCTCCCCCCGACCGGCCCATGGAGAACTACAATGCTGATCCAGCCCTCGAAGAAATCCAGTTTGACACCCCTGAGCTAGCAGATTTCTGCTTAGTGCTATTATGCTGTTAAAAATAATCTTTTCAAAATGAAATTTATTATCAAGATTAATTTATATTCTAAGAGGAATTCCAATTTTATTGCCTATTACACAGATATATAAGTTAATGAGAAAAAATTTAAGCCAGACTGAAGTCCCTCAAATATCCTCAGACAAATTGAAGTTACCTTATAATGACAGTGACTTCAGCCTCTCAAATTTTGGGGTATTTGGCTTTTATTTTATTTAATATTTTGCCTTTAAACAAGGCTTATTTAGGATTATTTCCTTCTTTAGCTTCATATGGATAGCAAGCAAGTAACACTCTGAAAATCTTGGTAAGTGAACAGACAGAAATTGAAGTAGCAATAGCAATAACACTTATATACCATTCCATAGTGTTTTACAGCACTCTCTGGGTGGTTTTCAATGTCAACATATTGCTCCCAACAATCTGGATATTCATTTTACCGACTTCAGAAGGATGGAAGGCTGAGTTAACATTAAACCCCATCAGGATCGAACTCCCAACTGTGGTCAGAATTAGCCTGCAAAATTGCATTTACAGACAAAAAATGATAAGTAAGCACAAATGGCTAACTTCTTATGAGATATTAGAATTTTGTCAAAGTGAACATAAAAGAAAACCAAGAAAAAAGTGGCAAAAGGACATACTTATCAATAGTTCTCTTATGTACAATAATTAGAAAGATTTAAGAGAGAGAAAATAATTTTTGGTTCTGAACAGTCTAAGACTGAATTCAAAATAGAATAGGACACAATTGATGAATATATTATCACTAAAATGTATAAACTATACTGAAATGTGAAAAAAATATAATTTATTTATTAATAATTTAAAATATAATGAATTTGGTTTTGCCAGTTGGCTTGGGAATCAGAAGATCTCATCCCTATGCCGTCCATACCTATGATTCTAGGTTTTTGCATAGTTTTAAAAATGTTTTTCTATTTATCTTTTTATGGTTTTTAAGCTGCCCAGAGTTGCCTTATCGGGGAAATGAATGGCATGTAAATTTAATAAATAAATCATAAAATAAAATGAAACAAAATTTTTGATTACAATATAAAAAAGGGGCAGTGGGAGAATATGTGGTTGAACGGATTGAAATTTATACTATGTTATAATCTTAAAGAGAACTTCTACAAAATTATGTATTATTGGTATATGTCACTGGAGAAATTTTCTAGAATTTATAAAGGTAATTCAAATGTATGTTGGAAATGCAAACAACTAGAAAGGATTTTTTTTATCATGCTTGCTTGATGTGTAAAAACAGAAAGCTTTTGGATTCAAATAAATGCACATTAATTCAGAATATTTTAAAAATTAATACAAAGTTGAAACAGAGGTTTTTCTTTTTTGACTGATTAATAAACAGTTAGAAAAATAGTCATGGAACTTTGTTTTTACACATGATAATTGCAGATTATTGCAGTGAGATTAATATATGCCCAAAAGTGAAAAGTTTTGATGTTACAACATAAGAATGGATGGTGAAGATAAGAGTTTGGGGTGGCCTAATTGACTTCTTTGATCAAAGAAAAAACATTACAGTATCTATATTTATTGCTTATAGACTTTATAAGTGACACAGAAAAGTATGAACTTACGATTTATGGTTATTGTTATTTGAAAAAAAATAAGAGAAAAAATGAGAGGTGT
Source organism: Ptyas mucosa (assembly GCA_012654045.1). NCBI lineage: Eukaryota > Metazoa > Chordata > Lepidosauria > Squamata > Colubridae > Ptyas > Ptyas mucosa. The sequence continues at coordinate 28,190,624 of WNWU01000006.1, read as the reverse complement.
ACTGTATGTTGCAACCATACAGTAAGAGGTAAATTTAGAACTGTTGTAAAGAAAATTGGAATTTACTTTTTAAATATTTTCTTTCTTTTCTTTTTTGGGTTTTTTTTGGCTTTGCCTTTTTCTCCTTTTTTTCTTTCTGTTAGATTTTATCTTTATTTTAAAATTTTTAATAAAATGAAAATTGTTAAAAAATGAAAATTTTGGCAAGTTATAGAGCCCAAATATGCTACATAAGAATCCCCATTTCCAACACTGAAAGCTATGAAGCTCATTCGGTTAACAATGAATAAGCAGATTTATTTTTTTCTAAATCACATGAGAAACTGATGCAGTAGAATAATTCAAATCTGCCGACAGTTAGAGAAGAGGTTTTATTGGGATGCTTGAACTACACAATGGAGCAACACTTTTAAAATTCCTTATAAAATTAAAGTTTTGATTTCTTTTCACCTGCATCTTTTAAGGATCATGATGATTATTGGACCCCCTCAAATAATGTTTAAAAAGAGATGGATCTTAAAACTTTTTATGCTGGCATTTAAAGAAATCTGAAGGTTCTTTAACTCATATAATCTCTTTTTGCCCAGCTATAGACTTGTTTACATGTGTCAATACAATGTAGGGAAGAAATATTATAGTTAAGGAATTAAATGTAATATTGAACTACATATCTAAAATTGGTCATTTTGTGAAAAGCTTTGGGTCTATGAAGGAGGGGGTATGGCAAAAAGGATAACTGTTCATAATTGGGAAGAAACTCACTCTCCTGGTTTCAAAGAATGGATCCAAGATATGAGTTGCTTATTTTTGTCTTTCTATTCTAAAACAAAAGATGATGCAATATGTTTCTCTAAGATCTAGATTTAATGATAAGCTTTTAGGACTGAATTATTTTTCTACTGTTAACTGCAGTTGTTACATAGATATTTTTTTCAGTAAATTAGGTATTATCACATTTTATTTTATTTTAATCATTATAAATTTAGATTTTCTTGCTTGACTGTATTAATATGCTTTCTCTTTTGTTTTATTTGAGGTGTTATAGTATTTTTGTATTTTACTAATCAAAGTTTTTTAAAAAAGACATCCTGGCACATCATGAAATCATCTCAGAGGTCCCACCTCTATGATGGGAAGCTTTCTTTCTGGATCACCTCTGTGGGAAGAAATATCCCTCTGGTTCAGTTCCAAGCTGGGAGAAAGACACTGGAAATATGGAGGCTGATTGGAAAGGTGGTTTATTGGTGAAGTAGAACCACATGGGTTTGTGATTCTGGTGCAGCTGACAAAATGGAGTTGAGAGTGTGTGTGGGGGGGTGTTATACCTTCTTTGGGCTTTGCACTTGAACTTCCCGTTCCTGTGCAAGAACATGTATTCTACTGGCTGTTGTCAGATTCCTATGGGATCATGTAGGAGTTATGTGGGGGTCATAACTGGCTCTATAGGCAAAAGAGGAAATGCAAATCCTAGCTATTTGTCTGAGGTAATCTGGTCAACCTCTGGTTTATTGTTTATCTGAGCTCCCAGGTGAAATTTGGACTGCTCTGGGATGGTGCAATGAAGGGGCTTATGTTCTGACAGGCTGTTGGGCAATTATTATTGTGTATTATTATGGCTTTTGTCCTGTTTGGGATCTTGAGTGAGGGGGCTGCTTCTAATCCTACCATTCTGCCTTTGTTCAGACTTTGCTGCAGGGAGTTTCAAAATATTCCGTCTTGAATGGGTTTCTGCCTGCAGTATTTGCTTTGCCTATGAATAGAGCTATCTAGATACTTGTCTTCCTCTTTCAATAAGCTGTTTATCTCTTATGTACTGGCATCTACTGTGGGCTATTAAGGAAAGTGGGGGCTGCTTTCTGCCTCTAAAAAAACATGTTTCTCCATTTCTCCCTTTGGGGAAATATAATATTCTGCCTTTTTTAATATTTCCCAAAATATTTCATTCTTCCAGGAAGGGTAGGCGCTGACTTTCTACACCTCCAAACACATCAATTCCTGAAATGCTAGAATATAATGCAGGGAAATTAACATATTCAACAATGGCAGAATTTGTGTTCAATGGGAAAAAAGTAGCACACAATTCTCATTCCAGCACTTTCTGAAACTTAAGCTTCAAGCCTAAACATTTATGCCAATCTGAAACTAAATATTGTCTAGATTTGGATCATGCTGATATGGACATTAGGAGTCGTGAGACCAATCTTCCTCCCTGTCGAAGATAATCAATAGATAGTCATTACACAAGAAGCAAGAAATCAATTCAAGATGCAAAGCTAGAAATGTCATGCCAGGAATCACAGCAATAGTTACAAGAAGCAGAACCAAGAAAAACTGCCATCACCCACTTCAAATCCGATCCCAAAGCCCATCTGAATGAGTGGAGCCACTTACAGTATCTGTGGAGTTTTCACTGGCCAAGAAGTGCTTTTATCTCTAGCCTGGAGTGGAGTGAGTTCTTTACACAAAATCTTTTGGCTTCCTAATTCATTCTGTGAAGTATGAATTATGGAAATAACTCAAACTGAAAAGGCTGGTTCAAGGGGGTGTTTGGATTGCAAAAATAAAGCCAGTTGTCTTGCATTTTTCAGCACTTGAAATAGTGAACGATAGATGCACAGAGCAGCTTCCCCATATTCCGCTGTGAATCTATGTACAGGATAATCACAGATTGATAATAATTCCAAGTCTTAGACAATTCAGGCACACGCACTTGATTTTACAATAATATGGAAAATGTTTTGGGTAATTTGGCCTGTGAGCCTTAAAAGCTAAATCTGAATGTCAGAAGGAAGGAAGATTCCTAACGCTGGATTATTCTCATGCCAATTTTGCATTCCCTGAGGATTCCCCACCCCCCACCCTTTCAAATAAGAAATGTTTGGGACAAGTTCCAAAATTTCTGGCAGCCTTGCCACCATCTGCTGCTCGTACCCACAAGGGTATTTAACTCCTGCTCAAAGAAAGACACATTCATTAGTTACTGTTTTTGTTTTGTGCAGCCACATGTGGATCAGGCACTGAGCTTCACTGATTGTCACTTAAGAAATTTATGATCCTATTTCAAATTCCATCAGCAGGCACAGGGCCTGGCCTGCATTTACAGCACGGGCATCCAACCTTGGCAACTTGAAGACTTGTGGACTTCAACTCCCAGAATTTCCCAGCCAGCGTGGACCTCAACTCCCAGAATTCCCCAGCCAGCGTGGACTTCAACTCCCAGAATTCCCCAGCCAGCGTGGACTTCAATTCCCAGAATTCCCCAGCCAGAATTCTGGGTAATAAAGTCCACAGGTCTTCAAGTTGCCACGGTTGGACATCTCTGATTTACAGCATTTCCCTACAAATGTGCCTGAGTTCTAATAGCAAAGAACAGGAAAGAGGCACCCTGACAGATACCAAGCCTGCAAGATCTCAGGTGTTTCGTAAATTCCCTTTGCCAGAGATGCCAGGAACTGAACCCAGAACATTCTCCCCATCAGATATGTTCTGTCACCGAGCCACAACTCGTCCAAAAACAGCTAACACGACCTTCAATGAGGCAAATCAAATGTAGAGTTTTATTGGAAGACTCTCCTAAGCCTGATAATTTTTTTTTCAAATCTATGAAAGCTGACAAAACATTATGATGTTGCTGGGCTGCAATCTTTAGATTTCTTTTTAATCTATGAAGTACCGAAATAAAATGTACATTGCTTTTTTGCAATGCTGGTTAAAAACTATGAGCTGAGCTTGTTTTCAACCCTTACACTGAAATATGCCCGCCTAAGGTATGAAAGCTGGTTGGGTGACTTTGGGCTATTCCCTCTCTCTCAGCCCAACCCACTTCACAGGGTTGTTGTGGGAAAATTACGAGGAGGAAGGAATGTTAGTTATGTTTGCCACCTTGAGTAACTTATAATAGATTATGTAATAATGTATAGTATAGTATAGTATAGTATAGTATAGTATAGTATAGTATAGTATAGTACCGTGATGGCGAACCTATGGCACGGGTGCCACAGGTGGCACATGGAGCCATATCCTATTAAACGTAGGCACGTGAGCTCAGCTTCGGCACACATGCGTGCACTGGCCAGCTGATTTTTGGGCGTTCTGGGCCCACCAAAAGTCAGGAAACACACTGTTTCTGGCCTCCGGAGGGCCTCTGGGGGGGGGGAAGGCTGTTTTCACCCTCCCCAGGCTTCTAGAAAGGCTCTGGAGCCTGGGGAGAGCAAAAAACAGGCCTACCGGGCCCACCGTACCATTGAATGCCAAAAGTGGGGAGAGCATGTGGGGGGTGGGGCGCATAGAATTATGGATGTGGGCACGCATGCGTGTGACCTCACTGTGCTCCCCCCCGTTTTGGCGCGCAATGGCAAAAAGGTTAGCCATTACTGGTATAGTATAATATACTGTAGTATAGTATAGTATAGTATAGTATAGTATAGTATAGTATAGTATAGTATAGTATAACATAATGTAATGTAATGTAATAATGTAACATAACGTAACGTAACGTAACGTAACGTAACATAACATAACATAACATAACATAACATAAATACCAATAGAGGCAGAATAAAAAGGTAATAAATAAAATGTGCATTTGAATTTAGTGAAATGATTATTCAGATTTCTATTGGAAACTAGTCTCAGTGGGTGACTAACCGGGTGACCTTTTTAGAAGAAAACAGCTGGCTCACTTTCTGAATCCAAACAAAGTGAATCATTCAGGAAATCAATCTGCTGTAGAATATTTAGCTGAAGATTCTAGAATGGGAAGACAATGGTAGAAGATGGAGGAGAGAAGGGATACTCAAGATTTTTAGAACATGGAAAGGATCCAGCAAAAAAACTGCAAAGAGAACAGAATTTCCTGTCCATCATCCTAGCGGCCCAACCCATCCGAATGAAAGTAACATAAATTCATCAGTTTTCAGTGTTCACTACAGATATACAGACATGTGTAAATGGGCATTTTTCATCTCAATGTAAATGTTTTTCACACATTCAGCGAGTAACATAGACAAACTTTATTTCTCCAGCGCCAAATGAGCCTTGGTAGTACAGTGGTCTAAAGCACCCTGTTATTAACACCAGCTGCCTGCAATTATTGCAGGTTCGAATCTCACCAGGCTCAAGGTTGACTCAGCCTTCCATCCTTTCTAAGGTAGGTAAATTGAGGACCCAGTTTGTGGGGGCAATAAGCTGACTTTGTATAAATATACAAAAGTATGAAGGCTATTGCTTAGCGCATTGTAAGCCACCCTGAGTCTCCGGAGAAGGGCGGCATATAAATCAAATGTTAAAAAAAATTCCAAACAGATTTATACAATGTATGCCTTATTTATTCAAGTTTTGCTCTTTTGAAAATGTTACCAGTGCTACAGCAGGTAACCTTATTTCAATTTCTTCCCTTTAATATTTCACATTAACATCCAATAGCTGTGCAAGACTAAGACATATGACGCCCTTGTCTTTCATCCAAACATCACATTGTTGGGAAAAAGCAGGGGTATGCTTTATTGTTAAATGAATAAATATATAAAGTGGAGAAACAATTATTGCAACCATTATGAAAATTAAGTAGTCTTTGAAGGCACTATAACTATGAAATTCTATGTTCAGAACAGTTTGGCATTAGTAAATAAAAAAATAAATACTTGATAACAAAGATTTTTCAAAACTCCCCTTCCAAGAAGCAAATGTATATTTATCCATTTGTTTCTTTTTGCAATTTGAGAATGGGCGTTGGTCCTACCTGATACGCCCCTTCTCAGCATGAGGGGAAGATCATCCAGGAATGGGTAGTGCTCAGCTTCTCTTCTTGGAGACCGAGTCAAACTTTCTTGGCCATGCCTACTCCTGCCTGGGCGCTCCCCAGTTCGACAAAGGCGTAGCAAGGTTGAGACTCACCACCTGCAAAGATAGGAGCCCCCCCCAGACTACGGACCAGACGGTCAATCAGGGTGGGGCTGGATGATCTTCCCCTCATGCTGAGAAGGGGTGTATCAGGTAGGACCAACGCCCATTCTCCAGCATATCGGGAAAGATCATCCAGGAATGGGACTTACCAAAGCCGGTCAGTCATACGGGAGGGAAGCAGTCTGGTCCGAACTCAACAACCCTTGACCGGAGGAGGGCCAGGGAGAGGAACCCACACCCCGCAAACAGCGGAAATAGGAAGGAGGGAAACCAGACCGCCATACCAACCTTAGGGCCCGATGGCATTGGAGGAGAATCGTCGGCACTGCAGGACCACCCACAAGAACATGTTCCCAGAAAAACCGGATTGCCGGGAACAAAGGAAACAGGAATCCCGTTGACGAGGAAAGATCCACTCACCTCAGGATCGATCATCCCCGGCCACTGACTCTCCATGGTGCTTCAGAGGAGACCTGAAATGAGAGGAACGCCATCCCCCACGGGGAAGGACCCAAAACCCATAGTGGCCCGAGTCCCAGCCGGCAAGACCAGCCAGCCCAGAGACAGGTAGGAAGTAACAGGGTCCCCACATGACCAAATCCCCCCAAGGGACTGGAGGATGAGACACTCCCAACAGGAGAGATGATGAACTGGGGCCCATTCCCGGAAAGTCGAGGAACATGGCAACATCCTTGAGGAAGAAGGACATGTGGCCGCCCGCCAATTTGGGAGTGACTGGCTCTTGAGACCAGGTCGGATCAATTCGGGCTGAGCGCGAGTCGTAGACACTTTGCGGCCCAATATAGCACCCTAAATAGCAATGATATGCCCTCGGGATGAACCGTCGCGCCACGTAGTGGACAACAACAGCAATGAGAAACCCCTTCAGGACAGACAGAGGGGTATCCGAACCGACTTGGAGAAGGAATTATGCCCCTCTGCAGAGGCCGGCTCGAGGGTCCCATGGACCTATTGGCCGCCTGTCAGGAAGGGTGGCCTAAGCGGCTGTTCCCTTGCCAGGGAGATGTTAACGCGTGGACCCCGAGGCACGGTCCCCGAAGGGCCCAAAGGAACCCCTGTGGACAAGAAATAGAGACCAGCCAGGAGGCCGGAGTGTGGATCCCGAAAACCAACAAGGGTCAAGCGAACCGACAGAGACAATGGTCGGAGACCAGAGGCTTGTACCGCTGAACCCGTGCTACCACAATTTGGAAGCAAAGAAACCATTCTCCTCGCTCCATATGGCACTAGAAAGGTACTGACTGACCGAGACAACACGGGAAAATTAAAGTGAAGCGGAACGGGAGATGGAGACCACTGTCAATCAGCAGGCCGATGGGAGCTGATCCGGTACCAACTACAAACTGTTAATGAACGGTAATCAACTCCATAGTGAGGTGGGAGCCACTTCACTCCCGTAAGGCAAGGTAAGAAGGCCCTTGGCTCAGATATGCTGGAGATCCGCACCAAGTGCAGTCTCGCCCAAACATGAAAACAATAGGCCTAGGCCGGTTCCTAAGAACCGCTATCCAGAGAGGAGCCCGGAGAGCCCTCGAGAGATCAACAGTCCGGAGCAAGGAAGAGAGGCAAGGCCGGAAATTCTAGACTAACGATCCCACTTTGTGACCTTGAGGGATTGGCCGTCGGAGGGGAGGGAAGCACCAGGGTTCCATCCAGACCAATCCTCTGCCACAGCCGGAACCTAGATCAGGGAGGCGAGGAAGACCAGCCCGATCTGTCTTAAGCACCAGCTAGGTGCCTCAGGTACTGATCCACCAAGGAAGGCATGCTGCCGAAGCCTATGGTGCTGCCACTGTTGGCCGGAGCCCAGGCCGTCTGCCGTGAACAGAGGCCTAGGAGTGAAACCCCCAGCCGACTATCCTCCAAGGGAAGAACAGTCGACTAGGCGAAGGAGATCGATGACTGATGCGACCTTGCCCGAACAATGAGCTGCCGCACCCACACCTGCTCCGAACCAGGGAAAAACAGACCGTACTGAGAGGTAATTCAAATGGTGGTCTGCACCGCCCAAAGGATGGCCTTACAACCCAGGGCGTGTATGGGCGGCAACCAAAGGGCGTGCCTGGGTAACAAACACCAAAAGGAACCTTCAGCGTCAGCTGGTATCCATCCTAAGAGTGTTACCGGCGATACCTGAGCCGCCTATGACTCGCCGCAGAAACAATCCAGTGCAGCGCAGTACCGGAGGATAACCAATGAAGGCACCACCTAGAAACCGTCCAGATCAGGGAGAGGAGGAACCTCGACCCCAGCGGAGGAATAAGGACTGACGCCAACGTAGCCCTCCGAGGACACCAACCCTGGAATGGGCTGTCAAACGAATGGAGTTGAGCCATTTTCTTAAAACCGGGTTGGTTCTAAATGGAGAGGATCACGGAATCTTGACCCTGAATTGGAGAAAGGGTCCTCCTAAACCTACATGCAAGCTGCCCCAAATTCCAGGAGGTAGCATAACCCCCATCAGCAAGTCCAATCACCCGCTATGTTCGAAGACATCGTCGCGACCTGTGGGCAGCGGGACCAATGCCAAAGGTGCCTGGGACGGAGCCACCTTTCCACTAAGGGTGGTCCGCAACTGTCCGATTGCAACCTTCCACATGCCCTCAACTTAAACAGTTTATTTGGAAACCGGTCAAATTACAATGGCACTGGAAAGGTCACTTGTGACCCTTCACAAACTTACGACTGCTGCAACCTTCCCCGGATTATGTGATTAATTACGACAGTTGCAACATCCCGGGAGTCACATGAACACTGTTTTTGTGATATCCTGACCAGCAAAGCCAATATGGAAGGCAGATTCACTCAACGACCCTGTCAACCCTCATCAACTGCAGTGATCAACTCAACAATCTGCGACAACAAAGGCCGTAAATGGGGCGAATTGTCATTTAGCGGATGGCTCACTTAGCGACAGGAAACCCGGGCACTAGGGACCCAAGATGCCGACGCCCGGACAGCAGGGTCTTAAGTCAGCATCCTATCCTGTGAACTGTAGCGTCCCATGCGAGAGGAGGCTTATCCCTAGTGGAACTGGAGGTTCTGCATGCCCTGTGTGTCTCCTAGAGGTTCCCCGGCAACCGGGTAATCAGACGCCTCTAGAGGCAGAGAAGGAATCTAGACCCCGTACGTCAAGTATCAGGATCCCCACGGAGGCATACCGTTGTAATCGAAGGCATAGGAGCCTGAGAGACCATTCCCAAATCAATAAGGGATAATGGGGCAAGCAGGGAACTGGAGATCCTAAGCCCCTGTACTCCAGCGCTGTGCCGTCCCGTTGGAGTGGGAAGGCGGAGTAAACCTTGAGCCGGTGAGATCCGATCTGCCGATCTGCTGAACTAGCAGTCAGCTGAGGTAGCTGCAGTGCAGCCCCCTAACCACTGCGCCACCTCGGATCTTCTTACGAGATTAGATCTCTGAAGAGGAAACTGGAACCATGACGTTGCCTTGAACCTTCAAGGAGAAACTAAGGTTGCATGTGAAGGTTCTACATATCGCCCCCTAACCAGGCGGAATGATATCCAGAGAGCGCAGGGTGGCCCATATTATCAAACAATAAAAAGAAAGAGAGGGGAAAAAAATGTCAATTAAATGTATATAGATATATAGGGCTAGAGGAGGACGGATAACCGTCTGAACCTGCTAGGATAAGCCGTCCGGCTTCTGATACTGAAGAGAACTGTCGAGAAGGGTAAGTTAAAGCAAGGGTGTCCCCCTCCCACTGGGACGGGAACAGGGAACCGGTTCCATTATAACGAAGCTGTGACTGAGGCGGTATTTACCCGCCATGAGGAACAGTCGGAAGGCGGGACTGGCCGAACACTGTCACTGTGGCCAATCAGGAGATAGATAAACTGACAGAAGCCCTGCTGGAATAACAGGCAACTGGGACACATAAAGTAGACCGGCCGCGGGCTTTTAGGGCAGCCGCTTTCCACCTCCCGCCAATTTATAGAGGCAATTGGGAGCTGAGGGATCCTCCCGTTGCCGATTATGGCCACAGCCCCGTTAATAGCCCCGTTAATCATCTGATGAGGTCGAGGGGAGAGACCGGACCTAATGGCTCTAGGGTAATGGCCGAGAACGAGATACATGCTCCCTGCACTACAAGCCGAAAGGGAGAGCTTTGCACGAAGCCATGAGAGGCTCTAGTCGCACGTTCCCTCAGGAATAGGCAGTGCTGTGCAGGGGTTCCCCTGCCGTAGCTAAGAGGAGATCCCAATTCCTCAGCTGCTCGCAGTTGGAGCCGCGGCCAAAAATGACGCCTAGCGCGCCAGCCTTCATGTTCGGGTCGAGCAGGCAGGCTCATCGAAGGCTCTTCTGCTGCGGCCATAAAGGCGGCAAGAGTGGCAGCCGTTTACTCGGCAGATTGAGCCACCTGGATCAATATGGCGCGCCTGTCTCGGCTGAAAGGATCTTGGAACGGATCCTCAATCCACCATCCGGCCACCCGTGCTTCGGGAGGCCGCCCTCCGCGGCTAAAACGGGCTTACCTTCATCCATTTTATGGTCAGGTTGGGCTGGCCGCCTCGTATGTGCGCCTGCTGTCACTGAAATGAGGCTCAGCATCTCAGCAGGCATGCGGGAATTGGCTCTGGCTCTTCATGAGCGGAGTTGTTGTGGCTGCAAGGCGTCTAGTGCGCCAGCCATTCCAGCGTAAAATAGGGCAGTCTGGCTCTTCATGAGCGCTCCTGCCGCGGCTACAAGGGCGCGAATGCGCTAGCCGCTTCTTCCGCAGTTCGGGCAGCCCGGCTCACCAAGAGCACTCCTGCCGTGGCCTTGACAACGCTAAATGCGCTGGCCGCTGAGGAGCGGGCGAACAGCCTCTTAAGGAGTGTTCCCGCTGCGGCAATGAGGGCGCCTGACACGCCGGCCACATCATTGCACGATAGGCAGCCCGGCTCCTGGGAGCTCTCCTGCCGCAGCTAGGGAGGCGCGAAAGGCGTCTGCCGCTTCAGTGCAAAACGTGCAGCCTGGCTCCTAGTGAGCACTCCTGCCGCGGCCGTAAGGGTGCCTAGCGCACCAGCCGCTTACTGCGGGTAGGGCAGCCTGGCTCATCATGAGCACGCCTGCCAAGGCCCGTGAGGCGCCCAATGCGCCGGCCTCTAACAGTGTGCCTAGACGAATCTAGGCAGGGACTGAGTCCCTTTCTGCATATGCAGACTAATGCCAGGGGCTGCCTGTTAGGAGGCAAGGCCCACTCCGCTAAACGCGGGAACGGCAGGGACCTCGGCTGGGATTCCAGCCAGTAGAAAAGGAACCAGTTAGTTGGAGATCCTTCAGAACACTCAATATCAATAATAATCCAAAAAGTTGTCCTCTTACATCGTGAAAAATGATCGAAGAATAGGTGAATCTCCATTCTCAGTCTCAACTCGTGGAAGACCGAGTCGAACTGGGGAGCGCCCACGCAGGAGTAGGCGTGGCCAAGAAAGTTTGACTCGGTCTCCAAGAAGAGAAGCTGAGCACTACCCATTCCTGGATGATTTTTCCCGATATGCTGGAGAATGGATTTGACCTACACTCTACAAATGATCAAAGCCCGATACTAATCATGAACATTGCCTTTATTTTCATACTGTATGTCATATGATACAATCCCTTAATTAATTTTTTTTTCTCCAGAAACTGCTTTTATTAAAGCTATTTTACATGCTACAGAGTTATCCGAAGCTGAAAAACTTACGAATTGTGATCTGCCTGCCTATTTTTCATTGGGTATTTTTTTTTAAATTTATATTTATATGCCACCCTTCTCCGGAGACTCAGGGCGGCTTACAATGCGTTAAGCAATAGCCTTCATACTTTTGTATATTTATACAAAGTCAGCTTATTGCCGCCACAAACCGGGTCCTCATTTTACCCACCTTAGAAAGGATGGAAGGCTGAGTCAACCTTGAGCCTGGTGAGATTAGAACTCGCAGTAATTGCAATGCTGCCTTCATAGGAGGCATTAGCCTGCTACGCCACTCAGGCTCCTTTATACAATTATTCCAGTGGGAATTGCAATTTTATTTTTAAACATACATTCCCATAGCAGTGGAACTCTTTATGTATTTCTCTATGCAGGTGATCCTTGAAGTAGCCTTCAGCTTTTTTTTTTTTAATTGAAAAAGTTTTAAAAATTTTACATACATTTTCTCCCCCCTCCCCAACCATCCCCCCGACTTCCCAGAGCAAATACAAGATAAAATACAGCTCAAATTCTCTAAGTTAAACTCCATTTCACACTTATCATAATCCTAATCATTAAACAAGTAGATAAAAGGAAAGCAAGTCTTCTTTCTTCTTATTCCATCTAATTCAACAGAATTAATCTCCATTTATAGTTACAGCAGTTAATAAAACAATTAAGTATTACCTAATCAAACCTATCAAGTAGCCTTCAGCTTAATGACCGTTCAAAGTTATGATGGATCCCCCCCAAAAAAGTACTTACAACCTGGATTCAAAGTTATGATGGTTGCCTTCCTGGGGTCACGTGACAGCATTTTGTGTGCTCAGAAAACAGTTCTCATTTATGGCTGTTTGCCTGCCTTACAATCACTTGATTACAATTTATTACATTTTTGCTGAAAACCAGCATTTACTTCCAGATTCTGGCAAAAACACCCATAGCAACGAAAGGATTCACTTAACAACTGCTTAACAACAGCTGCAAAGAAAGAGCATAAAATTGGGGGCAGTTATGTGATGACCTGCTGAATGACCATCATGACTTATGACTGTAATTGAGGGGCTCAATTATGGTTGTAAGTCAAGGACCACCTGTGCTCTAATAAGAGGAGGAATTAAAAATATGAAGTCAATGCAGATTTCAGCAGAGAAATGTACTCACCGGATTCTTTACTGTTTAATTAAAGCATACAGCAGAGCAGATTATTTACTCAAAATAAAATAAAAACGGTAGCATGATAGTTTGCTTTTATTTGCAGTTGCACTGTTATAAATGGTTTATGGCATGTATTTATCTGGTAATCACAAATTGTAAATATGCACTTACAGAGACACATGAGCTCTCCAACTAGGTGTACCTTATTCTCAATTAAAACATTCTACGTTAACATGTGGCACTAATTGGGCTGTACTGTATTTATTTGGCATCCCTATTCCCATACCTGCCAGTAAAGGAATTGTGTTGGGGGAAAAACACTAATGCAGCAGCAATAACAGCAACTGAAAAAGGGAAGAGACTCAAATGTAGGTTCGGCTCAATGAAGCAATAGACTGAATTCTACCACAAGGCTAGCTTCGATGAAATGTAGACAATCTTGGAACAAAATGCGGAAGTCCAAGAAGTGTTTATTTTAATAAGTTGGCTGGATTTTATTAAACTGAATTGCAGGCTATTTAGAATATTTTTAGGTTTATGCTATTGTTCTTTAGTAGGCTAGGCATAGCAAGTCATTTGTTTTTACTTAATTACATTGTATTTCCTGATCTTTCAAAATAAGTTAAATCCACAATGAATGAAGAGCACAAGTAGAAGAAACTAAAATGATGCCAAAAAAGAATTATCTGAGAGGAAAAACAAGTTTTACGTTCCAGGATTTACTGTGGAAATGTTTCCTATATTATAACACCTGTCACAAATAATTCTATAGTAAAGAATGATCATCTACTGTATCTGGGACCAAGATTCATGGGCTATCTGTCCTGATTTTTTTGCTCCGGGAAATCTTTACATAATTCACAATGGCACCCTGAATGGCATATGAACAGGTATAGCAGCTTTCCTCACTTTCTGTACTCCAAAAAAATTGGACGACAGTTACCTATGTCATCTGCAACTAATATGTCCACTAGATACCAATATAAGTCACAAGATATCGTCATCATCATTTAACGACCCCATAATCCCTTGCAGGGTGGAGTCTGGGCAACTGAATGGAGCTAGCAGAGTGTTTTAATGGTCGGATGCCTTTCTTGTTGCCAATGCGGAGCTTTATACAGCAGATATATTCTCATTGTGACAAGACAGAGAAATATCTGCCTCTACCTAGGATCGAACTCACAGCTTCCTGATTGTGAGGCGAGAGCTCCACCCCTAAGCCACCACATCACTCTAATATAAGTGACAAGCTATGGAAATTAAAGTCCTTAAAAATACTTATTTCACACAGGGTAGTAAGAGTCACTGTAGGCAGAGCTGAAGAAGCTTCTGGATGAGAAGCGAAACGTCTTTAAAGAAAAAAAAAATAAAGTGCAGTTGCCTCTTGAAAAAAGCAACTTTGGGACAACCATGACCTGGATGACTAAGAATCTTCATAGACATCTGAGGGCAGAGAGATGATGCAGAGCAGGTATGGACATGACGTGAACATTGAGAAGGCTGATTCCCCTCCTCACCTTCCATTTTAGAGAAAGTTTGCAAAAAAAAAAAGTACTAGGGCAAATCAGATTCAGGGCCTCAGGTGGCCTCAGGTTGCCTCCCCTTGATCTGGTTTTATTAAAATACTCTCAAATCCTCATGTAAATAATCTCACAATGTCACAATATACCATATCAAAATGGTATGAATTGTCCAGAAAAAGAATTGGGAAACATTTCCATAGATTCTAAAACAACATCGACAACACCATCCTCAGTCAAGATTTTAGCACACCTAGCTTCTTTCCACATTTTATTCAAATGTACAGAACTGTCCAGTTTCACATTATGCATGTTTTATGCATTTTGACAAATTTGGGTCTATAAAAATATACCCTTTAATCTTGAATGTAGGCCACCTGTAAATATTTATTACTCTTGCTTTGATCTGACAAGCCTATTTAGAAGTACTACCCTCTTAGTGACCTCTTTTCCCCCCCTTTTTTTAAAACAACAACAACAAAAATTGTCAAATGATTTACTTGGATAAATCAGGTCAATACCATCTTACGTTAATCTTCTTTTATGTAACTGTATTGATTTTCAAAAAAGATTCAAAGTTAAAAGATAAACAGAAAATAGAAAATTAAAACAAAGGCTCAGGAAAGAATGAAAGTAAAAATGCAGAAAAGAAAAAAAAGTAAATAAAGTAGGAAAAGATTGACTTCCAACTTTCTCTGATACAGATATGGATATAAAAAATACATCAAGTTTTTTGCTCTAAGGTTAACATTGGTTTACATTATTTTGATGATCCCATATAACGCCAATTATAAAGCCTCCAAATAAACCTTTCAGCTTTTTCAGTTTCTTGCAAAAAGTCCAATAATGGTTTCCAAGTACCATGGAAATAAAATTTGTTAAAGTCTTTTCTTTCATTAAGGCGGTCAATTTTGCAATCATAAAGGAGACAATTTTGCTTTATACCTATTCCAAATTCTCAATACAGTATGGGACATCTAACAAAATAACAACCCTTTTACATTTTAATCTACACGAATGACAAAACGTTGTACACATTATTCCCCCGGTTCAGCCTTGCTTTTAATTGATGTTTCCTCTGTTGTTATTTTTTAATAGGTTTGTTTTGGATGCTGCACTAACAACAACAAAAGTTAACTGCATTATGTAAGATAACACATGCATTTGTAGTCTAAGAAGGGGAGAAATTAGCGCAAACAGCTTGTTACAAATAAATTACAATTAAACTTTTTTATTGAATTCTGGCAACGTGAGAAGCCAGAATTTAATTTACATTAAAAATGTAAATGTAAACTTTCTGTTTATCACATTCAAAAAGAAATTGGGGAGGGGCTTTTTTTTCCAGTAAGGCCAAAGAATTTGAAAGAATGCAATAAATTTTGTAAATAAAAATGGTGACAATTCACAAAGATAAATAGAAATACATATTATTTCCACAGCAAGGAAGATAAAGCAGGAATGGTTAAATTGATAACTTTATTTAAAGAGGAAAATATATTCTTATTTGGATATCACTTCTGGAATTTGCGCTTGTGAAGACAAAAATGATCTTGGTTTTGTTGATTAGAAAGATTTGGGGTTATAGAAATGGCTAGTTATATATTAATGTGTAAAAGCAAAAAGTTGAGGTTAGAGTGCGTTTATCTTGTACTATGCTAGGAAGAGTTGGAAGTCAATGCCCCCTTTTCTTTCTTTTTCTCTTCCCCTTGTATTTCACACCCCCTTTTCCCTGCTCCCTTTCCCTCCCTTAATTTTCTATTTTCTTTTCTTTTCTTTTTTCTTTTTGGTGTATTTTATATAATAAAAAAATAAAAATGATAAAAAAGTGTGTGGGGGGGGGAATTTGAGGGATCATTTTCATCACAATAAATCCAATGCAGCATTGGTGGATGTCATCTCTAAATGGCAGTTAGAGATCTACAAAACTTTTCATTTAAAAAAAATCTCATAAAGTCCCTTAATCTTGTGAAATTTTGAACTAAAAAAAAACATTTTTCTCTTAGGCCATCATCAAAATAATTTAATGGCACTTACTGTTTGAAAAGATTTACAACAAACAGTGGTATATCATAATATTGATACACTGATTTTTTCATCTCTCTGCCATATTCAAAGTTATTGGCTGCTACTAATGAGATTGGGAAAATGCCTGATATGAAATCCTGACATAGCTGTTTCTACTTAGAACTGGGGGGAAAAAAACCATATTATGCAAAAACGCAAAAGAATGAGTCAGTAATTTCGTTCTTTTCACTGGCCAACTTGCTGTTTCACCCAACCCTGCATCAAGAAATACTTCTTCTCTTACTTAATGTAAATGTTTAATTTTGAGTCAAGTTGTAATTTGTAGGTGAGCACGAGTTGTAATTTAATTTGTGATGCAGCTGTCATTAAATAATACCACACAGTAGCTTAACAAAATCTTGCGTGAAGAAGAAATCACTCTGTAGATTGGATAAGTGTATCAACAACATTAAAAGGCTTGGAGCGTTCTTTTATAAGCAAAGTAAATAAAGGTAATGATATTAACAGATGTTCCCTTTCCTTTAAAGCTCCAATATGCTAATTCCAAAATCAACTCTACAAGCTGCTAGAATAGAAGCTCCTTCTTAATCATTGGAGTAAGGATTGCTGATTTATCAAAATATCATGCAGTCTCAAAGATGGTTAGCTAACCTATTGAACGGAGCCATGCATAGCAATTATGGACACGTCAAGCAGATAGCTTTGAGGGTTATGGTGGCCAAGCCAGATGGTACTGGGAAGGGATATAAAAAACAACAACAACAGTAATTACAGTGAGGGCTGTTTGGCATTAAGAAGCTCCAGCCTTGCTGGCTATGTGCAGTATAAGACAGATGAGAAGGAAGTTACAAGTGAAACAACTGGAGCTCCATTTGAGAAGTAAAGTTATGAAATAAGAAGGGGGTGTTTTAATAAGGGATGCAACAATCACAAGAATCTGTGTTGTAAATCTCATAATTTTTCTCATAATTCAAAGTTTTCCAACCCAAATGTGGTAGCCTTCAGTTCTGAAGAAAGGAGATTTCCCAGCATGAAGTGGTGCAGTGGCCTAGAGGTAGACCTCTCACCTCACAATCAGGAAGCTGTGAGTTCAATCTTAGATAGAGGCAGATATTTCTCTCTCTGGGCACACTGAGAATTTATCTGCTGAGCAAAGCCCTGCATTGGCAACAAGAAGGGCATCCAGCCATTAAAACACTCTGCTAGCTCCATTCAGTTGCCCAGAACCACTCTGCAAGGGATGATGGGGTCGTTAAATGATGATGATGATTTCCCAGCATCACCGTATTTGTGAAATTAATAACAATGCTTGGAGGTACATATTGTGAAACGGCAAAGAAAAATTAGGGTCCAACCTAAACTATTTTACACATGTTGATCTCTAAGTGCTGGCCCCAGGCATGCCACTGGTTTTATGAGGGGACAACGACACCTGCAACCAAAAATGTAGAGGCATGACTGCATCAATAAATAAGTCTGTCATCATGACTCAAGTGCAATTTTTTTCATTACCTTGCAGGTCACTAGCGAAAGGAGGGAACAAGTCCAACCTTTTGGAAGCAACTTAGAATATTCTTATTTTAGTAGCAAGGAGGAACAGAACATGCTGACTCCTTTTTGTCACTCTGCAATTCACAAGTATGCAGCTTCTTCTCACTTACGGCTTACCAGAGTTGCTTAAGAGTCCTGGTGGTGCAGTGGACTAATTCACTGTTATTAAGATCAGCTGCAACTTGCAATTACTGCAAGTTCAAATCCCACCAGGCTCAAGGTTGACTCAGCCTTCCATCCTTTCTAAGGTAGAGGAAATGAGGACCCAGATTGTGGAGGCAATAAGCTGACTTTGTATAAATATACAAAAGTATGAAGGCTATTGCTTAATGCACTGTAAGCCGCCCTGAGTCTTCGGAGAAGAGCGGCATATAAATCAAATTTTAAAAAAAGAAAGAAAGAAAAGCGGGACTGAATAGCTACTATATGGGAGAAAAAAGTTCTTACGAAACATTCACCTAATCCAACAATTCTGGAAATTTAATGAATAATGTGTAATATTATGTAACTTGTAGCTGTGTATCAGAGTCCCTGTGATTATGTCTTTCCCTATCACTGACGAGGCTACAGTCTCGGGAACCTGATTTTCAGTCATGAAAGGGCAGCTGTGTTCTTTTCTTTAGGTAAAGGTAAAGGTTCCCCTCGCACATATGTGCTAGTCGTTCCCGACTCTAGGGGGCGGTGCTCATCTCTGTTTCAAAGCTGAAGAGCCAGCGCTGTCTGAAGACGTCTTCATGGTCATGTGGCTGGCATGACTAAACATCAAAGGTGCATGGAACGCTGTTACCTTCCCATCAAAGGTGGTCCCTATTTTTCTACTTGCATTTTTTACATGCTTTTGAACTGCTAGGTTGGCAGAAGCTGGGACAGTAACAGGAGCTCACCCCATTACGCAGCACTAGGGATTCGAACCGCTGAACTGCCGACCTTTCAACTGATAAGCTCAGCGTCTTAGCCACTAAGCCACCGCTCAGTGTTCTTCATGTTGTTATTATTATGAATGTATTTCTGCTAGGGCTAGGCACAAAAACTTTTGAGAGTCTGTCTTAACCTCCAAAACAACCTGGCCAGCTCTAGATATTATAGAAATTTGATAGAAATGTGGTGCTATTTACTACTCTGAATCTCAGCCTATGCCTTCAGAAATTCAGAAGATAAATCTGGTGAATGGTAAAAATCAACTCTGGGCTCCCAGTCTGATAAATCAAACACAAAACACTCTATCAACTAGATGTCAGATATGAGAAGGAACTCTGCTAGCAGAGATCTTTTCCATTTCTTAACCGCCATCCTGGTCCTTGATAGAACTGATTGGCTTTTTGACATATTTTTCTATTACCGAGATAAAAAATCATCCCTTTTCACACCCCTATCTTTATGTCAAATTTGTTCAGAACAGATATGCTCAATACCGTAAATTTTTCTCGGGTTGGGAAAAGGGTGTATTAATCCAAATCCACAGATTGTAACATTTATCTCTGGAAAAAATGTCTTTTTCTAAACGGAATTTGAGGGAAGAGGGCAGAACGTAAGCTATTTTTCACAATAAAAAAAAAAAGTTCCTCTGATACTACAAAAAAAAAAAATTTACATTTTAAGCGAAAGACCTGAAACAAACCCAATACTTAGCATTATAAACATACAGCAGTGGTCTATAAAGATTAATTAGGCTAATTATGCATATGTGTATTTATTATACAAAACAGTAATAAATAATAAAATGATACAAAAAAAAAATCAAATCACAGAAGAAAAAATAGTGTCTCATTCCACTATATGGAGAGTAAACAACAAATATTCCTATGTTGATTATGGGGAAAAAAGGAATGCAAATTCTCATCCAGCCATGGCTTCTTTGTCCCAGACTGCTAGACATTATCTGATACTTGCACTACTGGTTTATGAGTAATTCAGTGTGCCAGCTCCACCCTAATTAATGGTGATGTTAAACTTTAGACTTAATGAATAAAACACTTGATCCAATTTTTTGGACATTTCTGCTTTTTTCCCTTTCTAACTTGATAAAACATTTTGGAAAACATGTACAATACATTCTTTGGAGACATTTTGTAATACAAGTGTTATGCAATCATGAACCTTGGAATCTCTTACACAGGGACTGGCCAACTTTGTTGGCAATTAAAATCTTCTTAAGGGCAGGTATGAAATGAGAAGCATCACTAACAATGAGTGCTTATTAGTTTTACTGTCACCATCTCTGGTGCCTACAAATTTAAAAATGAACTCTTGACTAGAAAGATACTTTCATGAAATCTTGATCCGATCACTTCCATCCTCACTCTAATAAGAGTTTGCATTTACTGGAAAAAAAATAATTCCCTATTATCCAGGAATTAACTTTCTTCTCCACTAAGTTCAACTCCGGGTGATTTCATGGCTGTAGGAGATGACCAGGCTGGCGGGGTCAAAGTGTCATCAATTTGGAGTCACTCACACAAGAAACTTAAGTCCACCCCCCCACCCCCCAAATTCTGTTGACTCTTATCTAGCACCGATTTGCTTTGATGGTTAGTGTAGGTAACTAGTGTAGGTAGTACATTCCTTGTGTATAGGTAGTATGGAATTTACCTGAAGTACTTTGAACTAAACTCCTATTCCTGGTTACTTGCCTGACAATGGGCATACTCAGGTAGGTTGTTTGGGAGAAATAGCACTTGCCACTGCCATCTTTTATTCTGAGCTCTCATCCAAATGCTAAATCGATCTGATCCTGCTTAGCTTCCAACCCTAGGCGATTTATCCAATAACAATTTGTTTGTTATTATACTATAACCTGCTTTAATGTTAATTCTTATTAACTTTAATAACAGGTTATAGTATAATATAATTATATACTAATATAGTATATTTCTCATTGTTATTATATATTATCTTATATTCTTTAAAATTGCAGAGCAACTTACACAAATAAAAATAAAACACAATACAGAACCATAGTTAAGAACTTTATGTGTTAATAAATCACATGTGTGCGATAAACAGACAGCTCTATCAAAAGAGCCTAGGATGTAAGCGAAGTCTGAAATTCAACTGATCCTAAATTTACACGGTGAAATGCTTTGACCCTGTGTTCCTGCACAAGTGGCAGCCGAACGAGGGGTTTTGTGTGAGTATTTCAACACAAGCACAAAGGAGATTCTTTGCTTCAGGGCAGTAGCAGCCACCAGTTTTTCCAGGGAGGGAAACAGTGACAGCAATATGTTGTCTAGGGACCATGAGAGCAGCTCCGCTTTTCTCCTTCAAAAGATGGGGCGGGGGGAGAAGATGTGGACAGTTCTGCTCCACAGTTCTCTTCCTGTAGCTTCTGCGGTGAAGGCTGCAAAGTAAACAAACAGTTCCATAACTCAAGAGTATTCTTGCCATGGAAGCTGATGGCCAGTAACAAGCTCTTCGTTAGTAAAAATAAAAAAAATAACATCATGCTGTGACAAAAATCATGTTGTGAAAAATAGTGTGTCAGATGAAATTAGCTCTAAGACAAACAGACCTAAGAAACATGATTTAGGGCAAGAACTAAATACAGTTTTGGCCATTGGACCAGAAATAGCCCACTAATTTAATTTAATTTAATTTAATTTATCACATTTCTATGCCGCCCAATTCCCAAGGGACTCTGGGCGGCTTACAGCAAAAATAATGCGAACAATGAACATAGAAAAATTATTTTAAAACATTATAAAAATATTTTAAAAACATTAAAAGCCCATGCACACCATTCATGGCCGGATCTCGCAAGATTGCAACAGTGAGATCAACGGCCCCAGGCCTGCCGGAAAAGCCAGGTCTTCACTGCTTTCCAGAAGGCCAATAGGATGGGCGGTAGTCCGGATCTCAGGAGGTAACTGGTTCCAGAGAGCTGGGGCAGCCACAGAGAAGGCCCTCCCCCGTGGGCCCACCAGCCGGCATTGTTTAGTTGACGGGAACCGGAGGAGCTCAACTCTGTGGGAACTTCCCGGTCGCTGGGAGCTATGCGGTAGAAGGCAGTCTCGAAGATAGCCTGGCCCTGAGCCATGTAGGGCTTTAAAGGTAATAACCAACACCTTGAATTATGCTCGGAGACCAATAGGGACCCAGTGCAGCTCGCAGAGAATTGGTGTAATGTGGGTGTATCTAGGTCCACCCATGACAGCTAGCGCAGCTACATTCTGGACCAACTGTAGTCTCTGAACACTCTTCAAGGGTAGCCCGCACTAGTTGTGTGTGCAGCTGCTGAATGCTTCACAAATTCTCCCTTCTCTTTTCATAGACCAAGCGCATGAGGAACTCAAGTGATTTATCAAATTCCAAAGCTACCCGGAAGAGGAGACTTTTGGTTTAAAGTGGCATGCCTGGGAAGGGACTTCCCTGAGAATAGCTACCAGCTAATGATGAAGTCCTCTAGTGAAAGAAGATATCTATCTGGGCCTGCATGCCAATCCTGAGAATGGAAATGGAAAACACCTTCCTCTAATGTAGACGCAACATTCAGAAGTCATTCAGGGTCCCTTCCAGCTTAATTTAGGATTAGGGTTACCACAAAACCACCAGCTGTTCTGAAACTCACTAGCCTAATTTTCAGTTACAAAATGTAAGAGCCGTTTGTCCATGGAACAGCCTAGCAAAGCCGTCCATCTACAGTAACAATTCTGACAGTCACTAGAGGCATCTCACAAGGGAACTTTAACAGAATAACAGAGTTGGAAGGGACCTTGGAGGTCTTCTAGTCCAACCCCCTGCTTAGGCAGGAAACCCTACACCACTTCAGACAAGTGGTTATCCAATTCTTGTTAAAAATTTCCAGTTTTGGAACATTCACAACTTCCGGAGGCAAGTTGTTCCACTGATTAATTGTTCTAACTGTCAGAAAATTTCTCCTTAGTTCTAGGTTGCTTCTCTCCTTGATTAGTTTCCATCCATTGCTTCTTGTCCTGCCCTCAAGTGCTTTGGAGAATAGATTGACTCCCTCTTCTTTGTGGCAGCCCCTGAGATATTGGAACACTGCTATCATGTCTCCCCTAGTTCTTCTTTTCATTAAACTAGACATACCCATTTCCTGCAACCGTTCTTTGTATGTTTTAGCCTCCAGTCCCCTAATCATCTTTGTTGCTCAGTTTAGGTTACCCAGCATTGCTTTTGCTAGATGAATTATGGAATGCTGAAATTTTAAAATCTGCAATTCTGTAAAAATGAACATCTTGCAGCAAATCTGTATTTCAAAGCAGGCTTCCAAAAATGGTGGTTTCTAAGTGCAATGAGCCTGCAAATCTCAGAATCCCCTGCAAAGGCTGAGAATTGCAAGTCTGAGACCTGTTGGCAGTATCAAATTGATGAAGGATGATTTAAAGTCTGTGCTAATGTTACCATCAAGGTTTGGTTGCAAAAGTTATGGCTTTGCACATACAAATCAGAAGCTGTATTAGAAATTGCTCTGGACTTTACTTGGACAAGCTGGCTGTAGGCTTCCCCACGTGAAGTAGGAATGTGTTCTTAACGAAGATTCAAGTTGGATCCACATGTCACAAGGCCTATACACCAAAACCCAGAGCCCTATCATAATTTGCTCTGGTTTTGCTTGAACTGTCTGCTAATTTACATTATCTATCTATCTGTATCAGAAATCACAGAACATTTCTGAAACAATACCATGGAAAATTAGCATGGACAATCTCAAAGTGAATAGCTTTTGGTTATTCCAATTTTTAAAAAATGTACATTATAGAAGTAGAGGTGGAATATATGATACCAAGTTATCCTTTCTCTATTCTGCACAATAAAAGGAAGAATTTGCTGGGCAGGAATGATATATCATGTATTTGCAGGGAAGCACCCAGAGCCAAGTGGTAAGAGATAGACTTGTGTAAGAGATAGACTGAGAAAACAGGTCTTTTCGGAGGCGGAGGATGGAGATTGAATTATCTACTTTCTTTGGTTATGGTGACAGTGGGGATGAGATTTAGTTTGCTTTTAGTTTTCCTTTTTAACAGGAACATGTTAAAAAGTGGAGGAATAAGGACATTAATGGTATGCAAGGTACAGAGCAAGCAATTACATTAAGCTAAAGGGGAAAGGAGGCAGGAAACTAGGGGATGATCCAAGAGAAGAATGAATGAATGAATGAGAAATATATAGTAGTATATGGGCAGATTCTTTAGAAGGGAAAGCTGATAAAGAACTTGGTTTTAGTTATTGCTTCCTGCACAATGGTTTTATTCTGAGATTCCAATTTATCTACATGTCATGAATAAACAAGTGGACCTGGCTATATTTCCTGAAATTTGATGGGTTTAGGGGAGAAATTTCCCTAAGGGATTAGGGAATTGCAATTCCTGCATCATTTATGACCAAGGGGAAGAGTTACAACAATTCTTTGAGAAAGTTTGGTGATGATCAGGAGTTCTACTTACAGGAGGTGAGTTATGAGTGCCTGTATGAAATAATGAGATAGTTAGTGAACTCTGTTATTACTCATGTGCTTTTTGTGTGTGTGTGTGTGTGAGTGGGGTTATGGTTCATAACCTTGGGGTTATACATGTGTGTGCGTGCGTGCGTGTGTGTGTGTGTGTGTGTGTGTGTTCTTAATGCTTATACTCTGCCCAAAGTCATTTGTGCAAGACCTGTAGCCCAGCGGTCCCCAACCCTTACAGCTTGGTGACCTGGCAGGGGGGAAGATGGGATTCATCCCGCGCAAGTGATGGACTGCCACATGCACACATGTGCGCGCACTTTGGCTCGCTGCATGCACAAGTTGAGTTATGTGTGTGTGCGTGTGCTGGTCAGCTGCTCACACAGCCCGGCTCCAAACAGGGCACAGCCTGGTAGTGGGCCATGGCCTGGGTATTGGGAACCCTTGATGTAGCCAAATAAATAAATAAATAAACCTGGTGTATATTTTACATAATTCTCTTTAAAGAATAATTTTGCTTGTAATTGTGTCTATTGTGTATTTCTGCAAATCAGTTCCCCAATATAAAGCATTTTTAATATTACTTTCTTGAATACACGCAGTCTTGCGCTTATTTTCCATGAACATCCATTTTAATTGTTGAATTCCATTACAATTTTTGGGAAAGGAAGAATTTTGACATTCACGTGGTATACTATTAAAAAGGAAAACTTAGATTAGTGCAAGGGTGTCAAACTCAAGGCCCGTGGGGTTCTTAGATCTGGCCCATGGGGCCGCCCTGGAAACAGCAAAGGACCAGTCTGTGGTGCCTCTCCAGCGAAAACGGGATTCCATTTTCAGACACAATGGTCTCCTGAAGCCCTCTGCCAGTGAAAACGGAGCTCGGGAGGGGAGGGGGCTCCCAGGCTCCATTTTTGCTGACAGAGGGCTGCAGGAGGCTGGCTCATGGCCAAAAATGGGGCCCGGAGAGACTGTGCACAGCCCACCCACCCCCGAACTCCATTTTCACTGGCAGAGGGCTAGCAAAACAAACTAAAAAGAAAAGAAAAGGAGAAATGTTACTCCTTTTGCATTTGAGCAAAAGGAAAGGGGGAAAGGGAAAGAGAAAAGACAAAGATGGGAAGATGGGAAGAGAGCAAGGAAGGAAAAATAAGGAAATGGGAAGGAAGAAGGAAGGTGAATGAAGTGGGAAGGAAAAAGAAGGGAAGGGAAGGGAAGGGGAGGGAGCGAGGGAGGGAGGGAGGGAGGGAGGGAGGGAGGGAGGAAGGAAGGAAGGAAGGAAGGAAGGAAGGAAGGAAGGAGATTATAATGAGAGTGAGCCAGGGTCTGAGGGAAGTCCTGCCTTAGCACTTGGCCACCACATGTCCTCGACACAAGTGACCTCAAGGTGGCCATACACATCCTGGTCATGCCCACCCTGGTCCCCCAAGGTCAAACACAACCCTAATGCGGCCCTCACTAAAATCGAGTTTGACACCCCTGCATTAGTGCATTTAAATAATTCAACTTATAAATGTTTAAAATATGAAAACTGATATGTATATTCATAGCCGAACTAATTCTTCTCTACTTCAGAATATGTTACACCTTATGACTCGGAGTTTTAGGATGAAAGTCGATTAAGTTTCTCAAAACAGGATCCAATGAAGGCATACAATTATTTGGAAATGAATGTATTACCCCTCATATTAAATCTCTGCTTCTACTGTGTCCCATTTTTATGTAGGCCCTTTGTATAAATGAAAAGCAACCAGAAAAAGGCACATTAAATCTAATTGTTGAAACTGTGAAGAATTACCATACTTGAAAAATACAACGATATAAAAATGAATGATCCTGGGTATCCTAGTTTTACATTTTTTAAAAAATGTCCAATAATGCTAAGAAGATTGATTGGTCTAATTTCAAAAGAAGCAAAATGTGAAATTACTTTTCTTTTTTTAGAACTGGAAAGACTTAATGGGATTTGCCACAGTTACTGGAAATCAAAATCAATCCGGAGCACTTTAAGCCAACAAATTTAAACAAAGTTATTGTGTCCTATTGGAGAAACATATTCCAGCAAATATACTGGAGATGCTTATGGCAGAATACCTTTAGATACTTTCACTAACTTGTGATTATAGGAATCAGTTTATCAATGGTCACCATCTAAGAGCACAAGATCTGGGCCCTTCTTGTGGCTACTTATGACTGATCCCTGCTGAAACACTGGACATTGTGTAATGAATTCATATCAAGACCAACTGATGGCACAATAACATAGCTTTGGTCAATACTTTTTCTTCTTTGCTGTTTGATGAAGAAATTCTAGCATGGAATTATTAATAAATAGTTTCTGCTGAAATGTCAAGAAAGTAGTGTGTCACAGAAGACATCTGCATCAATTATTTACAAAAAGATCAATCATACAGTGGTAGACAGGATGGATGGATGGTTGGTTGGTTGGTTGGATGGATGGATTGGTGGGTGGGTGGGTGGGTGGATGGATGGATGGATGGGTAGGTAGGTAGATAGATACAGTAGACAGACAGAGGTAGGTAGATAGGTAGGTAGATGATAGATAGATAGATAGATAGATAGATAGATAGATAGATAGATAGATAGATAGACAGACAGACAGACAGAGACAGACAGACAGACAGAGGTAGGTAGGTAGGTAGGTAGATGATAGATAGAAGAGAGGGGGGGAGAGAGAGAGAGAGAGGCAGACAGATAGACAGACTCCAGAAAGAAATATTCATGAGACTTCTGAATCTGTCAGGAAAGGACTGGCTTTTCCCCCCCATTTACCAGTCAACTCTCTTTGAAATGTATGTTTTTGAGAACATTGGGGCAAAGAGACAGATATTATAGTTTCACAAGGAGAGAATGTCAATGCTTCATAATACTCTACAACCCTCTCTAAGCGGTTTACAGAGTCAGCATATTGCCCCCAACAATCTGGATCCTCATTTTAGCAACCTTGGAAGGATGGAAAGATGGAGCCGGTGAGAATCGAACTCCTGGAGTGAGCAGTGAGTTAGCCCTGCAGTACTGCATTCTAATCACTGTGCCACCACGGCTCTTATAAGATGCTTTTGCATTAGCCGATGATTGATAGGTCTGCCACTGGGCCCTGGGCCCTTACCAAACAACCTTAGTTCCCCAGCATCAGAAAAGGATTACACTGCCAACTAATGTGATAATAAGTCATTTCAGATTTTAAAGGGAAAAAATACATTTGCCTTTTTCTGTGCTTTCCAGGCTAAGTCATAAGCAAAGATGCCATGAATATGTGTAAGTGTCATGGATAGAAGCACTGCTCTAAGTCTGAAGGAGTGTAATTCTGCTTAGTGCAGATAATGGTCGGTGAGATAATATTTGCTGTCCAACACTGTCAATTAATTGCAAGAGCCGAGGTTGTGCAGTGGTTAGAGTGCAGTACTGCAGCTACTTCAGCTGACTGCTAGTTCAGCAGATCAGCAGATCAAATCTCACCGGCTCAAGGTTGACTCAGCCTTCCATCCTTCCGAGGTGGGTAAAATGAGGACCCAGATTGTTGGGGGCAACATGCTATTTAGTATACTGTCTCAGGTGTAAGCCGCCCAGAGTCCTTGGAGAGTGGGCAGCATAGAAATATGAACAACAACAACAATAATAATAATAAATCTGAATTCAGGGAAAAAGAATTGCCGGGTCAGGTTGTCAATCCCATCTACATCATTACTAGTATCTAACCACTACTAGCATACGCATACACAAAGTCTCTTTCATTAGAGTCAACAAATTCACAACAGCTGGATAATGTGTTCCATTTCTCTGATCACTTTGCCAAATAAATTCTAGGAAGAGACTTAATAGCAATGAGAAAAATACCCAATATATCTTTTTATTTTTTATTTTATTTTTATTTATATCGAATGCATTTTAGGTTTTATCAAATCAAGAACGAGGGAATTGAGTTCGTGTATTTCACTTTCTCTTCTGCTGTAGATTCTAACAGTATTTCCAGGGTTGGCCAAGCTCCAAGTCAAGTAAACGATAAAATTGCACTTTTGATTGTAGATCAGAATTCTTCATTTCTTAGTCAGAATTCAAGTCACGATTTCCAGGGTGCAGATAACAAAATAATTTGAAAAATCCTGGATTCTTTGTATGAACCCATATGGGAAAAAAATGCCAAAGAATGGGAATAACACATAGCCACATTAGGCCAATGAGTTAAATCAGACTTCTGTACTCTTATGTGGATGGTCCCCTATTTATGAATTTTTGAGTTACAAACTTTTGCTGATACAACAAACCTGTGCAGAACTCTGACCTAGAAGATTCTAGAAGGCAGGTGGAATAGAATTAGTTTTTGGCATGCTGCAAGCCTCCTGTTGGGAAGGACAACCATGCCACACACCTGAGGGTCTGAAATAACACCTTGGCCAAGTGAAGTGGCCACAGACCCACCCAAAAGTGGATTCCAGGAACCTGACAGGAGAAAAGATCACTGAGGCAGGGAGAAGTCTGCTCCACCCAAGAGGAGGCTTGAGTGGAGGGGGGGGAATAAAGTGAGCTACTGGCACACCCAGAAAGGCTTGTAGTGGGGAAATAGGGTGTGTGAGAATGATAATTAGAACTGCTGGGAAACCTCCACCAAATGCACGTCTGCTTATCCCTGTGAAGAATGGAATGGCACAGGGCTGCTCATAGGTTCAAGCCAAATAGCATGTGCCTCATCACCTTGCTTGCAAGTCGTGCACAGTGGAAGTGCTCAGTTGCCTGGTCAGCAGCTCTTCCCAATGTGGTTCCCAAGAGCCCATGGATTGACTGGCCTGCCCTGGCCCCAGTGACTAAAACCTGCAGATCAATACAGAAGAAGTCTTCAGGACCCCACAGCTGGGAGAACATCACCTCAGCTGCCTGCTGTGAGGAGCAACAGGAAGCTGAGGTGCTCACTGTAGCTTGGAGGGCATAAGTATGCAATCGATTGGATGGAAAAGAAACATAACTTAACATGTAAGATAAGAACTGTACTGTGCATTTTTTAATATTTAGTTGGAGTGACAAACAAAACATTCAGAGGTGGTATTCACTTACTTTCCCTACTGGTTTGCAAATGTGAGTGTGTGCACGCGGGTACTCGCTTTGCTCAAATGCGCCATGTACACACATGTGCCTGGCCTTCTGTGCATGCACTTTGCTGGCATGCATGCCTTTCATGTATGCGTCCAGCCTCAAAAACATGCCTGAATAGGATGGCATAGACCCGGGGTGGGTGGGCAGGGCCACCCGTGATTTCCGTACTGGTTCAGGAGAACCAGTCAAAACAGCTGAATACCACCTCTGAAACATTCCTATAAACTGCCCCTTAGAACAGGGGTTTGAAACTCTATATCATTGAGGGCCGCATCAGGGTTGTATTTGACCTAGGGGGCCAGGGAGGGTGGGTGTGGCCAGCTCAATGTCACTTGTGTTGGGGGCACCTGTGGTGGCCCGAGCACTGTGCCAGTGAAAACGGGCTCCTGAGCTCTATTTCCAGCTGTGACAGCTTCCTGAAACTCTCTGCCATTGAAAACGGGGCCCGGGAGGGCCATATGCAGCTCTCAAACTCCATTTCTGGCTGCGACGGCCTCCTGCAATCTGGCCCAGATCTAAGCACCTCGCGAGCCAGATCTGCCCCGTGGGCCTTGAGTTTGACAGCCCTGCCTTAGAACATAACCTGTTCATAAGTAGGGGACTGTCTGCATTGTGCCCTAAACTACAGTTGTTTTTTTATCATGGTAGTATTGACACAATACACCCAGCTATAGCTCATAATCTGCAAAACATAATGGTTAACTATGACTTGCTCAGGGGTGGGTTCTACTTACCTTTACTACTGGTTCGCAACGGGATCGTGCAGATTGCTTCTGATGATGTCAGGTCAGTAGGCGGAGCCTCCCACCAGTTTTACTACCAGTTCTATAGAACCGGTCCAAACCGGGGGCAACCCACCACTGGATTTGCTTTACACAACTTGCTAAAGCACAACTAAGCAACTACACTGTAGTTTATCAGCTAAGAAACAGCTAATTGAAAGAAATCCAGCACTTTCTATTGTTTTTGCACACCTGTGAAAATCAGAGATAAGACACTAAGTATTCAATCAAGGCGAGAAAGCGAATTGGAACTAGCTCCTCTTTGGTTAAATTCCAGAAGTTAAATAAGAATAAACTTAAAATTGAGATTCCCACATGCAAGAGTCTACTTCATCTAATGCACATATAGTTTGGATTTATGCTCTCTACTAATTTTGCCTTTTCGGAAGCCTGATTTATAACAGGAATTTAACGCCTAATTTTGCTTGATTTTTCTGTTTACGAAATGGTATGTAAATTGTACAAAATTCCACCAGACAGGTGCTGCCATGTAATTTATTATCAGAGAAAGCACAATTAAGAGTACAAGGTATCATTAACTGAGGTGTAGTTTAATCATGTTTCACCCATGTAAACTCGTCAGAGAAATAGCTGAACAACCTGGAAACAGTAGCAAAAATTGATTTAACACCTAATAGACTAGGTAACAGTGCTGCCTCAGATGGATATCCTACTGTTGTTAAGTGTTTAGGCACTAGAAACATGTCACGAGTCAGCAAACATTTCAGATATAGGGACTAATAAATGTAGATTAAAAATAATTAAAATCTCATTCCTATGATTGCACATGATTTTCTACATGTCCCCAAATCTCATGAAATTATTTTTCAGCTGGCTAGGATCTCATCAAATATGGTGATCTCATGAGATCTCAACAATTAAAACAAAAATCTGTAACCAGTGGGGCCATGATCACTTTGGCCATGACAAAGGTCCCTCATTTTTAACCTTTACTCTATATTGCTTGACTTCTACCAATGCAGCAATGGTGAAATGTTCTGTCAGCAATCCCAAAATTCCCCATCTGGAAGTGGGAAAGTGTAATTGATATACAACCATTAAAATTTTGTAAAATTGTTTATTTAGGGCCACTTTCTCTAATAACAATCTATTTCATCTCTGCAGTTCTAAATAAAGGAGCATTAAACGATTTGTAAATTATTCCTTTGTTTTGTTCTTCTCTATTTAACTATTTTTAAACTTGCTGGTGTTTTGTGATTTGGACAATTTAATTTTTTTCATGAGCCTTTTTTTAATAGAACATATCTAAATATATATACCGTAAATAAATTAGGACAGCCAGCTGGGTCCAATGTCAATTTGATTTTCCACAATACTTGTCAGGTAGTAGAAAAAACTTGAAATGGTTAACATGCAGATAATCTAAAGTGAGTAGGGGCTTTATATAAAGAACTGGTCATTTTTCTTCCTCCAGATCGCTCATTCTACTCTTAGATAAATGTGCATTGAGAATCAGGAATGAAAGAGAAACCAAGTTCATGGTAGCTTAGCTTTCTTTACTTATTTGTTTGTTAGATTTTTATGCCATCCACCTCCCCTATAAGGTGACTGGGCAATTTACAAGTTATAATATAAGTAAAAATTAATTAAAACATTAAAACTCCACCAATTTTATGTTTTTAAAACTATATTTGCCATTTGCCAGCCTAGGCACGGCATCCTTGCAGCAGGATCCTTCAGGCTGCCATTTTCTACTGCAGAAGTTCCAAGTCAAGGGGACAACCTTATTATAAGGTAAAGTAAGATTGTTGCCTGATTCTGGATATCATGAGAAGCCAACAAATTGTTAGCACTTTAATTTGTCATTAAGGTTTTCCTATGAGTAAGGAAAGCTTTTTTTATTAGATATTGGATTAATCTACCTACCTGAACATGAACCTGTGGATTAGTCTTTCTATCTAAACATGAGGCAGGCAGCAATTATCTCTCAAAGTGGTCCTATTCCACTTCTTTTTTTATTTTTTTTTATTTTTTAAGACAAACAAACATTTAATACATCAATCCTCCCTTCCCTGTGACATCTCAGTGTTATCTTCTAGGCTTCTTCTCCATCTTCCATAAGTTTCTTCTATCTTCATCTTCATCCAAACAATTCTAACATATCATTACTAAATCAATATTGTACTCATCATTTATACATAATTATGGTATCAGTCATTTATATCTCTTTTCCAATCACTTCTTACGTGGAAGTAAGCATTTCAATGAAAGTTATCTTCCCAAGGTCTGACTTGACCAGATAAATATTTCATTGTCATTATGGAAAATTAAAAAATAGGAAGAGAGGAGACACAGCTATACTTGATGTTGCTAAGATCAAAGTATATGGAGAAAGAGATTTAAGGAAGGAAGGCAAGTCAAGGCAGGTGTCAACACCAAGGTTGAGACCAGAACACCTTCATAACGAGCTGGGACCTTATTTAATCTTCTATAGGATAATACAGAATGCGTGGTGGAGGTATTTTGTAGGTCAGATGACGACATCATGCAAAAATAGTCTACAGTCTATCAGATATTTTGAGTTATTGTTTTTTTAACCCGTGCAGAATATGCAAATTGAAATAGCATGTATTCTCATTTAAATTTTCAATTTACTGAGCAATTATTTCAAGATGATAGGTGTGTCTTTATACCAGGACAATCTTCCTCTCTGATGCACTGTACTTATCTATTTTGTATTGCTAATATGAGCTATTTTTCACCCCATATGCTTAAGGTTAGAACATTTCAACAATTTAATTCAAACATCACTTTCCTTAACTGGGAACAGAATGAAACTATTTTTTCCTTCTGAACTCAAATTGTACACAGACCTTATTTGTATATATGTTACCAGTTTACTAGAAATCCTCATGTCCTTACAGTACAGACTTGCAAAATGCTATTTGCCAGGTTAAAAATGGTTTCTAGGCACCTAAGGCAGCAACCTTCTTGCAAAGTGGAAAAGAGATACATTTTCCCTCAAAAGCAGGAAATTTCACCTTCTCCTCACTCCTACATAATTTCTATGACTGATTCACAGCCCAGAGATATGAACATATCCCCAAAAGGGGTGAGGATTTGGCTAGCAAGCAGGATATATATGTATTTGTGTGAAAACCTCTCTGAAATCAATTTTTTTTTCAAATTTCAATGATGCATTTAAAAAAGAAGTTTATGTTGAATGACTAATACACTTGGGAATCATAGCAGCCTAACTGCTTCAAAAGATCAGAAGGTGTACATAATGACACACCAAACTAGAAGTGCCAGGCAACACAATTGTATACCGCATCAAAACATACACTTTTAAGTTGAATAAGAACAAATACTAAAGCTTCTCTATATGATTTTCTAGATTCTTTTTTTTTCCCAGTCAACAACCAGCAACAATGTGCAACACAAGAGTAAACCAAATGGATGGAGTAAAATGCCAACATGGTAGAGTCTCTATTAAAGCTATAACATAAGCTACTATAATAATGTATATTAATAAACTATGCAAGGCTATAGTCTGTAAAATAAAAATGCATGTCTTCTAAAATAAAGTAATACAAATACACTAATACAATGTCAGAAACTCCCTAGAATCTAAGTAGTTATTCTTGGAACCAGCTATGCCTTATTTTCTTTCTTTTTTTATATATTTTATTTATACATTTTTTTAAAAAAAATTGATTTATATGCCGCCCTTCTCCGGAGACTCAGGGCGGCTTACAATGCGCTAAGCAATAGCCTTCATACTTTTGTATATTTATACAAAGTCAGCTTATTGCCCCCACAAACTGGGTCCTCAATTTACCTACCTTAGAAAGGAGGGAAGGCTGAGTCAACCTTGAGCCTTGGTAAGATTCGAACCTGCAATAATTGCAGGCAGCTGATGTTAATAACAGGGCTTTAGACCACTGTACTATCCAAGGCTCTTTAACATACGTCAGTGCTTGGTAAACAGTGTATTATCTGGGTCAATTTACTTATACATAATCATAATTTCCAATTTCTAATATCTACCTCTATTGTCTAACCATTGATAAAACCAATCCCATGTTTAAAAGTATTCTGTATCTTCTTTATCCTTTATCTTGTCAACCTATCCACTTCTGCACAATCTAGTATTTTTTAAATTATATTTTCTTCTGTAGGTATTTCCTTATTTTCCCAATGTTGTGCAAATACAATTCTTGCTGCTGTCAAGTCATGTAATATTAAATATATATTCCCTTTATCATATT
The DNA here is from genome assembly GCA_012654045.1 of Ptyas mucosa. Lineage (NCBI taxonomy): Eukaryota > Metazoa > Chordata > Lepidosauria > Squamata > Colubridae > Ptyas > Ptyas mucosa. The sequence goes on along the minus strand of WNWU01000006.1, from coordinate 28,156,245 downwards.
TTTCTGGTAGTACACCTAGCAAAAATGTTTCTGGCTTTAAATCTATATGTTGCTTTAATAATACACTTGGAAATCATAACAGCCTAACTGCTTCAAAAGATCAGAAGGTGTACTGCAGTGGTGGGTTTCAAAATTTTTTACTACCAGTTCTGTGGGCGTGGTTTGGTGGGCATGGCATGGCTTGGTGGGCATGGCAGCGGAAGGATACTGTAAAATCTCCATTCTCTCCCCACTCCAGGGGAAGGATAGTGCAAAATCCCCATTTCCTCCTGATCAGCTGGGATTCAGGAGGCAGAGAATAGATGGGGGCAGGGCCAGTCAGAGGTGGTATTTACCGGTTCTCTGAATTACTCAAACTTTCCACTACCAGTTCTCCAGAACTGGTCAGAACCTGCTGAAACCCACCTCTGATGTACTGTGCAGAACATAAAGTCACACCAAACTAGAAGTGCCAGGCAACACAACCGTATACTGCATCAAAACATACACTTTTAAGTTGAATAAGAACAAATAGTAGAGCTTTTCTATCTGATTTTCTAGATTCTTGATTCCCAAAATGGTACTTGCCATGGACTGGAATGTACATCTCCATGACAACCACTAAACTCATTGCCCCCCCACCTTGATTTTTCTTTGGAAAAAGTTATTATAATTTTTTAAAAGATAAAAATTAAAAAAAAACTTGTAGAAGATAAAAGCATCGCATCTTTATTTTTAAGCATGAGCTCTTTACATACCTCAGGAAATTCTTAGAAAACAAAAATGATCAAGGTCTGCAGCCAGAACTTTGTTATAGACATGGAAATATGATTCCCTGCCCACAAAAAAGGACACCTGTAAGCTGAAATGATCGAATATTTAAGGACTAAGGGGAGAAAGCTAACTATTTTGGGTTTCAATAACTGGTTGCATTGTGGCATGACCTCCATTTTGGAATAGAGCTTTCAACATGCTCTTAAAATTCCAAGTATCCTACTAGAGTCAAAAGGTTGGGGATCCCTATTCCAGGCAAAGGCTAGGAAAGGATTAAAACAACAACTCTATTTGGATCCTTCCTAAACTATCACCTTCAAGGATTTTGATTTGCAAAATATACTATACAGAAATTGATTTAAGTAGGGTATTTTTTCCTGCCAACCCCTATTCGGTATGAAACTGAGTGCTATATATGTATACTTGATGAATGCTGATGTAGCTAATCAAATGCACACAAATAAACAATACAGATCACGTTTATTAAAATAAAGTATACTCATTAACAATATGGCAAGATTTCTTCTCTACATTAGATAGTATTTATGTTCCCTTGTTATAGATTATCACATATAAAAGATTTACCAATGGTTTGCCTTGGAGAGTTCCTTAACTGGGATCCCAAACCACTGGGAAACAGATTGCGACATTGACACTCAATGAGATGGTTTATCGTCTCATCGCATTCATATCAGAAGCACCAAGGAGTTTCCTGGTTGAAAGGATTAGCCAGTGACATCACTGTTGCCTGGAGGACACCTGATTGGGGGCTGCTTTCGTGTCCCCATTAACGTGCCCGACAAAATGGACCCTATCTACTTCTGAATGCACACTTTCGAACTGCTATGTTGGAAGGAGCAAATGACTGGAGCTCACCCTGTCACACAACAGCACAAGGGTCTCAAACCAGGGCTTGCTGATCATCAACCCAACATCCTAACCATGTGAGCCACCATGCTCCTGGGCCTTTACCTAACAATAGGTCATCCAAATACAAACCTCTAAATGCATATATCCATAGAACATGTAATGGATAAGGGCATTTCTGAGTTACAGTACAGCCCTCTTTGTTCAATAACTTATGATCATGTTGTGGCAATGTGTAAGATCACTGTATTATAATTAATATTGAACACACACACACACACAGAGGCATACAAAATATTTTTTTTTCTGATTAGCACCACCTATTGATTAAAGAGGATAATAGAAATCTCATTTGATCTAGATAACTGCCAGCATTTTACAAGAAAGAGGAAATTCAGAAGCACTCATATCTTCTAAAAAATGCAGAATAATAGAATAAATTAATAAAGAAAAAAGATACAGACTCAAAGGCGGGCATTTAAATTGATAAAATATAGCCCATCCTGCATATGTTCTACAAGACCTGAATCAAATTAGGCTGAGCAGACAAATGGAGGCTGTAAAGCAGCAAAAAGAAATGATGAGTTAAAAGTGGCACAGAACACAGAATAATCTTCAGGTTGTCTCCTGAATGGCAACCACAAGCCACAAAGAAAAACAAAACTCCTATCGAGCCCTATATTAAATCAAAATATCGATAGATAGATAGATAGATAGATAGATAGATAGATAGAAAAAAAAACTACAAAGAAGAAGAAAGCCAAAGGTAGGAATGAGGAACTGACCACCCAATGGAAAAAGGGAAGAGAGTGCAAAGAGAAACACCTGGCAGAAATTGCAGGGTATTAAGTCAGAAAAGGAAGCTAAATACAATGAAGGTTCACAGAGGTTGTATCATAGAGTTGCTAAGAGATGGGCAAGTATAATTTCATAAGGCAATGTCATGACAAGGGAAGTGGTTCATATTCATCAGAAAATGAATAATAAATTAATGCCCCTATGTCCAGGTACAACCTGTCCAGAGACTGCAGCTGAAATCATCCAGTAGTCTGGAACAATGCTTCATCAAAAATAAATGTTCATTCCAGGGGGTGATGGTTAGCATCGGTCTTTCACTCCAACAGCAGAAAGAAAGAAAAAAAAAAACCAGGGAATTTCACTCACTGTTTTACCTCAGATCCCCTTTTCCAAACTCACTCTAAATTTCTGTTTCCCAAAATTTGGCCTAGCAACACAAAGACTAAGCTTTCCTTATACCTAAAATGTTTCTGATGAAATAACAGGAAAAGAAAACAAAAGAAAAAGGACATATGATGAACTAATATATTATTGTAATACCATATTGATTTTTAGGCAGAGGTGAGAATGGTGAAGAAATGCGATCAGGTTTCTGTGAATTATATAAACATTTACCGCTGTGAAGGGGTATTATCCTAGCAAGTGAACTGAATGAGTATCTACTTTATAGAGAACTCATAAACTTTAAGTGTTGGCTGGCCATAAAAACAAAACAAAACAAAACCACTGCTCAAATTGTTAAGTCTGCATGATAAACAGCTGAAGATTAAAGTAATGTTAAGACTATCCTGTAATAAAACTGAATTGTGTCATGACTGGCATTATGTCAACCCCAGAGAGCCAGTGTGGTCTCATGGTTCAGGTGTTGGATGGGAACTAGAGAGATGAAAGTTCATGTCCATCCTGATCGTTGGGTGACTTTGGGCCAGCCTCTCTTTAACTCAATTTACCACACAAGCAGTGGTGGGATTCTGCCAGTTTGGGCGAACTGTTAGTTAAATTGCTGGCTGCCCCTGCCCCGCCCCTTCCTGCTCTGCCCCTTCCTGCCCCGTCCCTTCCAGGAGTCTCCACATGCCCCATTTTGGCTCCCAGGTAAGTCCAGGGAGGCCTCCTAGGCCCAAAAAGGAGCGCGGAGGGGGGCGCATTCCCGCTGTGGCCCATTTTTGCTCCCAGGGGGGTGCAGTAGGCCAAGAGCTGCCTATCACACCCCCTGGCCGCGCCCACCAAGCCACGCCCACAGAATCAATAGTAAAAAAATTTGAATCCCACCACTGCACACAAGTGATTGTTTCTTTCCCTTACATGGGAAAACTAAGGATGAAGTATATCACTTTGAGCTCTTGAAAGAAAGGTAGGATATGAATCTAGCAGTAAGTAAATAAACAGCACTGAACAAGAGGTTATTTTTATAGTTAAAAACAAGGATTGGGACCTGTTGACCCACCAGAAATTGCTGAATTGCCATGGCCATTTGCCACCAGCCATGCTCATTGGGACTCCAACAGTTTAGTTCAGCAATAGGTAGTTTGGATATGAGGTTCAGTCACTCAGTTGCATATATTATAATTAACACACACTACATCAAGGCTCCATCTAATTGTAGCTACAAAAACCAGATTGTTTCTTTAAAGAAACAATATTGTTTTAATAAGGAAACAATACGCATTACCTAACAATGGAAAATATCACAATAAAGATAATAACGTTATAAGCAACTAAAGAAAACTATAAACAATTTCACACTTTACATGCATCAAGGAGTCTAAGACCAAATACAAACTGTCCTGGAGGAAGTATTATATTATGGGAAGCGCCCGAAGAATGATATATTTTACGGACTATTTAAAAAAGGCAGACTATTATATTTCCCAAAAGGAAAAATGGAGGAACATGTTCTTGGAGACAGAAAGCAACCCCCACTTTCCTTAATAGCCCCAGCAGATATTTTGTGCCCATTAAGAAAGACTGGGCCAGCCTATCTACAAAACAACTCCATGTGGTCAGCTGCACCAGAACTATGTGTTCATCATTAAACCGTCTTTCCAATCAATCTCCATGTTTCCAGTGTCTTTCTCCCAGCTTGGAACTGAACAAGATGGATATTTCTTCCCACAATATCTAATTTTATCTCCATTTCTTTTCCCAATTCTTTCGGTCAAATTTTAGATGGTAAGCATCTTGTGGGCAAGAAATGTACTCCTTTATTTTGAAAACAAGATGATATTATACCCACAAGACCATCTCCACAACTTCAACTCAGTCAACCTTGCGCAATCTTTAAGACGAGTGCTGAGTGACCCTACCCATGAAAGGTAAAAGGAGTGGATGAACAACAAACTTGGTCTCCAAAATACTGTAAGGAATATCCTCAACCACTTTGCCTTTAAAAGCCTTCTTCTATCAAGCATTTGATGAAGCTTGGGCTGCCTAATTCATTTGGACAGCTGAGATTGTTGGGTTTTTTTTTAATTAATATAGAGCCTTGGTGGTGCAGTGGACTAAAGTGCTGTTAAAGTAGCATCAGCTGCCTGCAATTACTGCAAGTTCAAATCTCACCAGGCTCAAGGTTGACTCAGCCTTCCATCCTTCCGAGGTAGGTAAAATGAGGACCTGGATTGTGGGGGCAATAAGCTGACTTTGTATAAAAAAAGAACACCGCTGGGGGGGGGGGGCAAAGCCCTACTAAGCAGGTATATACAAAAGTATGAAGGCTATTGTTTAACGTATTGTAAGCCGCCCTGAGTCTCTGGATAAGGGCGGTATATAAATCGAACTAATAAATAAATAAACAATAAATATTATTGTAAGCTGTCTTAAATTCTTATGAAATGGGAAGTCTATTAATCATTGTGCAGTCATTTTTCACTGACTAGATTTCACTGGTTGCATTTATCATTCTGCGAAATAAATTCCATTCTAATACTATATTGTCCAATATTGATTTTAAATTATAACAAAACACATCCACTTATCTGCAATGTCCAGCTCTCTTCTTGAATTTATCTTCTAGAATAGCATATCCATTTGCCCATTTCTGTGAGATCAACACATTTTAGAAGCTATCTTCATATTATAAGCAAGCAAAGAAATTTCCTACTAAAACAGTGAAACAAATTTCATAAATCTTAATAGGGCTGCAACGTTAAACCTTAAAAGTTCTAGTAATTTAGTGCCTCCTTAAACTAACAAGATATGTGATCTTAATGCATGTAGAATATTTTAGCGCTACCTTCTCTAGACTTTCAAAATAAAATTCTGAAGTAAACGTTCTTTGTCATTCAGCAGGATGACACTGATAACTGATTATATGCACCTAGCAATGACTAACTTGGGCTTGTGGACTGTAAGAATACTAAATCCATGAGGATGTGTTTCATATCAGGGACATAACCACACAACCTAGGCACCTCCCACATACCAATTAAAATTGATTATACTGTATACATTATGACATGTGTACAATAGCTAAAAGAACCCCAAATACAATTTTGTGTTAAAATATATTTTTTTTCTAGAAATATGTTTCCACTGAAGCTAAGGAATGTAGCTAAGAGAGAAAATATTTCCTATGGAGAAGGTCCCAGTTGCAGAATTCTTTCCTGGGCAAAACCCTCCTGGTGCTTTCTTTGACATCTCTTAAGGAACAGGCAAATACCCTCCAGTTCACTCAGATGTGTTAATACGCTTAAATGTTGTTTGCATCTAAGTCAGTGTTTCTCAACTTCAGCATTGTTAACATGTATGGACTTCAACTTCCAGAATTCCCCAGCCAGCATCTTCTGAGTTGGGTCATTTGAGGTATTGAAGTCCATGCATCTCAAAGTTAGTGATCTAAGCAATTGTCCTTACTATTGTATTTTTGTACTCTGAAGCACTAAATTGCTTTATGCTTATCCCATGGGAACAATTTATATTGATATTGTGTATTAGGATCTTTTATTGCACCATATACTTTTGGCTGATTTGGTTAATGTATGCCGCTATAGGTTAACAATTGCAAACTAGTAAAAACAAATAAAATATAGAGGCTTCTTGAACCACTAATCTGTGTAGCCTTTGATTTTTCATGCCTTTAGTCCAAAGCAGGTATTTCTTGCTTACCAGCTGCAATTAGGACCAGCAACTCTGTCACTAAGTGATGTGGTCATAAAGTGAAAAAACATGACACTGCACCTGACTTACTAGGGCACTTTGCCAGTTCTGGTTGCAGTCATTAAATGCGATGTCAAGTGACAGCAACGCACAACTTCCTGCCTGATTTTGTTAGTTGGAAGCTGGCTGTGAAGGTCACAATCCCATGACTATGGGATGCTATAGCCATCATAAATGTGCGCCAGTTGCCAAGCATCCAAATTGCAATCACATGACCACAGGAACACTGCAATAGCCATAATTTCCAGGACCAGTAATTCTCCTTCTTTAGCACCATTGCAACGTTGAATGAACGCTAAATGAATGGTCAGTAAGGGAGGACTATCTGTAACTCCAATGCTTCTCCCCTTTGCAAGAAACTAACATGATTCATGCGAACAGAAAACGTTTGCCATATTGGACCTCCCAGCACTAAGCTCTGTTGCACTTTCTGAATGGAAGCAGTTTGGAAAGAGGAGAAAAATAACAGTGAAAGAAGCTACTGCCCAAGGCTTCATCTTTCCAAAGCTTCTCAGCTAAATTTGACACACCCACCTACCCCTCAGTTTGGGCAAACTGAATGAGAACATAGGAAGAGCTCACCTCTTCTAAATTAGTATGCTCTAAGCATACTTATTTTCAGTGACATTAATGGTAATAAATACTCTGTACTTAGAAAAAAGCAGATACATGCTAGCAATTAAAGATCATTAGTTTCCCACATGTCTTTCTTGATGTCAAACAGTGAAAAAAAGAGGGTATGTCATTAAGGGAAGAATCACTCCCTGTTACACACAGAGACAAGTTTTGTGGTGTATTGAAAATTCAATAAAAATTCAAATCCAGGGCTTCTTTTATCTGTCGGCAAAAATAACGACCCAAGTTACTACTTTAAAAATGGCAACTTCAAAAATCAAACGTCCCAGGAATTTTTATCCTGAAATTGTTCTGACCCAGCCTTCACAGAAGCAAGAAACAGACTCCTCGCAAAGAAAAACCACTCTTTATTTACACCTTGTGAATTAACTGCATTCACCCACAAAGTCCAGGCAAGAGTCCTGCAAAGAGTTAACTGAAGCAATAGGCCTTATCAGCCTATTGTTACGATAATTGCAAGGCCCTGAGCTCCCAGCCAAAAGGCTGCAAATTAAATCAGTTCAAATAAACAAACCTCAGTTCTGTCAAGGCAATCTTTGTAGCACGAAACACAATAAGCAAAATCTCCAGAAATGCAAATGGTTGTCTGCTACGACCACCACTCATTCCCCTTTCCTCCTATTTATTCCCCAGCCAGGGAGGGGCCATTCAGCATCCATGTTTGTTTTGTTTCCCGAGTTGACTCCTTGTCCTCCGTTGTTTACCTCTCCTGTCTGCTCTGTGCATACGTGCATCTGGAACAGGGCCCAGCTGTTCTTCCGCCTCACTAATCTCTGACTCCAAAGGCAGCTGCCTCTGCGGTGGCTGGGAAATGCCGAACGGCCCTGGCTCTATCTCTGTGTCCGAAGCTGAGCATCCATCAGACCCTTCCCCAGGCTCCAGAACTGGCCCAAGTTCTTCCCCAACCTCCCCATCATCTGAGTCTGTCTCCAGCTCCACTGGCAGCTGGCGGGCCACAAAAGAGATAGCTGAAAACACACAGCTTTGAGGACTGTATTGGTGATAAACTAAAATCTTTTGGCAGCATACTATTTCATTTATGGACAAGTTCTTTGCTGAGTAAAAGAACACATTTTTAAGAAAAGCAGATGTTAAATTCTAAATTCATCATTTTCCGAATGGTTTAAATGTCCCCAGGCTAATCAATTTAGTGGAGATTCAGAACAAAACACTGAGAGGTTGACAGCAAGACATTTTACAGCAACTTCATCCCACACTAGGCCAATACATTTGTCTCTTTATATCTTCCTTACATGCTTGACAATATGGGCTGCAACACATTTACTGGAGAAAAATCCTTTGAGAGTACAACTGATTTAATTTCAAATTACATTTAAGCAAAATTCCAGCTGCGGTCCAGTTTCAAACCAGGACAAAACTTTCTAGCTTTATTTTGTGAGGCAGATGAACGTCTTGGTTTTGTTATTCTTGTACCCTCTGTCCACACTTCTGCTCCCGTATTCCATTTTTGTACCAATAATTTAATCCTGTTTGCTGGTTTTAGCTTGGGCTCCCAAATATTAACACTTGGCTTCATTTGAGAATGCTGGGTGGAAGGTGAGATATGTCCTGCTGGTATCTTCCATCACCTTGCGTGTCTCCATCCATCTTTGATGACAGCCATTGTGTTTCTTTCACCCTGTGGCAGAACAATTTACCCAGAAAGCTAGGTGAATTTCCACCTGCTCTGTTACACTTAACAGGCATCTGTTTGCAAGAGTTCAGTTCGAGGATTTGTTCACCTCTGTCTCTTGTGAACCGTTGGAATTGCAAACGTCAACTTACAGTGTATGATTTAGCAATTTTCTACTACCTTATCAACCTGCTTCACACTTTTCCACGACCCATAGCTCTCTTGTTCATCCTGCTGCTGAATTCTCCTTAATTTTAATCAAGGCCCATGTTATCTGAGTCTGTTGCTATTTTTTTTTATGCCTTTATCATCTAGTTTCACTAGTTTGGGCTTTTCAGTCCATTATGTCCACATTGCTTTCTAACACTCAGTATTTTTTCTTGCCATAGTTATTTTCACCTTGTCAACAGAAGCTATCCCTTTATCTTTTCGCAATGATTAGCATTTATGCAACTCAAGTGTTTTTCTGCCTTTACTTCCCTTAGTCATTTACTTTCTCCTGCCTTCCAATCAGCTATTCCACCATTTATTCTGTCTCCTACTTTATCTATCAGATTTAATTCTTTAATATATTTTAAAAAAATAGATGGGGCCATCCTTCCAAATTGAATATGCATCCTCATCTGCATACATTTTCTACCTCCCAGCCATACTTTGATGATTGTCTAAATGGCTTGATTTTTTTTCCTCTTTATCCTCATCTATTTATAGTGGATAAAGATATACCTGACAGAAAAGTAATACCACCTGACAAGTTAACTGCACTTTTATCCTTGTTTACCGGGGACATAGATTTACAAGAAAACAAAAATAATGATGTAGGAAGTTAGCACCCACCCCTTTCCTAGAAGAATGAAATATTTTGGGAAATATTAAAAAGGCAGAATATTATGTTTCCCTGGATGAGAAATGGAGAAGCATGTTTTAAAGACAAAGCAGCTCCCACCTTCCTGCCCCCCACCCTTTGTTAATGGGCCAGAGGCAGAAACCCAATCCTTTGTCAAAGGACCATCATCTGCATCACAATAGAACCCATCTAGCAACAGAAACTAACACAATGGGACCCATCTAGCAACAGAAACTCACCACATGGCACTTGGGAAGATTACATCAGCCAGCAAAGCTAGCTAAGACCCCCACCCCCTGGAAGTCTGACAACCAATCAGGATACTTTTTCTGGGCCCCAGGAAGTTCAAAGCCAGAGAGAACATAAAACCTGGGGACTCGCTGTATCTCACCCCTTTTTCTGTTCAGGAACTCAAGCCATGTGATCCTGTCCACCATTAAACCATCTTTCCAAGCAGTCTCCATGTTTCCAGTATCTTTTTCCCCACTTGGAGCTGAACCCAGAAGGATATTTCTTCCTACAATGAGAAGGCAGTTATTTTAAAATAAAGGAAGTAGCAAATATGGAAAACCACTAATTTTAAAGTCAACTCATGTGAAACAACATATGTAACACCAACCTAGAACAAAGGCTTTTGTTAGTTATGTTATTTCTTAGATAGGGGAGAGTTAAAGGCAAAGACAGAATAACAATTTGTTTATATTTGTGTGTGCATGTGTGGAGAGAGACAAGAGTGATAGAGATGTCAAGCACATTTTCCGCATAAAAATATTCTGCTCAGCTAGATAAAAAAATTCTATTATAATGGCCCCTAAAACTATTTGGGAAATTCAGTTCTCATAAAATGCTCATGGTTAGGGTATATTGAAAGTCAAATTGATCTCTAAACAATGTTTTAGAGACAAAGAAAATGTTCTTTCCACTTCTTTCAAAAAGTGTTAAGGGGAGAAATTGGAGGTAACCTTTTACAAACTTGCCAATAAAAAGTTCCCACACCAATGTATGCTGAGATGGAATGTGTATTTGTATGACTTTATCTGGCAATCCAATTGAGTGCACCAGGGACATCTGAAATAGTTTTATGTATGGCAGAGATTTTGTTCCCTGAATTCACAAACAGCTCCCAGAAATGCTACTATCATATGGTCATTTACTCCCTAGCATCTCAGTCTGTGGTAAACCAGAATTTTAAACAGTGCATCCAATAGGATATCTTCTTAGGAACAAAAATGGTTTTCTTAGAAAGCTCACCTCCATATAGGTTGAAAGCAAAGCTGAGCTGTAAGCTGTGCTTTGAAGATACATTTTATAACCTCTGGCGCTTCCTATTTTCAGATGCGGGAGACACATCCAAGTAATTTTCTCAAATCAGGGTTGAACTATGTATAGCGGATAATGGCAGCAACACTGTCTAGCTAGGTTAATGTAGTCACAATTATACATCAAGAAAATTCCTAATGATTTTCTCTAGAAGACTGTTTGGTTGCTAATGAACTTTCAGCAAAACAACAGAGTGTGATAATGTCTGGGTTTACACATCATGTATTTAAGCCATGATGGGATTGTGGGTCAGCCTGCAATGTAAAAAAAATATATCATTGTAGTCTGTAAATCATATTTTATGGCTTGGCATTTTGTGTCAATCTAGCCAATGATTAAGGAAAGAATGGCTTAGCAGGCTGGGTGAACCTTGGTCTTGCAGTGTTTACATGACTTCTTTCAAATATCTGAAATATTTTTTGTTGTGTTCAATGCATTCAAATTTGATTGATGCCAGTTTAGAATATACAGATCAGTGAGAGATCAGTGAAGTTCTCAGATATATGAGAAACCTCAGTGCATAACACAATAAATATACATGTATCAGGGATACAGTGAAATATATGAATTACACAAAAGTGAACTAAGTTCTTTTAATTAGAATCTAAACGTGTCTCTATAACAGGGGGGTCAAACTGGCAGCCCGTGGGCCAGATGCCTCACGCATGCCCACCCCAGCTGCACGAAGGGGAGAAACGGTGCAAAACGTCACATGACGGCAACGTGACACTGCAAATTTGACACCCGTGCTCTATAGCATCAAAATCGCACCTAAATCTTGGAAAAGATAATATTTCACATAGTCGTCCTATAAACGTGGGTCCAAGCGACCATTGCAATTATTTCACTATTGCGAAAAGATTCTGCAAAAGTAACGTTTTGATTGTAATACATATTTCTCATACTGTATTGCCCGAAGCATAAGATAGTATCTCCTAGACACAGAGATCAATGAGCCCTTTACACAATAACAGAAAAGAATTTGGTAGTAATCCAAATTTGGTCTATATTGCAGCATATAACTAAAACATTATAGCATGGTAATCATACTGGTGATTGTCAGAAATGATGAGATGTAGGGAACATACATGAATTTTGAAATTATTTTGAAAAGTACTTTAATCAGTGAAGAAAGGTACTTTCTGAAAATACATCAAAGATTTCTGTGTGATGGACTGAGGGAATAAATACTATTGACTAAGTACACCAGAACATGCAATGTAAACCACCACTTGGTTGTTTCAGTGATTTCATCAATGCAACATTGTGGAGCACATAAAAAAAACCTCAGGAAAGAGAATAGCTTCCTGTTCCAATTGCACATAAGAAAAGACACTTAAAGCAGGCTGTAAAATCACAATGAGAAGCATTTGTAATGCTGTTTTTATCGTTTACTCGGAGTACCTTCAAGGAGGGGGTGTAATGGCTCAGTGATTAAAGATGCTGAGCTTGTCAGCTGGAAACCTGACCACCTGGGTTTGAGATCCATGCGCTGCCCAATGAGATGGATTCCCGCCCCAGCTCCTGCCCACCAGCATTTCGAAAACATGCAAATGCGTGTAGATAAATAAGTACCACTTTAGTGGGAAGGTAACAGCATTCCAAGTGCCTTGGCATACAGCCACGCTGACCACCTCACCACCCAGAAATGTCTTAGAACAAGACTGGCTCCATCAGCTAAAAACCAGAGATGAACACTGCTCCCAAGAGTTGGAAATGACTGAACAAGGGAAATGTCTATGGAGATTCTCAGTCATCCAAGTCATGGTTGTCGCAAGAGCTGAAGAAGCTTCTTGGATGAGAAATGAAACATCTTCAAAGGAAAACCAGAAAGTCCAGTTGCCTCTTGAAAAAGCACCTTTGGGACAGGGGAAATCTTCGCCTTCACCCTGAAGGAACCTAACCTTGTCTACTCTACTACAGCTGATATGTGCAGTTTGTTGCAAAAGCCCCGCCTCAATCTTATCAATCTTCCCAGTTTGATAATTGTAAGCATTCATTTTCCTAATTTCTAGAAGGACTTTATTTTAGTAACATGTTGATGCTTTTTGGTCAGAATACAAATGATTTCTTTCTTTCTTTGTTTGTTTGTTTAACGCAATACAAATAGTTCCATAATATCCATATTAATATAAATTTGACTGTGACATTTTGATAAATAAATAAATAAATAAATAAATCACAATAACTCTTCAGAAGTAACACAAAAATATTCTGAAAAAGACTAAAAGGAAACAATACGCGGATAGCTTATTTGTAAACTTGTTTTGGAAACACACCATCCTCCATGCTCCTCTCTGACTCTTCTGAAGGAGGCAGAGCTTTTGGGAGACTTCTTTTTTTTAATACAGCAAGCATCCGTCTTGCTTGTTTCCACAGATGTCTACAGGAGGCTAATCTAATGGATGATTTGGCCCAAGGAATATATTTACAGTACAATACAGGCAACATATCAACATGAACCAAGAACAATTTATTTCAAGATCATGTGATCTCTATATATAATAGTACAAACTTGATGCCTGCTTATTAAAAATATTAAAAACATTTCATCAAGGTGAACATAACTGATGCCGAGGAATCACTATACAGCTATGCCTCTGTTTTTCATATAGAGTCCACATAAAAAGCCAATGAATCAATGCTCTTAACTACTCTAGTGGTGAAAATGGAGACTATACTTGTTGGGAATAACCATGTTTGGTTATTATTTGGTTATTATTCTTTGACATCAAGACTCAGGTCATATGACAAATTTCTTAAAATAATTTGCCTTCTCAAAATGATCATATCTGAAAATTTATTCCATTTTTTCAAATCTCAGGAGAAATCCTCTATATTAGAATCCTGCTATTCAGTGTAGCCTCCACAAGGGGAAACTGAAATCCACATTAGAAATTGAATAGAACTCTGCTTGTGAGAAATGCCTCTCCCTTCTTTTTGGGAGTTACCTCCTTTCCCTAGCAGGCCTGTTCCACATGATTTCATAATATAGAGAATTTATGAGAGGATGTCACCAGAAGAAGTAATAGAGAATTCCACTTCCTATAGACTTACAATTACAACTTAGTCTTGATCTTAAACTTAAACTTAGACTTAAACTTAAACTTAGACTTACCTTACTGTGTTCAATAGAAATTGGATCCAATTTCAGTGTTTTTCACTTAGAGTAATGGCTTAAAGCACATTCAGAGGTGGTTATTGAAGAACGAAAACTTAAATTAATACTGCACGATGAGAAACAGATCATGCTGAATGCTGGGATTTATTCAGGCTCCTGCAGCTCTATATATCATAATAAACCTGCCTTTGTCAACTAAATGAAATAAAAAACCGTACGTCTGCAACCCTATTTTAATTATTTCTTTTTCCTCTGAAGTGCCTCTTAGAAAAGAAATAACACTCCAACACTCTAAAACATTTCATTCTAGTACTCTTTTACGCATATAGCTTGCACTTCTAATGAATTCACCATTTCTTCTGAAAGCATTCTGAAGGAGAGAAAAGGTTTGTCAACAGACTAATCTGGTGTGAAATGAATACCAGAAGAGTGTTGACAGATTACAAAATATTTTTTCTTCATTGAATATATTCTCCCAATTCCAAATTAAAAACTCGGGCTTCAAATTACTTTTCAAGAAAGCATAGATGTCATCTATTACATTCTGGTGCTAAGGGCTGCAATACTTGAAGTTTCTGTGCTAGAGATGTGCAAAATATTCTGTTGAACAAACTGTTCCAAGAACAGCTGCTTTTGGATGGTCTGTGTACAAACCATAACATACATAAAAGTTGTCTGGTCTATGCAGGGAATAAAATAGGTTTGTTGGGTTATGTGAAGGGAATGGAAATGTTTTGATCAGGGCAGATGTGACAGGGAGTGGGGGGGGGGGAGAGAAGCCATGGATATCAGCAGCAGAAGAGAGGCACTGAAAATAAGAAAAGGAAGGACCACTGGTTTAATATAGATGAAAATTTATCATGCAGATTTTCTGCAGGTTTATGTTCTTCATTCTTTTATTTTTGCCATACATAATGGTCATGCTATTCCTCTCCCAACAGGATCCATTTTCAGACAGATGAAGGATGAATTGCCACAGTTTAATATTCTCCTTTTGTCATTCTCCATTCATTTAGTTGGAATAATGTCAGTACGTTGATCATTGTGAGAAAACAGACATCGTCCCTTGAGGTTTTAGAAAGTGTGATACAAATACATCATTTTCATGTGCTTCCAAGAATCAAGTTTAAAATATAATTTTAGGTTTCAAAAATCTGTTCGACACTTAGGAACACTGATATCCTTTTAGGCAGTTACATTTATGTATCTTTTCATACAAGAGATGCTGGTAAGATTTCTGCAAAGTGCAGCTTCGGAGGATTTATGACCTCTATAGCACTAAAAGACTTTAGACCAGGATATATTAAGAATCTGCCTCTCATTATCTTATCTCCTGCTCATAATTTTAAACTTATAATAATAAGTTTAATGAGGATTTTCTCTATATGCAGAAAGTTCCACTTTGGAAATGAGAAAGGGTATTCTTTGTGACGACCAATTTTGCCCCTCCACCTCACTCACAGGGTCATGCCATAAAATATTTCTTCATGCAAACTTTTGATGGGTTAGGTTGGGTGCCTCTGAAGTCTGATATTTGTTTTATTTTTGGACCTGTTCCTGCTGTTATTATATACTTTTCCAGGACCACTCAACAGCCGATTCTAATTATTGTGAGCTCTGCTTGCTGGTGTATTAAAAAAGGTGGAACATAAATAATGTAATGTCATGATCATTTGCGGCTAATTTTATTTGGCTCTGCAGATAAACTGACTACTATTTTCTAGTCAAGACTGATTGGCAATAATAACTACTGGGCATGGAAATAACAGCTGAGTTCCACCATTCCTCCACTTACATTGCAAGAATGATTAAACAACAACAAAGGAGATATGTCCAACAAGTATCTTGAAAGTTCCTCTTGTTAATTCAAGAGTATCTATTATATTTACTATGCAATGTATGACAAGTACTGAACATGATTGTCTATGGAGATTCTCAATCATCCAGGTCATGGTTGTCCCAAAGGTGCTTTTGGCAAGAGGCAACTGGACCTTCTGGTTTTTCTTTGAAGACGTTTCGCTTCTCATCCAAGAAGCTCCTTCAGCTCTGTCTTTGAAGACATTTCGCTTCTCATCCAAGAAGTTTAAGAACAGCTGAAGAAGCTTCTTGGATGAGTAGCGAAACACTTTCAAAGAAAAGCCAGAAAGTCCAGTTGCCTCTTGGAAAAAAAGCACCTTTGGGACTATTGAATGTGATTGTATTTATCTATTTAATTTATATTCAATTTTAATTATTGTTCATGAATATTTCAAGGTGGCAAACATATCCAACACAACCCTCTTCTCCTATTTTCCCCATAACAACCATCCTATGAAATGGGTTGGATGGAGAGAGAATGGCTGGCCCAAAGTTACCCATCTCACTTTCATGGCTCAAGCGGGATTTTTCACCCATTAAGTCCAAATATGTTTTGCCCAATGAAAAAATGGAATATGGCCGAGAAATGGGTTCTCTCTGTAATCTGCTGTACCATCACCCATACCTACTTGGGGACACACTAGAAGAGAAACAGAAGATGTAAGGGGGGGGGGAGATTTCAGGAGAGTTTTGAGACCCCAAAGATTAAGGAACGCTACTGTGGGAGGAGCCAAGAGGACCACACACTAACAGCTTCTGAAAGGTCTTCAGGCCTTGACCCTTCTGGCTGAATTCAACACCCCCAAAATGGCACTCAAGGAAAAGAAAAGAACCAGCTCCAGCTATGTTATTGGAACCCATAAATGCAACAAGGCAGAAAAATAGATAAGGACTCTACCATTGGGGGGAGAGAGAGGGAAAGATCTGTTAAATAGATAGCAAATTTGCCTTCTCAAGTTTGTCATCATGCTGTTCGTAAACTAGCTACCAAAATATATATTATATTAATACTTAAATAAACGTAATATAAATAAAAGGCATTGTTACTACTCTTAACAGGATTTCCTTGTCTCCAGTGATGGGATTCAAATTTTTTTACTACCGGTTCTGTGGGTGTGGCATGGCTTGGTGGGTGTGGCAGAGGAAGGATACTGTAAAATCTCCATTCCCACCCCACTCCAGGGGAAGGATACTGCAAAATCCCCATTTCCTCCTAATCAGCTGGGACTCTGGAGGCAGAGAACAGATGGGAGCAGGGCCAGTCAGAGGTGATATTTACCGGTTCTCCGAACTACTCAAAATTTCCGCTACCGGCTCTCCAGAACTGGTCAGAATCTGCTGAATACCACCTCTGCTTGTCTCCCATTGAGGTGTCTTTCCTTTTTTTCCTCTTATTTAACCATTTCATTAAGAGCTATATCACAAGCTTGTTTTTTTAAAAGGTTTTCTTGTCCTTGTTTTCCTTTTTTAAAGTGTAAACGCCTCCCCCCCAGAAACCACCTTTATTAGCAGTACCACGCTTTGCCCCATGATTCTACCTATAATTAGTAGACAATACAATATTTTAAATGGCTGGCAGGCAGGCAGGCAGGCAGGCAGGCAGGCAGGCAGGCAGGCAGGCAAGCAAGCAAGCAAGCAAGCAAGCAAGCAAGCAAGCAAGCAAGAAAGAAAGAAAGAAAGAAAGAAAGAAAGAAAGAAAGAAAGAAAAAGAAAATCAACCAGAATAAAATGTAAGCACCAAAAGTTTGGAAAGAGAAGGCTCACAACAAACCACAAAGCCAGGAGACATGTTGTAACTTTAGTGTAATAGCTGCACCGTGTTTTCTTTGCTTTCCTGCCTTGTATATAAGCCATTTAAATATAATGTGTTGGCAGCCCATCAACCAGCTCCATCTCATCTGCGGAGCTGCTGATGTGTTTAGCCATGTTACAATCACTCATATTGCCTTCTCTTATTTTGAACTAGGCAAGTGGAGGTCCTTGAGAGTAATGCTCAGCCTCAACCTGCTTCAGAGCAATTATCAGCCTAGTATATTTGCCAATAAATGACACTGTGCAGATTTACAGCTCCCTTAGCAACGGCAGCCATGTGGGAGGTGGAGGGAGGGAGCCGTGCTTCTTTCCTCCTTTCTGAAGAAGTTTGCTTAGATCTTTTTGATTAGAACATTACAACATGATGCTTCCATTATTTGAATTCACGAAACCTAAACTTAAAATAGAAAAATGAAAAGGCTGCATGTTGTTTTTAAACAATACAAACCGAATAGGATTTGTTCTTATCATCATTCTCTCTCTCTCTGCAGAAACCATTGATGGATAGAAACTCATAAAAAAAAAATCTCCCCCTCTCCCTCCAGAACTCCATTAGTTTCATCTCATTGGGCACAAAGCAGTAGACCTCATCAGATTTTAAAGCAGCCGTCTCTCATCTGACAGCTTTGGGGCGGCAACTTCCAAAATTCCATCTGGCCCTGTTGGTTAAAAATCCTGGGAATTGCCGTTTCAGCCTATTTGGAAGGCTGCTTGAAAGATTATTGTCAGCAGCAGAAAACCTACAGGAAAACATTTGTGTACTGCAGTTCATGTAATATTTACCACCCCACCCTGCAATTTCCTCCAAGATTTGCAGTAACCCAAGACCACAACCATCATTAAAACTGTCTCCCCAGGGAAACTTTTCACCATAGAGAAATAAGGAATATTTTACCTGTGGCTTTATTGTGAAGAAAGGACCATTGGGAGGATGGTCATTACACTAGAATACCAGGCAGATGCAATTCTTTGCTTCTGTAGTCAGACCCATCATATTTAGCCTTAGTATCAAGGAAAATACAGGAGGAGAATTCCACCAAATATCCTCGTTTTGGCTACACATTTATTTAATTGTGGATTGGGAATTGAAGAATTCTAGATGAGCATCTTAGTGTGATGATGGTAAAAATATAACAGTATTATACTACAGCCACCATCGATCTTTCAATTCTGGGTCTTGCTTTCTTTTTCTCCTCTTCTTTCAGCATCTCTGTCTTTCTTTCCTGGATCAGCTTTCCTTCCAATTCTGAAAATGTGGAAAGGAATTTATTACTTTATTTCTTTCGTATTCCAACCTAGTTCTGGTCCATCTGCTGCTGTGTTGCCAACCCTAATTGGCATCCTACTTATAACTGTATCTATCTGAAGCAACGGAAATCAGACCTACCCACAGAGCCAGTGCACCAAACATTCCTGATATAAATTATCCAATGTGAGCAACCTGCCTACTTTAAAATTAACTATGCTATTGTCTTCTGAAGCCATTTAATCCAAGAGCTCTCATTTAGCATAGGAATTGCTTGGATGTACTTCTATGATAACTTGCCATACCGGGTCTAATGGCTTGTATGGAGTGGCACTGCCATATTCCCCTTTTACAACAGCTGATAGAAAAACAGCAAGAATGCACAACAGCCTTGTCTACTTGCAAACAGAAATGAGTCAGTGACAGTGCAGTTTCCACCTGATTAGATTTTTCTGGGATTATTTGCAACTCATGAGACCAAAGGGGAGGAAGATCAGACATTTGTTACTCATACATCGGAGCGGTATCTTCTTAACCTCTGCTCTTTATAGCTGATAATTATTGCCTAGATTTAGATAAGTTTAAAAATCCTGCTTTTATTATTTTTTATAAATAATTCAAAACAGTGAAGATACTTTATAGTTCTTCTTCCTCCTATTTTCCCTACAACAACCACCCCGTGAGATGGTTGGACTGAAAGTGATTGGTCCAAGGTCACTTAGCTGGTTTTGTGCCTAAGGCGGGACTCAAACTGATACGTTTTCTGGTTTCTAGCCTGGTGCCTTTACCACTAGACCAAATTGGCTTTCAGTATAACTTAATCTAGATATGAGAGGATTTGATAAATCCACAGCGTGATAAAACATTTTTACGAAAGCGTTAAAATGCTAGAACCTTGAAGAATTCATTACTGCACCACTCACAAAACCTACTCTGGTCTCTTAAATCTTCACAACTACAATTCAGTTGTTAACATCCATTTTTAACGGTAGATGTTGTACAGGTGCAGATGCTCCCCTGAGAAACTGATTGTGGAGCCAATCCACTAGAATTCAGACCTATTGTGGACTGGATCAGCCTTGGCCACCTACGAATGACTTATTCTGGAGTGAGATGGGATGATGTAATGGTGACTGACCATGGTATGCTTCTGGACAATTCTACAGACTGAGACCCTTGGGTACAGTGTTCACTTCCAACTAAGGCTGTCTTCAGAAACTAGCTTTAAATGATCATATGTCAGCCTTACAGCAATGAAACTGTGGATCTCCACAAGATTCCACATTATCCCCAATACTGTTCCAACATGCATATGAAATTACTGATTTGGAGTGAAATATTATCACCATTTGATAATCAGGTATTGCCCCCAGGCCATTACATACTGTATTTTTCGGAGTATAAGACGCACCTTTTCTCCCCCTAAAAGAGGCTGAAAATTTGGGTGCGTCTTATACTCCGAATGTAGCTTTTTTTCAGCCCTAACAAGGCGCTAATGAGGCACTAGCGAGTGAAGCGATCTTTCCTCAAGCTAGCGAGTGAAGCGATCTCCATGCTTTGCTCAACTCTCAGCTGTTCTTTAGCTTTTTTTCAGCCCTAACTAGGTGCTAGCTGAGTGAAGCTATCTCCCCCTGTGCTTTGCCTGCTTTTCTCATTGCTGCTTCCTCTCAGCTGTGCCTTAGAAGCTGTTTTTTATCCCCAAGCAGGGGATAAAAAACCAGCAAAGTAATGTGCTGAAGCTGATCAGACTAAGGACGCTAGCCAGATGAATACCTGGTAGGCAGATTTTTTTCCCCATTTTCCTCCCCCAAAATTAAGCTGTGTCTTATACTCTATAACTAGAGATTTTATAGCATTTTATACTCCGAAAAATACAGTAAATGTCTCTTGGAATATTTGATGCACTCATCAAGAACATGGCTTGAGTAATTAATATTACTGAAGATTAATATTACTTTAATACACCAGCAAGCCATCTTAATTGCAGTGAAGATCAGCTCCTATCAAAATTAACAATTTGGTTCTACGTGTATGAACAGTCAAAGGTTTAAAATTTTTATTTATTTTTCCCATCTTTGTTACAATGAACTGTGTTTCCCATTGTTGGCTGGTTGCTTGCATTAGCTTATATTTACAAAATGGCCCTGCTTGGTCCAAGGCTTCTTCTTTCCCAGCTTGCCATCTATAGCCCTTACGTTTATAACAACCAATTTATTTCTTCATAACATCCAAGTCAGGAGATACTTTGAAGGAATTGGACCTGTTTTTGGATGTAGGTACTGATGAGAAAGCTGAAACTGAATCCAAGCAAGATTGCAACATGGATGATAGGTGCTGCACTGATGGTGCTCCTAGAGCAGTGGTGGCAAACCTTTTACTCACCGAGTGCCAAACAGGTCCGTGCTTCATGCGCTTTGCATGTGCGCGTGCCATCCATGTGGCTCCTCCCACATTCGCTGCACTTGCAACTGCACCATCTGCGCATGTGCACAGCTTTTGCGCACCCCCATCTGCGCTGTGCATGCAACCACACCATCTGCGCATGCGCAGCTTTCACGCGGGCACCCCACCATGTGCTGCGCATGCAATCACACCATCTGTGCATGCGTGTGCTGCGCACCAGTACTCTTGTGCATGCGCAAACACGCACGCATGTGCAGGAGAGCTCCAAAGAGCAGCTGGGTCCCCTGAATTGCGCGCATGCGCACTGGAGGCCTGAACACCAGCTGGGGTGGGTGCGCATGCACAGCTGCAGGTGAGTTGGGCAACAGCTCGCGTGCTGGAAAAATGGCTCTGCGTGTCGCTTCCGGCATGTGTGCCATAGGTTCACCATCATGGTCCTAGAGTGATCATTATTGATACAGTGCCTTTTCCCACATTTCACTTATTCTGTAGTTCTCACCATTTCTAGGTAAAGATAATATGACCACAATCATCCATGCACCAGTAACCTCAAGTCTGAACAATTTATTCAGAAGTTGAAATTAGGCCAAAACATCAGTTAGGTTGAAGAATGGGGAAACCAATTACAGGTAGCCCTCAATTTACAGCCGTTCATTTAACAATGAACTGGAATTTACAACAACCTCAGAAAAGGTGTTTTATGACCCACTTTCCACAAAATATTGAACCACCATCCCTGCAATTATGTGATTGCGATCTGGGCGCTTCATAATCCATCCGTATGAACTATCAGCTGCCAATCATGTGATCTGCAAACTTCTCTGCTAGCGTCCTCAGAAACTCAATAGGGAACCCAGCAAGGAAGCTGCTGCTGCCTGCCAAGAGGATTCCCTCTTGTGTCTGGAGGCTGGCTGAAAGAGCTGCCTGCTGATGGGAGCTGAAGATCTCAAGCTCTATTCCTACACTTCACTAAAGGAGTTTTCTTTTGAGTATGGAGCGGGGCTGGACTCATTCAGAGAGTGCCTGAATATTTGAGCTCCAGTCCTGCACCCCACTGGAGGAGTCCCTTTCAACACATGGAGGAGAATTGAACACCTTTGACACGGTGCAGGAATGGAACTGAAACCTTTAGGATTTCAGCTTTGTCTCTGTACCCTGCCAAAAAGTTCCCTTCTGTGCATGAACTGGAGCTCAAATGCTTCAGCAGGGTTCCGAAACAGAGTTGAAATTGTCAGGATTTGTTCCTGCACCCTGCTGAAAAAGTTCCTTTCTATAGATCTGTCTTCATCGAACAGTTCTTTCCCCAGAAACAGTCCCCAGAGATGAGAGAGAGCCAAAATTTAAGCGGAGAGGTAGACTGGTAAGGTTAAAGAGGATCGGTGTCTCAAGTGATGGGGGAAGCCTGGCACAAGCGGCACACAAGTATCTTTTCACTCAGGGTTTGAAAATCCGACTTGGATTTTGGCAGGGAAGATTTTCGGCTTGTGAGTACAGTACGATAAGGGGCGTGTTTCAGGATGGGGAAGATCCTGGGAGGCAATGTACAGACCATGAGAGTGTGCCTCTCCACTCGGGGGCTAAAAATCCTGCTCCCCCAACACTGAGACATCCGGCATTCCTTACCTGGGACTTAACAACGTGCAAGGTCACTTAACAACCACAACCAGAAATGCCAGGGTTGAATGAAGCAATCACACAGGCATTTTCACTTAATGACCACTTTGCTCAATGGACGAGAATCCACCACTGAGCAGAATCATGATCTTAGTCTAGGACTACCTGTAAGAACTTTTTATACCTGTTTCGAAGGCACAGGATCAGGTTTTCTTTATTATTTTTTTACATTTCTTTTTTTTAAAAAAGATATATATATATATATATATATATATATATATATATATATATATATA
>WNWU01000006.1:28101076-28132880 GCA_012654045.1 Ptyas mucosa | reverse complement strand
TATATATATATATATATATATATATATATATATATATATATATATATTTATATTACAAACATCAAATCAATGCGTGAACAGTGTGGCACCTGAGTGTCATATGTTCTAATACAAATAAAACTAGTAAAATTAATCATAGTTACTACATTCAATCAACTTATATATTTCTAATAATGATATACAATTATAATAAGTTGCAATATGTCATTGTTCAATTACTCCATATTTTCTCTTATTGTTACTTTATTTTATTACATTAAAGTGTCTACACTAACATTCCCCCTTCTCTTATTTCTATCACTTATTCTAACTTTTAATCATGTCACCTTTTACTGAAAAAACCTTTTCTTTCTATCCTACCTGGCTTCTAGTTGTGTCATCTACCTAAAACAAAGGGAAAAAAGGGAAAGGAAAGGAAAGAGAGAGAGAAAAGCAAAAGCAAAAGCAAAAGCAAAAGCAAATCAGAACAGCAAAGAAAAGAAATCATTTATCCATCATCTCTTGCCTACTTCAATACTTCAGTTGCTATGCTTTTTTAAACTTGCCTCCCACCTTCTCTGGGATATTTATCTCTATCTGTAACTGCTTCTTGACTATCCAATCTAGATATTTCTCCCACCTCTACCCTCTTCCACTGCCTAATTTCCAAAATTTCTGCCCAAGCCCCTATCTCCCTTCCAAACGTATCTTCCAACTCTCTTGATACATTTCCCCCCTGGTTTAATTCATCAATCACTGTTATTTTCATTGTTGTCTCCTCGTTTTCTTCTTCCTTCATATTTTTTTTACATTTCTGAACCACCTATCTCCCTCAAAAAGAGAATTACCAGCTTGATACAAAGCAAAATTCATGTGTGTGTGTGTGTGTGTGTGTGTGTGTGTGTCTTTTCCTTTCTTTTCTTTTTTCTTTTCTTTTTGTAGGCCTTTATGTGTATTTCTCTTTAGCCAGGTTCTTCCTACGTAAACCAAGATTTTTATGCAGTCCTAGTTCAGTGAAATCACAATCCACTAGTTCCGTGATGGCGAACCTATGGCACGGGTGCCACAGGTGGCACGCGGAGCCATATTGGTGGGCACGCGAGTGTTGCCCTAGCTCAGCTCCAGTGCGCACTGGCCAACTGATTTTCAGGCCTTCCGGTCCCATCGGAAATCAGGAAACTGGCTGTTTCCCGCCTCCAGAAGACATCCCGGGGGATGGGGAAGGCTGTTTTTGCCTTCCCCAGGCTCCTAGAAAGCCTCTGGAGCCTGGGGAGGGGGGAAAACGGGCCTACCAGGCCCACCATGCCATTGCGTGCCAAAAGCAGAGGGAAGTGTGGGGGGTTACATGCGTATATGTGGGAGGGCAGGGCGCATTGAATTATGGATGTGGGCACCCGCACCCGCGACCTCCCACGCGACCCCCGCTTTTGGCACGCAATGGCAAAAAGGTTAGCCATCACTGCACTAGTTTCTAGGCTTTTTTCAGGCAGCCAGCAAGCACCCTGCTGCCCATTGGGAGACTAAGGAGACTAAGATAGATCTATTTTGGACTTATTAGTCCTCATCAGTTAGCCACACCCTCATCCCATGTATCCTCCCTGTAAAGGTACAGTATTTGTTTTCTTTTCGTAGACCTTTATGTTTACATAGGAAGATCCTGGCTAAAGAAAAATACATGTATGTATGTATGTATGTATGTATGTATGTATGTATGTATAAATCCCTTCCCACAAATGTACAGTACTGGCCAAGTTCTTAAAGAAAAAAATATTTGCTTAAGAATCCTTTATTGATGACCCAAGATAAAGTATTCTTTATATAAATACTCTGGTTATGGAATTCCATCCCCGTTAAGAGATGTTTGATGCTGAACCTCATCAGCTTTTAACAGTAGCTTAAGATGTTCAAACATACCTTTGCCTACAATGGTACTGCTCTGCTTATATGATCTGGTGGCTCAGAATTTTACAGTCATTTTAGATTTTAGACATATTTTAAAGAGCTCTATTGTATTTATACTTAATTATTTTTAAACTCAATCTGTTTTGTTTATTAATGATTTACATCCCACTTTGGTATAATTCATTACTGTTTCTAATAATAAAACAGGCTAGAAATGCAATAAATCAATACATTTTATGAATGCAGGCAGGGCCACTTAATCCCCCTCAACGCTGTTTATTTGTCACTTAATGACCGTATAAATGGAAGACTGTCAGCAGGGAACAACATCCTGCTCATTTAATTGGCTTAGATAATGGACAATGAGTCTGAGAAGAAGCCCACAGATATCAAAGTTGAGGCCAAGAGTGTACTTCCTTTATCCCTTCTATGTTTAGGATAAATGCATAGATAAATTCCTCTAAACAACTGTGAAGCACTGTAGAAAATTTCTAGTTACAGAATCCAAATTGCAACTTGTTGTTGCTTTTACTCAACATAAAATTAGAAGCAGACACATCATTACAATATAGCCTCTTTCATGTTGAGCAGAATATTGATTGATTGATTGATTGATTGATTGATTGATTCAATTTATATGCTGCCCTTCCCCGGAGATCCAGGGCGGCTTACAATGCGTTAAGCAATAGCCGTCATACTTTTGTATATACCTGCTTAGTAGGGTTTTCGCCCCCCCCCCCAAGCAGTGTTCTTTTTTATACAAAGTCAGCTGATTGCCCCCACAATCTGGGTCCTCATTTCACCTACCTTAGAAAGGATGAAAGGCTGAGTCAACCTTGAGCCTGGTGAGATTCGAACTTGCAGTAATTGCAGGCAGCCGGTGCTACTTAACAGCACTTTAGTCTGCTGCGCCACTAAGGCCCAATATGATTTTATGGACATATCTATGGATTTTTCTTCACTATAACACTGAAGTTGTTTTTCATTGTCTTCTTCTATAATGCTTTTTTTACTTTCAATTTCCCAATGTTCCCTACAGTACTGGGATTTTTCTGGTCAAATCCATCCAAGCCTTTGCCCAGATTGGGCCCTATTTAGCTTTCTAAGATCAACCAAGAATGGCTAGATCTTGGCCTAGCCATATGGCCACTTATTTAGGTTCATATAAAATTGAGCAGAATAATGACTCAGAAAAGTGCAGAACCAAAAACAATTTCTCTTACAGGTAGTCCTTGATTTACCTTGTCCTTGACTCCTTGACAACAATAATGGAGCCTGCCCATTACAGTTATAAGTCATGACAGTCTAAATGACTCACCCATGTGACTGACTCAATTTTACAACCTTTTGTAGTGAGCCACAGTCATCAAGTGTTTGCTATGGGACAGATTCATAAATACACGCCAGTTGCCAGGTGTCCAAAATGCAGTCACATGACCAGGAGGCAGTAAGTACCTCTTTACAGTTCCAATTCCACTGAGGAAATTAGAAACATATATGTATGTATGTGCATGTGTTTTATTGTATAATACTGTACGTGTGTGTGTGTGTGTATAAAATTTCATTATGCAAAAATCACTTTCAGTTCATTCACAGTTGTGCTATTAATTCTTTTTTTCAAAACTTCATTAAAGTTCAAAAAGGTATAAAATACAATGAAAAAAAATTATGAGGAAAGGATAGGAAAAAAGCAAAATCTGGGAGTGCACAGTAAAAGGGAAAAACTACAGAAAAAAGTAACAAATTTCGATATGGATAAGAGTCTAAAAAAAAATCAATGATCCTTTGAATTAGAATAAACTGTAGCAAACAGTACTTCTGTAATCGTAAACAAACCTAATCATCAAAACCCAGGATTGAAATTTAATTTCTTTCAGTCACAAGCAACGAAATCCAAGAGTGCTTTCCAAGTAGACACCAAGCAAGAGGATGACTTTTCTTTAATCAAAGCAGTCACTTTGCCCTCTCCACCAATGCCATTAACTCTACCATCCATACTTCCATTGTGGGTATATGTGATTCCTTCTATCTCTGTGCACAAAGAAGCTTGTTGCTGTTGCCATATAAAAGAACAGTGTTTCACAGTTGTTTTCAATCTCTTTATCCAACAAACCTAAAATAAAAGGCTCTGGCTTCAGTTACCGTACTTTTCGAAATATAAGACACACTCCCCCCCCCAAAAGCGGGTGAAAATTGTGGTGCACCTTATACACTGAATGCTGTCAAAGCCCCGCCCACCTGCCAGCCCCCACCCTTTGGCTGTTTTCGGCCTCCGCACGTTGCATTTTCAGCTGGTTCCAGGCGGCGGGGATTGGTGGTGCTGAATGAGCTGTACTAAACAGGCCGCAACAGCTGTGAATGGGCAGTGGCAAACGGGTGATGGTGAACTGAGGACCCAGTTTGTGGGGGCAATAAGCTGACTTTGTATAAATATACAAAAGTATGAAGGCTATTGCTTAGCGCATTGTAAGCCGCCCTGAGTCTCCGGAGAAGGGCGGCATATAAATCAAATTTAAAAAAAAAAAAAAACAGGCCACAGTGGCGAAAAGGCCATGGCAAACGGCCGGCGGCAAATGGGCTGCATTGAACAGGCCGTGGCAGCGGCGAACAGCCCGTGATGAATGGGCCGTGGCAGCGGCAAACAGGTAGCGGTGAATGGGCCAGATGAATACCAGATGGATGCTGGGAGGCAAAGGCAGATTTTTTTCTTGTTTTCCTCCCCCAAAATGGTAGGTGCATCTTATAATCCGGAGCATTTTATACTCTGAAAAATACGGTATACATTCGGTTTAAGAATTATATAGGTTAAAATACATATCTAATTCCAGTAAGTCTTAGCTTTCTTACATGCCAGAGGTGATAAAAGTGCTTTCAGACTGTTTACATTTCCAAACATTTGTGTTATCTATTAATGTAGAGTGGACAATAATGCCAAAGACTGCACTAAACATCTTCTTGTCTGCACTAAACATAATTTAGAGTTTACATGATAGTTTCATGTGTCAAAATGTGTAGAAACTTTTCCCAAAGACTTTAAAAAATTCATGTCCATAATGAGCTAATTAGGCCTGCTCAAAAATTCTTAACCACGTCAATCCAAAATTTCAGAATGTCAGTACAATGGTTAATGTTTGCCCATTTTGGTATTGGAGAAATGCATGCTTAAAACTTAGCTACTTGTAGGTACTCTGGGACTCAACCACCACTGGGGTTGGAATTTCTGTCATAAGTTGTTGCAGTTCTAGGTCAGGTCGGAAATGATTTTGTAACAATTTTCAGATGTCATTATTAACGAATCACTTATTCGTCAAGCAAGTCCAGCTTCCCCAATGGCTGTGGGGGGTATTGCCAGAAATCGGCTAAAATGTCACAAATCACAATCATGTGACCATAGGACCAGTCATAAATGCAAGCCAGTTGCCAAGCATCCAAATTGGGGCCATGTGACTTCAGAGGTGGTACAGCAGTCGTCATTGTGAGTAGTCATTTTTTCTGAGGATGTCACAACTTTGAAGCATTGTTAAACAAAAGGCTGTAAGAGGAGGATTACTGTAACTTGTCCACGTGCTCTTGTCAATGCAGGAGATGCCTGCATTTGGTACTAAATGACGTGACTAGTTCTTGAAATGTTATAACATATAACATTTGTAGAGAGGTCAATTCAGGATATAAATTAAACCAGTGCATTCTGTATAAGGGGTAGTCTTGAAAACTTTTTGGAAATGTCCATTCTCTTAAAAAACCTCTACCATGTTATTTTTCCAAGCTCACTTTCTACAGAATGTATCTAGACAATGTTTAAACATCTTATAAAATATGCAGCTGTAAATTAAGCTATTGGTTATTTGATTTTAGGTCAAGTTCCAATCATCTGGATCACAAAATTAATTAAAAAGACCACCTAAAACAATATAGATTTTTCTAAATCTGGACTTGTATTTAACAACTATTAGAACATTTTCTAGAGTACAGACAGTCATGGTGAGTGACAAACAATGGGTTATTTCTTTCCATTTGTCTTAATATGAAAAAGAAAACGCCTCATACACTAACCAAAATTAATATTGGCCAAAATGAAGAGTTACAGAAGATCAATTTTGCTGAAATTGTTGTAATTCTATCATTAAAAGAGACAAATATTGAACACTTTCTGCCTTTAAAAAATCATTGAACGTGCCTCTATGAAAAAATCTGATTTTCCAAGTTTAAAATTTCACAGCAAACTAGACTTTCCCAATGTGGCACCTTCCAGAAGCAATGGGCCGATTTCCCAAATAAAGGGTAAAGAATAACAGACTGGAGAATGCCTTGAAAAAAACATATGAATCATAGTTAAATGCAAGAATGCTTGCAATGTCAGGAATGTTCTGTGAATAGTTAACACTGGTATATTTTTCATATTTCATTATCTCCCTAAATACCGTCTGGTTCTTGGAAACCGTGATAGTTCCAGTGAGAAAGACTTGTGCTAATTGCCATGTAAATTTAATAAATAAGTTGTGACCTGTCCATAAAAAAATGGCTAATTAGGAATCACCACCTCAAGGTGGTACTCCTTCTGTTCCAAATACAAATGTTGATTGTATTTGAGATTTATTCATAACTGGGCAAGGATTCCAGCTGTATCTAAGTCAGCAAAATAGCTTCTGGAAGAGATTACCAAAGGCATACATAGCTCCATCAATGGAAAGCAGGCATAGCCAATTGTCTCAACTGAGTTGCTTTAATTTGTGTAATAATTGGGCTGGCCCTGGATTCAAGACCTCTTTGAAAAATATATATATATATTGAAAACATGATGGAGGAATGGATAAAATAGAACAGGAGTGGCAGGGTTATCAGTAAATAACCCCATATTGCTCTATCACAATAATAGCTCTTTCCTGTTCTTTAACTTCCCCATCTCAGTTCCTATTATTTTATATTATTATGGAGATTTTGCCCTTTTGAAAGATAAAAAAAGATAGACGAAACTCCCTCATCTGGATAAAGGAAGCTCTGTGATAATCAAAAATAAACCACCCCAAAAATGATTTTCAAAAATAGAACTCTTTAAAGACAATAGTCTGCCTCCCGTTCTTTTTAGGAAAGCATGACACAATCCTAACAAACTTTTCTTTTTCATTTGTATAAAGTTACTAAAAATTCTCTTCCTTTTTGCTGTGCTATAAAGGGGCAGCTGCGCCATATGTGCAAAAACAAAACAAACCATTAACATTAAGAATAACTGAACTGAAGGGGAAATGGATTTCCTAAGAGACCCCTAAAATTATTTTTGGGGAAAAAAACAACTACTTATTAGTTTATCTATATACAATATTGTGACTGTTTTTTAAAAAGAATTTCAGTTCCTAAGAACCATGCCTGAACCGGAGAGTTAAATCACAGTAATTGAATGCCTTCCCATTATTGCTTGAGTATCTCTTAAAAATACATGTATAATGTTGACTTAATTAGACTTCAAGTTTGTAATTTAGATATCAATATGTCTCTTCTAAATCCAATATGTTTTGGCACGTATCTTCTTTCACATAAAACTATAGGCCTAGTTAAATGGCAACATCTCAGACAATGGAAAAGAGAGCACGTAAGAGCCTAAACACTGGTTTATTCAATTAGAAGCTCTTATCAGTCAGTGCTTCAAGATAGAGATGTATCATCATCATCATCCTCTTTTAATGACCCCATAATCCCTTGCGGGGCAGAGTCTGGGCAACTGAATGGAGCTGAGTATTTACTGGCCAGATGCCCTTCCTGTTGCCAATGCAGAGTTTTGTGTATCTGTGGTAGCAGATACCCATGCTGTTTATACTTAGGAGAACACAGCTGAATGAGTACTGTGCTTTCAACTGCTGTATATTCACTTATCTGAGCTTTAAAATCAGGCTTGGCCTAGCTTTGTGGTCAGTTTCCAACTGGTGGAGCTTATAGGTAGAGAGCCTTGGATAGTACAGTGGTCTAAAGCCCTCTTATTAACATCAGCTGCCTGCAATTATTGCAGGTTCGAATCTCACCAAGGCTCAAGGTTGACTCAGCCTTCCATCCTTTCTAAGGTAGGTAAATTGAGGACCCAGTTTGTGGGGGCAATAAGCTGACTTTGTATAAATATACAAAAGTATGAAGGCTATTGCTTAGCGCATTGTAAGCCGCCCTGAGTCTCCGGAGAAGGGCGGCATATAAATCAAATTTTAAAAAAATAGGTATATTGTTTTCAGCAGCAGTCCTGTCCTTATGGAGGAACCTGATCTCAATGAATAAAAAGACTCATGACAATAGTTCCCAGAGTTTTTGAGCTGTGCTGCTTTAAAAATCTTAGCTATACGGAAGCAGTATTTTTGATGAAGTCTGCAGTTAAGAGTACCCCTTTTTCAGGAACATCAATGACATTATTGCAAAGAAACAGGTTGAGGGGCAGCTGTGCAGACAGAAGACATTCTTTCAAGGAACAATGATATATTTTTCCAAATGCCGTGAATAGATTGAGGCTGCCTGCACATGTAGCTAGGCTAGAAACAGGCTGTTAAAATAATTGGAGTCAATTAAGAAAAAGAACGTACTGTATCGGAAAAAAGAAAGCACAAGATGGAATGGACTATGGAATAAATAATACCCAATAATGAATTCACAAACCACACTGCGTCCACTACAGAAGTCAAATTAACGTAGCAAGGCAAAAGAGCTAGCAGCCGGCCTCAAAGAAGAAGACCCATTTGCCACAGCCCACTGACTGAGAATGAGCAGAGGAGCGCAAATCTTAATAAAAGGAGCCACATCATATTCAGGATGATGAGCTGGGAACAGTCATGCTCATCTGATCACTAGATGCAACTTGGTCTGAAGGGATTTCTCCAAGTAATTGCAATTCAGTCAGTGGTGGGTTGCTCCCGGTTTGGTCCGGTTCTGGCAAACCGATAGCAATGGTGGCGGGAGGCTCCACCCACCCCGATATCATCATGAACGATCTGCACATGCTCACACATGCATGCGCACTCCTGTTGCAAACCAGTAGCAGAGGTAAGTAGAACCCACCCCTAAATTCAATGCTCTGGGCATTACAGAGATCCTTCCATACGGATGATCCACATGCACTGAAAATCTCTATATGCATTATAATGAATATGCATTCTCTTAAAGAATATTTAGCAGTTAAGATTAATATGGTCACGATATCATGGTTTTTGCCATGGGAGGACCAATATAAGCTTAGGATGGACTTACCTATTTACACAATTATACACTAGGCCTGCAACCTCTAGAACACATTCAGTACAAAGTTTTTAACAATATGATCCCATACGTATCCAGTCAGGAGTATAGAATATTTATTTGACTGGGGCGTATTTCTAGGTAAGTGAGAATATTTCTATTTTAAGTACTTAATACAAATCACAGATATTATTAAGAATTATTTTATAACAGGCAGTTTTTCTTATATAAACACAGAATTTTTTTCCTGAAAAATCTACATACACTCAGATCAAGTGTGGAGGGGAGATTGTTAAAACATTTAATCAATTAAAATAATACACTAATTTTAAAACTGATTTAACACTTCATTCTCTCACATTTTCTCTTTGAATTTAGCAGTTACAATTATTGATAAAAGCTTTCATTTAGCCCAATTGCTTATAAGCACATATTAATAAGATATATTAAATTAAAACAACTGAACATAAAAGAGGTGGTGCTTAATTAATGACCATGGGTTTAGCAACTGTTTTCTGATGGCCACAGAGTCCTGTGATCATTTGACCACAATTTACGACCTTTCCTGCTGGATTCCTATAAGTAAAATGAATGGGGAAGCCAACAGGAAGTTGGAAGTCTCCATCTCATGAGGTTCTCACTTAACAATCCACAGTGATTTCTTTAATGACAGTAACCAGGGTCTGCCGGAACTGCTGTTGTAAGTGGCATAATCATATGACAGCACTTAGTGATAGAAATTCCACTCTCAATTACCACTGATAAGCAAAGACTGCTAATTTTCTTTATATAGCAGAGAGCAGTTACTCTAGAAAGAAGTAAGAAATAATTCTGCCCCAATGACTGAAGCCAAAAAAGGGCTGTATATACATTTAGATTGAATAGCAATAGCCAGAATATGGAACACTTTGCCCAGCAAAGGGATGAGATCCCTTATCCCTGGTGGTTTTTAAGGATGTAAGACAGAACTCTCTGTCAAAATTTTCTGCCCTGAGCTTGGTCTAGGACAGGGGTGTCAAACTCACTTTCATTGAGGGTCGCATCAGGGTTGTGGTTGACCTCAGGGTGCCAGGCAGGAATGGCTGACTGGGTGGGTGTGGCCAACTGGGTGGATGTGGCAAGCTTGACACCACTCCCAAAACTGCTGGCATGTCTCCTCTTCACACTGGATAGACCAGGCTGAAGCCACGCTGGCCCAGTTTTTCCTCTTTGCATTGGGTAGACCAGGACGGCCCCGCGCGCTGGATCCAGCCTGTGGGCCTTAAGTTTGATACCCCTGGTCTAGGGTAATACATGCTATATACCATTTAGCAATTCTATTGGGTTGTACTTTACAATTCTGCAAGCAAAGATAACAAACTGAAAGTTCAAGCATGGTTACATGAAATATTGTGAAATAATATCAAAATCTTTTTTGTAAAAGCCAGATAGACCACCTGAATAAATCTGAATACTAAAGCAGGCAATTTTGTTTCTTGGACCTGGATATTTGGACTTACTGCAAAGTACCCAATAGCAATAATAAGTCTATACTGCAAATTAAGTAGTTTTCTAAATAAGATTGCACTATTAAAGTGCAATCTACTCTATCATTTTTGTGCTAGGACTTGCATGAGACCTTTGTGCTAAAAAATTTATGCTAATATTTCCTTTACTGTTTCAGCCAAAATACCTGAAGAAGAAAATATTACCGAATGGTGAAGATCAATTATAAAGCTGTCATAAATTCTTAGGAAATTATTTGCCTCTTGGTGAATATAAACAGTTTATATCTGCTATTATTCTACACTTCAAAGAAGAGGAAAGGGAAATTATATTAAAATTATGTCTTCCTAAAATTTAGAAAAGAAGGGTGGGTAATCAAAGCTGCCAATGCTAATCCTCCACAGAAATAAAATGCTGGTACAAAATCCATCATAACAACATTAAATTAATGAGCTGTTCAAAGAAACATAAAAGATTAATCATATAGGGACACACAAATGAAGATTTGTACTTTAGATGGTATTTTGGATCAGATATAAATTAATTGACGGCTATGTATTACCTCTCCCCAATTTCTAGGGAATTTATGCTGATTATTCTCTTGCAAAGTGTCTGACTGGCCTCATAGAAACAGAATGCTAGAATAGATGGGGCTGCGAATTGATCCAGAAGCTTATTTCTTGTACTTCTATAGTTTAAAGCAGGATTAAAAAAAGAAAAACTTTTACTTGCTGCAGAATCTATTAATTTAAAAAAACAAAACAGAAATCCTAGGACCCTGATCAAAAGGAAAGAACTAGTAATAGAAAATTGGCAATAAAATTAAGCTTGTGCTTGTTGTGTTTATATTACACTTATTTATTTAATACACTTATTTAAGCACTTATGCTGTACTTAATATTACACTCATTTGAATTTCACAATTCCTAATTTCAGAACTGAGATTAGTTTCACTTTTTCTATTTCACCTTTTTTCCAACTCTTTGCAACTATACCAGTTTGTATCCAATGATCCATATCTAGAAAATGTATAATCCTTTAAAACTAAAGCATACAGGGACTTAAGTGATTTGGGAAAAGCTGTGCAAACCTCTTTCTCTTTATGTGTATGTGTGCATTTTATACACACACACACACACACACACAATTGTATAAACATGCATACATACATACATGCATGCATACATAGATACATACATACATACATACATACATACATACATACATACATACATTTTATGGTGCTTGTACTGATTTTAACATATTTTATTATTGTTTGCTGCCCAGAGTCATTTGTCTGAGATGGATGGCTATAGAAATTGAATGAATAAATGATGAATAAATGAATAAAAGGTCCCTTCCAGCTCTATTCTGATTTTAAATAAACAAATAAGCAAGTGACGGGAGAGGCAAGAATAAGTGAGTCTGACGTTTAGGATGTGGTTGTTCCCCTTCCCCCTTTAGTCGCTTGTAGAGAGTGCTCAGACTGTTCTCTTTCTTTTTTTAAAGGAAATAAATGGTTTAGTATGAACAGAAAATCATTTATTTCATACTGATTTCAACTACAATTTAAAGCTTCCTGTTTAAATCACATGATGGTGTACACATGAAGCATGCAACTATATTTAGTCCTACAGCTCAACAGAGCTGCAATAAGAACACTAAGACTGATTTTTCTCCTTCCCCATTGCATTACTCTGGCACATTCTCAAAATCCTTTCCAGAGAGTTTGGTGGCCATCTGAAGTGGATTCACAAGACCTATAAGGAGAAGAAAAAAATTCTATTGTACAAGTAGACTTTTATTCACATATCATGGATTTCGCTTTTTCATACAACCCCTTCAACATCTCTCAAACCTGAAGAAATGTCTTTCTCTGTAGGGTCAGGATCTGCCTCGAAGAATCATCTAAGTGTGCAGGTCAACAATACAACAATTATTTACAGTGAACATTACATATTTAAAATCCAATTCCATCTGTATTTCTTGGTTGAATACCACAGTCTGCTCAATTCTAGAATGAGTGTCCATGAATCTGAATCTAAAGTATAAATGGGTACACAATTTGTCTTAATGCCTGGGTATTTGTTATGGGTGATGGAAAGGTTAGATTCCACAACCTCTGTTTCCATGTATTTGGGGTACAGTTGGATATTGATGCTAATAACGTGTCTATCCAAGGTTTGACTCATCACCTCCTTTGTATTAATGTATTAATGTTTCTTTGCATTTCTTCCTTCAAGATAAATGTGCCTGATGCTTCTGAACGTCTTTACACTGTGATAATAAGCAAATGCAGGATTGGAGGTATAAGGTACCGAGTGACATTTAGCAGAATACTTTCCTGAGAAGCACATGTTAGCATGTTCCTCATAGCTTATTCTAAAAGAAGCTTGCATATAGGAACGGGATCAACCTCATTTTCTCCATGCTTTGATTTCTCCAAGCCAGTTATAATGAAACATATACTTTTACAAGGAGTCGTGCAGTGGCCTAGAGGTGGAGCTCTCACCTCACAATCAGGAGGCTGTGAGTTCAATCCTAGGTAGAGCAGATAGTTCTCTCTCTGGGCACAATGAGAATATATCTGCTGAACAAAACTCTGCATTGGCGACAGGAAGGGCATCCGGCCATTAAACATTCTGCTAGTTCCATTCAGTTGCCCAGACTCCAGACTCCATGATAGAGATCATTTTACAAGAGTACAATTTTACAAAAGTACAATTAAAAAGAAGAATTCAGTCTCCCATAGAAGATGATATAAAAGAGATATTGGATTTTTGAAATGAACACTACGAAATATGAAAATATATATATATAAAAGAGCATGCTTGGATTCAAATGAAGCAACACCGGACAGCAAAGTATGTTTATTAGACTTATATTTGACTGCTTCTGATTCATCGAGTAATTGATTTAATTCAAACCTGCTTGGTTTCAAAATTGGAAATTCTGTTCAGGCTCCTTCAGACCTTGTGCAGTATCTGTCTGACAAGATTAAGTGAAGGCAGATCAAGCTGATACTGTTTGAACTGCTTGCTGATATTCTTGCCAGAAACACTAAGTTTGTTCGTGCTCAAAGATGTTGAGAGAAACACAAAAATAAAAAATTGAAAAGATAATGAAACTTCTTCAACCTTCTCCACTACTCACATAGTTTTTGACAAGCAGCAACATCTTAATGACCACAACACCAAATGATTTTTGGCTGATCCGAACAAGGCAAAGTTCTTTTCATTTTTTTAAAGATTTTTTTTTATCCCACCTTTATTATTTTTTTCCCCCTTTCAAATGACATTCCACAACTGATTTCACAAATTTTGCATGCAGGCAATATATATACATTGCCCTTGCAGTATACCGCTTTTCTCAATAGCCATTCCCATGGTATTGGTGGCCTAATAAACAGAGATCTTATCAGTATATATAGTGCACTTCTAAATACAAACCAATTTCCCTTTTAATTATTCAAATGAACTTTAATCACTGGGTACTGTCATTTCATAGCTTGTCAAAGAGTTTGAAATATAGCAATTGAAATGTCCAGAGGTAAGTAACATTAGGCGAATATTTCAGACAGATCGTTTGCTTCTTTAAATGATTCTTTCTTACTGCCAAAGCAAGCGATTCAAGCAAGATGCTTCTCTCATGATATTTCAATTACATCTTGGTATCTGGATGTTATTTTTGCCTCATGCCTGTTAAAATAACACTTTCTATGCTATCTTAATAATAAAGCTCCAACTACGGTATATCATGTGTTAGTTAATGAGCTGTGATCACACAGTGGTTAGAATGCAGTACTGCAGGCTACTTCTGCTGATCACCGGCTGCCAGCAGTTTGGCAGTTCAAATCTCACCAGGTTCAAGGTTGACTCAGCCTTCCATCCTTCTGAGGTGGGTAAAATGAGGAGCCAGATTGTTGGGGCAATAGGCTGACTCTGCTTAAAGAGGGCTGGAAAGCACTGTATATAAGTCTAAGTGCTAGTGCTAGTGCTAGTGCTAGTGCTAGTGCTAGTGCTAGTGCTAGTGCTAGTGCTAGTGCTAGTGCTAGTGCTAGTGCTAGTGCTAGTTAACAGCTATACTAACTATGTGGGCATTCATGTTTAGGATAAAGGTACAGTTCTGAATTATACTTCCTAATCTTCAACATT
The DNA here is from genome assembly GCA_012654045.1 of Ptyas mucosa. NCBI lineage: Eukaryota > Metazoa > Chordata > Lepidosauria > Squamata > Colubridae > Ptyas > Ptyas mucosa. The sequence goes on along the minus strand of WNWU01000006.1, from coordinate 28,118,154 downwards.
TCTTTCTACAATGCATTACACATCTATCATTCTGAACAGAATGTTATAGTAAGAGATCCAGGGAACATGAGTAAAAGGCAAGAGTTGTTTGCCTTACACATAATGCTAAGCAATAATAGCAATATTTATTTATTTTAGGCCTAGAATAATGGACAGCCATTGTAGTTTACCCTACAAAGGATGCTCGGAAAAATCCTAGCTTATACTTTTATGTGAATGACATCACCACCAAATGTTTAGTCAAAACTTATAATAGAACTATACACAGCTTTGATTCCCAGTTACAGTCAACATATCTGTGCATTTTTGAGGATCATCACATTCAGTTAAGAATCCAGTAGATTTGCTTCTTGACTGGGCTCCAATTGGTGATGCTACTAATTGGACAGTGAGACTATAAGGCTAATGGCCTTCAAGACTCTCTGTCATGGATTTATCTGGAATTGCTTCTGTTATTATGAATTGTTCAATTAGAGCACAAGAGTAAGTTGGTTATTTCAGACCAACTGTCAATCAATACAACCCATGTAGTCAATGCAAGGCAGTCTAGCCATTGTCCTGAAAAACCTAAATCTGATGATTCACCATGGAATTACAGGAACAGACAACTTTAATCCAAGAGAAAATGCCTGGATCTCATTAATCACGATTTTACACAAATACAGGTAGTCCTCTACCTACAATAGTTCATTTAGTGACCGTTCAAAGTTACAACAGCACTTTAAAAAGTGACTTATGACCATTTTTCACACATAACTTTTGCAGCATCCCCACGGTCACATGATCCCGGCAACTAGTTCATATTTATCAGGGTCACATTGTCCCAGGGTCATGTGATCCAGAGGTGAAATCTAAAATTTGTTAATACTGTTTCTGTGGGCGTGGCATGGTAGGGGGGTAATGTGACTGGGTGGACGTGGCCAACTTTTTTTTTTAAAACTTTAAAAGCATTTCAGGTGCTTTTAAAAGCATTTTCAGGTTCAATTGATTCAAGCTGAGCCGTGCAATTATCAGAGGCTTTTTTTTTTACTTTTAAAAGCATTTTTTCGGCTGAAAAGGTTGTAGAAAAAATGCTTTTAAAAGTAAAAAAAACAGCCTCTGATGATCACGTGGCTCAGCTGGGCATGGGGAGGGCACAGAGATTTTTGCTACCAGTTCTCCGAACCACCCGTCGCCATTGCTACCTTATCGGGTGATCCAGTCCGAACCAGGAGCATTTCACCCCTGATGTGATCCCCTTTTGCGACTTTCTGACAAGCAAAGTCAATGGAGAAGCCAGATTCACTTAACAACCGGGTTACTAACTAATCAACTGTGTTGCTTCACTTAAGAACTGTGGCAAGAAAGGTCATAAAATGGGGCACAACTCACTTAACAAATGTCTCATTTAACAACAGAAATGTTGGGCTCAATTGTGGTCGTAAGTCGAGGACTACCTGTCCTTTTATTTCTGACTATCTGTAGCATAATTTTAATACAATATAGCAATAGCACTTGGACTTATATACCGCTTCATAGTGCTTTACAGCCCTCTCTAAATGGTTTACAGAATCAGCATATTGCCCCCAGCAATCTGGGTCCCCATTTTACCCACTTCGGAAGGATGGAAGGCTGAGTTAACCTTGAGCCTGGTGCAGGGGTGAAATCCAGGAGATTCTGACAGGTTCTGGAGAACCGGTAGCGGAAATTTTGAGTAATTCGAAGAACCAGCAAATACCACCTCTGGCTGGCCCCAGAGTGGGGTGGGAATGGGGATTTTGCAGTATCCTTCCCCTGGAGTGGGGTGGGAATGGAGATTTTGCAGTATCCTTCCCCTGGAGTGGGGTGGGAATGGGGATTTTGCAGTATCCTTCCCCTGGAGTGGAGTGGGAATGGAGATTTTGCAGTATCCTTCCCCTGCCACGCCCACCAAGCGACACCCACCAAGCCATGCCATGCCCACCAAGCCATGCCCACAGAACTAGTGGTAAAAAAATTTGGATTTCACCACTGGCCTGGTGAGATTTGAACGGCCAAATTGCAGTCAGCAGAAGTAGCCTGCAATACTGCATTCTGACCACTGCGCCACCGTGTCTCACTGTACTTAATGCACTTAAAATAGTAATGAATGAAACCAACCCAGAATTCTGAGTTGGCTTGTTGAAAGCACACTTCTGTTTGGGATAACAGTATATCTGACTTCTGTATTCCACCACTACCACGGCTGCTCGTCTTTGGGAACAGCCTCCTCCAACAGCAAACCCTCCAGATATTTTCGAGTTTCATATAATCAATTTGTATCAGCTGGAATACCTGGAACAATGTATTGGGAAAGGAGCATAATGCAAAGAACACAACACAGGAGAAGTATGAAATGCCTTAAGTAAATGCAGATGTCACAGGTAGTGAAAAAGCTACCACCTGAAGTAACAGGGACATGCCATCACACCATTCCCCTTCAGAAGTAATACTTAATGCATAATTCTTTTTCTGGCATACTCAACTCTGAGTTCCCTATAGCGAAGTGACAAAAACAAGTTATTTTTGCTCCTTTCATTATTCATTCCTCACAAGACTATACAATCCACTTACATACCTCATGTTTAATTTTTTCTCTCCATTTTTCTCTCCATGTTTTTTTTAAAAAGACCTTTCTACCAAGGTATACTAGTTTACCTTCTCCTTCCCCTTCCCCTTCCCCTTCCCCTTCCCCTTCTCTTTCTCCTTCTCCTTCTCTGTTGCAATTTATGTATCACTTACAATTGTCCATTTTCTTTTCCCTGACAAGCTCAATTACCTTGGTTTTTGATACATTAATTTTCAGATCTAGAATTTTCCTCATTCCATCATACTACTTTAGTAATTTGTGCTACAAATCACTCAGGTTCTCAGCCAAACAACATGGGACCACCTGCATATAAAAGTACGTATATTTACATTCCCAGATTTTTGACTCCTGCTGACTGCTTAGACAAATTCCTACAGTTTTCTTGGCAAGTTTTTGGAAGTAGTCTGCCATTGCCTCCTTCCCAGACTAAGAAAGAGTGACTTGTCCAAGGTCACACAGCTGGCTTTGTATGTAAGACGGGACTAGAATTCACAGTCCCCTGGTTTCTATCCTAGTGTCTCAACCAGTAAACTGGCTCATTTGTAGCATTACCACAAACCTTTCTTTCCATAAATACATTAGGAGGCATCACACATTCTTATCTTAACCACTTAAGTATTCAATTTATTCTTATATGTATACTTTACTTCCATCATATGCCACTCTTATTATATTCAGCAACCAACTCTCAACTCTTTATTTGTATAAAGCATTTTATACTTCAGGTCTAGACACACTTTGCATAAACCAACAAAAATGCAATCAACTTTCTTTCATTGATATATTTCTCAATGATCTGCTGAAGAGCAAAATTTGTATTTGGGACAGATGGAGGGGCATACATTGATTTTAGTTCAGTCTCTGGGTCAGCAGGAGCATGTGTGATAGTACAGCAATGCCCCAGGGGTAAAATCTACTTACCTTCCCTACTGGTTCGGAAGTGTGTGTGCACATCATTTGCGTGCTCTGACCCTCTACGCATGCACAAGGGTAAAAGGGTAAAATACATGTTACTTCCTGGTTAAAACCAGGAAGTAACGATGACTGGGCAGGTGGGCGGAGCCTCAAGCTGCAATCGCTACCGGTTCTCTGAACCACCGGCCATCATCACTACCGGTTTGGTCAAACCAGGCCAAACCAGGAGCATTTCACCCCTGCAATGCCCCCCGATAAGACTAAACATTTTCACTCCATAGCAGTTTCAGGGAAGCCATGACTTTATGCCCAAACCTTCTTCTGACATTTCCTTACCAGAAATTATACCCTTAGAAATCAGCCATTGGCTACCAAATTTCAGAGAAACGATCTTAACATGCTCCGGAATTCATAAACTGAAGTCTGCAAGAATGTATACTCTGTGGAACACTAGGTTGCCCATCCATGCCAAACAATGTATCTTTCTTTTTACTGCGTTTTCCCATGTACCTATGTTTGGTTTCAGTTTACAAAATAAGTCTAATTATGTAGAGTCATGATCTTTTAAAATACAAAAAATGTATTGTTCTCTTTATTGTAGGGGGAGAAGTTACTTAATTTGAAAACAGCATTTTCTAAGGATACTATAACCTTCAACAGCCAAAAATAAAACTCTATCCATACATTTCCTAAATTTTAACATCCTTTCCTGTTTAGAATTATATTGTTTATTTAGATAAAATGTTTATATTAATGAACTTTAGCGTAACAATATACGCTAGATCAGGGGTGTCAAACTCGCGGCCAGAGGGTCAGATGCGTCACATGCTAGCCAAGCCAATGCCTGGTTTAGCGAAGGGGGGGGAGTTGTGATATGTCACGTGACAATGCCGTGACAACATGAGTTTGACACCCCTGCACTAGATCATAATGCAATGCATTCATTTCAAATTCTCCTATTATGGACAAAATTAAAAATAAGAGATAACCCTGTATGATTTACATAGCAGTTTCCATGATTTCCTATTTAGCACTTCTTAATTTTTTAATGAGAGCCAGTTTCATGATTAAGATAGCAGGCTAGAAATGCTTCGTTTTTTCATTCAGTTATTTTATGCCTAATTCAACAAAGCTTCAGCATCGTTTTAGTTTGATTCTCAAGAATAAAGCAAAGAATACTGAAATTTGATTCAGCTGCTAGAATAAAATACCAATTAAATAGAATGTGAAAAGTAAAGTAGCCTTTTGCAAGGTCTGAATGCTAGATAAACTCAACATTAAATTGTAGGCACGTGACTGGGAAAGCAATGAATATTTAAGAATACAGTTGCAAGAAAAAATATGTGAACCCCTTGGGATTATGTGGAGTTATGCATGAATTGGTCATAAAATGTGCTCTGAACTTCATCTAAGTCACAACAATAGAAAAACACAATCTGGGGGAACTAATTCAAAATCTAGAATTAGAAGATGTCTTGCTCCAAAAATTGTTAAAAATATTTAATGAAGCCCTAACAAAATTTATAATACCAGAATCATGGAGGGAGGCGTATATCACACTCTTCCCCAAAGAAGGAACAGACACAAAGTTTATTAAAAATTATAGGCCAATCTCTTTACTTAACACGGACTACAAACTATTCATGAGCATCTTGGCGGAAAGGTTGAAAAAAGTACTGAATAGAATAATACATAATGACCAAAATGGATTTCTCCCAGGGAGACAAATTAGAAATAACATAAGGACGATATTGGACGTAATAGAATATTACGAGGACCATCCAGGCCAGGAAATGGCATTGATTTTTGTAGACGCCCAGAAGGCCTTTGATAATTTAAATTGGGAATTCATGATACAGCAAATAAGTAAAATGGGATTTGGGCAAAATTTTGAAAAAGCAATAACAACCATTTATAAGAAGCAAAAGGCAAATATTCTGATTAACGGAGAACTAACAAAGCCATTTTCAATTAAGAAGGGGGTGAGACAGGGATGCCCATTATCACCGTTATTATTTATATTAGCTTTAGAAGTTTTATTGCAAAAAATCAGAGGGAATAACCAGATTAGGGGTCTTAAAATTAGGAAAGAAACCTACAAAATTCAAGCATTTGCGGATGATGTGGCTTTAATTATAGAAGACCCATTGGAATCAGGCATACAAATATTAGATGAATTTGGCAAATATGGAGAGGTGGCGGGACTCAAACTTAATAAAGCTAAAACGAAGATATTAACTAAAAATATGACTAAAACGCAAATAAGAGCCTTAGGAGAACTAATGGGAATTAAAGTAGTCAAGAAAATTAAATACTTGGGAGTTTGGGTTTCTAAAAGATATTCAGCCATTAAAGAAGATAACTATACACCCTTGATTAAGAATATCAAACAAGATCTAGAAAAGTGGGGGAAATTGCAGATATCCTTTTTAGGGAGAATTTCAGCAATTAAAATGAGTATCCTACCCAAAATATTGTATTTGTTCCAAACAGCGCCAATCAGATTAGATAAAAAATTTTTTCAAGAACTTAATTCGATTATTAGAAAATTTATATGGGGAGGGAAAAAACTGAGGATCGCAATTAGAGACATGCAAGACAAAAAGGAAAGGGGAGGACTCGGACTCCCAATATGGGAGACATATCATAAGGCGGCAAACCTAATTTGGCTAAAAGATTGGGCAACTTTAACTAATAAAAGGATACTGACATTGGAAGGATACGATCTTCAAAAAGGCTGGCACTTCTATCTCTGGGAAACAGGGCAAAAAACAAAGACATATTTTCACAAACATAAAATAAGAGATACCCTTATGGCAACATGGAGAGAGATAAGGAAAAAACACTATGTCAAAATCCCCAGATGGCTCTCTACAATGGAGGCAATTATATATCCAAATGTTTTAGAATTGGGAAAGACGGCTAGATATAAAGAGATTCTAGACGGGATAGGGAATATTAGGACAATAGAAGAATTAAAAGAACAAGGTATTAGCTTAGAATGGTGGACGTATGCTCTAATTAAATCAAGATACAAGAAAGACAAAGAAGAACCGGGAATAGAGATAAGTATGAATGGTCTAGACAAAATTTGGATGGGCACAGATGATAAATTACTAGCAAAAATATATAAGTATCTAGTAGATTACGATTTAGTAGAGGAAACGGTAAAGAATACTATGTTAGCATGGGCCAGGAATATTGGACAGACTATAACATTAGAGGAATGGGACCAAATCTGGACTAACAGTTTAAAAATGACTAAGGCCACAACATTTAAAGAGAATCAATATAAAATGATTTATAGGTGGCACCTGGCCCCGGCCAGGATCGCCAAAATATACCCCAAAGCAAGCTCAAAATGTTGGAAATGTGGGCACCAACAGGGTTCATATTACCACTGTTAGTGGACTTGTCCCAAAACGAAAAATTTTTGGAAGATGATAAATAATTGGCTGAAGGAAATTTTGGGAGACACTTTGGAACTAGATCCAAAATATTCCTCCTGGGGATCCTTAAAAAATCATATGCAAGAAAGAAGAAATATTTGGCGATACACATAATTACGGCAGCAAGAATCACCTTTGCCCAATATTGGAAGGAGAATAAGTTACCCCCTGAAGACCATATTATCAGAAAGATATTAGAATGTGCCGAATTGGACAAGTTAACACTAGAAATAAACGATAGAGAGGAATCAGAGTATTACAGTGCATGGGACCCATGGTATGAATGGTTAAGGAATAGAAATTTAAGTAAGACTCGCAAATGCGAGAACTAGACAAGAGAATTAGGATGAACAAGTGGTAATTGTATATTGTTAAAAGGATGAATAGATGTATAAAACAATTTATAGTTAGCACTGCTTTAGCACAACTGAAACAAAAATTAATTTTATGTGAAGATCAATGTAAATATGCAACGTAAATACGAATTATTTATATATAACGACACCTCAAAGCTGGAAACGTTGAACTGATTTATATGAAAGTTTTTATTTTGTATGTTGTGTTTGTCTGTCTGTGTGGTTTTGTCTATCTTTTGTTTTTTGTTTTGTAAATAATAAATACTTCAATAAAGAAATCTAAAAAAAAGAAAAGAAAAGAAAAACACAGTCTGCTTAAAATAATACGACACAAACATTAGATGTTGCCATGGTTTAATTGAACATAACATGTAAACATTCACAGTGCAGGGAGGAAAAAGTATGTGAGCCCCTAGCCTAATGACTTCTCCAAGAGCTAATTGGAGCCAGGAGCGAGCCAACCTTGACTCCAATCAGTGTGATGATATTGGATGTGTTGCTGACAGCTGTCCTGCCCTTTAAAAACACACACCTGTTTTGGGTTTACTGGTTTGAAGAAGCACTGTCTGATGTGAACCATGCCTTGCAGAAAAGAGCTCTCAGAAGACCTATGATCAAGAACTGTTGACTTGCATGAAGCTGGAAAGGGTTACAAAAGTATCTCCAAAAGCCATGATGTTCATGTGTCCATGGTAAGACAGACTGTCTACAAATGGAGAAAGTTTAGCACTGTTGCTGCTCTCCCTAGGCGTGGTCATCCTGTAAAAATAACTGCAAGAGCACAGCGCAGAATGCTTCATGAGGTAAAGAAGAATCCTAGAGTGTCAGCTAAAGACCTACAGAAATCTCTGGCACATGCTAACATTTTTGTTGACACATCTACAATAAGGAAAACATTAAACAAGAATGGAGTACATGGGAGGACACCACAGAGGAAGCCATTGCTGTCCAAAAAAAATATTGCAGCATGCTTGAAGTTTGCAAAAGAGCACCTGGATATGGACAGATGAAACCAAAATTGAGTTGTTTGGGAAGAACACACAACACTATGTGTGGAGGAAAAAAGGCACAGCACACCAACATCAAAACCTCATCCCCACTGTAAAACATGGCGGAGGGAGCATCATGGTTTGGGGCTGCTTTGTTGCCTCAAGGCCTGGACGGATTGTCATTGATGGGAAAATGAATTCCAGAGTTTATCAAGACATTTTGCAGGAAAACTGTCCGCCAACTGAAGCTCCGCAGAGGATGGGTGATGCAACAGGACAATGACCCAAAGCATATAAATAATTCAACAAAAAAAATGGCTTCAACAGCACAGAATATGCCTTCTGGAGTGGCCCAGTCAGAGTCCTGATCTCAACCCAATTGAAATGCTGTGGCATGACCTTAAGAGAGCGATTCACACCAGACATCCCAAGAATATTGCTATACTGAAACAGTTTTGTGAAGAGGAGTGGTCCAAAATTACTCCAGATTGTTGTGCAGGTCTGATCTGCAACTACAGGAAACATTTGGTTGAGGTTATTGCTGCCAAAGGAGGGTCAACCAGTTATTAAGTTCAAAGGTTCACATACTCTTTCCTCCCTGCACTGTGAATGTTTACATGTTATGTTCAATAAACCATGGCAACATCTAATGTTTGTGTAGTATTATTTTAAGCAGACTGTGTTTTTCTATTGTTGTGACTTAGATGAAGTTCAGAGCACATTTTATGACCAATTCATGCAAAACTCCACGTAATCCCAAGGGGTTCACATACTTTTTCTTGCAACTGTAGTTGTATTGTTTACCTCTGTATTATAAATTACAAAGTTGCTCTGGATAGCAAGGTGGCCAGCATATAAATTTAAATAAACAAACAGACAAATATTGTTATGTTTATCAAGCAAATCCAATACATTTTAAGTAGTTTTCAGGGTTTTTTGTTATCTTGGATATACATTAGTAAGGATGGACAGAAGGGAAGTGATTTTCTTTAAGCTGGCAAGGGTTTTGATTCCTGAATGTTAAATAATGAGTGAGAAAAAATACCTTCTTTTCAAGTTGTACACATATTTCATTGAACTTTTGTGTGTCTGCAGAACATACTATTTATTTAAAAAAAAAACACTTTCTCTAAATGAAAATGGTTGTTTCGTCTTCCAGACATTTGGTGGTTTCACTTGCGTTTTAATTGTTGATGTTATCATACAGCCTAGAGTTACTCTACAGCAGCAGTCCTTGTGAATAAAATAAAAAGTATGGTTTATGGTGATACAGAAAGTCAGTTGCTGTTGCTCAAAATTAAGGTGTTAGAGTCACTTGCATTTTTTTTTATGATTTGCTCCTCACCCCAACAACTTTTTCAGAGTATGATGGTGACATGTACTGTATCTCTCCATTTTTAATAGTTGCACGGGGTAGAGTTTTTGTAAAAAAAATTTCTTCGTAGAAAAAGTAAAGAGTTTTTATCAACTTTGGCATCTGCCCACATTCTCAGAGTATGTATCTGAATTCCAGAGTCTCTCTCTCTCCCTCCCTCCCTCCCTCCCTCCCTCACTCACTCACTCTCTCTCTCTCACACACACACACACACTAACAAGCTTATTTCCCAGGTATTATCTAAGCCTGGCTGTACTTGGTGGACTTCTGCTTTTTAATAAAAGGGGTAGAAATGTTCTATGCATTTGATATAGACCCATCATACAATTCTTTCTGTTAATATTCTCTCCTGGCTCTTTTAATTTAACATGCCTTTTAATTTAACATGATTCAAAGGGAGAGAGAGGGGGAGAGAGAAAGACAGAGATGGCATCAGCCAGAAGGACTAATTTTCAGATCTGCAGCAGATGTGGAAAAGGGGGTTTAACTCTTTACCCTCTATAGCTAAAGAAAAATCCTTGAACAAAGATATTATTTGGACTGGAAAGTTTCCATTGGAGTAGAAGAGTGCCTGCAGTAAGGAAGGAAATGTTTTTTATTATATTTATGAAAAACCCCATGAAACATGTTCCCTAAGGGTAAGTATATTATAATAACAGAACAGAAATCATGATAAATCTCTAATATGTACCCAGGCCTAGAAATCCAGTAAAGGTGTTCCAATACTTCTCAGTGCATGATCGTATAGAAAGCTAATTTATTATGGTGATTAATGTTATTATGATGAAGTCCTAAAGTGTTCCTTCTATGCTGTTGAAAATCCGTAAAATATCATGTAACTTCATTACTATAAATTAACATTGATCAAACAGAAAATCATAAAAACCCCAAAATATATGGATTCGATTACCAAAATATGGAACGGCTGTGGTTCATAAAATTAATGCATTTTGTTAGAGATCAATAAAGCATAAACAATAATAAATTCAAAAGCTGTCACTGTTTAGAATGTCTACTCGTGTATTATTCTTTAATAATGTCACTAATTTGCTTTTTTTATTTGCAATTATTGTTATACTTACTATAATATTATAATCTATATTCTTAGAAAATAATAGAATGAAAATCACCTCAAAGAGACAAGTGATATGTCTCCAATATATACACACACGTGTGTGGGTGTGTGTGTGTGTGTGTACAGTTAATATTTTGGGTTTCTTCCCGTGTAATTGTAGACATGTCCTTAAAAGCTACTGTCCTTTTAAGGACATGTCTACAATTACACGGGAAGAAACCCGAAATATTAACTGTACACACATATATACCCGTGAAAACTTACATACACAAATAAATAAATATATATATATACATATATATATATATATATATATATATATATATATATATATATATATATAACAATGTTTAAAATATTTGGAAAACCAAACGACATCGCTTTGGATACCAGGAAGCCTTCTTTAGGAAAAGTTCCTGAAACAAGATGCTACTACAAAGAAAGACTTCTCTTGCATGGTTATCCTTGAAAACAAAGACTGAAGCAGTAATTGCAGATGGAGCGAGGGATATTGGGATGAAGGGGAAGCCATTTTAAACCAATAAACAAGAAGCCATGGAAAACATCCAATACATCAGCTATGTGCAGAAGGGAAAAATAATATTCTGTGGTTATTAAAAGAAACTGGAGCACAATTGGATCATTAATATGCTTCCTCTATGGGGACTGACTCGTCACCCTTTAAGCATACCTGTAATTTTAAATAGACTTTTATAAAACAAACACTGCCATCTGAAATGCTTTCTTTCAGTGCTTCTCAGATATGTAGCCATTCCAGTTAGTATGTAGCAGGTGATGGTTCTCCCCCTCCCCCCCATGAACTTAAATCAGGTGTCTCCAATCTTGGTAACTTTAAGCCTGGTGGACCAACTCCCAGAATTTCCCAGCCAGCAAAGCGGGCAGAGCAAAGCTGGCTGGGGAATTCTGACTTAAATTATGAAAGTTATTCAGAATCTCAATAATGTATGATGTTAAAGACAAAAGCTCTATTCCCAATATGATTATATCATGTAAATATGAGACAATTTAGGTCTTGCTGCAAGAACTGTAACCTTCATTTTTATTTTTGATAGTAAAAATTATTTCTCAAGGGAAGAAAATTGCAGATTTCTCCAAAACCTTATTCCAAATATACCTGATTACATGCATTTCCGGGTTTTTTCCTTGCAATTACTAGAGCTGTAGTGGTTCACTAATTAATCTATAGCAGATCTGGGGCACATGCAAAGAGAAAATAGTATCTGCTAGCAAAGAAACTCATGTTTTGTTTAAATTATTTCTTTTAATTATTGCCTGAATTCTGTCTTGTGCTTAAAAAATTTTGGATTTGACATGGTATTTAACAGTTTTTATGCCCAAATACCTAAATTTAATACATGCCTTGTTTTCATACACTCATCCATATATTAATGTTAAATTAATTCCAGATTTGAAAAACAAACTGAATCAATCTATAATAATATTTGTTGCCTGCTGATATCCTCTGAAAATGTGTGAAGCATTTTGCCAATCTCTTTGCAGTCATTATAAAACTTATTAAAGGACAAAATGATTAGGCAATCCATTTCATTATTTCTCCTGCTGTGGTTTAGTAAACTTCACCTATGCTCTCTGTAAAATGTCATACTGTATTTCCAGCTCTTTATCCAGAAGAAAATCAATACCATATGTACATTAAAATGTATCAACAATCACATTTTCAAACATATCATAGTTTTTATTAACACTTAAATGTTATCTTTTCCTGTACACCTGTCATGTATAATACATGTCATCCTTCAGCTGATGTAGGAATATATAAGCATTTAAAGTTTTGTACCATCAGTCAAGATCCAATAGTTAAAACAAGAAAGCAAGCAAGACATAGAAGAAACCCACACTGTCACTCAAGCTGATCCAACATTTGAATCTCAGGTAGAGAATTAAATATAAGATGCTTTCAATTATCCAAATATCAGTTGCAGGGGAATACTTCCAAGTATACCACAGCTTCCAAAATTCTTCCCCCCCCCAATCTTTTTCTCCTTGTTGGATGAAACAAAACAAAACAACCAGTTCACAAGTGCATGGTACAACATAGGAGATCAAACCCATCAGGACAAGAGTCAGTGATCCATCTGAATTTGAAAGACAAAGGCCACTCTTTTGAAGAAAGCAAAGTCCACATTCTGGACAGTGAAGACTACTGGTTTGAAAGAGGAATCAAAGAGGCCATGTACATTAAGATTGAACAGCCCTCTCTCAACAGAAGGGAAGGAATACGACACCACCTATCTCCAGTCTACAATGCAGGTTTTTTAGCAGTCCCAAGAAGGTTCCGCACCCATTTGCACTCTGATTCAGGTGAACCTGAGGGAACAGATAAACCCCCAAGTGGTCTCAACAGCTCTCAGAGAGAGAGCACTAATGACCAGATGACCGCAAAGAAGTATGATCCTTCCATCTCCCCCTTACCATCCTGTCAGAACTAATCCTTTCATCCCCCCACCATGACAATCAAAGAAGCTTCTTGGATAAGAAGTGAAACATCTTCCTCTTCCTCAAGGAAAATCAGTCCAGTTGCCTTTTGAAGAAAAAAAAAGCACCTTTAAGACAACAATGGCTGACGATCTCCATAGACAAGTTGGAGGACTGAAATTCTAAATTAGTATGAGAACATTCTCATGAGAATACATGAGAACCATGATACTGGTATTAGGAGTACCAGAAGTCCAAATCAATCCCTAGTCTTATTTTCTAGATGAAACACTTGCCCCAAAATGCCTGTAGTTACATACAGATGGCATCCCGTGATATATTAAATAATCCTGCATTTTGCATCCTGATCTGCTACTTTGTTCCTGCTGGAATACAGCAGTTAGATAATTTTAAATGAGCAAAATCCCATATAGTTTTCTTGTTTAAAACAAGTAAAACCATTAAAATATTCTCCCTCATGTTAAGTTTGGTTTTTGGTGCATACATTGCCACTGACTTCTTCCAAGTTTCTTTTTAAATGTACCAGTGTAACTCACAGCCCTGAGATTATGAGGCAATTTTCTATCTAAGTGCTAACCAGGCTGGGACCCTGTTTACATTATTTTGAGATTACCCAAGGGCAGTAAAGTGCTGCCATCTGCTGTGGCAAACACAAAAGGAAAAGGGGAAAATGGAAAGGGAAGAAATGATTTCCAGAGCTTTTTGAAAGAAATGGGGAACACACATGGCTTCTGTAGCCTGGGGCAGGACTGCATGTCAGATACACAAAGCTTTGCTAACAGGAAGCTCTTAATGGCTGCCTAGATTCATAATGGTATTATGTGGAGGTGGTTCCTCTGATAAACCTTAAAGTCCCAAATGGCTTACTTTGTGTGACACCAGTAACCTTAACTACACTTTAAAAGCCACTAGCAATCAGTGGAAATTTTTCAATAGAGGCATTTTGTAGCAACTGTGACTTCCAGATATTTCATAAGGTCATAACTGTGGCTTCACATAGGCAAGTCAATCGTAAGACAGAATAACACCCCATTCACTCAGCAAATTTTAAAAAAAATCATCAGCCCCACAAAACTTAAAGGCTCCATCATTCAAAATTGAGGGAAGATAAGGTAAAAGGTCTGTTAAATTTAATTCTAAAGCAATAACGTCTTCCATAAATAAGATACACATTATAAAACCAAAGAAGAAGACACAGTGAATTTAAATTTAAAACTGAACTATTTTTATTAGGCATGATTAACCGAAAGATCAAGAAGCAACTCTAATACATCATTTTACACATAGTAACAGCAGCGAAAATTGTCTATGCTCAATGTTGGAAACTAGAAAATATACCAGCCAATGAGATGATTATATACAAGATACTAGAATGTGCTGAGATGCATAGGCTCATGTTAGAAAGGCAAGGAAGAAGCAGAATTTTATGAGGTGTGGGATAAGTGGTATAATTGGTTAGAACAGACAAACAAAAATGTATAGGAATAAATGTAAATACCTGTAAGAGACTCATGACACAATACTGTTAAAATGTTTATTGTTATGTAAATAGAAAATAAAAAATTAAAATTAAAAAAGAAGAAGACGACATAGTGAAAAAGGCCAATAAAAATCTGGGTCATAAGTAGTTTTTTGGGGATCTGTTATAACTTTGAACAATCACTAAATTGTAATTTGAGGACTATCTGTAAGCATCTTCTGGCATCTTGCATGTGAGAATGGAATGGAGCACGCTTCAAAGTTGATAATTTTAAAAGACATTCTAGGACTTTACTAATCGTTTTATTGAAAACTACCATGTATTCTGGAGGGTAGGAATACTATCAGCTTCATTGCTATGATGTGGTAAAAAAAAAAGAGAGGTGCAATTAGCTTTGGTTTTTATACTATAATCTTTTTATCCTATCTCAAGGTCAGGTGGAAGATACATTAATGCAGCTTTGTGGATGAAGCCTGATAAAGATAAATGGTGTACCTATCAGCCAAATATTTTTGTTTTGTTTAATGCTTTTAAAATTCATTTGCTCTTCTTGATCAATTCCTTTGAATTAAAACTTTAACCCAGATGACATTATAATCCAAACACCTTATAAATAATGAAATAAAGTTAACCCCATAACCAGTTAGGGAAAAAAAGAAAGAAAAAAGAAATTTTGTCCAGGGTTTTTTTTTCCTATTACAAAGAATAAATTTCTCTAAGAAAAATATAACCACAATCTCGGTTTTAATTCTTAGTGATTAAGATTTAACTTCCTGATTAATTGATTTGATCTTTTTAACTCCTCTGTCATTGGACAGGCATTGAATGGTCAGAATTTTGGTCTATATTTTCTAAGACTACATTCCTACAATGTAGTGGCTAGGGCAGCCTTCCTCAGTCTGATAATCCCCTCCATAATGTTGGCATTACCTCTCCCAGAACATGTGGAGAATACTAGGCTAAGAAATATTTTATTAGGTAACAAGCTCTGGTGAATATATTTTGATATATTTCTCCATAAACATGAAAGGAATCACATTATGTAGTCCATTGCATAATAGTATGTCATGTGCTTGATTTGAATCAATTCATTCAGACTGGCCTTAACCAAAGGCTGATTTACATTATCTTCCAAGTGAATATCAGTACAGGTAGACCTTGACTTATGACTAACTGTTTGATGACTGTTCAAATTTATGGTGACATCGGAAAGAGTGCTTTAGGCCAGTAAGGCACTTCCAGCTGCTGTAAAATATTGTTTAGGGTGCTTGGCAACCAACTTACATCTATGATTAATTGCCAAGTGCCCCACAATCATGTAATCGCTGTTTGCAATCGTCTCTGCCAGCTTCCCAAAGTCAATGAGGAAGCCAGCAGAGAAGGTTGCAAGCAGAGAGGGAAGAGGGAAGCTGATGTCTCTTTGCAGGCTGCTGGAACAGAGCTGAGTTCTTGAGGATTTCAGCTCCATTCCAACAGCCCCGTGAAGGATTCTCCCTTCACGCATGGAGGTGAGAGGAAATCCTTCGGCAGGCTGCAGAAATGGAGCTGAAATTGTGATGATTTCAGCTCCATTCCTGCACCTCCAGGAATGATTTCCCTTCCATGCATGGATGGGAGAGAAAATCCTTTGGCAGGCTATGGAAATGAAGTTGAAATCCTGAAGATTTCAGCTGCATAATTAGAGTCCACAGAAGCGCACTAAAAACTTTTGGTGGGTGCAGGAACATCTGAGTGTGAAAGGATTGCCTGATAAGGGGATTTCAGTTCTCTTTTGCTCCATCCACTTAATGACCTGGGAGATCAATTAACAACTGCAACCAGGAGTGCTGGGATGTGATCATTGAATGAAGTTGTCAAGTGAACATCTCACTCAACAACCACTTCACTCAATGACCAAGATTCCAATCCCAATTGTGGTTGTAAATTGAGGATTACCTGTACATCCTTTTGTCTCACCAAACTAATAGATATCCAAAACTGAATTTGTTAACTTTGACCTCCATAACTATGGAAACCAATTGAGGTGTTCATGAGGAAATGAGCTGTCCAATATCCCAAATGACATTGACCAGATTCACAAGCCGTAATGCTATTTCTTTTATTCGGGCTTAGAATGGGCTTAGCGGTATTATGTGAATCCAGTGTTATTCAACAACCTTGGTTGAACCATTGTTTTCATCATAGTTTAGCACAGTCATTGCATCTTGCATTTTACACTGCACTTTTCAATATGGAACTTTTACAGAAATGTTTTTTCTTTCTTTCTGAACATTCATCTGCCAAAGAATCGTTCTGCATTGTTTGGCACAGTAATGAAATGTGATCCTTGTTAAGGATATTGATGTTGTTTTACCAACCAGCAGAGTAACTGCAC
>WNWU01000006.1:28068433-28101066 GCA_012654045.1 Ptyas mucosa | reverse complement strand
CTGGACAACTGGTTCTAACATTATATACACCATATAGAATCCTAACAATCCTAATCAATGAACAGGACAATGAACTCACATTTTAAGGAGGCAAGAAGAAGTTCAGAAAGAAGCAGGAGTTAGCTAGGGAGTTTGGTCCTGTGCTAATAAAAGCAAATTAAGGATTATGAGCAATTTATATATTAGTAATAGTGCTGTAAATAAATCAAACTGAACTTTTATTTATTTGGAAAGTTTACACAATTGCCTACAGATGGTCCTCAGCTTACAACCATCCATTTAGCAATCATTCAAAGTTACAACAGTACTGAAAATAGTGACGTACAACCAGCCCTAACACTTACGACCATCGTAGCATCTCCATAGTCATGTGATCCAACTTTGGACACTTGGCAGCTGGCATGTATTTATGATGGTTGCTGCATCCGAGGATCATGTGGGGTCACCATTTGTGACCTTTCCAGCTGGCTTCCAACAAGAAAAGTCAATGGGTGATTTGTTTAACAACCGTGTGCTACACTTAACAACTGTGGAAAAAAAGGTTGTAAAAGTTGTCTCATTTAGCAATCATCTTGATTAGTAACAGAAACAGAAAAACCTCAGTTGTGGTCATGAGTCAAGGACTACATGTATTTTATGCATCATAATCCTAACAGCTCACAGAAACATTCCATAATTTGGAATGCTTAATTGTAAATATAGTGTCACATATCGATGACCTCCTTTTACCGGTCCACAATAGAAAGTGTCCTCACTTATTGCATCACAGTATGGCATGCCTGTTTGACAGCCGTGGATAGAAATACATTACAGAGGGTGGTGAGGACAGCACAAAACATTGTGGGCTGTCCCGATACCACTAGATGAGATCGCTAGGGCTCACTGCCTTAGAAGAGTGAGGAAAATTCTCCGGGACGACTCGCACCCTTGTCATCACTTCTTTACCCTCCTATCATCAAGAAGGAGATATAGAAGGATAGCCAGCCACACAAACAGGCTGAAGAACAGTTTTTATCCGTGGGCTGTCAGACTCCTGAATGAGAAATAACATCATAACTATGCAGTATGATGGACTGAAGGGCCAGCGCAATGCGTAACATGTTCACACTGGTGCAATAGGACTGGGTGTTTTGTTAATATGATTTATTGGGTTAGGGATTTTCTGTCTTCACTGTGAGTTGTATTGTGTTGGGGGGGGTGCACTGAGGGAGCTCAACCAATCTCATTGTACATATGTTGTGCACTGACAATAAAGATTTGAATTGAATTGAATTGAATTAGACAATGCTGCAGATTTGTCAGAGTCCTCAACGCAACTCCCATGTGAAGCCTGAACTCCCATGTGAAGCCTGAACTTGCGTGCCAAGGGTCTTGTTCTGGATGGCCTACTGGAACAACAGCTTCTCTTGCTACAGAATTGCTACCAAATTGTACATAGCTGGAGAAAGCCTTATGCCATGAAACCTCAAGCAGAGCACTTTTGTAAACCTTTTCCAGAGTGAAAGCTTTTACTGCTGCCTTAAATAAAGATGGCTATCTCGCCACTGGAGGGGAAAAAAATCTGACATATTTCTTACCCATAAGAAAAGACTTACTTTCAGCAAAACCTATTAAGGTCTACATAAGATAGATGCATGAGAAATCAGGTGACTGTGAGTTTGGAAGAATGAGGAATAACACAGACTAACTAGCTAAATCCAAAAATACTACAGAATTCCCCGAAAATTTGGTATTTAGAAAATTAGCCATCAGTAGACACATAGAGATAAACCACGTTTATACATCATTCAAATTAGACAATAAAAAGCTAAGAAGGGAAGAAAAAGGCCAGAACAAATTCTTTCCAGCAATAAACACCCATATAAGCAGGGATTCACACCAGACAATCAAGCAAAAAACAATATCCTAATCAAGGAACTACTGAGAAGAAAGCCACACCCCCCACCAACACTGGTAGCCATGCTACTGTATATAAACAGAGCAAACACCACACCTATTAGCAGTGATGATATTTATTTATTTATTTATTTATATCCCACCTTTATTGTTTTTATAAATAACTCAAGGCAATGAACGCACATACAATATTCCTTCCTCCTATTCTTCCACACAACAACAACCCTGTTGTTGAATTGGACCAAGAGAAAAGGTCTGGCCCAAAGTCACCCAGCTAGCTTTCATGATTCAAGCAGGACTTGAACTCCTGATTCTAGCCTCGTACCTTAACCATTAAACCAAACTGGCTCTCATTATTATATTGCTTAGTTAGGCAATGAAACATCTGCAAGCAAACATCATAGATCAAGGTAAATCCAAAACCGCTACAGAATTCTTGAAAACTTGGCATTCAAGAGGAGCCTGAGTGGCGTAGGAGGCTAATGCCTCCTACTAAGGCAGCATTTGACATCCAGTTGCCTGCAATTACTGCGAGTTCAATTCTCACCAGGCTCAAGGTTGACTCAGCCTTCCATCCTTTCTAAGGTGGGTAAAATGAGGACCCGGTTGTGGAGGCAATAAGCTGACTTTGTATAAAATATACAAAAAGTATGAAGGCTATTGCTTAACGCATTGTAAGCCGCCCTGAGTCTCCGGAGAAGGGCGGCATATAAATAAAATTTAAAAAAAAAATTCAGTCAAATCAGCCACCAATAGACAGGTAGACCACAGAATACTGCAAATGACAATAAATGCAGGTCACTTGCTGACCATCTGAAATGTGGTTATGTGACTGAAGGGACAATAGTCAGAACTCCAGAACCGGGTCATAAGTACCTTTTGGGGGATTGTCGTAAATTGAGGGCTACCTCTATTACAACCTTCTCTTCTACTTCCACTGAGGGAATCAATCCTCCATTTCTCCAATAAAAGGCAACTAGAAGGTTTTCTGTTTCCATCTTCTCCTCACCTCCAAACCTCTCTCTATTTCCCTTCTCCATCCAGGGATTTTGGAAGGAGAAGGAAGAGGGATTTTCATTTCTTCTTCAGCAAATATTGGAGAGGCTACCCTCCATTCAAGCCTACTGCTGCCTCTTCTGACATCAGAGAGAAAGAAAAGGAGGATTTCCGACTCTTAGACATTTTTCCATTCCAGAAATGTCCTTCTTAACTTCAGACTAAGCTCTAATTTGGTCCTTTCAGTCATATTAGTCTATTTGCCCCTCCCCAAACTACTTCACCCTACTCTCAGGGTCAGAATTGCTGGCAAGTGATAAAAACGGGAAACATGAATAGATTTGGTAAAAAGAAAAGAAAAAAAAGAAATTTATTTATTTATTTATTTATTTAGATTTATATACCGCCCTTCTCCCTGAGGGGACTCAGGGCGGTGAACAGCCAAAAGTAAAAAACATACATACAAAATTTAAAAGCCAAATAAAACCAAATTAAACAATGGCCCCAATTATTTAAAATCCCAATTATAAGAAAAGATACCAAATTTTGAAAATTGTGATACATTCCTTAAGAACATATTTTATATTTCATCTTGTTGATGAACACAAAATTCCACATTTTGTTTTCTCCATGCTTGTCACTTTATCGCTACCAATTCCACCAGTGATATTTTAGTGCTGTGATATAATCTTTATTTGGACAATTAAGTCAGGCAGCAGGATGGCATATGCTAGAATGACTGTGGCAGTCCAGATTTAAAACAAAAAACAAAACAAAAAGGCTATGGCTGTTTAGAAGCTCCTTCCTGCACAAATCAATAAAATGCACACAATCCAGAAAAGCTGGAGTTTTGTTCTACAATAAATATGGCAGTTTGCACATTATCCAAGGACATTTATACATGTATCATTTTGTATGTCATTAAAAGACAGAACCGATTATGCAATGTTAAGAAATACAAAGCATCACAGAGGTAAAATAAATCAACCTCATTATTGTGGAGGAAAATGCAAAATCGAATAAACATATTAACCTTTTGTTCCTTAGGGAGTGCTTTTCTTTAAAAAAAATAACCAGTTTTCTAAATACAATAGGTGTTATCTACATTTTGTAGCTAATTCAAGAGAATTTTTCAGCAACGTTAAATACAAATGGTAAGTACACTATCATAGCAATAATAATATCACTTAAACTTATATACCACTTCACAGTGCTTTACAGCTCTCTCTAAGCAGTTTTTACAGAGTCAGCCTATTGTCCCCAACAATCTGGGTCTTCATTTTACCCACCTCAGAAGGATGGAAGGCTGAGTCAACCTTGAGCCAGTCAGGATCAAACTCCTGGAGTGAGCAGTGAGTTAGTCTGCAGTACTGCATTGTAACCACTATGCCACCACGGCTGTCTTAATCTCTCTTTAATCATAAAGCAGTTTTGTCTTTCACTAGATCTGTAAAAAAAATGTAAGACTGAAATTCTATATTCACTACCTATCCACCTAGTTTCAGTATATTCTGATCATCAGAAAGAAGAGATCTTTCAGTCATGTTCCTCCCTTGTATCATTTTTCTTAATAGACTTTTTGCCAGCTATCAAACCTACTTTATTGACTGATTTAGTGAGGGATTTTTTTAAAAAACAAATCATCACGAGACTTTTACATTGTAAGGTTTTTGGATATGAATTGCTTTTGTTCCAACTGATGGCTTTATTGCTATGTTTTGACTCCTAATTGCAGTGGCTACTTTAGGCTTTTGTGGGCTAAAAAGCCAAGCAAATAGTATCAAAATAAATAAAAATAAAGTAACTGGGGATGTCATATAAGAATAATTGTATTGAAAAATAAGTTTCTTAATAGGAAAAGACAGTGCTCAAATGGATGTCATTGTAATGTATGAGGCAAAGCATAAGAGAAATTGGTCTTTGGGAGAGAAAAAAAGTCTCATTTACTAAATCATTAGAAAATCTGACATACTCCCTGTGTGTGGGGCAAGAGAAAATAATACAGATATAGGAATAATATAAGCTGTGCATAATTCTTCAGTGTACCTGGTTACTTACCAGAAAAGCTAAATCATAATTTTCAAACATCTAACATTATGTGAGCAGAATTCCACTCACCGAACAGGGTTTCTGACCGTTTCATTTCCACTATCTTTCATCTGAACCCTAAATCTGAAATAGCAGATCCCCAACTTTCTAGACCTGATCTGGGGCACAAATAAGAAAGGAGAAAGCAGTAGATTATTCCATTAGGAGCTGTATTTTATTGACAGATACATACCGATTATGCTCCTTTAACAATTCCCTGTGCATAAATTGGATTGTAAATAGCAAGGGTAAAGTTTAGACATCCAAGATTAAAATTTACTCTTGATATTTACAATCTAACTTTAAAAGCGTCATTAGTACAAAAGCACAGTGATGCAATATTAATGGCAATCTGACTGCTTGCCTTGCCATATTTCAAAGGATTGTTTCAAAACTCAGTAGCGTCAACAGACAGTAGCAGCTATCAGTATTCTAGAATGAATTTATCTGGAAATAGGTTTTAGTGAACTCAGGTGGGATTACTACTGAGTAGACACAGCTTTGTAAATTAATGTTATCAATTACTATGAGCTATAAATTCGAGCTAACATGAGGATTTTAGTTTAAAGATCAGTGTTTAGAGGACTACAAGTAGTCCTCAATTTACGACCTCAATTGAGCCCAAAATTTCTGTTGCTATGTGAAACATTTGTTAAGTGAATTTTGCCCTATTTTACGACCTTTCTTACTACAGTTGTTAAGTGAATCACTGCAGTTGTTAAGTTAGTAACAGGGTTGTTAAGTGAATCTAGCTTCCGCATTGACTTTGCTTGTCAGAAGGTCGCAAAAGATGATCATGTGACCCCGGGATGTTGCAACCGTCATAAATATGAAGCGGTTGCCAAGCATCCAAATTTTGATCACATGATTATGGGGATGCTGCAATAGTTGTAAGTGTGAAAAATAAGTCATTTTTCTTCAGTGCTGTTGAAGCTTTGAACGGTCACTAAATGTACAGTTGTAAGTCGAGGACTACTTGTATTAGTACATTGTGGGTTTTTCTCCTTCTTTCCTTCCTTCTTAGGAAATAGTTACTCCTTGATACCAGAATTACTGTGTCTAATGCAAGGCAGGTAGTCCAATTGGGACACTTGGTTGTTAAGTGAAGCAGTCACTAAGTGAAATCTTGACTGTGTGCTTATGATCTTACTTCAGCTTTCCTTTGCTTTACAGACCTGTGAAGGCCATAAATGTAGGATAGTGTTTCTGAATCTTGGCATGTTGAAGATGTGCGGACTTCAACTCCCAGAATTCAACTCCTGTGGAATTCTGGGAGTTGAAGTCCACATATCTTCAAGTTGACAAGGCTGAGACACACTGATATAGGGAGTAGTCATAACATTACTTTTTCATCATCATCTTTATAACTTCAACTTCAAATGGCCACTAAACAATGCAGTCATTAAAAGATGAGTACCTGTACCTTAATCTGAATAGGCAAACTAGAGTTTGGGCTATCATCCAAACCATGACTTGAAGTTGATTTGCAAAAAATAATTATTATTGTTAATCAAAATCTGTACTAGTCAGATGACTAGGCAAAACATGGATAGAACCACTTCAAAAAAAAAAAAAGAGGAAGATATATGCAAAATGGAATGAGATTATATACATTTGCAGGATAGAGAAACAAATCTGACCTGATGTGTCATGCAGATTGCCTATAATTAAATATGTATGTATGTATGTATGTATGTACGTATGTATGTATATATCCAAGGCTTCTGCAGGTCACAATCCCTCATTTAATAAACCAGTGGAATAATATAGACATTAGACTTCACATTAGCTGCAAGACTGCAGATATATTAAACTTTCCCCAATGCATCCATATTTAACTCAGTCTTGATCGTAACTGCATCACTGGCAAAAGGATTTATCGAACCTAAACACTTTGGTCCATAAAATTATATTTCATCTCATAATTATGAAGTTTAGCACTTCATTGGAGAGTTAATGTTTTTCATCATGAAGTTATTCGTTCTTAGAAAGCAATGAAAAAAAAAAACAGTCAAGCTAACATAAAGCCTCAAACCAATCCAAAATCCATTTCTTTTCCTACTCAGGGTTTCCTTGAGTTTAATGGTAAAATCGTAGTAAATATGCACTGGATTATAACCACTAGAAGAATATAGCACACAACAAGTTCTCCAAGAAGTTTTATTTTACATTTTTGCTTGTACTCTATAAAATGACCATAAATATATCCATAAAACATGAATTCAGCCTATCTGGCTTAATTTTTATTTTGTGTATTCTGGAAGTGTTTAATGCAGCAAAGGAGTAAGTCTTACATCTGAGAAAAGTCTAAAACTATACTCTGTTTTACTGTTAGGAAGCCAAGGGCACAAAAATTTCTTTAAATGAATGTTCTGCCACCAAGACTGGAATAATGTTGCTAGTTCCTATACAGATCTTGGGCACACGTACCTTTTTAGACTGTTACTTGCTTTTTTCACGCTTTCCGGATATTCATGCAATAGGGTTTTTTTTTCCTTCTTCATTATTATCACTAGCCTTCCCATTCACCCCCCAAGAATGGTGAATAGTTAAATGACTGAATCTGCATATCCAAGTAGATTTATACAGCAATAAGTTTCAACGGAATGAAATAGAATTCACTTTTGAGTGAAAATGCTTACAATTAGGTTGCAAACCTCTAAGTAAAACAACAAGACTAATGATTCATTCCGTTTAACCTCTGGCTTGCCAGAATCAACACTACGAATCTGGTTACAGATGCTATCCAACTTTAGGCAACAGCAAATTCGTTTAAACTTCCACCACAAGAACACACTTAAGACCGTGTGGGTTTGCTGCCCTCAAAAGCTTAGAGCGCATCACAACAGATCTACTTGTTTCCACAGCGCTAAGAGATTCATTTGGCAAATTTTCTACACACACACACACACACACACCTCTAACGATCCGTTTCTAAGATGTTGCATCTTTCAGCTCAGGGGGGGGGGGACCAAAAACCCATCGCGGCAAACCTCCCTGCCCCATTTGCGGAGTTACAATATCCCCGCGAATAACTCCTTTCCGCAATATTTAAAACAAAACCTGATTTATGTGAGATTTCCTCAGGCAAAAAAAAAAAAAATCATTTATCATCTAACGACCTTCCTGCGGGATGATGTTAGAGGGGGGAAAGGGAGGGGAGTTAAAGTTAAACCGATTTCCTTAATCTGCCTCCCTGAAACAAAGACAAACAAACAATAGCTATTTCCCCAACATCTAACTCTCTGACGGCCAAGGGACAAGCTGTCCCGACATCCAAAACACTTTGAAAGTCAAGCCTGGCAGTCTGGCAAAGAAACCAAGCAAACCGGCATCCCCAACTGGGGCGAACTGTCAGATCCCTGCTTAAAAGCCACCCGGACTTCTCAACTCGTGAGAGAGAGAGAGAGAGACAGAGACAGAGAGCGCTCCGGGCATTGCAAGAAAACTCTTATGTAGAGATTCTCAATCATCCAGGCCACGGTTGTCCCAAAGGGGCTTTTTTTTTCTGCACAAGAAAAGTCCAGTTGCCTC
The DNA here is from genome assembly GCA_012654045.1 of Ptyas mucosa. Classification (NCBI taxonomy): domain Eukaryota; kingdom Metazoa; phylum Chordata; class Lepidosauria; order Squamata; family Colubridae; genus Ptyas; species Ptyas mucosa. Next base: position 28,092,552 of record WNWU01000006.1, on the reverse strand, counting down.
CAGAAAAAGAAAAAAAAACCCTTCGGGACAAGAAAACTCTTCCCGCCGCTCTCACCCAGGCTCGTTTTCTCCCACTCGCGGGAGCGCCTGCGAACTCGCCGACTTGACCCCGAACCTGAAAAAAGGAGCACGGAGAAGGCGTAGTAGGATGGAGAAGGCGCCTCTTGCAAAAAAAACTCTTCGGCGTTCCGAGCCGCGAGAAAACCGCGGGGTGGGGTTGGGGTGGACGGGGACGGGGACGGTCCCCGATTTTTGACTTCGACTCGGGTTCAGAACCCCGAACTCCCCTCCGCCTCCCCCACCTGGGGCCAAGCGCTCCCCGTTAGGCTCTCCCCTCGGCTGGGCGAGGAAGCGCATCTCTCTCCTCCACCCCCCACCTACCCACCCACCCGTCCTCTCTCTAAGCGCCAGGCGCCGAGGGCATCGCCCACCCGACTTCCGAGCCGACCCCTCGTTTAATTAAGGGCAAATAAAAAGTTTAATCGGCCGGGTTTTGGGGGATTTTTGGATTCGGTGCGGATTCGCTTCGCCCGGGCTTTGGAGCGCGGCGGCGGCGGCGGCGCTCGCCTGGATCTCCCTTCCTCTGCAGCGAGGCTTCCTGAAGGGCATCGGAGCCGAAGAGAATGCCGGGGGCAGTCCGCTCTCGAAGTGTGTCTGTGTGTGTGGTGATGGGGCGGAAAACCACCCTTCAGGTGCACATGGCCGGCAGCGGTCACCACTGCCTCGAGTCCCTTAGCCGGAGCCTCAGCTACTCTGTCTCTCGCTCCCCCAACGCTTCTCCTCCCCTTAGGGAGCTGATCCCGTTGCCCTGCGTCGCCGGCATGTCCAGCCCTTCTGGATCTACGGACGCCCCGCTGGAAGGATTCGACCCGTCGCGTACACGCGCGCGTACTCACACACATATATACACACACATATACACACACACACAAAGCGAGAGGCGGGTAAAACGTGCACGGTGCTAACCTTTTTACCGGTGGGGCTGGGCTGCCTTCGCCTGGTTTAAGCGGCGCCGAGGCTTCAGCGGAGCTCCGGCTCCCGTAGCCAGCCTTTGTCTTCCCGCAGCCTCTGCGCTGCGCGAGTCTCCATGTAGCCAGCATCACTTCTCCATCAAGCAGCCCCGCAGCCAGCCCAGCCAGCCAGCTCCCCGCAGCTGCACCAGCCGCCGCGGCAGCAGCAGCAGCAGTTCCCACCGCACGCCCAGCCACAGCAATGGAACTTGGCCCTCGGCGACTGACAGGCGCGAGCAGCCAATCGCCGCCTCTTTCGACTCTCGGGGAGCCCGAGGTGCGGACCAATCAACGGAGGAAGGAACCCCTCCGTGATCGCCTCCTCTCTCTCTCTCTCTCTCCCCCTTTTCCTCAGCAGCCTGGTTTCCGGGAGAGTGGGAAGCGCGAGGAGCGTTCGGGGTCTGTGGTCTCGCGCCCGGCCGCTTTGGCATTGGGGGCGGGGTGGGGGGGGAAGGGAAACGGGACGCAAAGCGCGCGCCGGGAGCGGGTATGTGTGTATGTGTGTGTGTGTTGCATTATTTCCGAATAGAATTCGAGTAGATTTCATCCTTTTCCCTCATTTTTTTTTTGTTAAAGAAAAGAAATCTCTTGACTTACCGTACGGGTGATGGAGCTCAGAAGACATCCTTGAGAGAATGACTTAACCGAATGTGAGAATTAACTTAAAACTGCCTTCTGGGGAGTTAATGTTGAAAGTAAACGGACCGGCAGGTATTGCAAAACAGCAGATGGGCGATTATCTTGAGCTGGAAGAAGGATTACCCTCACTTGCACCGCTTTCGCTTTTTCCACCTTCAGCGCCACCTTTTGAGGTTAAACCATGGTGCTTTGCTTTTCCCCTACGCTTTACTTTTTCCTCAAAGAAAAAGGAAAGGGAATAATCATAATTCGTCTGCGGTGTGAATGAACGCAGCAGATCAGGGGTGAAATCCAGCAGGTTCTGGAGAACCCGTAGCGGAAATTTTGAGTAGTTCGGAGAACTGGCAAATACCATCATCCCAGAGTGTGGTGGAAATGGAGACTTTGCAATATCCTTGCCCCAGGAATGGGGAGGGAATGGGGATTTTGCAGTAACCTTCCCCTGGAGTAGGGTGGGAATGGAGACTTTGCAGTATCCTTCCCCCAAGAGTGGGGAGGGAATGGGGATTTTGCAGTATCCTTCCCCCAGGATTGGGGAGGGAATGGCGATTTTGCAGTATCCTTCCCCTGGAGTGGGGTGGGAATGGATACTTTCCAGTACCCTTCCCCTAGGAATGGGGACGGAATGGGGATTTTGCAGTATCCTTCCACACCCACCAAACAATGCCCATCAAGCCATGCCATGCCCACCAAGCCATGCCCACAGAACCGGTAGTAAAAAAAATTGGATTTCACCACTGGAGCAGATGCGTGTAGCAATGGAGAAGGAGCTTGTGATGGTGGCTTGTCTCTAGAAATGAGGCATTAACTAAAACAACTAAAACACTCAGGACAGCCGGTTCAGGGCAGAAAAGTCAAAGGAGGAAATTCTACCTCTTTAGAAAGGAGATAGAATTTTTTTGCCATCAAAAAGTCCTCTGGATTCTTGCAGCCCCGATTTGGTAGCCTAATTCTGAGGTGGAAATGTGTTTTATTTTTTTTCACAGCCTTCTCTTAGAGGTTCATGCTCTCTGACGGGAGCTAATAAAATAACTGGGTTTATCCAAAAGGGGGGGGGGATGCCACACACTAACAGAGCAACTGAAAAGTACATACAGAACATAAGTAATCAGGTGAAGAAATCAGAATTTTCTAGGGAAACATTTCAGTCCTTTTTTCAGCAACTTTTTTTCATAGGACATGCTTCTCCACAATGGATAGAATCATGGTTTCTCAAACTATTTTTCTCAGTTTGTTTGTTATGCTGAATCATATTTTAAGCACCAGGGGTGGGTGGGTGGGCGGGGGGAGGGGGGATGTGAAATCATAGCTGCAAAAGCTTATGATCTGCCATAATAGATGGCAATCCCTGCCTGACCTTGGATAGTCTCAACCAGGGTAGTTCTAGATTTTTAGGCCCAGTTGTTCCTTCTGTATAGCTGTCCTTTCTGACTCTACATTTCCTTAAAAGCTTTCTGGCCCAGTAGTTTTACCTTCACTATCCCAAGAGACATTTTCATGGAAATGCTTTTTTTTTTTTTTTTGCTTATATATATTTTAGACTCTCCTTTTATATTCAAGAAATAAAAGATGTTTGAAACTTTTTAAAAACTCTTTTTAAAAAGCTAATGGCCTCCCATTTAAATCTTTGATTTAGATGGAAGACCATTGGAAAATACTGTAGACTATTTAAGGAAGGTTTTTTAAAAAAAAATTACCAGAAGACAATAGCAAATCACTTCCATATTGTTGTCAGAAAGTCAAACATGGGCTACCTATGAAACCATATACATATAAGTTATGAGTATTATTAGGTATAAATGGTCTCTAGCAAAGTTTCTCCTTTTTTATATAATTTTTTTCTGTTTTCTTTTTAATATCGCTTTTTTTTCTGTTTCGGCAAGGAATTATAGGGGGAAATGCTGACGGAGGAAAAGGTGATAATGGGAAACTGATTAATAAGTGGACTGGATTGTCATGTATATTTTTTAACACAGGTCCTCTCTTTTCATTGGGCTATTTTATTGCACAAATTAATTTTTGTTTCCATTTGCAAAATAAATGTGAACATTTTGGAGCAGTTGTAAAACATAAAAAGATTTCAAACTGTAACAAAAAATGCCTCTTAGTCTGAGGGGGGCTCTCAGAGTGACCTCCTGATCTGAGCCTTACAAGATCTTTTCCGACTGGGTATCCTCCAGGTATGTTGGACGACCAATTTTCACAGTAGTTCAGTCAACATGAGAAACGCTGCCCTGAGCAAATTTATAAGATCAGATAAACTAAGAATATAGTCAACCACATAATCTTTTCTTCTATTTTAGCTTAATATATTGTACAGTCCATTCTATGCAAGCCATGTTTTGTTTAACTGGATTCTGCTATTGACTGGGTTTGCCTAAAACTTAGTCAAGGCCAAAGAAATCACATTATGACTAAGTTTGCTGTGGTTTATACATAAAGATTTATGGTTTAGTTTGCATGAATCCAGTTTGCGTGAAACTAGTTCAGTGGCATGAATCCAGTCAATAGTGGTTAACTAAACCATGGGTCACTCTGAACTCAAGGTGCAGGGAGGAAAGTCAGCCTGTGAAGAAATGTAGGAATCTCAGTTGTCCACCTTTAAATACCAAAATGTTATTGTTCTGCCCCTGTTGCACAATTGAAGATAGTGTTTAAGGAATTGAACTCAAAAAATCTTGTATCCTAAAAAATATTCAGAGTTTGAGGGATGTTGAGCATATTGCCCTCAGGCTATGTGAAAAAAAACCAAACAATAATTAGAAAAAAATAGTAAATGAAACATCATGTGTGCTGCTGAATCGGTTTAACTGAGAATTACTTATTAAAACACCAATATCAATATCAATACTGACTTGTATGTGTTTTGGTAATCTGTGGAGGTCTGCTGGAGCTCTACAGAAATTTCATGTGAAGCGATGAAGCTGAACTGAAGACACTCGTTTTCCAGTTGTTGACTTGACTTTACAAGGAAAGAAACTCTAGCTTCTTCAATAAAAGGATCCCATATTCTCTTGAATGCAGAGCACTTAAAGAGCAGAGCATGATCCAGAGGCTGATAAAATCCATGCCTATCTGTCAACATTGCTTGGGATAATTACCCCTGGGTTTTAGAGAGTCTAAGACAGTTTGTGTGCAAAAATGTCTAAAAGGAGTAACTGATTTCTTGTTTGTTTTTGTAAGTAACATTTCTTCATTTTGCAGATAAGCAGATCAGCATTAGCTAGAAGTCAAAGTATAAACTCTCTTAATAGACTGTCAGTCCAAATATATGAAAAACTAAGGTAAACACTCAACACAGGTAGGTTATCTGTGCCACAAAAGGAGAGAAAGAAAATTCAGTAGAGATCTTATAGAGGGAGAGATATGTTAGCTAAAGATCAGGACCTAACTAAACATTTTATTAAAAGGCATAACATTTCATAAGCAGCAGCTCATTTTAATGGATGCCAGTCCTGTAAATGGCAAATTATCTAGAAAGAGGATCTTGAACCGAGTAAAAGTCTGTTTTTCTACTCATTTCCAGAGGAGTATCTATTTGAATCTGTCACATTTGGTTAATGTAATTTCTGCGGTGGGACTCTTTATTGCTTTGTATCCACATCAAAATTTAGTAGTGTTTTCCATTCTATATCATCACAATAGTCTTTTCATTTCAAGATGTTAATGTCTCGACCCAGTTTGGTGTGGTTAAAATATTAGATGGGAAGCCAGAAGACTGACTGACAGTCCTTCCTTAGACATGAAAACTGGTTGAACAATTTCAGGCCACTCAGCCAACCTACCTCACCAGGTTGTGGTGAGAAAAACAGGAAGCAGGAACAATATGTACATCACCTGAATTGAATGAAGGTAGGATATAAATCTAAACTCTCAACTTCAGAACATCAAATTTTTGTGGGGGCAATAAGCTGACTTTGTATAAATATACAAAAGTATGAAGGCTATTGCTTAACGCATTGTAAGCCGCCCTGAGTCTCCGGAGAAGGGCGGCATATAAATATAATTTTTTTAAAAAAATGTCTTAAAATGGGTCTCCAATCCTCGGACAGTGGACCAGCACCGGTCTGTGGCATGCCAGCAACCAGGCTGCACAAACAAGCAAAACCCCATCCACGGGATGGAGACAGCACATGAAACCGTGCCCCCTCCTGTCTGTGGAAAAACCTCTCCCCACTCAACTAGTCCCTAGTACCCAAAAGGTTGGGAGCCACTGCCTTAAAAGATAATGCAGAGGAGCAATTAGGAACGGAACTGCAAGAAAATGGCTTAGTCCAAGGTAAATGAAAGAGGGTCATAATTAGCAACACAAATTTGTTTCCCTATTACGGTGTTTTGTGGGAAAGGGTACGCAGCTTGTAGATCATCCATTACAGTACTGCCTGACAAGCAACTCGAGAAATCCAGCACTATTCTAGCGTCCATTCAACCCTGAACATATAACAAATTAAAAAAGGGGAGATGTCCAGCTCCCCTCCACTTCCTTCCAATTTCTGCATTTATAGACAAGAAGTCTAAAGATGAGTAAAAGAGGCTTCTGCAGCAGGTGGAAAACTTGAATTTGTATTCAAGCTTTCAGACTTCCTGCCAGAAGGATGGATCTGCACCTCTTCTTTTCTTTCCTTGAATCTTCACTTGTTTAGGCAGAGGCCTGGTCTTATATAAATTAGAGATAAACAGTCTTGGAGATGTCAGAGGTATTGAAGCCCGTCTTGGGCAGAGTGAATAAATAAAATTGGAGGGTTGATGACAGTATTTGGGTAGTTTGGGAATTTCCATTTCCCAGGTTTGGAGTGGGAATCTGAGGTTGTTTTCTTTGTTTTTACATTATATTAAATCTAGGTTTCATGTAACAGGTCTTATTTTTTGGACCTCACCTCCAAAAGGAGAGACCCCACTTGCTCGTGTTTGTCCACTGCAGTCAGAGATCACTGCAAAATATGGCTATAAATTATCCATTTGAGCTCTCCAAATGAATTGGACATGTGGAACATCTTAAATGGAGAGCATTACATGCTTGTTTTGTGCACAGAAGCCTTAAGTCCATAATGAAGTAATCTTTAATTGGGCCATAATGTTTTGCAATCTTCAAAATCCCACAGAGAGCTGATTTTTTTTTTTTTACTATTTTTAAATATAGCAACATTAGAATAAAAACTAATTATTGATTGAAAGTTTCATGTCATGTTCTAGGACTAGCTCAGGTATCAGACAGACAACGTATCTATAAAAGTGTTAAACTGACTTCTGAATATAAATAAAGGTTTATGTATAATCCATTTTATATTTTGTTTTCCAATTGTATAAATCTTTCTAGCTAGGACTGGGATAATATTCTTATGTCCAGATTTTTTTTTGAGTACCTGGGAAATAGATTCAAATGGAAAACGTAAACAGAAATCATCAGCTATCCCTTTTGTACAACGTTCAAGATTCAACCTTCTGATTCAGTTTCTTCTCATCATATAATACCTCTGGTACAAATAATAGCTATTTTCTTGCCCAGAAAAACCTGCCCTCAGCCTACTCAGAATCAGTAATGTGTCTAACCCAATTCATCAAAAGAGCTGAAGAAAAGTAAACAGCATTTGGTTGGAATACAAAATCCATCTATTGTGTGTGAAAAGCTGTACCATGGCAGCCAGTTTCAAATGTGTCCCAGGAGATAAATAAAATGATTAGGAATCTATCATTTTGATAATCTGTCTATTATTTTCTTGTATACAATGCCAAGCAGTTTCAATATAATGTGAACGCTAATATCAAGGTGCTTTCACTTCCATTGAGGCTTAAAGGAAGTTTTGTTTCTATGGCCCTTATTCCCTTCCCTTAAAGGAAGCCTCAATGTGATGGAGGGAATAAGGGCCATAGATACAAAACTAGAGGGTCCCCTAGGTGCTGCCTGTAATCTGGATGCTATATTTCTGTTGCCATAGAAATGTTACCACAGAGAGGTATGTGCAGATGGAAACCTTTGCCACTCAGGGTCAGGAGCCTGACAGAAGAAAGTGACTTAGAAGTGTTCAGGTTTGAATAGGTTCCTTTTTAGACCATTCCTTTAGCATGCTAGGGAAAGGAAGAAGCCAAACGTGTTTATAATTTCTCAGTTTGTAATCACTCTTTATTAAATAGCTGATCTTAATTACCTAAAATAAACTGCAGCAAAAATTGCATGCTATTGTTCGTTTATTTCTTTGAAATAGAATGTATTCATATTTTCCTTTTAAGAAGTCTCATTCAAATTGTAAGCCTTTTGATTTACTTCTCAAATATCAAGCTATGACCTAGCTTTTTCATATGCTTACCATGTCTTACACAGAATAGTAACACTTTTTTTTAATAGAAGAAGGGAAAGGCTGTAACAAAGATAATAGGTGTCCTATCCCACTCAAACATGCACTTGCCATCTGGGTAGAAGTCTTTACTGAGGCTTCCCAAGCCCTGAATAGTCTTCCCCCAAAATTTCCCCACACCAACAACCAGTGCAATCCCCAAGGAGTTCAATAGTCCAGGAAAAGCCCAGCAGAAGTACACAGGGCAAAGGCAAGCCCACAAGGCAAAGGCAAACCCACAAGTTCAAGAGGCATGATCCAAAGTCTGAGGTACAGAATCCAGGTCCAGTAGCAAGGCAAGAATCATGGCGGCTGAAGAACACAGAGCAGGGAAATGGCTGGCTGACCTTCACTGTGCCTCAGCCCTATGTGCTCTTGTATTGGGAGGAGGAGACAGCTCTTCCTCATCTCCACTAGCCAGCTGCAGCTGCATTCCCTCTCCACCTGAAACTCCTGGGCTTCTCAGCTGCAGCTATGCCTCTCCTGTCCCTAGCTCAGCTGGCCCTTCATCCAGTTGTTCCTCCTGTGACCTCTCCATTGTGCTCGGCCTCGATGCTCCTGGCTCAGAGCCTCTGGCAACCTCCAGATGTTTCTCCATGTCTCTCCTTCCCCAACATCCCTGGAACCAACTCTTCCTTGTTGGAACTGGTGTCCGGAGAAGCATCCAGAGAAGCCCTTTCTCTCAGGGTATCTGCTTGAACAGACCTGAATTCCAAGCTCTCATTCTAGATTTGGAAAGATCTGTAGGAAACTCAAAAAGATTATAATAAAAATGTTGGATGCATAAGAGAATTTGAAGATGAATTTAGGGAGAAGCTAATATCAAGACAGGAATCTTTCAAGGAGACTCGCTATCACCACTACTGTTTGCCACTGCATTGTTTTCTTTCTCAATGATGCTGACAAAGTCATAGGCCATCTGCCAACCTACCTTACCTCTTTTACATGGACAATCTGAAGCAGTATGGAAAAACAGCATCTGCAATAGAATAAATAAATAAATTGCTGCCCAGCACTGTTGGAATACAGGTAGTCCTCAATTTACAACCACAATAGAGCCCAAATGTATGTTAAGTGACAGATTTGTTAAGTGAGTTTTGCCCCATTTTATGACTTTTCTTGCCACATTTGTTAAGTGAATCATTGAAGTTGTTAAATTAGTAACTCGGTTGTTAAGTGAATCTGGCTTCTCTATTGACTTTGCTTGTCAGAAGGTCACAAAAGGGATCACATGACCCCGGGGTGCAACAGTCATAAATATGAACCAATTGACAAGCATCCAAATGTAATTCTCATGACCATAAGGATGCTGCAACAGTGTGGAAAATGGTCATAAATCACTTTTTTCAGTACTGTTGTAACTTCAAACAACACTGAATGAACTGTTGTAAGTTGAGGATTACCTGTAAACAGCCAAGTTATCACAATGGAATTTGGTCTGGACAAATTTGCCATCAACAGAGGAAGAATAGGAATCAAGATGCTCTATGAAAATGACATCAAGTGTTCACATGAAGAAGATCATTAGAAATACTGGAGATCCATCAGGCTGACAACATCAAGCACACTGAAGCCAAGAAAAAGGCTAGATATGAGTACATCATGAGACTGAAGATCTTAAAGTCCAAACTCAGTGGAGGAAATGCCATCAAGGCAATTAAAACATGGGCAATTTCAGTCATTAGCTATATAGCTGAAATAGTTGACTGGACTCAAACAGCCCTGAACAGGAAGACCAAAAAAATAATAGCAATGAATCATGCCCTTCCTCCAAGTAGTGATGTTGACAGACTCTACTTACCAAGGAAAATAGATGGCATTGGAATGTTGCAAGTACACAAGATAGTTGAAGAAGAAAAACAGTGCAACCAACTACATACCAGTAATAACTCTTAGACAAGAAACCATACCTTTAAATGTGAGGAGACTTTTCCCATAACTTTTCAGCATCATTCCTACTTATATTTTTTTCAAAATTCTTAGCTGGGTCTGGAACATCATTGACCACTTCCAGTTCAGAAAACTTACTAAAACCAAATGTTCCAATGGTATCTGGAATATCTAATCCCCAGATCAATGAGTTTTAAGTACAACTATTTTGCTCTGCCATGAATATGCATGCATGCACATGCACAGAGAGAGAGAGGGAGGAAGGGAGGGAGGGAGAGAGAGAGACAGAGAGAGATTCACTCTTTGAACATGAATCTATTGAATTTGGTACACATTATCCTTTCACAAACAATCACTGCTTTTGAAAATGTCATCCAATTAAAAACAAAATAGGCAAAATAAAGAATAATGGTTTGCTAATTGCTGCTTTATGACAGATTTCATGAAGATTTTTTTTCTAAAAAAGATTAGAATCTAACTCTGAGTCAGTCACCTTGAGCTAAAATAGGCAGTTTTCCAAATTATGTAATTAATGTTTCAACTAACTCTTGTGGTCTGAACAAATCCCTAAATCAAACCATGGTGTGGCATTAGGACCAAAGGTGCCTGCCCCAGTCTCCACTGCTGTCTCTCCACAATAATTTCACTCAGGAAAATGGGCTCAAGGAAAACAAGCCTTGTAGCAAATGTTTTCCTCCCTTCTACTTAAACTTTGCTTAATTTGGAGATTATAGAAAGGTGTCAAATTGGGCTTCCTTTTGTTAGCCCCCTTATTCTTCACACTTTCTCCTTCCTTTCTTCACTGCTTCAAATGACTCAAAATCTAGGTTTCTAATAAGCACTAGAAGGGTGGTCTTGATCAAGGATTGGGCCAGTGTGCAGACTTCCCTTGTCCTACATAACATCTTGATGTGCTGCAGCTCTCATGGATGTGCAGTGAGAAAAGCAAAAAACAAGAAATAACAACTCTTCTGAGTTGTTATTAGGTTATATGCCCTTGTCAAAGAGTGTGCTGCTCTCCCTCTTCGTATAGACAATGATTGTGCCCTAAATTAGCCAACTTCCCATTTGCTGACATTCACCTCTGCTCATTCACAGTCAGCAAATTGTTTGTGGTACAGATAAATTTCTATCATCACTGATTGATTGCATCCAGATGGGGCAATCTTCTTTAGCATTTGCTTACCTGAAATAATTTGTATAATTTAGAGCTTTACACTAGCTAGCATAATGAGTTATTATTCATACATTATTAGCCAATACAAAGCTACAGTGCAAAAAAAAAAACCTTTTAAAAAAACAAAAGCCGCCCTTTTGGCAGCCTGCCCTTGTTGGAAAGTCATCTTCAGCATGCCATTGTAGCTATTTGACAAACACTTTAAGATCAGTGATACTAAGCCTGCAGTCCTATTTCAGCAGAGTGCTGGACAGAGATATCATCCTGCCTTCTTTTTTCCCATTATTCTCCTTCCATTCAAGGGCAGGAATGTGTGATGCCTTTGCATTGTCTCCTCTCTGGTTTAATCAAATCCCAGATTCGATTAAGCTTGAGGCATTAAGCAGGGTTTACATACGTAGGTCGGGATGCAAAATAATCGAGTTTAACTTCATTGCATTAACACAAATCATTTACCGCACGAAGTGAAGAAATCCCTTTGGCAATCAGGTGCTATGTGGCCTTCAAGAAATGGCCCATAACTCTGAAGCTGACCAGCAAACAGCAACCAGGAAAAACCCTGCATTATCTGATCACAAAAAGACTACTTGGCGCTTGCCAGAATTTACATGGTAGGATCTTGGTATCTCAGGATCTTTTCCATTCAAAAGAATGTAAAGGACAAAAAAAGATGCCTGCTGTGGACTTGGGGGTGTATATTATATCAATCCTTTGCATCACCGGAAGAATTTGATTATATCTCTCACTGTTCACTTCCACTGCAATTTGAAATGTTGGGGCCCCAAAAAGTTATCATCTCTGTAAAGATACACCAACTTTGACAAATCATGGCATGAAGTGACTCTATGGACAGTAATGGTGGTCCTATCATTTATCCAGTCTCTCTCTCTCTCTCTCTCTCTCTCTCTCTCTCTCTCCCTCTCTCTCTCTCTCTCTCTCTCTCTCTCTCTCTCTCTCTCTCTCTCCCCCCCCCTCCCTCCCTCCCTCCCTCCCCCCTCCCTCCCTCCGCCCCCTCTCTCACATACACACACACACATTCCCTGCTTCTCCAGTCTCTGAACTCTTCAGAGTGAATCAAAACAGGTGCATCAATAGATAAAAAAGAACATGATCGGAGCAAATCTCTGAATGCTGATTTTCATGCTCTTTGATGATTCAGTCCTATGCTTAGTTATGAGGTAATGAAAGTTATCGGTGTATTCAGTGTGTATTAATATCTCCAGTGGTCTGCCCCTTATCTGATTTCCAACACTTTGTTTAAATTGCAAAGGTTAACATCATGTTAACTAAATTCTGCTGGATTTTAGTATCATCCTTAGTGAAGTGTACAAACCACCGTCTGCATTTCCTGTGTTGGATGAGGAGAGCATATCTTTCTCCTTCGATCCTAGCCACTTTTTACCGAGGCGCGATTGAGAGTATTTTACCAAACTGCATCACTGGTTTGGTTTGATGGCAGCAGTGCCTCAGATAGAAAGTTCATTCAGAGAGTGGTAAGGACAGCCAAGAAGATTATAGAAAGCTCGCTTCCTGTCATTCAGGATACTGCTTATAAGTGCTATGTGCTTAGAGCTCAAAGCATTGTTAGAGACCCCACACACCCAATTCACGGTCTCTTTCTGTTGCTCCCCTCTGGGAGGAGGTTTTGAAGTATTTCTAGCAGGACTATCAGATTCTGTAACAGCTTTGTTCCCTAGGCCATCTGTCTGGTAAACTCGCAAGATGCGTTTCTCTCGCCATGTACATGTATACATCCGAATTAGACTGTGTGGTTTCTCTGTGTCATATATTATATGTGGGTAAATACATAATTATACAAAAAATACAAAAAATGTATATTTATGTATTTGTTTGTTTGTTTGTTTGTTTATTTGTTTGTTTATTTATCTTGTCAGACCCCTCACATCCTGGACATAAACTGTTTCAACTACTACCCTCAAAACGACACTATAGAGCACTGCACACCAGAACAACTAGACACAAGAACATTTTTTTCCTGAATGCCATCACTCTGCTAAACAAATAATTCCCTCAACACTGTCAAACTATTTACTAAGTCTGCATTACTATTAATCTTCTCATTGTTCCCACCACCCATCTTCTCCCACTTATGACTGTATAAGTTTGTTGCTTGTATCCTTACAATTTATATTGATATTGTTTCCTGATCGTTTATTTGTACCCTATGACTATCATTAAGTGTTGTACCTTATGATTCTTGATGAACGTATCTTTTCTTTTATGTACACTGAGAGCATATGCACCAAGACAAATTCCTTGTGTGTCCAATCACACTTGGCCAATAAAAAATTCTATTATGTTTATATTAGAAGTGGAGACCCTTTGAGAGCTGTATGCAACATAATTTCATTTTAATGTATGCCGATTAGTGTGCATTCAAAGTGACAATGAAGTTATTCTAAGTCTACATCAGTGCTGTCATTCTGAAATAGTTCCAGGAGTGTGGAGAAATCAAGCCACCCACGTTCTCTGTCCACTGAAAGAAGGTAACAGAAAGAAATGACTTGACATTAGCCATATCTTAGACAAAGAGGAGTCAGTGATAGAGGGGACACAGAGTACATTCTTAACTCTCTGTTTGAAATCTACTGTCCCCTTTGATCACTCAGTTATAAAGTAATGAAGTGTCAATGCCATTGAATTTTGACTGCCAACAGCAACAAAGCCTATGGAACTTGGGCTTCTTTCTACTAAATAATGATGAAGAAGATTGCATTAGAAAGGTTTCTGGGATCAAGTAAGGTTAATACCATGTTGTTTTTCCCACAGCACAGTTACCAAGGAATATGAACCTAAGAACAACTCTAGTGCCATTTCCTAGGCCAAATGTAGAGTGGAAAGGCATGATCACCCTATTGAATTCCTCATAGCAATGCAGGACATAGGCATGGGTTATATTGTCCCACGCTGTGGAATGTTTTTCACTACCATTGAATTGGGTTTGTTTCCAAAATGAATGCAAACGGTGTCTTTTTATTATTGCTGCCATTTAGTATTAGTTTGCTTAATTCATCAGCTATATAAACTGCCTTTACTCCAGGAATTCATGTTCAGAGCTGGTAGCACTTCTGTCTTCCTATAACAACTTTATAAGATGAATTTAGTTGAGAGATAGCAATTGATCCAAAGTCCCCAGTGAGAGATAGTGATTTTTGACCAAAATTGTCCAATGAGCTGAGAATAGATTTGATGCTGGTCTTCCTGGTCCTTGTTTAATGGGTCCCATCTGCAAAGGAATGTCATCTGATGGGATCCAGACGGAGCACCTTTTCTGCCTGTCCCTTGGAACATCATCCCCACTGAGATGAGATTGTTGACCTGATCTGTCAGAGTTCGTGCAGCATATCCGACCAGCACATGAGTAAATGAACTTCGGCAGGATTCAATTATATATAAGAAATTTCTTTATATACAATACCATACATCAGAAGTCAGCATACAAAATCAGGAACACAGAAATAATATTCATAGAAGCAAGTCATTACAGAGTAGAGAGATACAGATATATTGTACAGAGGCATTCATTATAGAGGCCAAACCAACTCTTATATACAGTTCAGCAAGTCTAAGCCACGCCCAGACTCCAAACTGTCTCTTATGGCCCCATACAAACAAATACTATGTTTCAGTTTCCAAACAGTCCCCATTGGCTGACCTGTTGCTATGCCTATTCCAGTCTATGAATATTCATACTCTGACATGATCTTGTTGGAGTGTTTTTTTCCAGTAAGACCGGTCTATCAGGGCAACCTGGTCTACCCAGTTATGGGACAGAGCATACTGCTTTCGCTTTCGCCTTTCAGCTCCAATCCAGGAGCCTTCTCAGGCAGTCACTTTTGCGACAAACTATTTTTTGTGTTGAATTTATATTTACCGACAAAGAAATAAAGGGAGACTAATATAGATCTATTTCAAGCTATTTAGCTCTCATCAGCTAGCTATGCCCTTCTGGGATTCAAGCCCAGGCTACTTACATATTAGGTAGATGTATTAACCTCTAAGTCACGGGCTCTCCTTGCTTTGCCAGCTATACCAGGGGAGATATTAAGTGTTTTTTCTGTTGAGACTGGTTTATCAGGGCAACCTGTCTACCCAATTATAGGATGAGCATACTGCTTCCGCTTGTTGTTCCACTGATCTTGTTGCCTTTCTGAAAGAGCCTAAAGGTTTGCTATCTGGCCTGGCAATCTAGTGACATTGGTGGAGAATTTGCTAAATGGGTCTCCTTTTAGGAAAATCAGTTATGTTCTCCAGCAGATTATGTTTTTTATGGTTTAAATAGTTTTATTGTTTTTAATAAATTTTTTGCAAGTGGTTGTTTGTGTATTTTTAGCTTTGTAACCCACAGCAGTGAGATGGCTGTCTGCATAAATATAATAAACAAACGAAGAAATAAATAAGCCACAACTACATCCTACATTACACTATATGTAAATGGTTATTTCCACTCCTTGCTACTTTATTTTATTCTGATTTATTCCATTTTATTCTGATTTATTTCTTACTGCATTGTAGCGATCGTGAAAGAGTAATGCCATAATGCCACCAAATTGTGTGAAACCATTTTTAAAATTTCTTTTGGAATGTAGGGTTAGTCAATAGACACAATATATGCATTAACTCCACCTACTATGTGTGAAGATTTTTTTTCTGTCCATGTTTTGGAGAGCATTAAGTGAATTCTACCTTGCTGCATCCAGACCATAGGCTGTGAGTTATCCATTTGTGCTCTGTGCAACTAGCCATGTCACTACAGTTCCTCCAATGGCCTCTGCCTTGGTTGTAATAAGGTCTGGTAAGCATTCAGCTAGACAGTAGTTCAAGGATAATATTAATGACCACCGTGTAATTGATTTCTTGTAATTCATTAGATATACTGTATGCAATAGGACGATTGCTTGCACTGCATGCTCTTTTAAGTGCTCTCTCTCTCCCCATTAATAAATTTTTTCAATGTAATTGGGATGGAAAAGATGATGAAAGGAAGAGCTTAACATGACATCAGTAATTAAAATCCCTATTTTCAAGCTTATAGGAAATAATATCAAATACAGGGAGTCCTCGATCACAATTGAGGTCAAAATTTCCATTGCTAAGCAAGACAGTTGTTAAGTGAGTTTTGTCCCAGTTTATGACCTTTCCACATTTGTTAAGTGAATCTGACTTCCCCCTTGACTTTGTTTGTCACAAACACCAGTTGCCAAACATCCAAATTTTGATCACATGACCAGAGGGATGCTGCAACAGTCATAGGTGTGAAAAATGGTCATAAGTTGCTTTTTTGGTGCCGTTGTAACTTTCGCCAGTCACTAAACAAATGGTTGTAAGTTGAGGGCTACCTGTGTTCAAACACGAAACATCAAATTTATGCACAAACATGCATAACTGTCAATGTAATTATAGCTTAGTGGTATTTCTGATTATGTTTTGTCGTTTCGTAAGACTTTCTGCTTCAGATTTAGCTTTGCAAACAAATAAAGGTAGGAATGTAAATGTTCCTTTCTAATTTTAGCCTTTTCTGCTTATGATCCAATTATAGAAATATTAATAAGTGTTTGTATATAGATTGGAGCCTGATAATTTTGTTTGCTGTGAGAGCTCAGAATTATTTTTACATAACATGCATGGAATAACTATCCAATGTTTTATATTGAGTTCTTAAAGAATTTCAAGGTATAAGAGGATTTCAGGCGTATAATTTTTAAAAAATCTTACATGTTTTACCTTGTTTATTTTGCATTTAATTACTGCAACACCTGTTGCCAAGCATCTGAATTTTGATCATGTGACCATGGAGATGCTGCAAGGGTCGTAAATGTGAAAAATTGTCACAACTCAATTTTTTTCAGTGTCGTTGTAACTTTGAAATGTCACTAAACAAATGGTAGTGTTGTGATCTGCCAGTAGTCTGCGGAGCTGGCAGTGGAGTCAGACAGTGAGGAAGCTGGAGAGGATCATGGGCCAGTCCTGGAGTCTGGGGAAGGCCCGGACGAGGACTCTGCATCAGAGGCAGAGATGGGGCCAGGGCCATCTGGGAGTGATGTGCATACTCCGGAGTCTCCAGAGTCGGACAGCAGAGAGGCAGAGGAACAGGAGGAGCCTGTTCCTAGTGCGTGCATGCGCAGAGCTGCCAGAAGGCATAAACAGTTAAAACAAAAGGGACAACTTGGGAGTAAGGCCTGGAGATGATTGACCCCTCCCATTAGGCTTAAAAGAGGCACGTGAGCACTTTGCAGGAAAGCAATGTTTTTAATTCTGTTCCCAGTTGGCATCTCTGTTTGATTCTGGAATCTGTGTGGCTTTGCCAAGTAGGTCTTTGGCAGAATGTCAAGGAAGATAAAGGTTGATGATTATCCCGAAGGACTTCTCCCAAAGAACTTTTTGCAACTAATTGGGACTCAGCTGTGAATGAACATAATTCACAGCTGTTGCAATAAAATAAGTTTTTGGGACTACTCGTGTGTTTTAAGAACTCAGGAAGCCTAGGTCACAACAGGTTGTATGTCAAGGACTACTTGTATTCAAACATTAAGGATCAAATTTATGCACAAACATTCATATCATCTTGAGGAGAATATTGGCAGGATGAATTGGACTTTATAATATACTAAATGTTTCTGTCATGGAACTTGGAATGTGTCCTTTTTTTTTTTACTTCTGATGAAGTCACCACAAAAAAATGGCCTTACGATAAACTATAGGTAGTCCTCAACTTACAACAGTTCATTTAGTGACCATTCAAAGTTACAACGGCACTGAAAAAGGTGCTTTATGACTGTTTTTCACAGTCATGTGATCAAAATTCAGACGCTTGGCAACTGGTTCATACTTATGACCGGTGATGTGTCCCAAGATCATGTGATCACTTTCTGAGACCTTCTGATGAGCAAAACTCATTTAACAAATGTTTCACTTAACAGCAGAAATGTTGGGCTCGATTGTAGTCATAAGTCAAGGACTACCTGTACTTCTTTCATTTTCTTCGTTTTCTTTATTCAGCCTAAGATTGGGCTGCATCTTGCTATTGCTAATCTTGTTTATCTACTCACCCTTAACAGAACTTCTTGGGAACAATATTGTATTCAGAGCCTTGATGAAAATGCCCATTCTAAGTTACTCCTTGGAGACAGGCAGCAGTCAGTATTTACCAAAAATTTGGCATGATCAAGTCACATAAAAGCAACAATTGTAAGAGTCTGCTGCTGGCCCTTCTGCTAGAGCTACCACATCCAGACAATAAATAGCTAGCATTCACTGTATGTAGAACATAGAAAATAGAATAACAGAATTGAAAGGACCTCAGAGGTCTTCTAGTCCAACCCCCGGTCAAACAGGAGATCCTATACTATTTCAGACAAATGGTTTCTCTTTTTGAAAGCCTCCAGTCAGGCTAGCTATTCCATTGGTTTCCAACCATTGTTTTTTGTCTTGCCTTTTGGTGTATTGCTACCTTCTAATGATCGGGATTTTTTGCAGGACAGATCCAGTGAAAGGTTCAGTTTCAATTTTCTACCAGTTGGTGAATTGAAGAGAGATAAATCTAAATAAATAAAATAAATATAGAGAGAGCACCTTATAAGAATCCCCAAAGCATCCCTTGTGACTGTTAAATTTGCAAGTCAGTTTGATGTCCCATCTGCCATCCGAAATTATTTAAAGCTAAAGTATGGAGTTGAGATGTGTACCTACAAGGAATCCCAAGCTTAGAAATCATCCACTCAAAAGTATTAAAAATTAAAACAGAGTTCCCTCAGTTGACTGCTCATACTTTAAGCCAGTTAGAATTAGTCTGTATCACCTTTGGGGCTGGTTTATGATTCTGCTGACTGAATCATAAGCCAGCCCCTTTTGACTGAAGCAAGTTTTGGAGGGAACTTCCCTGGTCCAACATTAACAACATTACACATTGTCGTCTTGCTTGGCCAGAACTTTCAGCTCTTGGCCTGGTGAAACTCTTGCTGAATTAAAGCAGATGATTTGGGACTTACAAATAGATATTAAAACTGACGCAGCCAACATTCCTCATATTTACTATAAGTGGAATTGTTTCCCGCTTCTTGGACTATCCCTAGATATTTTTAATATCCAACATGTTCTTCATAGACTTTTTACTCTGCCATAAATTGGCATGATGCCTGTTAGGGTGACAATAAGCAGATTCACTGATCTTTGGTATCTAAGCCTGTGCTTAAATCTGCATCACATCTGTTATTTAAATGGCCATTATATACACAATGGTAATCAAAATTTATAATCTCAATTGGTAGTAATATTAATTGCTTCTGTATTAAGACATTACTGCTCGCCTTCTATGTGATCGAGCGAGTCTCCAAAAACCTCTTAAACAGGTAACAAAAGTCTTACCAATACTCATGGCTTTTAGTAACTGGTGCCTTCTTAACAATAATGCTGTAACTGTCTTGGTTTTTTTAAAAAAAGGAAATTTAATGTACTTTTATTCTTTTATTTACTGTATTTGTTATACTTTTTAAAATAATTGATATTTTATTGCATGTTTTAAATCGTATCATTTCTATGTAAGTCATCAGGAGTCAGTTATTAATTAATTAATTAATTAGATTTATATTGCACCCATTCTAAAATGAAATCTGAACGGCAAATACAATAGAAACATAAATGCAATCATAAGGACAATGTTAAAAAAAAAAAGTAAAAGCATTATTTCTTCCCTTTCCACTGTTGTCGAATTGCAGCAGCCTAAAAACATGTATAATAAATAAACAGATAATATAATTTGTTTGTTTTGTGGCATGAATTGAGCCATTGTGATTTGTAAAGACATGATATATGATTTGGTAGGATGTTAAACCCATGCATTGGGCCTTACAGCAAGCTGTGGCTTAATGCATTGTGTCTGAACCTTCCCATTAATTATGTCATTGTAAGAGAAAATGGAGAAAGGCCATGATTTAATTGTACAGCTATTTGTTCTTTGAGAATGTCAGTTCCAACAAAATGTATTTCAGTAGGGAGAATCCATTTATCTGTCTATCTATCTATCTATCTATCTATCTATCTATCTATCTATCTATTTATTTAGATTTTTATACCGCCCTTCTCCAACCGGACTCAGGGCGGTGAACAGCCAGGTAAAAACATAGTACACAAAAGTTAAAATAATTTTAAAATAATTAAATAAGATTTGGCCCATAATTTAAGAACATTTCAATTAAAATCAATTTCAACTTTAAAACCGACATGGAATCAGGCCAGCCTGGCTAGCTGAAAAAAATAAGTTTTAAGGGCCCGCCGAAAAGTCTGGAGGTCTGGGATCACTCGTATCTCTGGGGGTAGATCGTTCCAGAGGATAGGTGCCACCACAGAGAAGGCTCTCCCCCTGGGAGTCACCAGTTGACATTGTCTGGCCGATGGCACCCTGAGGAGGCCCTCTCTGTGAGAGCAAACTGGCCGGTGGGAGGCTATTGGTGGCAGAAGGTGGTCCTGTAAGTACCCTGGCCCTAAGCCATGGAGCACTTTAAAGGTGGTCACCAACACCTTGAAGCGCACCCGGAAGTCCACCGGAAGCCAATGCAGCTCGCGCAGGAGAGGCGTCACATGGGAGCGCCCCGTCACTCCCATAATCCCCTGCGCGGTCGCATTATGCACCAGTTGGAGCCTCCGGGTGCACCCCAAGGGGAGTCCCATGCAGAGAGTGTTACAATAGTCCAGACGGGAAGTAATGAGTGCTTGAGTGACTGTGCGTAAGGAGTCCCGATCCATAGAGATGATAAGGGGAGAGGAGAGCAAGAACAGTTCTGAGGTGAAGGGACAATCTTGAGATAACATGCGATGATCAGATGATGGGCATCTCTTGATTTTTCTCCACTGTTTCTATGAATGGGGAGCTTTCCTTTTCATGTGGTTTTCTCTGAAATGGGCAATCATTATCCCACAAACAAGAAGCCTGGTTTTTTTGTAATAGCTTATCTTTTTCTACTTAACTCTGGTCGGTTTCTTTCCTCTCACTTTACCTGGATTATTATATGCATGAGAAGAGCTGCAAGGATGATCAGGTAGCAGTCAAAACAGCCAAGATCAATCTTGGATATGTTTTATACTGGAATCAGAAGGCTTGGAGACAGAAAAGCTATTAATCTGGAAGTGTCCTGGGAATTAGAATTGAACAACATCTCAAAAGCTACAGGCATTCCTGCATAATGAGGACACCGCATAGAATCCTGGGACAGAAATGTCTTTGTGGAATTTTTTTAAGGACAAGTTGGTGAGAATTGGGGACTTTAGGTGCAGGTGCTTTTAAAAAAGTGCTTGTGCTTATCAGCTCTAGCATGCATAAGCAGTTGCTGGTTTCTAACTTTCGTAAAGGGTGTTTATGTTTGGCAACACAGATGTACATCCGTAACCTAATGTTGGTGAGGTGAGACAGAATAACAAAAATATCCTCCCCTCTGTAGTATCGTTGTTGAAATAGTTTGCAAAGTTGTTTTCTATTTAAAAAGCATCTTATCTGTGTTTGAGCAGGTCTCTGTGTAGAGCAGGGGTGTCAAACTTGATTTGATTGAGGGCCACATCAGGGTTGTGTTTGACTTTGGGGAGGGTCACGGGGGCATGGCCAGAGTGGGCGTGGCCAGCTTGACATCACTCGTGTCAGGGGCGCCTGTTGCCGGAGCGCTCTGCCAGCGAAAACAGGCTCTTGACCTCCATTTTCAGCTGGGATGGCCTCCTGCAGCCCTCTGCCAGTGAAAACAGAGGCCCCCTGAGTTCCGTTTTCACTGGCAGAGGGTTGCAGGAGGCTGTCCTGGCCAAAAATGGAGCCCTCCCGAGCTCTGTTTTTGCTGGCAGAGGCACTGCGGGCCATACTTTCGCTGTTTCCAGGGTGACCCCATGGGCCAGATCTAAGCACAGGCCTTCAGTTTAACACTTCTGGTGTAGACCATTTGACTTGGATGCTGTGAAAGGGTCAGAACTATGGAATATTCTAATAAATCATGGCACACCCTGTCATAACCCATTTGTCACAGATCTTCACTGAAGAGGGTCCTCATCTGCAGGATCTCGAAGTTCAAGGGATTTCTAGGGTAGACTCTAGAAGTCTACTCAGAATAAAGTGCAATTGACCAACTCCCAGGTCACTGTCCACAGCATTGCAGCCTCCATAAATTAAACTAATTTTAGGAAATTAACTTTTGTTGCTTATTGAATGGGCTTTTCTTCATGTTGCTGTTCTAGGAATCAATGAACTACAAGCTTTTTGCCTCCTATCCTCATCCCCTCTCTCCCTTAAATAACAAGCCATCTGTTTCACACAACATTTATGCTATCAGGAGAGGCATTTAATTTTTCCTTCTAAAAATTAATCCAGTTTTGAACTGGATTAACCGAAGGAAAGAACATTAAGCTCTCAGCTTGCACGAAGCTGTGATTTCCTTTAATCGTGATTAATATTTCATTCTACTTATCATTTGTCATGTAATTTCTTTCTGGAAGCTTTCACCAGATAAACTGACCAAGGCTGCTAGCTCTAAAGCTAGCTCCCTCTTCTGTTAAACTAGTGTCACAAGCAGTGGTGGGTTTTAAAAGTTTTTTACTATCGGTTCTGTGGGTGTGATTTGGTGGGCGTAGCATGGCTTGGTGGGTGTGGCTTGGTGGGCATGGCAGGGGAAGGATACTGTAAAATCTCCATTCCCTCCCCACTCCTGGGGGAGGATACTGTAAAATCTCCTTTTCCACCCCGCTCAAAGGAAGGATACTGCAAAATCCCCATTTCCTTCTGATCAGCTAGGCCTTGGGAGGCAGAGAATAGATGGGGGCGGGGCCAGTCAGAATTTTTACTACTGGTTCTCTGAACTACTCAAAATTTCCACTACTGATTCTCCAGAACTGGTCAGAACCTGCTGAAACCCACCCCTGGTCATAAGGCAATACAGGAAGCACCCACGCTTTAACAAACCATAGCCAATTTTGGGAGTGGGAATTGAAAAGCTGATTCGTTCTAATAAATTTACTCTCTGTTAAAAATATAAATCATGGCTGAGAAGAACTCCACAGCAAATGGAAATTCTGTCTATTGGGATAAGGGTAGATTTTGCTTTTCTCCTGCAGTGTGGCTTGGAATTGGGGTCTTATAAAAAAGATGCTTTCCCTGATTCTGTGTCTATCAAGCATAATTTCAGATACTGAAGTTCTCTGATAAGGAAACCCGAGAGACAGTCACCCTCCCAAGAATTGAAATCCAGGACCCGGGAACAAACTGGAATTAAGTAGGCCTAGGTGGAAATTGTGTGTGTGTGTGTGTGTGTGTGTGATATGATAAAATAAGGTGGAAGCAGGAATGGAGTTTCTTTCCACACATATATATGAAAAGAAATTCCATTCCTGTTTCCACCTTATTTTGTTGTATGCTGTGTCTTTTAAGCAGTTTTCCCTGCATGTCTTTGATCCAAGAAGTGAGATGGGGGTATTATAAGATATCTCACGTTCATGAGTGAGTCATTGAATCCTGGTTTATTCAGTTAATCTGGTTTTGCACAAGATGGAACGATAGAAAAATGCTACAGCTGCAACAACCGGTATGTCAAGCTTCCAAGTGACATGTCCCATGAAATAAAATCCAAGGTATCCATTTTCCATTAAAGTCTGGCAAGGACTTGGTGCAATTCCGACTCTGACCTGGATCCAGAATTACACCCAATAAAAAGCAAAAAACAGAAACACCCCCCCCCCACCCCGAGTCACAATCTCCAATCAATTCTCAGCCATCAGTCCGGTGATTCCAAACTCCACCTTCCTCCAGCTGCAGGCATCATCCCTGTCCCTACGTGAAGGAATGCCACCTAGATATTTCCATCTTTATCAGTAGTGGAATTCAATTTTTTTTACTACCTGTTCTGTTGGTGTGGCTTGGTAAGTATGGTGTGGCTTGGTGGGTGTGGCTTGGTGGGTGTGGCAGGGGAAGGATACTGCAAAATTTCTATTCCCACCCCACTCCAGGGTGAAGGATACTGCAAAATCTCCATTCCCACCCCACTCCAGGGTGAAGGATACTGCAAAATCTCCATTCCCACCCCACTC
>WNWU01000006.1:28032620-28068423 GCA_012654045.1 Ptyas mucosa | reverse complement strand
CACTCCAGGGTGAAGGATACTGCAAAATCTCCATTCCCACCCCACTCTGGGGCCAGCCAGAAGTGGTATTTGCCAGTTCTCTGAACTACTTAAAATTTCCACTACTGGTTCTCCAGAACCTGTCAGAACCTGCTGAATTTCACCCCTGCCCTTTATCTCTTAACAGTTAGAGAGTGACGAACCTGAAGTAATACTAAATTCCTTTACTAGTAAACCTAAAAGCTAAGAAAAGAATAGACAGTATAAAACGGCTACACATATGTCATCTTCAGGGTCAGCACAGTATGTTACTCTGTGAGACTCTGTGCATTGCATAGACATTTCAAGGAACCACATCAATGAAACATGTTGAGTTCACTCAACCTTCTGAACATAATCTAAACATATTTAAGCCTCACAGTGGAAACTATTTTATTTATTTATTTTATTTATATTTATATTTATATGCCGCCCTTCTCCGGAGACTCAGGGCGGCTTACAATGTGTTAAGCAATAGCCTTCATACTTTTGTATATTTATACAAAGTCAGCTTATTGCCCCCACAACCGGGTCCTCATTTTACCCACCTTAGAAAGGATGGAAGGCTGAGTCAACCTTGAGCCTGGTGAGATTAGAACTCGCAGTAATTGCAGGCAGCTGGATGTTAAATGCTGCCTTAATAGGAGGCATTAGCCTGCTATGCCACTCAGGCTCCTAGAAACTAGAAAGGTGAAGGCAGTAGGTTGACTCCTTATTGCTCCTTTTAAATAAAGAGAATAGGTCTTCATCAGTAACATGGGGAGGGGAAGGTGTCAAAAAGGCAAGATGGAGGAAGTGGCATCATGATGGATGCCCCATATCTTTTATAGCATAGACAGAGTTTTCAGAGACTTCAGAATGAGAGCCATACAACTCTATAGGGAGATGTTATTCAGATGATGAGCACTGCAACAAATAAGGCATATTGCTTTGATCCCGACAAATGACATTGTTGATTGTGCCCACTTTTCCAAGTCAAAGGACATTGAGAGAGGACATTGGAGAAAGGTAGTTGTTCAGATAACCTGGTCCTGCGCCTTGAAAGGCTTTATAGGTGATAATTAAACCCTTGAATTGCATCTTGAATTCAATTGGCAGTGCAGTGCAGTGCACTAGTGTCACATGGGCATTACTAAGTCATGCCAGTGACTACTGTGCTGCTGCATTCTAAAGTAGTTGTTGCTTCTGAGTGGTCCTCATGGGTAGCCTCATAAAGAGTGCGTTGCAGTAGTCTACTCATGAAGTAACTAGAATGACCTTCTGGGGGGCTTCTCAATATAAATGCATATCATCATCATCTCTATAGTAAAAGCATCTCTGCACATACAGACTGTAAGGAGTTCAAGTTTCTCCATCGTAGTCAGACTTGAGTAATTCAAGGGCCTTTTAGTGTTAAAACCTTTGCAAGTTGACTCTGAGCTAAAATGAGGATGGCAAATAGGTGGCAATTCTAACTTTGCTAAACTGCTATCATACTTCACTGTTGGTCAAGGGCAGAGACTGGGTTTGCCAGAAGTGAAACAGCAGCAACATCTGGAGGGCCTTGGATTGCCCACCCTGGGAGAAAATACTATCTATGCTTGGCACTTTCTTAATCTTGTGCAATAAAGAGGTGCAATCACATTTCATCAGGGGTTCTGACCAGGGGTGAAATGCTCCTGGTTCGGACTGGATCACACGATCCGGTAGCGATGGCGGCGGGTGGTTCGGAGAACCAGGAGCAAAAATCCCTGCCCCCCCCCCACACCATGCCCAGATGAGCTGCAAGATCATCAGAGGCTTTTTTTTTCTTTTAAAAGCATTTTTTCTACAACCTCTTCTGACAAAAAAATGCTTTTAAAAGTAAAAAAAAAAAGCCTCTCATGATCACGCAGCTCAGATGGGACCGTCAGAGGCTGTTCAAAGCATTTTTTCTGCAACCTCTTGGCCGAAGAGCTGGTTAAAAAAAAATGCTTTGAAAAGTCTCTGACAATCCCAGCTGAGTTGCCTGATGGCAGAGGGGTATTTTTTTAAAAAGCCTCTCTGACGATCCCAGCTGTTTCCTGATTGGCAGAGGCTTTTCAAAGCATTAGAAAAAATGCTTTGAAAAGTAAAAAAAAAAAAAAAGTTGGCCACGCCCACCCAGTCACATTACCCCCCCTCAAGCCACGCCCACAGAACCGGTAGTAACAAATTTTACATTTCACCCCTGGTTCTGACCCAATTAATTCCTCGCATCTTACATATTTTACTGAAACTCCATTTCAGCACTCCCTTTCGGGACAGCGAAAATGCAGTGGGGTGCCTTATCTTAACTCTGCTTGTAAACCTAGGTGGCTAAAAAATTGTTCCAGCTTAACGAGGCAAAAGCCAAGAGAAAGAATACATGTTCAGAATGTTTAAATACAGCAGCCCGATACCTAAATGGGCCTCTTCTTTGAAATGATAAGAATCCTCCAGAGTGAGTGCTATTTAATGAGAACAGTGGAAGGTTAAATTCCTTCATTTCTGACGGTTCAAGGCTCTTCTATACTGGTAGCTTTGCCAACTCTTGAAGGCCAACTGTGTGTTATGAATCAGCCCTAACTTTCTCCTTCACAGGGAGGGGGCTTTGGTGCAGCTTGCAGTAATAAGAGCGTTTTCCTTATTGCTGTCCAAGATGCCTTCCCAGCCCTGCCTACAGAGCCCCTGTGTGCTTATTAGATCAGAGCAGCCTAAACCCCTTCACCCCCCCACCCCTGAAGTTGAAAGTAAATCATTTCCTTGCAGCATTTATTTGTTTGCTAGAATCCTCTTTGCTAGCTTAACCATATGATGCCTTAAAAAAAAAATAAAGGCTTTCAACGTGCAATCATGCACTGATGGCAGGATTACTCAGTTGTGAAACAAGAAGGTGCTTTGAAACCCTTTGTGCTTGGCTTCTCTTGCCAACAAGCCAGGTTCGAAAGGCTTCTGCCTGAGACAAACTGACGGTAGCTTTAACTACCAGGAGCCTTTCAAATGGTCTTCATTTCTTCTTTTCCGAGTACTGAAAAAGTCTATGGCCAAGGACGATCAAAGTATTTCCTCTTATAACTATTGAACTAAATGCACTGTTTTCACTGATAATTTTTCACAGCTTAACGATCAAGGGGTATTGATCATGATGGCTGTATAGGTATAAGAATAAAATCCAAAGTTTTATGTTGGTTTTATTTAGATATTGATCCAACGTAACAGTGGTGAAGGCAAGGAAGTCTGTTCCAGACTTAGTAACCAACCTCACCATGGGAGAAGACAAACCACCACAATATTTGAGCCAGATGCAGTGAGTAGACTGGAGGACATACAATACTATGTCAAGCTATGGTTGGTGTCAGGCCCGGAAGCCATCTTTTTCGTTGGCTCTTCAGGCATGCCACATTTATTACTGTGGGAAACTGGGATGGGGGATTGTGTGGAGCCAGGGTGATATATAGTCATAATAACATTCCTTTCTCAGAGAGTCAAGGACATCTTGCCTTGGACGGCTGGAACTGGGAGGCATCTCCAGTTAGGATGGTGCTTTGATTGGCCCATGTAATGGACCTGTGAGTGCTGGGCAGGGACTTGAACTTTCTTTTGGGTGGGGAAAATCTAGAAGCTTTCAGATTTGAGTTTTCCCAGATGTGCCAATATGACATATCTAATAAAATGCAACTTTGAGGAAACTCAAGCCTCCGAGTTTTCTTTCATTGGGGGTGTTACTTGGAACCTTGACCCTAGTTTATTTGCTTGTTTGAATAAACCACTGTTAGCTGAGCTCACATTACACATAACCCTTAACTATAGCTTAATAAATTATAACACATTCATTATAACACATTCTATAATCAAAGAAACACATTATGGCCTTTCATGATGAGTAAATGTAATCACATTTAGATTCATACATGACATTAAACTCAGTGGCATTGTATAAATCCAGCAATCCAGATCATTATGGCTTAGTCAATGAACCACGGCTAAAATTAGAAAATTGAATTCCATTTTTGTGATGTCCATCGTGTCAACTACCCCAAGGATATATATATAAAAGGTGAAGGTGAAGGTAAATGTAAAGGCTCCCCTCACACATATGTGCTAGTCATTCCCGACTCTAGGGGATGGTGCTCATCAAAGCCGAAGAGCCAGTGCTGTCCAAAGACATCTCTGTGGTCATGTGGCTGGCATGACTAAATGTCAAAGGCACACAGAACGCTGTTACCTTCTCACCAAAGGTGGTCCCTATTTTTCTACTTGTATTTTTTACGTGCTTTCGAACTGCTAGGTTGGCAGAAGCTGGGACAAGTAACGGGAACTCACCCCATTACATGGCACTAGGGATTCGAACAGCTGAATTGCCGACCTTTTGATTGACTAGCTCAGCATCTTAGCCACTGAGCCACCACGTCCCAATCAGAATATATATATAGCATTGCATAATATGAAGACACAGTTATCTGGGTTCTCAGTCACCTGAAGTATTTTTGCCATGTTTTGATTGCTATTGCACTTTCTGATCAGAGTCTGATCGATATGGAAGTTATGTAATTGGGGAGAATCCTATCCCTCCAGTTTTTATATTATAATTTAGGGGCATGTTTAGGGCTACCCAAACAACACAGAAAACAGAACTACCAACCTTCTTGGACCACGACCTATTTTTGGTCTTCAATATTTGCATGTAACAACATTCCTGACAAAATTGCAGGTGATAGCAGCTACAATTGTCTGTTGCCTTTGAGCCTCTTTCAGACAGAAATGCAATTAATACATATTCATATTTCATTAATAAAATTATCTTAATACATTTTTCTGGCTCAGAGCCTAATAGAAAGCAGAGGGCTGTTTTCCTTATTATTCTATCATTAGGCGAGGAAAAATATGTGCACCTTTGTTTATGCCAAGACAGCATGCCTGTAAAATATGACATTTCTAGTCCCAATATCTACAATTGCAATTCTGAAAGTGTTCAGAATCTTTCAAATAATCCCTGAAAATCCAGGTTGTTGTTGTTGTTTTTAAAAAAAGCTGCTTCTAAAATATGTCGCCTCTTCATCACCGTTAAACTGCGTGGCCGTGAATTTAATCTGCAACCAGAAACCAGAGGGAAATAATCTAATAATCTCATTCCATTAGAAATCATTACAGCATAATATAACGATGTAATTACAGCATAGATAATAATAAGCTAGAAGGAACAAGTTGCAAACAACCATTTATACCAGCAAGTCCAACCTTCTATTTCGTGCAGAAAGATACATTAAAGTATCTTTGACAGATGGCTAGCTGGCACTTGAACATATCCAGAGCAAAGGAGTTCATTTTCTGTATGGTTGATTGGTTCCACTGTCAAACTGCTCTTCTTAGAAAAAGAAACACGATCTGTCTCCTTGAAACTTGAATCCATTATGTCAAGTCTTTGTTGCACTCTGGAACAATAAAAAATAGTCTAGAACTGTGATGGCGAACCTATGGCACGTGTGCCACAGGTGGGATGCAGAGCCATATTTGTGGGCACGCAATCATTGCCCTAACGCAGTTCCAGCGCGCAGTGGCCACCTGATTTTCAGGCCTTCCGGGCCCACCGGAAGTTGGGAAACTGACTGTTTCTGCCCTCCGGAGGGCCTCTGAGTGTGTGGGGAAGGCCGTTTTTGCCCTCCCCAGGCTCCAAAAAGGCCTCTGGAGACTGGGGAGGGCGAAAAACAGACCTACCAGGCCATCACATGCCAAAAGCAGGGGAGCACGAGGGGGTCACATGCAGGGGGCAGGGCACATTGAATTTTGGGTGTGGGCACACGTGCGCGCTCCCCCCGTGCTCCCCCCACTTTGGGCACGCGATGGCAAAAAGGTTAGCCATCACTGATCTAGAACGTCTGTGCATGCCATTCTTTCAGGGATTTGAAGACCATAACTTTAGTCTTCTCAAGTCTAAACCAGGGGTCTCCAACCTTGGCAACTTTAAGCCTGGAGGACTTCAACTCCCAGAATTCCACAGCCAGCTTTCTGAAGTCCTCCAGGCTTAAAGTTGCCAAGGTTGGAGACCCCTGGTCTAAACCTTTCTAAGCCCTTCAGTCTCTGTTTCAAATCCTTAATACTTTCTCTTAATCCTTCCGAAAGTGTAAGCCTAGAATTGGACAGAATATTTGATTTGGAGCCTGTCCAATGCAGAATAAAGTGGAACCGTAATTTCCCATTACTTGCAAATTATTATTATTTTCTTGATGTAACCATATCGCACCGTTGGCTCAGATTCAACTTGCCATCAACCATTATTTCAAGATCTGTTTCCAAGTGTATGATTTAACAGTTTTTATTTCAGTTTGCCTGTGTCAGATTATGTATTTGTTGTGTGTTGTCCATAGAGGTAATTTAATATGTTTACAGCTACATTTACCAGTTGGAAGTTAGCTTCTGTGACCAAAATCTTTTGTAAGTAATTTTGGTAATTATTCTCTGGGTTTAAACAGAGACGTTGACTATAAATATTTACAGCTGGATTCTGCAGGAGAAGTTTTGTATGTTTAGATAGGGTTGATATCTCTAAAGCAACAGGACATTTTTCTCAAATATTAGAGGATAGAAGTAAAATGGAATTTATCCTCCCTCAACCAGCAATGGGACATTTTTTAGTAGTAAACTAAGATTACTCTCACCAACTGCTGGACCACAGTGTCTACCATCTATGACAATACAATCCATCTACTTGAGAATATTCATCTTTGATATTGGATCACCGTTTTCAAATGTTAGCTTCAATGGTAGCACTGATAAGATCTCACATTAGGACTTACCTAGTGGCGATAAAAGCGGCAAAATATAACTATTTTTCCGCTCTTATTGCATCATCAGATAACCGCCCGGCCACACTGTTTAGGGTGACATGCTCCCTGTTACTTCAGGAAGCGCGGGAGGACCCCTTGGAGGGTAGAGCCGAGGACTTTGTACAATATCTGTATGATAAAAATCACTCAGATTCGAGAACATTTGGACTCTGACATAGTAGATTCAAGGGAAAGGATGGAGGCAGGTCTTGAGAATATTATCTGGGAAGAGTTTGATTCTGTAACTCTCGAAAACATGGACAGAATACTGGGGAGACTGAATGCTACCACATGTTTATTGGACCCGTTTCCCTCCTGGTTGGTGCTGGCCTCTCGGGAGGTTACACGAGGCTGGCTCCAGGGAATCATAAATGCTTCTCTGAGTGAGGGTGTTTTTCCTGTTGCCTTGAAAGAGGCGGTGGTGAGACCTCTCCTCAAGAAGCCTTCCCTGGACCCGGCAGTATTAGCTAACTACCGTCCAGTCTCCAACCTTCGCTTTGTTGCAAAGGTTGTTGAGAGTGTGGTGGCACGACAGCTCCCTCAGTACCTGGATGAATTGGCTTATCTGGATCCGCTCCAGTCGGGCTTCAGGCCTGAGTACAGCACGGAAACGGCATTGGTCACATTGGTTGATGATCTCTGGAGGGCTCGGGACAGAGGTTGTTCCTCCGTCTTGGTCCTATTAGACCTCTCAGCAGCTTTTGATACCATCGACCATGGTATCATGCTGCACTGGTTGGAAGAGTTGGGAGTGGGGGGCACCATATTGCGATGGTTCTCCTCCTTTCTCTCTGACCGGTTGCAGACTGTGTTGACAGGGGGGCAGAGATCGACCCCGAAGCCCCTTGTATGTGGGGTGCCACAAGGGTCGGTTCTCTCACCCCTCCTGTTCAACATTTATGTGAAACCACTGGGTGAGATCATCCGTAGTTTTGGGGTGAAGTACCACCAGTATGCTGATGACACCCAGCTGTACATCTCCACCCCGAACCACCCCAATGATGCCCTTGAAGTGATGTCCCGGTGCTTGGAGGCTGTACGGATCTGGATGGGAAGGAACAGACTCAGGCTAAACCCATCGAAGACCGAGTGGCTGTGGTTTCCGTCATCACGTTATAGTCAGTTGGTACCATCACTGACTATTGGGGGCGAGTCATTGGCCCACACAGAGAGGCTCGCAACTTAGGTGTCCTCCTGGACTCACAGCTGTCTTTAGAAGAACACCTGATGGCTGTGGAGAACTTTTTATCAGGTTCGCCTGATACACCAGTTGCGTCCCTTTCTGGATTGGGACTCGTTAAATACAGTCACTCATGCCCTCGTCACTTCCCGCATGGACTACTGCAACGCTCTCTACATGGGGCTCCCCTTGAAGAGCACCCAGAGGCTCCAGAATGCGGCCGCGCGGGTCGTTATGGGAGCAACATGGCATTCCCATGTGGCTCCCCTCCTGCGCGAGCTGCACTGGCTCCCTGTGATCCGCTGGGTGCGCTTCAAGGTTTTGGTTACCATCTTTAAAGTGCTCCATGGCTTAGGACTGTGGTATCTATGAGACCGCCTTCTGCCACCAATAGCCTCCCACTGACCAGTACGCTCCCATAGAGAGGGACTTCTCAGGGTGCCGTCGATCAAACAGTGTCAACTGGCGGCCCCCAGGGGGAGAGCCTTCTCTGTGGGAGCACCCACCATCTGGAACGAGCTGCCCTCGGAGATACGGATAATCACGGATCTTCGTGCTAACCGCCGTGCCCTCAAAACATTTCTATTCCAGCAGGTCGGCCTGACCTAACCTCATTTAAAACTACGTTTAAATTTTTAAATGTTGAATCTGCCCTATAAATTTGAGATGTTTAATTTAATTCTATTTCCGAACTAAACATTTAATTGTATTTTAATCGGTTATTGAACATCTGTATCACATGTATTTATTGTTTAACTGTTCACTGCCCTGAGTCCTTCGGGAGTAGGGCGGTATATAAATTTAATAAATAAATAAATAAATAAATAAATAAATAAATAAATAAATAAATAAAATGGGCATCCTTGACTTTTTCATCCCTGCTAGTATCAGGTGCAAGAAATCAGGAAGCAAGGTGATTCAAATGACTATAGGTTTGTTGCATGCTGGCACTCTCTACAAGAATATAAACTACTAATGGTCAAAACAAATTGGTGGTAGATAAGAGTCAACAGAATTCAAGGTGAGCTGGATTTAGACTCTTGTGGATGCGAAGGGATACAAGACTGATGATGTGCTTGACCCCTCCCTTCGGCTCAGCCTGGTTCTCTCTCACAGGTTGTTCTACTAGAAGGTCCAGCAGAATATTCTTAAAGTAGCTACTTTTATGTGACTTGATCAAGCATTAATCGGACCTTGGTGATTATAAATTTAGCCACTGGAGTTTGTAACCTACATGGAATCTAATCAACTACAGGGTATGTAATAAACCCATATTTAAATAAAGGGTAGAAAATGTATAGTACCAGGTGGTATATGTCCCATGTTTTTGAAATTTGAAATAGCAAGGACTTAACACAGCTTTTTTAAAAATCCCAAAGAAACGGACTCTCCAAAATTCCTCTGCAAAACACAAGGAAAAACAGAACATTCTGTCTTTGCTCATGATGTGGTCAGACTAAAGAAATCACTATTTTTATGGTAACTTTATTAAACATAACAATACAAACTATAAAAAAAATAAAAGAATAAAAATAGAAGGTGCTGGGAAAAGTAGAGAGAATAATAGAAAAAAAAGAAGAGACTAAAGAAAATGAAAAGAAATATATAAAGAAATGACTTCACCCACAAATATAAATACTTTTAGTAATTTATCACCTTCTCTTAAAACTGATGTTCTTTTTTCATATCCCAGCTCTTATTTATAAACTTTAAAGTCTTGTTATTTCAGCCATGGTGTCAGCAAAAGCCCACTAAGGATTACCAGAGATAACAATATATGTATTTTAACCTTAATCAAATAAATCAATTTCATAAACCTTCATTTTACTTTTAACAATTGTGATCTTTAATCCCTTCAAATAATATCCTAGAACTTTAGTTCATTGTTTCTTTGTCTCTTCTTGCTCTGACCTAGGCTTCCTGAGTCATTAAAACACACGAGTAGTCCCAAAAACCTCATTTATTGCAACAGCTATGAATTCTGTTCATTCACAGATGAGTCCCAATTTGTTATAAAGAGTCCTTTGGGAGAAGTCCTTCAGGATAATTACCCACCTTTATCTCCCTTGACACGCTGCCAAAGACCTAATTGGCAAAGCCACATGGAATCCAGAATCAAACAGAGCTTCAGGCTTTAAGCTGAACTGAATGAACAAACGTTGCTTCCTGCACATGCTCCTCTTATGGGAGGGGCCAATCATCTCTCAGCCCTACTCTCAAGTCATCCCTTTTGTTTTAGCTGTTCTTGCTTTCTGGCAGCTATGCATGTGCGCACTGGGAACAGGCTTCCCTTGTTCCTCTCCCTCACTGAGGTCCGACTCTGGAGGCTCTGGAGGCAGCACGTACCTCCCAGATGGCCCTTTCTCTGCCTGTGATGCAGAGCCCTCATCCGAGTCTTCCCCAGGCTCCAGGACTGGCCCATGGTCCCCCCAGTCTCCTCACTGTCCAACTCTGCAGCCAGCTCTACAGGCTGCCAGCAGACCACAACACTTCTCACAAGTCCTTCAAAACTTTAACAGGTCTATTTTGTAAATCCAATATAAGAAAGTTATCCACTCCCGCTCAGTTTTTCGGTTGCCATTTGTATATTCCTTTTAATTATAAGACATCAGCCAGTTTCATTTGTGTATCCAATGCAGCATCCTTTTCCACATCATTCTTGTAGCTTGTCATTTTTAAATCTACTTTTAAATCAGTTTCAGTCTTTTCCAATAAAATTTGTTCCTCTATCATAACATTTTTAAACACATAGAGACAGACACTTTGAAAGTTAACTTCTGGGTCCATTGTTCACAGATATCCTTCAATAGGTTCAAGATTAAAGTATTTGGTTCCATTCTGTATTAGTAAGTCTTTAGTTCTTTCTCATTCCCTCTAATATCCAACATTCAAATTCCCATCTTAGCGTGTGTGTTTTTAAAAAAAAAATTAAAAAAACATCATTTTTCCATAGGAAAGATTCTTATTATTAATTAATTGAAAATTGTATTTCAAATCTACCTGGATCCTTAGTCCATTTGTCCATCTCACTGGCTCAAGGTTGACTCAGCCTTCCATCCTTCCGAGGTGGGTAAAATGAGGAGCTAGATTGTTGGGGGGCTATATGCTGACTCTATAAACCACTTAGAGAGGGCTGTAAAAGCACTGTGAAGCATTATATAAGTCTAAGTGCTGTTGCTATTTGTACCTTTCCAAAAATCAATGTTCTGACCATCCTTTTGCTGTTTATTCCAAAAAAGAGAGATTTTTTTAAAGCCCTTAAACTTATTTTTAAATCTCCATTCATTCAGGATTAAAGGAAACTCACCTGATGCTATAAAACCTGTTGCTCCAAAAAGTTCCCAATAGTTGAAAAGCAGTTAAAAAGCAATTTCCAAAAATGATTTAAGAAATGAAGCTTGGCAAACTTTTTAACCATAAAAGATATATTGTTGGGGGCAATATGCTGACTCTGTAAACTGCTTAGAGAGGGCGGTAAAGAGAATAAATATAGAGAGGCTATATTATGGTTATAAGCTTGGTTGAAATCCCTTGATTCTCAGCTGCTCAACTTATGAGCCAACTGTAAAATTCTCAGTCCCTACAATCTACTCATGAGAAGCAGCTGTCTGGAGTACAAATGGATGCTCTCCAGATCTCTCCTTTTCTGGAGAGACTTTGCTGGCCAGAATTTGCCATGTGGCCACCAATGTCATCTTTGCTCCTTCAGGGACACCTAGTTTGCCATGAATCCTTCCCATAAGTCAAGAAATCTCTATTTTCCACTTAGTCTCTTTATACCAATTTTTTCTCTTTTTCTTTGTCACCTCTCCTTAGCTATCTGGCCATGATCCAGCAAAGCTATATAATCTTCTTCTATCCTTAAGAGGAAAGATATCATCTAGTGATAAATGTTTTGCAGCAGACTTGTCTTTAGAGAGCTGCATCTGCAGGGGGGAAGGGAGGACAGAATGATAAAAGCAGTGTAATATTGTTGTGACCCAAGCATCGTCCCCCCACCACCACTTTGTACAAGCAGCATAGCATCACACACTAGTCAAAAAGGAGCAGAGCATATCATGTGCAGTGCTGCATGTGTCATATTTAATGCAAGCAGCTACAAGTTGTGGAAATCTATGTCTTTAGAGACAACTTTGCCCTTCTAAAAATTAAGATTACTGAATTACACTTAATTCAGTTAATTATACGCTGTCAATATTTAGTAATTTTTGCCTTTTGCTTTATTATATTGTAATTCAGGAGCAACTGTTAGAGGGGCCCTAGTAGCCTCAAGTAAATCATTGCTCTATTTTTTTTAAAAAAAAATCTAATGTGATTCTGTTTTAGCTTATCATTTATCAGTCATATTTAGAGTTTTGGAGGTACACTATTAAACTTGTCTGTGACATATATCTTCTGATATCTCAGAAGCACAGTATTTATCTTTAGATTATTCTCTAAGGCAAAAAATGTCTTTAGTGTTACATATTTAAAAACAGACTAAAGCAAGGGTCAGCAACCTGTGGCTCTGGAGCCGCATGTGGCTCTTTCACCCCTCTGCTGCGGCTCCCTGTCACTCAAAATATGTGTCACAACCACCAATGTGTGACACCCGCCGGCATGCAATTTATTGAGATTTTCAACCTCCGGTAGGTCAACCATGGATAAATCCAAGAAAAGAAAAGTTTCAGAAGAAAACAGAACATTTACTTCAACTACATATGCTAGTTTTATGGCTGCTCAAGAAATAGTCAGGCACGGGAAGGGTTTTGTGGCTCCTGGTGTTTTCTTTTCTGTGGGAAACGGGTCCAAATGGCTCTTTGGGTGCTTAAGGTTGCAGACCCCTGGACTAAAGGAACATTTAAAAAATAGAAGCATAGCATTATATTTTCTTAATAAAATCACTAAGAAATTTTGTGCATTAAGATTATATGCATAATCTGACTGAGACACCGTATCAATAGCTGTATACCATTTTGGATAACTTTAATCTCATCTCCCAACTCCTCCTTTTTTTAATACAAGGTGGTTGGGAATATTGCATGGAAAATTCAGAAGATCCTGGAGGAAGTGGGTTATCGGGACCCTTTTCAGATAGGTTTCAGACCTAGTAGGAGTGGGGTGAAGGTGGTGCATCCATCCTTGTTCTTGATCTCTAGGCACTTTTTGATATCATTGATCATGGTAAGTGTTGTGGCCTGCCAGCGGCCAGTAGAGCTACCAGCAGATTTGGACAGTGAGGAGGTTGGGGAGGAACATGGGCCAGTCCTGGAATCTGGGGGAGGCTCTGTGTCAGAAGTAGAGATGGGACCAGGGCAGTCTGACAGTTATCAGTTGCCTTTGGAGTCAGACATCAGTGAGGCAAACGAACATCTGGAGCCTGTTCCCAGTGTGTGTATGTGCAGAGTTGCCAGATGCAGGGAACAGCTGAGGAACAAGGGTCAACTTGGGAGTAAGGCCACAGGTGGACAATGAATGGCCCCTTCCATAGGGAATAAAAGAGGAGCGAACGGGGAGGGGAGTTTGCAGGAGATTATTAGTTTGCTTAATAGGTTCGTGACTCTCCAAGAATCCTTGCCAAGTTTTGAAGATATCAGCCTGGCAGCTCTCCAAGCCAGATAAGGTCTGTGACTGTAAATGCTCCCTTGAAAGACTTTGTTGGATGTGAATGTGAGAAATTCACAGTAACTTAATAAAAAGGGTTTTTTGTCAGCACAAGGAGTTTGTGCTGTGGTTTGGGAATGCCTAGGTCAGAATAGTAACCTTGTAGACTGGCTTTGAACTTTAGGAGTAGGATGCTGGTTCTTCTCCTTTCTCTGGGTGCAGTCGGTGTTGATGATGGAGGGGGAGAGAGAGAGATACAATCCATAACCTCTTCTCTGTGGAGTCCCTCCGGGCTCAGTGGTTTCCCCACTTCTATTTAACGTCTATATGAAGCTGATATGAGCGTTCCAAATAATGCACCCATAGAAAGCAGAACTCCGAGGCAGGCAAGTTCCTCAAAGAGCAGTTTTATTGGATACATCATATTGGCACAACTGGTAAAAGCCGACTCTAAAAGTTCCTGCGGCTTTCATCTAATTAAAAGTAAACGTTTCCCCTTTCACCCAAGTCACTGATCACGCTGCCCAATCCAGTTGCTGGCCAGTTGCTTGGTTACTTCACTTCTCCTCTGGCCAGCCATCTGTGAGAACGTCCTTGGTTCCCATAGCAAAACTTTATTGTTTTGACTACAAAACTCCATCTAACTATTTCCCCCCTTCCTCTGTTGTGTGGCAACCCTGAAGCCTCTAAGATGGCCTCAGCCAGGTTCCCTTCAGGGTTGACAGCTGCTGGGTGAGGTCATCTGATAGCATAGGGTAAGCTGATAATACCCAACTCTACCTCTTTACCTGGGATTTACTGAGTGATGCTGTGGACGTTCTGTCTTTGTGTTTGGAAGCTATAGAAGTCTGGATGGAGGAAAACTGGCTTCAGCTCAACCCTGGCAAGAAAGACTGAATAGTTTTGGGTTTTAGGGCCCCCTGGATCCAATGGTCATCCATCTTTGGATCTGAATGAGTTTCAGTCTCCCTAATAGAACCAGTGTACAATATTTAAGTCCTCCTGGACTCACAATTCTTGTTTCAAGAACAGGTGGGTTTTTGCATCACTTCGTTTTGTGTACCAGATGCACCCTTTTCCGAACTTGGAGGCATTGCTCACAGTCACTCATACCTTAGTCATCTCCGCAGTGGATTACTGCAATGACATGTCCCTGGAGCTATCCAGAAGTTGCAACTAATCCAGCATATAGTGGCATGGGTAATTATGGGTGCATCTTGGTTCACTCATGTTATCCCTCTGGTCTGTGAGTTGCATTGGCTCCCAGTATATTTCTGAGTGGAATTCATAATATTGGTTGTCACCAATAAAGACCTTTCTGGCATGGAATCAGTTATTTGTAAGACTGCATCTCTCCAGTTCTTTGCACTTTATACCAGGTTTGACAGGAGAGGCTCACTCTGGGTGTCCTCAATTAAAGAATGCCCTCTAATGAAAACTAAAACTGCAGCCACTGCAGGGTTTTATGCTATTGGTATCACTGTTGTGTTGTCTTGTTTTTAATGTGTTGTGGGTCACCTAGAGTTGCATTCGTGACCTAGACAACCATATCATTTGAAGAAAGATAGACAGAAAAAAAGAACTCTTCTTTTCTCAGAAACAAAACTATTTAATTGGATTTGGGGGAAGACCAGAAATAAATATACCACATACTGAAATACACTTACAATTGTGATTTCTCCCTTATGACCTACCACCCCCTGAAATTGCTCATGTCCTAGCCTATTATACAAATCCCACCCATGTTATTTTTATTTTGTTATGTTGTGCAAACCTAAATAATTGGATTAAGGGTAAACCACAGTGTTATGAAAATAATGCCAAGCATAGAAGACGCAGTGAAAGATTTAACTTATTTTTGTTTACTTTCAATCTTGGTTTTTTTTAAAAAAAGACTGTTTTAGAAATAGTTTTTTCTCCCATTTTCCCAGTATGGTAGTAATCTTTCTTTTCCAAAGCCACATATTTCTTTCTTTCTTTCTTTCTTTCTTTCTTTCTTTCTTTCTTTCTTTCTTTCTTTCTTTCTTTCTTTCTTTCTTTCTTTCTTGGGGGGGAGGCAAAAAAAATGTCAGATCTACCTCAACTTGAATCTTTAACAGTCCTTGACTCCATTTGATGAGAAAGGTATAGTTTACTAAAGGTCAAACGAAATACAGTAGAGCAAAGCCAGAACTGAAATTAGCACCAAATCTTCAAGTGTAACTTTCCCCTTCTTTGGTGTTTCCCATTGCTGCCCCTCCATTGTCCAATCAATTTCGAAGAAGATATTTTTGAAACGGTCATTCTGGATGTGACCTGGCTTGCAGCTGCATTCTTCTCACAGCGGAGTGACCTTGAAGTGCCATCTCAGAGAGGTACATTTACTTCCATTACTTTCACTTTCCCCTAAGCATTCTCCCTCCCTTCCATCCTCCCCCCAGGATCCATGTCAAACAGGTGATAGCAGGATGCAGGTGTGAGGTGGCAGTTCTGACAAAATGTCCTAATAGAAACAAATTGTTGACAGCAGAAGACAATAGTAAAAATATTAAAAAAACAAACAAAGGAAAAGGAAAAGGAAAAAGTTACTTAAAACAAATTGCCTACCCCCAAAAGTCATCACCAACTGATCAGGAATTTCTGACGTGTTTTTCCTCCTCTTGTCATCTCTTATCTTTATGCCTTTTAATCCCCCAAAATAAGTTGGCCGTGAATGTTCAACTTCATCATGTTTAAGTTGCAACCCTCATGAAAGTAGTTCATGAGTTAGTCCTATGAATTGATTCAAGAGTTTTTAGTTCATTTTTGTCTCTTAAGCAAATGATCATGTTTAAATTGATTTTCACGTTTAGTACTGCTGCCTTTAAATCTTTAATACACTTGCCTTCTTCAAAATCAGTTTACTAATCAAAAGTTAATACTCACTCATTAGGGGGTCATTTAGAAAAAGCTAACATACTACAGTTTGTAGCTGAAGTCATTCAGAATTCCGAATTTTGCACAAGTAATTATAATTATTTTCTATGTTGAAATTGAAGCTTGGACTCCAATTATCTGAACTCAAACTGAATACAAATAAACTAGCATGTGGCATACTGCAATCATCAATGCAGTTATTAAAAAATGAGCTATAAGTAATTACTGCAGCACTGAGCTGGAACTAGAGAAAGTTACAGGTAAAAAAGACCCATTGAAATCCATCATGATTAACAAGTTCTACCAATGTAATTAGATTAGATTAGATTAGATTAGATTAGATTAGATTAGATTAAGATGGAGAGATAGGGATAGAGAGATAGGGAGATAGAGAGAAATGCGTAGATATAACAGATTAACAGGTTAACAGAGTTGGCAGGGACCTTATAGATCAGTGATGGCTAACCTTTTTGGCACTGAGTGCCCAAAGCACATGTGTGTGCACAAATGCACTTGTACGTGTGCATGAACACACCCATAATACAATGTGCATGTGACCCCCCCACATGCCACACCTCTCATGCATGGGCACGCAACCTCCTGCATGCTCCTCACCCCCATGCATGCACGTGCGACCCCC
The DNA here is from genome assembly GCA_012654045.1 of Ptyas mucosa. NCBI lineage: Eukaryota > Metazoa > Chordata > Lepidosauria > Squamata > Colubridae > Ptyas > Ptyas mucosa. Next base: position 28,051,304 of record WNWU01000006.1, on the reverse strand, counting down.
CCCCACGTGTGCTCCGCCCCCATATATGTGTGGTAGAGACCCGAAAACCAGCTGGCTGGTGAGAGTCATGCATGCATGCATGGCGGAGCTAAGATGGGGCAATGGCTGGCGTGCCCACATAAAGGGCTCTGTGTGCCACCTGTGGCATGTGTGCCATAGGTTTGCCATCATGGTTATTGGTCATCTAGTCCAACCCCCCCACCCAAGCAGGAGACCCTACAGCATTTTTGACAAATGGCAGTCCAATCTCTTCTTGAAAGTCTCAAGTGATGAAGCTCCCACAACTTCCGAAGGCAAGCTGTTCCACTGGTTGTTTGTTCTCACTGTCAGAAAATTTCTCCTCATTTCCAGGTTGAATCTCTCCTTGTTCAGTTTCCATCCATTATTCCTTTTCTGGCCTACAGGTGCTTTGGAAAATAGCTTGACCCCTTCCTCTCTGTGGCAGCCCCTCAAATATTGGAACACTGCTATCATGTCTCCCCTGGTCCTTCTCTTCACTAGATTAGCCATGCCCAATTCCTGTAACCTTTCTTCATATGTTTTAGTCTCCAGTCCCCTAATCATCCTGGTTGCTCTTTTCTGCACTTTTCTGCACTTTTTCTAGAGTCTCAACATTTTTTTTATAGTGTGGTGACCAAAACTAGATGCAGTACTCTAGGTGTGGTCTTACTAAGGCTTTATAGAGTGGTCAAGTACCTCACTTGATCTTGATTGTATCCCTCTGTTAATGCATATAATATATAGAGAGATAAAGAGATGAGCGATAGATAGAGAAATATAAGCAATAGATTAGATAGATGTTAGATAGATTATAGATAAATGATAGATAGATGATAGATAGATAGATAGATAGATAGATAGATCTCAACAAATGCACTGAAAATCTCCTTGCCTGCATTCTATATTATTCTATATTCTATACCCGTGATGGGAAATCTATGGCACACATGCCACAGGTGGCACAGAGAGCCCTCTATGCGGGCACGCGAGCCATTGCCCCAGCTTAGCTCCTCCACGCATGCAGTCATGACTCTCACCGGCCAGCTAGTTTTCGGGTCTCTTCTGCACATATATGGGGGCGGGGCACATGTGGGGGTCACACGTGCATGCGTGGGGGCGGAGCGCACATGGGGGGGTCGCGTGCAGGAGGTTGTGCGCCCATGCATGGGGTGTGTGGCATGCAGTGGGGGGGTCACATGCACATTGCATTATGGGTGTGTTCACGCAGACGTGCAAGTGCATTTGTGCACGCACATGTGCTTTGGGCACTCGGTGCCAAAAAGGTTAGCCAACACTGTTCTATATTTTCAATGGGGCATAACAGTGTTTGTGAACTTTTCCCAACTGTTATGATTACAAGTGAGCTGTGGAAGGGAAATGGGGGTAAGAGTGGGGAGAAAGAATGGAAAACAAGAGGAGGAGAGGAAGGTAGTTGCATGTGTGAGAACTATATGTTAATAATATTGCATGCGGATTGATTCAGAAGTGCAGATATACGCCTATACCTAAATTCACCCATTACACTTCCATGAAATATTTTTTTTTTGGAAAGTGGCATCCGTGAAAGTCATCAGCAAAAATAGATTCAGTTTCTCAACCTTACCTGAATCCAGAGTAGAGACAAGAAAATGTCACTTTACATTAACTTTTCACACAGTCTTTCTCTGTATAAAATATGTCCCGGTAGAGTCAGCGCTTTCTATTTTAAAAAGGGAAGGATTTAACTATTCTTTCTATGCTGGAAATTGGACAGGGAGGGCTATGCAGGATGTGGAGGCACCCAATAATGAGGATGGAAATAAAAGAAGGAACGGGGCTAATTATGTGATCCAAGGACTACATTTCCTCTCTATACAAATCGATAGAAAACAGGGCAAAAGACTAGAAATCTTAATGTAGGAAGATGAATGTGATTTAGTAGGCATTACTAAAATTTACTGGAACAAAATGTAGGCATGGAATGAAAGTATGGGAGGAAATCAATTATTCAGAAGGACCAGGCCAGGAAAAAGGAGGAAAAACATGTGAAAAAAATTGCATGCGTGTACTGAGATCAAGAACCTGGATGCTAGGCAAGAGCATTTCAGCAAAAAATACAAAGCTGCAGAAACAGTAAATATATTCTTGCAGGCTATGTTATAGATCTCCAAGTCAGGTAGAAAACCTGGATAATGATCTCCTGGACCAGACTACAGGATGGAGAGTTATTGAAATCTTGGGAGACTTTGACTATCTGGACATCTGTTGGAAAATCAATTTGGTCAAGACGGCAAAGTTCCCAAAATTTCTCCATGGTCTTGACGGTTGTTTCATTTCTCAGAAAAGCTGAGGGAGTTTATTGAACTATGTGATCATTGACCAAATGCACATAAGTTAAAAACAGATTACTCAATTATATTGGATAGGCATTCAATAAAAGCCTATTCATGTCTGCATTAGATAACCTGGGAAAGTTATCGGGTCACAAAATGTCTAATTGTCTTATGATGGTACATTTGACTACAGTTCTTGAATTTTTTTCTGATCTTAATTGTTTAGTAAGTGTTGCGTGATTGCCATATGGCAGCAGTCTGAATAGTTTGTAATTAGAGGGGAGGTTAACTCTTCCCTTCCAAAGTGGTAGAATGAAAATTTCAGAAGCAAGTGCACTACTATCTCAGTTTTAGTAGGCTCTGGCCTTTCACGTTTACAATTCCCTCACACCTGTTTAATTTCTTAGCCCTGTTTCACAGGAGCATTTTCACCTCACCACATCTGGATGGTCTCTCCTGAATGTTGTTGGATCCAATAATGTTCCTTACCAAGAATGGCCATCCATGTATTTGTTCAGAAGGCTAAAAGAGAGAGAAGAGGATTGGCTTTCCTAGAGCGGAGCTTAACCTGTAGGGAATAATTGTTTGAAAACATAAAGCATGACCAGTTCTAAGCACTACAATCAGTGGTGGGTTCCTCCCGGTTCCGCCAAGCTGGTAACGGTGATGATATGATGTCACCGAACCGGTTCTGCCCCCCTGCCCCTCCTGCATTATTCTTACCTTTTATTTTGACCCCACCCCCAATCTATTGCTGCCTCCTGAGTCCCAGCTGATCGGCTAGAGGGGAAAAAACTGTTTAAACTCTTGTCATGGGGCTTCAAAGGGCTTCCCTACAGCTGATCAGTGTTAAAAGAAAACAAATGAGTAGACCGGTGCCTGCAAAAATAAATGGGCAGACCAGTGCCTGCAAAAATAAATCAGTAGATCGGTCCCTGAAAAAATAAATGGGTAGACCAGTGCCTGCAAAAACAAATGAGTAAACTGGTGCCTGCAAAAATAAATGGGTAGACCAGTGCCTGCAAAAATAAATGAGGAGACCGGTCCCTGCATAAATAAATGGGTAGACCAGTGCCTGCAAAAACAAATGAGTAGACCAGTGCCTGCAAAAATAAATGGGTAGACTGGTACAGCTCTGCAAGCAGTTAAAAGCCTGGTAGACCAGTACCTCTGCTAAATCCTAAAGAATTGTCACATGCCACCATCAAGCCATGTCCACAAAATAAGCCATGCCCACAGAACCGGTAGTAAAAAAGTTTAGAACCCACCCCTGACTACAATGTACATTTTAGAAAGTACATTGACAAATTAGAGAGAATGGCTAGCGGGGAATAAGCAAAATGGTAAAGGGTCTGTAATTTAGGATGGTGAATTGAAGGATGACTGCAGGGAGATGTGACAGCTCTCTTCAATATCTAAAGGGTTGTCATTAAGAAGCTGGGGCAGAATTGTTCAAAATTGTTTCAGAAGTTAGAAAAATGAACAACAGGTTAAATTACAAAGTTGTAGATTTTAGCTGGGCATCAGTAAACATATACTAATAGTAGGAACTGTTAAATTGTGGAGTAGAGTGCCGTGGGAGATGGTGGATTCTCCTAGCTGGACTTGTTTAAACAGAAGCAGGGCAATCATCTGTTGGGGGATGCTGTAGTACCGGATTCCTGTATTGCCTGAGGTTTGAATTTGATGATCTCCAGGTGTCCTTCTAAGTCTTCATTCTATGGTTGTCGAAGGAATGATAAAAGAATGGTATGTGAAGGTTTCAGAATGGCAGCCAGTGGATTATCAAATCAATAGGCTGGATAGGCGTGCCGTATTTGGAATGAAAAATATCCAGATGACCACTAGATGGCAGTAAAGAGATACAATTATTTTGTATCGCTTTTGAATGTTTTCTCTCTGGCTCTGGGAAACCCATATAATAGATAGTCAAGTGCTAGGGAACCTCTATTAAGATGGCTGTCTAAGTACTACTTTGTCATTGGCTCATCTGATTCAATAAATGGCAAAGGTGTTTCCATGGAAGAACTGCTGATTTACTTTTGAACCAATCAAAAGTATGTGTGGCAGATGACTTTTTCTGTAGCAGAGGTTCGTATTGAATTAAATGTGGCTCTAACAAAGACCTTCTACGCAGAAGTTTTAGATTATTACCTCTCTTCTCCTGATTTTTCTTCTGAAGAGAAATGCTTTCTTTCAAGCCAGAGCAAATGATGAAACATTTAATGTCACTTTTAGTCACAGTTCTTTGGCAAGAGTATAAAGTGGTAGTTGCAGCTGAACGTCTTGGTTCACAGACAGCTCTGGCATTCAGAGGGGGAATTGTTATAGGTGTGTGCGTGTTTGTGTGTCTGTGTGTAGATTTGTGCTGAAATTCCACTTCGAAGCTGTCCTAGCAGCCTCTTTTTTTCAGTGCAGTAGCTTTCTATAAAATAAGAACTACCATGTTTCCCCGAAAATAAGACCGGGTCTTATATTAATTTTTGCTCCAAAAGACACATTGGGGCTTTTCTGGTTAGGTCTTGCTAAATGCATCCATCTGGCTGACAATCTTAACTGGGGCTTATTTTGGGGTAGGGTTTATATTACAAGCATCCTGAAAAACCATGCTAGGACTTATTTTCCAATTGGGTCTTTTTTTCGGGGAAACAGGGTAGCATTACCATTGCAATACATTTCAAAATAGATTTTGTGGTGTAATGTGATGGACCCTCATGAGTACATCTAAGGAAATTGTTGGAAAAGTTTTTAGTTTAGGTTGTAGAGGTCAATAAGATCCTGGAATGTCCCAGAAGCTACAATTAAGCCAGATTTCTTTTATCAAGAAAAACTTTGTTTATTTAAAACCAATAAACTATTTACATTTTAAATCACAGAACACTGTCTCTTGGTCTTTATTTATTTCTGAGGTAAATGTGCCTAGAGCAGCTGTAAGTCTGTCAGGTCAGTATCTATCTCTCCTCTTCTTCTCCTGCTCCTCTTTTTCTCCTGTGCTCTTTTTCTCCCGGGCTCTTTTTCTCCTATATGTGTGACTAAAGGGGGTCATATTTATAGAGAGGCTAAACCACTCCCCCTTCAGTCCCTTAAACAAAATGGAGGGAAAGTATAAAACACAAAACCATCCTTCCAGTATAGACAGTGTAGTTCAATTTTAGATTATTATCTGACAGAAATGAACAGATTTTCAAGAGATCTCAAAGAAATGTGTGACATTTCTTGGAGGAGTTATGTATATTCCTAGATTGACATAGAGATTAATTAAAGGACTCATTCAAACTCCCCCCCCCCTTACTGAAAAGTTTTTGCTTTGGTTTAGCAAATTGCATGAAATGAATTATTATGTTTGTAATCCATGGGTTAAGACTTAGCATGTTGAGTGAACCAGTGGTGAAATCCAAATTTTTTACTACTGGTTCTGTGGGTGTGGCATGGTGGGCGTGGTGTGGCTTGGTGGGCGTGGCAGGGGAAGGATACTGCAAAATCCCCATTCCCTCCCCACTCCTGGGGGAAGGATATTGCAAAATCTCCATTCCCACCCCACTCTGGGGCCAGCCAGAGATGGTATTTGCCGGTTCTCCGAACTACTCAAAATTTCTGCTACTGGTTCTCCGAACTGCTCAAAATTTCCACTACCTGTCAGAACCTGCTGGATTTCACCCCTGGAGTGAACCCAGCTAACAATGATTTAATCAAACTTCATTAAATAAATCATGACTTACTGTGATCTCAAAATCCAGGCCCATATTTGAAAACCTATCACACTCACCTAATCCATAGTACAGGTTTTCCAGATTGGGTGTTTTCCACATGTTACCTGCAGAATTCCTAGCTAGAATTCTTACAATCCCAGTGGATCCAGGAGACCCACCTCACGCCCTACAGATTTTCCCATTCCAGGGGTGGTATTCACTTACCTTCGCTACCGGTTCACAAATGTGAGTGCACATATGAGCAGGGCCTTCCGCGCATGTGCAGTTCGTCAAAAACAGGATGTGATAACATCCGGGCAGGTAGGTGGAGCCTCCTGCAGCCACCCCTACCAGTTTGCCTGAGCCGGGTAGAACCGGCTAAATACCATCACTGCAGAGGTGGGTTTCAGCAGGTTCTGACCAGTTCTGGAGAACTGGTACTGGAAATTTTGAGTTTGGAGAACTGGTAGTAAAAATTCTGACTGGCCCCGCCCCCATTTCTTTTCTGCCTCCCAAGTCCCAGCTGATCAGGAGGAAATGCGGATTTTGCAGTAACCTTCTCCTAGATTGGGGAGGGAATGGAGATTTTACAGTATCCTTCCCCTGCCACGCCCACCAAGCCTCGCCCACCAAGCCATGCCACGGCCACCATGCCATACCCACAGAACTGATAGTAAAACTTTTTGAAACCCACCACAGCACCACTGCACCATTCCTAACATATTTGTTTGTTACACTGCTTTAGTCTGACTTCCACATCTCCTCAGGAGTTGTTTTAGCAAACCATAGCATATTCTCAATTGTATCCAATTCTCACTTTATCCAAAACTTTGCAAGAAAGAGAAGTGACAATCTTTTTTTTCCTCTCAGCCTGCTATTGAATATTTCCAAGGTCATTATGGGACGAATGATTCTTCCTCAATCTTTTGGGTTGCAAATTTTTATGCTAACAACTCTGCATAGCCCTTGCTGGTTCTATTTTATTTTAGCATTCATTTTCTTTCAGTCACTCGTCTTCACTGAAATTGATGGGGATTTAGGCAAGTGATCCATGTGTTTCATTTCGGGTATGGATGAGCTACCTCATTTTTATGTCCTTCAGGAGAGATTTACAGTACAGCTTAAAGTTTTAGATTATTGTGTAACAGGAAAAAATATGTATACGGAAAAAGCTTTTCTATGAATTCTTTGCACTTGTAATCATGTGTGCCACAGATTTTATGTCTGAAAGTCACAGTTCTTGCCAATCATTGTGCTGCAAGATAGAATAATGCTATATACAATAATTCTGAGGTAAAAGATGCAACTCTTCCCCACTATAAAAATGGGGGACATATAAACAATTGTCATCAATCATATTGATGATAAGGATTATTTATTATTTATATATTTAAAATATTCATATAACTGAACTTCTGAAGAAACATCCAGTACTTTAGAAATTATGTGTTCAGGGATAAGTGCCTTCAAGTGGAGAAAAAGCAAATCTTTAGAAATGTACTTTTTCACACAGTTTATGGAAGAATCAGTCTCCTAGGCGTAGTAGTGATTGTAATAAGTAGACTAGCTTTCTTCATGCTGATGCTTAATAGATCTCTTGGACCAACTCTCATAATCTACAGTCAACATACTCAATGGCCGCTGTAGCCAAAGAACATATACCGTATTTTTCGGAGTATAAGATGCACCGGAGTATAAAATGCAGCTTAGTTTTTGGGGAGGAAAATGGGGGGGGGGGGGAAATCTGCTTACTAGGTATTCATCTGGCTAGCGTCCTTAGTCTGGTCAACTTCAGCATATTAGTTTGCTGGTTTTTTATCCCCTGCTTTTTATCCCCTGCTTGGGGATAAAAAACAGCTTCTAAGGCACAGCTGAGAGGAAGCAGCAATGAGAAAAGCAGGCAAAGCACGGGGAGATCACTTCACTCAGCTAGCCTCTAGTTAGGGCTGAAAAGAAGCTTCTAAAGAACAGCTGAGAGTCGGAGCAAAGCATGGAGATTACTTCACCTGCTAGCACCTCGTTAAAGAACAGCGGAGAGTCAAGGGAGCAGGCAAAGCTGGGAAGATCGCTTGCTAGTGCCTCATTAGTGCCTTACTAGGGCTGAAAAAAAGCTTCGAAAAAGCTACATTCGGAGTATAAGACAACCCAAATTTTCAGCCTCTTTTAGGGGGAAAAAAAGATGCGTCTTATACTCCAAAAAATATGGTATTTGTCATATTTGGATAATATGCATCTGCTGCAGGGGTGAAATGTAAAATGTGTTACTACCGGTTCTGTGGGCGTCGCTTGGAGGGGGGAATGTGACTGGGTGGGCATGGCCAACTTCTTCTTTTTTTAACTTTTCAAAGCATTTTTTCTAATGCTTTGAAAAGCTTCTGGCGACCAGGCAACTCAGCTGGGATCGTCAGAAAAGCTTTTTAAAAAATGCTTTGAAAAGCTTCTCTGAAGATCAAGCAACTCAGCTGGGATCGTCAGAGACTTTTCAAAGCATTTTTTAATCACCTCTTCAGCCAAGAGGTTGAAGAAAAAAATGCTTTGAAAAGCCTCTGAGGATCCCAGCTGAGCCGCGTGATCATCAAAGGCTTTTTTAAAAAAAACTTTTAAAAGCATTTTTTCATCAGAAGAGGTTGTAGAAAAAATGCTTTTAAAAGTAAAAAAAAAAGCCTCTGATGATCGTGCGACTCAGCTGAGCATGGGGGGGGGGGGGCACAGGGATTTTTGCTACCAGTTCTCCGAACCACCCGCCACCATCACTACCAGATCGGACGATCCGGTCCGAACCGGGAACATTTCACCCCAATCTGCTGTCTATGCTGTTCCTGTAGAAAGTCATTAGTAGTCAATAACTTCAAGACTACATGTATACTAATTCTGCACCTCACCTCATTGCACAAAAGAATGAGAAGACAACCTGTAATTATTTCACTTTGGGTCTCAAAAGATGGATAATCACTGGAAATCCACCAACGGACCAGACAAAGACTGCATCGTCTTATAAGTAGCCTGTCCTGAGCTACCAGAGATCCTGGAGCAACAAAAAATAAAACAAAAAATATTTCACTGTCACGCTGTAATAAAGAAACTGCATAATGCAAGCAAATAAATACAAACTGTTAAGGCTTCCTTCCACATGTTTATTTTGTGGGACATTGGCAAAAAAATAAAAATCCGATTGATTGCTACGAAGGCAACTTAGTTGCCAAGACTCCATTCTGCTGTTGCATTAAAAAGCTTCTTGAAGATGGGAGAGTGAAAGGATGGTATGTTGAGATTTCTCTAACCAGGCACTTTCCACAATAAATTTAATCATGATTGCATATTTTTGCAAGGCCTAGAGATACCGTAGGGGGATGGAAGGTATAAATAATTTTAATATTTTAAATAATTCCTACAGGTAAGTATCAGGAATAGATTTTTGAAGCTCTGGGATTATGAAGTATGGTACCTAAGGAGGAGGAGGAGGTGGTGTGATGGACTATATTGAAGTGGCAGTCTCCCAAAAAGGAGGAAGCGCATTCCAAGGAGCGTGGGTGAGACAAGAGAAAGCACAGCCTGGAGCTGGATAGGAGACAGAGGGAGAAAGTCAGATTAGCCAACTCCGTAGAATTTCCCAGAGAATATCAATTGGAGTGAGAGTAGTAAAGGTTTGGTCTGGCAAGATTCTGTCTATTGGAGGTAAGCAAATAAAGAGCTGGACTTTGTCACTCTTCTGCCGGGTCTGACATCAATCTTGTTAGACTCAAGGCCATCACTAGCAGACGCAGAAAAAGATCACAAGATATTTAGAACACAACGATATGATATATAGCTATATCATCCTGATTGATGTACTGTTAGCTAAATCTGAATGAAATACCAGCCACTTACTCAGGATTTAAATTTAGGATAGAATACTGTGTACCTATTTAGAGAGCCCCTTGTTAACCATTTCCAAAGAAAGACTAGGTTAATAGAAAAATGCAGTGTGAAGAGAGTCCAGTACACACACAATTTATCCCTTTAAACAGAAACAAAGAGAAAGAGACTTCTTGTATATACTGTTTTCAGAAACAGTTTTGATACTTTAAATGGAATGCAACTTCCTATGACTGTTCTCAGAAAATATGATCCATCTGCATTTCCCTACAAATAGGCTATATGCGGACATGTTATTTGAACAATTTTCAAGAGCATCAAAAATGAATTGTTACAAGCCCTGAACAATTCAAATCCTACTTCTGAGACATATCACATTTGCAATATTTTATGGATGATTTGGGAGCTTCTCCAATTTTACCTTTTAAGGAGACATATGAATGAGGCTACTTCTGTGGTGTTCATTTGCATTGCTATTGCGGAGAACTTTCTTTGCCATCATTTTGGCCAATACCTGTTTTACATCTTAACCCAAGAGTAGAGAATATAAGGCTTTTCAGACACATAACTCCCAACAACCCCAGCCTAATAAGTAATATTTAGGGATGATAGGAGAATCAGATTTCATATCCACATCCTATGTAACCTAGACAAATGTATTCCACAACATGCTACCTATCATTTGCAGTCTCCTCCCACTTTGAATTTTGTCTTTGCCTTTGAAATAAGAAAGGACATATATAAGACCTGGAAAGAGAATAGATCCTTGAGGTAGCATAGATAAGAATAGTGCAGAACTATACAGATTATGTCAGAAAAACTAGAGTTTAGAATTAACTGAGGTTGGCAGAGGAAGCTAACAAAAAGAGTTCTTTATTATTTCTGTTCAAAACAAAAACAGTAGAAAAAAAATCAATATACCATCAGATCGGTAAAGACTCAAAATGCTAACAGATAAGAAAGAAAAGGCAGGGCAACTCAATTTCTTTTTTGGTTCAGACTTATCCCTTAAGAGTATATGGGTTCCCCCAAGAAATATTACTAGAACATTGTGAAAAGCAGAATGAAAGAGTAGGAATTGAATTTTGTCTTTGCATTTGAAATAAGAAAGGGCATATATAAGACCTGGAAAGAAAATAGATCCCTGAGCCATTGGTAGAAACATGGTCAGAGAAAGCATTATTTTTATATAATTATAAAATAACGGATTGAACATTTAAATGTTCTCTTTAAAAAAAAACATTCCAGAGGACTGGAGAAGTGACTTATGATTACAGGAGTACAAATATTAACTCAATTTTCTAGAAAGAAGAAAAGGACGATACAACAGCCAGTTTTACCGGGTGTATCTGGGAAGATTTTAGAACAGATCATAAAGAGATTGATCTGTAAGCATCCTGAAAACAGTTACAAGAAATCATCAGGGATTTGTCAAGAACATATCTTGACAGATTAACCCTCTGCATCCTTCTTTCTCTCTGGCATTTTAACTTCCTTAGTAAATCATGGGAATGCTGTAAATATATTTTTCTTTCAACAAAGCATTTGTCAAAGTTTTCCGACAACATTCTAATTTGCAAGTTAGTTAAATGTGGGCTGGATGGCCTGATGTTTAAGCTGATGACTGACTTGAAAATCAATTGGGAAGAAGATGGATTGAGATAATTCTTAGTATAATTCTGGGTCCTTTACTTTTCAATATTCAGTAGATGATGTGATATAAGTCATTTGTTAAGATAATCAGCTATAGAAATCAAGTAAATAATAAATAAATAAGATTTTTTTAATATAAATGTTCAGGGCAGTGGTGGATGCTACCAGTTTGCCCCAGTTCAGGTGAACTGGTAGCGGCAGTGGCAGGAGGCTCCGCCCACCTGCCTGGACGTCATCAAAAATGCTCTGTGCATGCGCAGAAGTGCCACATGCTCACAAAGTGAGTGAGCGCACCCGTGCGCTCCCAATAGCGAAGAAAATTGAAACCCACTACTGGTTCAGGGTGAAACAAGGATGGGATAGCTGAAACTTTAGACGATAGAAATAAAATTAAAAACCATCTTGCTAGAATAACAGGTTGAAAATAACAAAATGAAATTTAACAGCAAATTGTGAAATACTTTACTAATAAAAATCAAACGCATGGCTCTAGGAAGAGGGATACATGAATTGGTATACTGTCTATACTGCATACTGTGTCTGTTAAAAAATGATAAATGCATTTCTGTGCTGAATCAAGAAATCTATAATGATCACATCAGTGGAGTAACATTTCTATTTTATTCTGCCTTGGTCAAGTGCTTATATCAAGGCCGCCACATTTTAAGAATGAATCAGACCCGAACAAGTTCAAAGAAAGGCAATGAGGATGTGGAATAGAGGTTTTTGAAGCTCAGTCCTACGAGCTGAGATTTAAGGAGATGAGATGTTTAGCCTTGAAAATACGGAGAGGGGAAATATGGTAGCACTCTTCAACTGAAGTACAGAATAAACGTTATATAATGGAAGGTTAAAAAAAACCCTGTTCCTCATTGTTCCAAAGAGCAGGATACAGAATGATGGATTTGACTTACTAAACTCAGAATCTGATTAAATAACAGAAAGAAAAGCCATAACGTTTTTACAATGGAAACAGTTGTCTGGAGAATTGATAGACTCCTCTACTTTCAATGTCTTCGAATAGCTGGTTATCTCTCAGGGACACCTTAATTTGGATCCCTATCAGTATAGGGAGTTGAAATGGCTGTTTTCAATTTTATGAATTTGGACACATTATGTGAAGGCATAGTTCTGAGTGGTGCAGTGGCCTAGAAGTGGAGCTGTCACCTCACAATCAGGAGGCTGTGAGTTCAATCCTAGGTAGAGATAGATAGTTCTCTGCTGAATATAACTCCGCATTGGTGACAGGAAGGGCATCTGGCCAGTAAATACTCAGCTCCATTCAGTTGCCCAAATTCCACCCCGCAAGGGATTATGTGGTCATTAAAAGGAGATAATGATGTGAAAACATACACATACAGGGCTGTAAATGTTGGCACCCCTGTTGGCACACATTTGTCATTGTGTGACATTATGTCCAATTTGCTTTTTTCCCTCCTTTTTTTGGTTTTGTTCCAATACACACAAAGGGAATAAACATGTGTATAGCAAAACATGTGTTACTGCAATACTTTTCTGTGAGAAATACTTCATTTTCTGGAAAAATTTCAGGGGTGCCAACATTTACGGCCATGACTGTAGCTCTCTGATGACCAGTCGCAAGGTGGATTGATTTATATCCAGTAGCTATGGGTATATCATCAGAACACCAGATTAGAGGCAGATCATCATGGGCACTTTTTTATATAGTCACTAAAAGTCAACACCAACTTGACTGAACATAATCAACTAATGTTATGATTCCATCATTATATAAAATAACTCTCTTGACTTTTATCTGTTTCCATTTAAACAGAGAGGTCTCTAATTTATTATTCTGATTATTCAAGCTTTAAATTTGTGTGCAAAAAACCCCCCCATGTGCTGGTTCATTTCTTTTATATCATGAGCATATAGCCCCAAATAGGTTGCTGCTTACAGTGTAGTTTTTCCTGCTCTCACCTGATGCCTCTGAAGTCAGAGGAGACCTCTTTCAATTGGATAAATGAATAGGCAAATGTTTATTTTCTAATCTGCATGGAGCAAAGTAAATTGGAAATATATAAAAAAGAATTAGCATCTATGAAATGAATTATGAAATAACAAAGACCATTAGCAGCCGAGCATCAGCGGACTGGATATCAGGTGTAGTATGTAGGTTTCTGTAGCAGTGAGTGCTCGGCATAAGGAACAACTTCTCTTGAAGGACACAATATTGTACGAAAAGAAGAGGCTGATCTGGAAGGCAGGGTTAAAGGTGTCAGTTTAGAGTTATTGCATTGTCAGAAAAGACCTAAATCCAGTCCAGTCCCCCATGAATTCTGTTGGCCCTTATCTACTGCTAATTTAGCTTCCACTGTTAGTTGACTAGATTCTTGTATTAGAGGTAGCAATAAGAAACTCTTCTGTACTCTGAACTCAACAAATGTTCCTTGTTATTTGCACTTGACATCAAGAAAAATTGAATGTAATAAATCATTCTAATAAAGATAAATCAGGAATTTAGAAAGGTGGTGGCATTGCCTGTGAACAATTGTAAAACCCTTCTGTGTTCAGATTTTACCTTCCCTCTTGCTCTCTGTCTTTTTCTAAGCTTAGAGGACAAAGTAAAAAATGGCTATTACATTATTTTATTTATGTCTATTTATTTATTTATCAAATTTATATTGCCATCCATCTCACCAAAGGTCACATTAATGCAGCCTGAGCTAATAACTCATGGTTCTGGAGTTTACTACTAAAATAAATATGGCAAATGACCTAGTATTCTGCTTCACAACAATTTATTTGAGTAATAGAAAGTCATGGTTCAAATATATCTGTTCTTCCTACATCTGCTCCAAGTAGGACAGAAGTCTAAGAGGGATACTTCTGGTGCTCTTCATGCTTGCAACTGAGCTCTGTTTTACTTGTGGTTCCTGGATTGATCTGGCAAATGCGGCTGCTTAGATTCTATGGACTGAAGCAGCATGAAAGTCCAAATAAAGTAATCAATGAATAGCCACATACGCTATATGTTTCAGTTAGAACATTGGCGTTTGGAGAGAGGGGAAGGAGAATAAAATTCTTCAACCTCTCTAACATCTAGTCAGCATGATCTCTGTCTTACTAAATGCATAAGTGCAATCCAATTCTTGGCCATAAATGTAATAGAAGTTCTTACATTTTTATGGCTTCCCCATAAGCAGGGTGTGATGCTAGATATCAATAGCACTTAAGACTTATATACCGCTTCACAGTGCCTTACAGCTCTCTCTAAGTTGTTTACAGAGTCAGCATATTGCCCCCAACAATCTGGCTCCTCATTTTACCAACTTCGGATGGATGGAAGGCTGAGTCCACCTTGAGCCTGGTGAGATTCAATCTGCCAAATTGCAGGCATCCGGCAGTCAGCAGAAGTAGCCTGCAGTACTGCATTCTAACCACTGCACCACCGCGGTTCCTAGATACTAGAACTTGGAGGTTACTCAGTGAAAATGAATGAATAAATAGCAATTTTCACAATGTTATTTTCACATTATTAACCCTAAAGGCCTGTGAAAAGAAATGCCATTTCACATTATTTAGGGTTAAAATATGATGTTTAATTTTCACATTAATGAGGGTCACTGCTTTATGCAGCTTGAAAAGTTAGTGAATTTAAACATTTTCATGAAAGATGATAATGATTATTTATTGGGAACACTTAAGAATATAACTAACTGGAATCTCTGTGCACCAAGGTAATCTTCCAGTGAATACTAGATTTAAAAGTGGAGCTTAGAAAGTAATATTGTAGGAAATAGCTCATCATTGTGTCTGTATCTTGGCTATGTAAGGGAGGTACTGGGCCACTTAATATCAATTATTGCAGTATCATTCTTCAACATCACATGTCCTTAAGTCCTCCTTATGACTTCCTGTTGGCAACATTGCACACAAGATGTTGAACAGTTTATTTTTTGAACCAAAATAATGTAACAATAAGAAAAGAATAATTTTGAAAATCCGATTTCACTGTACGGCCAGTATTCATTTTTGAAATATTTACTGCCAAGTAATTCTTGTATTCTAAAAGGATTCAAATAATTTGCTATACAGCAAGCAGTTTTCAAGTGCAATGGGTTTAAAAATAAATTCAGAAACAGCATTTTGTAAAGTGCTTTTTATTCAGTTTTGTCAATTGCCTAATGAAGTATTCTCATGCAAGCTCAGCTAACCTAGGAAAACCTTTTTATTCAGTACATATGGACAAGCATCAACATTGCTAATGTGACTAAGTACACACAGATTCTAAAACTGAGCTTGGTTTGCTTTCCAAGCAAGTTGGAATAATTTGGTAAATTAACATTAGTTCCTCAGCTCACCATTTTTGTTAATATTTTCCATGTTGTTCTCCCTTCTGCCTTTTGACTTTATTGCTGAACAAAGTCCAGTGAAATTTAACTGAGTTCATTTCTTATTGGATTCAGTGGAAGATAATCAGCGTAATATTGTTTCATTAAAGGCAAAGAGAGTTAATATCCTATATTTCTGGGAGCAAAGTCCATTAAACTTAATGGGACATTTCTCAGTAGACATGAAGAGAATTGAACTGTTAATGTGTACTCCCATGCACCCTTTTTTCCGGTTGTATTCAACAATGCATGTTTCAATTTTGGTTGGATTCTGCTCTTTCTTATTGGTTTTCAAGAAACAAAATGTGCATGTTACGAGGCCTGAAAACTTTCAAGGCAAATGTACTCTGGGAAAACAAAAAATAAAGAGAATAACTCACAAATGGTGAGGGAACTATAGTGCATTTTGATCATTTAGTTCAATCGAGTACTTGTATTTCAATATTTCTTGGGGGGAAAGGGTATAATGCTTAAAAGCTAGAAAACCTCAAATATACTTACTATATCATAGAACAACAACTTTGTTACAGTAAAATAGTAGGTGAAAAAATAATTTTAGAAATATTTGTCTTATTCTTAGAGCACTCCAGGTGCATAATCTCTAAATTCATTACAGTGGTTAAAGCATAACACTGAAATAGTGCAGTAGGAAGAGAATCTTACAGCGTGTTTTCAAAGAGTAGATAAGTGTTCATCAGTTGGCTGCAGTTCTAAGTGATGACTTCCATATATCAGTGGAAATGTAAGTACAGATTTCATTTACACTATGTCGTCTTAAAAAGTTGCTTTTCATTTTACTTCCTCAACGGTGACTTGCATATGAGGTAATCCTTAATAAGTATAAAGAAAAATAAAAGTACAGGTATGTAACTTCCAAAGATGTAGAACGAGTTGAGATATACATGGATTTTAAGCAAATTAAGTTCACCCATGTTTCCTGGTACAAATGTAGATAATTATTTCTTTCAAAATTCTGATAGGTAACAGGATTTTTAAAAACACATATTCCACAAATTAGAGATACATAAATTTTTAAGCAATTCGTCAAAGAAAATTAAAGATTTGCTTTGGTCAGTTCAAGTGTACAAATTAATGATCGTCATGCTGACAGCTTTTCCTAATCAGCTCATGTTAACTAGGGGTGGTCTATCCTGATTTGTTCTTTTTGAGATGACAAAACTACTCCGTTGTTTCAGCTCAGCAAATCTAAATATCTGCTTTCATCTTTCAGCAAGGTTTCCTTGCCTTCATCCTGATAAATTGTAATATGGTAATCTGTGAAGTCTTCAGAACATGGACCATCAACATTTTCAATTGGTGCTGTAGAGCCAAACAGACCAATTCTGTCATTTCCCGGTAAAAACACTTTTGCCGCTTGATCACCTGAAACAGCACCTAATGTTTTGACATATTTCATTGATTTCTTACCGCCTGGTAATTTGCCTTCAAAAGGAAATTCTGCAACGTTCACTTCCTTTAAAATGATGCATTGTTTTTCACAATGGACATCTTTATTTTTCTGCCCAATAAGACTATCTGAGGTAATGAAATTCTCTCCTTTGATGCTTTCTTCAACATCTGTGAGACTGAAAACCTCTGTGGAATAGCTTACTTCAGAGTCAGTTAGGCAGAGCACCTCTGAATTTACATCACATCTTTTGAGACTTTCAAATGTGGATTTGGAGGCAGGAGGACCGTTTCCCTGACCCACTTCTGTAAATGGACCATCTTCCAACGATGTTACCTGACTACAGAGTTTGTGATGTGGAAAAGTAGTTTGAAAGCCATTATTATCATTGTTATTGTTGTTATTATTGTTCAGAATACTGTTTTGATTACTCTGCCATTCAGCGTCATTATCATCGTCAGTGTTTGTAACTGGTATAACTTCGGTGACATTAGCTTCAGTATTTTTTCCATCTTTCCCCTTGTTAGCAATTTGCACAACCACCTTATTGTATTCCTTTGCATTCCGTTCACTTGCTTTTTCCTTTTCTGAATCATCAGCCACATCTGCTCTCCTTTGTATGATTCCATTCTCATCACTGCATGTCTTTGCTGTAATAATATTAATAGGTTCATCTTCCCTAGGCACAGGAATGGCAGAGGAATGGTTGTCTGAATGTAAGTCAATATTTTCATTTTTCTTTTGTCTGTTTGTCTCCCAAAGATGGCTATTACCATTTGTGAGCTGTGGTTGGCTTGTATCACCCACAGAAAGAGCCGTATTAATTCTGTCAGTCTCATATTCAGAAATTTCAGGGGGCCATTTTGGTTTATTTACTGTAACCACGTCAATTGAGAGTGAATTTTTGAGAGTTTCTGTAGAAGGAGGCCACATAATGTTTAATTTGCCCCTCTCTGTATTCTGTTTTAAATTATCGTTCATAGTTTCACAATGGACTTGTGGATTGCCAGGAGACAACATATGAACAGTTGTTTTATTCACTTTTGATATGGATTTATGAACTTCTTTAGCAGGAGCACAACTATTAGGGCCTTTCTGATTTTTGGAAATCCATAATTCTTTATGTTGCTTGTGTCCGAAGCCTTCATCGTAATTTCCTTTGGATTTGAAAAGTTGCTTAAAATGTGGTTTGCAATATATTTTACCATGGAGAGAAGCATAATTTCCTAAGCTGTCAAATCAAAGAAAAATGTTTTATAGTATTTTTCAATCATAAACAGTCCAAGAATGTTTTAGCTGTAATTAATTGTAATTTTACTATCCATAAATATAACACTCTCTCACTCTCTCTCTCTCTCTCTCTCTCTCTCTCTCTCTCTCTCTCTCTCTCTCTCTCTCTCTCTCTCTCTCTC
>WNWU01000006.1:28011427-28032610 GCA_012654045.1 Ptyas mucosa | reverse complement strand
CTCTCTCTCTCTCTCTCTCTCTCTCTCTCTCTCTCTCTCTCTCTCTCATTATGCAAATAAATTAAATAATATTAAGTTGGATCAATACTTAGTCATACATTGGATTTAAGCCATAATGAATATTTATGGGATTGCTCAGAATATGATTTAATCTAATTCCAAATTGTTCACTTTTAAGATTGGGCTTTAAATGCTTAATTTCACTCTTTGGGAAATAAGTAGCACAGAATAGATCAAAGAAGTCTTTTTCTTAGTGTATTTTAAAGCAAAATATTTTGAAAGTTAGTTAAACATTTGACAGTGTTTGAGGATCAGTTCTGTGTAGCCCCCTGATTTTAACAGAATTGCTACATCCTCAACATTTTCCATTCATTGCTAGAATTAAAAAGAAGTTCCAATAGAAGAGAATATTTGTAGTTGAGGGTTGAACTGTGGGGTGTTTGGTGCTCTCTGAGCTTGGTGGTTTTCTTGCAGATGTTTCATTACTCAACTAGGTAACAACAGTGGATTATGAGCAAACCAGCATGGGGTTTGTTCTTATTTTTAATACTAGGGCTTGCCCTGCCAGTCATAGTGGGAGTTCCTTGATTAGGTTGCTTACTGTTAACTTATTTGCCTGTGTTTGTAGCTCCTTGAGTGGGTATTGTTTACTTCTTGAATGTTGGTCTAGTGCTAATCGTAGTGTTAATCTCTGCTCATCTTTTGAGACAATTATCTGCAATAATCTTCAGTCAGAAACACAATAAAAACTCCTTAATTTCACAACACATGGACAGAATCAACCATAGTGACAAGTGGGAAACTGAGCATTCTAGACCAAGTCAAGTCCAAAAATACCACAGAATTCCTGGAGCCTGGCACTCAGACAAATCAGCCATCAACAGGCACACAGAGATAAACAACATTTATATACCATTCAAAGAGAAATCAACTAACCCTACCAAAGCAGACAAACAAGGTAACATTAAATAATAGCCTAATGAAGAAAGCACCAAGAACACCCCCATCAATATTGATAGGGCAGGTCCCTAGTCTATAAAAATAAGAGCAAACTCCATTCCCTTACAAGCACTGATGATGTTACCTAGTTTGATAATGAAACATCTGGAAAACGCCCCACCAGTCTCAGAGAGCATAAAAAGAAGTTCATATGTCTATTTGATGTGTGAAAAGAGAAGATTTTGTACTTTCTTTGTTAATATTTGTCCGAAATGTCTGTTAAATGTCTTCAGTAATCCTTCCTGAAACATCATTTTTGGTTTAAAAACAACAGGGGATAAATTGATATTCTGCATCTCTACAAAAAATTGCTTTTTCATTTACTATTTCTGCTTTTTTCTCTGAAGGTTCTACATCCAGCGAAGTAATCTGAGGGATATGAAATGCTACCATATTTTTATGTTAGAATGGTCATCTTTGAACCTCTCCATGTTTGTGAGGTAGCTATACCACTTCATTGTTCCTGGGGTTTCTTAAGTTTCTTAGGTCACTGATCAAAGCCACAGAAAATCTGACTTTTTTAGAAGCTTAGTATTATTCTGTCGTCTTCCAAAATTGTGTGACTTTGACATTTATAGTGGATTACTGAGTATGGGATCCAACTGTGATACATCAGTTTCAGCATACGTTCACTATCGGTGCCATTTTTGCAGTCTTTTTTAAATTGATACTTTAATTGGAAGTGATCTTATTCTCTTACTGTATATGGCATCACTAGGTAAACGAAATGGGAGAATAACAAAATGCATTGCAGGTTGTTGTGAGGAAAATAGAAAGCAAAAATTTTGGGGTATATTCACCACCTATTTTATTTTTTTATATACATGTATATATGATAACATATTATTATTATTATTATTATTATTATTATTATTATTATTATTATTATTATTCTCAAGTCCTGATATCTGGTGACTTTTTCAAGTTGTTTCTCGTCGATTCTGCTGTCACCAGGTATGGCAATGTTGACGATCCACACCTTTTTCTTCTCCACAATTGTGATATCCGGGGTATTGTGTTCCAAACCTTTGAATACAGACTGACAAAGTTTTGGAACACAATACCCCGGATATCACGATTGTGGAGAAGAAAAAAGTGTGGATCGTCGACATTGCCATACCTGGTGACAGCAGAATCGACGAGAAACAACTTGAAAAAGTCATCAGATATCAGGACTTGAGAATCGAACTGCAGAGACTCTGGCATAAACCAGTGCAGATGGTTCCAGTGATATTCGGCACACTGGGTGCTGTGCCTAAAGACCTAGGCAAGCACTTAAAAACAATTGGTGCTGACAAGATCACCATTGGTCAGCTGCAGAAGGCCACCTTACTGGGATCTGCTCGCATAATTCGCCGATACATCACACAGTCCTAAATGCTTGGGAAGTGTTCGACTAGTACAGTGATGGCTAACCTTTTTGCCATCGCGTGCCAAAAGCGGGCGGAGCGCAGTGGGATCACATGCACGCGTGCCCACATCCATAATTCTATGTGCCCCACCCCCCCCATGTTCCCCCCCCCCGCTTTTGGCACGTGATGGCACGGTGGGCCTGTTTTTTGCTCTCCCCAGGCTCCAGAGCCTTTCTAGGAGCCTGAGGAGGGCAGAAACGGCCTTCCCCACCCCCCCAGAGGCCCTCCGGAGGCTGGAAACAGTGTGTTTCCTGACTTCTAGTGGGCCCAGAAGGCCCAAAAATCAGCTGGCTGGCGCACGCATGCGTGTCGGAGCTGAGCTTGCGTGCCCACCGATATGGCTCCGCATGCCACCTGTGGCACCCGTGCCATAGGTTCGCCATCACGGGACTAGTAATTTCGGATACGAAATCCAGCATGGTCATCTATGTTAGGATTCTATATGATGTATATAATGTTAGAACCAGTTGTCCAGGCAATATATATATACTGTAACTTTAAACTGTAAATGTTACCTTCTTGCTGAGTCATGCTGTAATGGGATAATGACCAGTTGGGAGTATATTTAAACAAAGTATTGTAACCTGGTCAGTTACTGCTGCTGCTATGAACTGCTACTGCTATTGTGACTGAACTGCTATGAACTGCTATGAGCTGCTATTGTGAAGGAGTTGCTATCTGTTGATGGATCTGCTACCATCGTGGTTTGCTAACCAGAGTGAGTTGTGTGGACTGATTTACTGGACTGATTTATTGGTGAAGACTTGGGATTTGTTTATGACTACGCTACTGCTTTTTCCTATGATAAAGTACACTTTTGCTAAACCAGTCTTCTTATTCATTGCTCTCAACGTTTCCTTGTGCAGTTACTCTGCTGGTTGGTAAAACAACATCAATATCCTTAACAATCTCGTTTGCTGTGTATACTGTCATCATCATCATCATTGCAAAAGGCATCTTTACTTGGAACAGCATCTTGCTTTAATAATATCAAACAACATTTGTCTAGCCCAGATTCTTGGGCAGGACTTGATAGGTGAATAAAAAGGCTAAGTCTGGCTAAATATCTGGCTGACTCTGCAACCAACTATAATAATAATGGAAAGCATATGACTTGCCAATGTTTGGCTGCAGCTTTGCAATGCAAGTACCAGTCAGGGTTTGCATTGTGATATTTTGTCATTTTCACAAGATTGCAGTTTGTATCGAATGTATTAAATGTACCTAGGTAAAATATTTAGTGATAATTAAACTCCTTTAAAAACAGTTTCCTGGTTTCTGCCATTATAAGCTAATGTTATTTATTCTTTTGTTTAAAAAAAAATACTGGATGTTAATTACGGCAAAAACACATTTTAGCCATTTTTTAAAAAAAATGTTAGTAAGATCATTGTGGTACAATATTGTCTAACTTTTAAAAGCGCTTTAGTATAAAGTAAAGCATATTTTAAAACTTTTACCTAGTTCACAAATGAGATTAATGTGGTTCATTTGCTTTTGCTTACAGTGGCTTACTATGAAAAAAAGAAAGCCATTTTTTTTTCCAGTTAACAATGTTCTAAAACAGGGGTGTCAAACTCACAGCCCACGGGCCGGATACGTCTCACGCTGGCCATGCCCACCCCCGTTTTAGTGAAGGGGAAAAAAGTTATGATACGTCACGTGATGACAACGTGACGACGTGAGTTTCATACCCCTGTTCTAAAATAACCAGGTTTGAAATGATATGTGAGTTGGCTGAGGCAATATATTGTTTCAGCTATAGTAATCTATGTCTTACTGAATGTTAGGCCAAAATCCATAGCTTATCAACTGCAGTGGTTGAATCTACGCATCAGACCAAGATAAAACTAAACCAAATTGTCGCTAGGCATGAGGGGTAGATTCTCTCCCAATGTATTCAGAATTGTCCTTTCCCAAATAGACACATGTAATGCTCACTAATGTCATAATAACACAAATCACTTTCATACACTTAGAAAGAAAAAAAGGGAGGGAACATTCATCAGATTAGCTCTAGCCCCTAGAAGCCCTAGTCTTCATCAGAATTGTTCAAATATAATTCTCTTCCAAATACCCATTGTTGTGTATTTACAACTGTATACATGCTGCCTATCAAGAATTATGAAATGAACCGATATAAACAGCAGTATATACTCCCTTGATTGAGGATACTAATATTATGTATATACCGTATATACTCGAGTATAAGCCGAGTTTTTCAGCACATTTTTAATGGTGAAAAAAGCCCCCCTCGGCTTATAATAGAGTGAGGAAAAAAATGCCTTTTTTCCTGCAACCATTTTGGCTCCTAGGAGCTGCAGGGAGGCTTGCTAGGGGCATGAGGGAGGTTACATTAGGTTACATTAGCAAGGCAGTAATTGAAGGAGGTGTCTATCAGAGAACACTACAAAAAAATTTGTACCCCTTTCCTCCAACTAATATATTGATATATGCATACTTTATTTATTTATTTATTTATTTATTTATTTATTTATTTATTTATTTATTTATTTGTCATGTTTATGTAGTATATATTGGAGATGGTGACCCTTTGAGAGCTGCATGCAACAGAATTTCATTTTAATGTATGGCAATTAGGGTACATTCAAAGTGGCAATAAAGTTATTCTAAGTTCTAAGTTCATTTTTCTCTTTTCTTTTTTTCTAATGCAATATTTTCTGTAAGCCTTGTGTAGAACTTCTTTCACTGTTTAACCTCAGTATTTTTAAAAAGCAGGTCATATTTGGCACCTACTTCTTCTGATTCTGTAAACAGAATTAAGTCATTTCCAAGGGAGAAATCGCTTCAATAATTCTTTCCACTTAGATTCTTGTTGTTCCAATTGATATAGTGGCTTTCATCTACTTTGTAATATGAAGAACCCTTTCCCCCTTTAGATAGAGAGATGCCCAGACAAAGCAGAAGTTAAGTGATCCAACACCATCATTCTGGTGATAAAGAGTTCAGTGGCAGCACTAAATATGTTGATTTATTTTCAACATTTCAAGTATCATTCATTCATTCATTCATTCATTCATCTGAACATCAAATCAAGCTTTGACAATATATGAATGTTAATGTTTTAATTGCTTGCTTCATCTTACCTTAATTTACTACTGCAATGGTGGCACCGAAAACATGATTTATGGAAAATCTGCTTGTCGGCAGCTAGGCACTCCATTGGATAAACTCTCTTTTGACAAAGTAGGCATGTTTCCTTTCCCTGAAGTTGCACTTTCTAGAAATAAATGAGACGATGTCAGTGCCATGTACTGTTATATTTTTTTTCTTCAGGCTATGCACAAAAAAAATTCGCAATATCATAAGGAAACCTGAGAACCTTCACTCCCAAATAATTAACCCTTAAGCTTCCTGGGACTCAGATGATATAAATTCTTTGTTTCGACTAATGCCAAACTTTTTATATTTATTTGAAGACGCTTTAATAGTTTCAATAAAGTGAAAGGTAAAAGAGGATACATGAATGACTTCCTTCCTTCCTTCCTTCCTTCCTTCCTTCCTTCCTTCCTTCCTTCCTTTCCATTTCCGTGAAGAAAAACTGGTGCTTCTGCCACAGGCTGCAAAATTCTGCATCCATGGCTTGTGACACTTTCCCATTGAAGCACATCCTCTCCATCTGCCTATTCACAGTGGAAATGCTTCTATTTCGTGGCAAGTTTGATTATGTACAGGAAGAACCCAAAGCAATTTTTAAAGGATTGAATCCACAGTGTTGATCAATAATACAGATTTCCTAAAATGCTATTCACTTTGGGGAACAAGACTGTACTCATGACAACAGCGCTCTTGATCTTTTGTGTGGGTAATGTGATTTCTACCCTGTTTATAAATGAATCTGCAATTTGGGTTTAAAAAAAAAAATCTTTAAGGAAATAGGTTCCTTTTACACTGACCAAGAGTTTTATTCTTCTACTCTCCGTGGCTGAAGCTGCAGATGGTGGATTTTTGAACATAATTGGAGATAATGAAGATGAAGGTTTTTCAACATAATCCAGCACCATTCTACTTTTCAGAGTGCTCACTGCTATTGTTTGTGAGTACTCTTCCAGGAAGAGCCCTGAGCCACAACCACAATTTATTTTTATTTTGTAGCTCTCATGGTCTAGACTGGATTAGACTAGAATTCCCAGTCTCCTGGTTGCTAGCTTGGTACCTTAGCCACTAAATCAAACTGGCTATTCCACTTTCCCACAGTGTCTCAGATTAACATTATGTCATGGGCACTGTGGGAGATTAAAACCAAGAGCCATCTTCACTAAAATCTGGGAGTGGAGTGGGAGGAAACCAATGGTGGGTTTCAAATTTTTTTACTACCGGTTCTGTGGAGGTGTGGCTTGGTGGGTGTGGCTTGGTGGGTGTGGCAGGGGAAGGATATTGCAAAATCCCCATTTCCTCCCAATCAGCTGGGACTCAGGAGGCAGATAATAGATGGGGGCGGGGCCAGTCAGAATTTTTACTACCAGTTCTCCAAACTACTCAAAATTTCTGCTACCGGTTCTCCAGAACTGTTCAGAACCTGCTGAAACCCACCTCTGGAGGAAGCAAAGAAAACCCAGAAGATTCTCAAAGAATTTTTTCCCCAAGCGTGTTTAGGACATACTGTAGAGTTTCAGATATACATTTTTTAAAAAATTCTGGCAAAATTCTCTTCAAACCTGCTTCCCTTGGGCCAATTCACAATTTTCAGAAGATTCTGTGCCCTGCAGGAAGACCTAATGGGCAGGAGAGGAAGGAGGAAGGGGGTGGAATCTTATTTTGTTCCATTTGCAATTCTTGAGAGTCATCTGATTTTTGTTTGTTTGTTTGTTTTTTACAGGTGTAACCTTTCAAATTTACAATGGCACTAAAAAATGACCAATCCTTGCATTTCTAACCATCACAACATAACAGAATAACAGAGTTAGAAGGTACTTTGAAGGCCTTCTAGTCCAACCTCCTATCAAGGAGGAAACCCTATACCATTTCAAGCAAATTGTTGTCCAATCACTTCTTAAAAACCTCCAGTGATGGAGCACCCCCAACTTCTGGAGGCAAGTCATTCCACTGACGTTCTCGCTGTCAGGAAATGTTTCCTTGGTTCTAGGTTGGTTCTCTCCTTGATTAGTTTCCATCAACTGTTTCTTGTCCTGCCTTCAGGTGTTTGGGAGAATAGATTGACTCCCTCTTCTTTCTGGCAGCCCCTTGGATATTGGGCCTGCTACCAGGTCACCCCCTAGTCAGTGGTGAAATCTAAAATTTGTTACTACCGGTTCTGTGGGCGTGGCTTGGTGGGCGGGGTTAATGTGACTTTGGCGAAGAGGTTGTAAAAAAATGCTTTTAAAAGTAAAAAAAAAAAGCCTCTGATTATTGTGTGGCTCAGCTGGGCGGGGGGGGGGGGGGGGGAGAGAGATTTTTGCTACCAGTTCTCCAAACCACCCACCTCCATCGCTATCAGATCAGGCGATCCGGTCCGAACCGGGAGCATTTCACCCCTGCCCCTAGTCCTTCTTTTCATTAAACTAGACATCCTGCAGTCATGTGCTCATCATCTGAGAGCTGAATGCAATGAAATGTAAGTTTAATGTATGCTGATTAGTATGCATTTAAAATGACAATAACTTTTTATTCTAATTCTAATTCTTCTAATTTATCTGCTTCGCGACCAGTTTGTGAGAGAGTTAATACAGAAGCAGAAGTAAAGTCATAAATTGCATAAATTGTTATGTTTTGTTTAGTGATCATGTCTATGGGAAAAAAGGTCATTTGCCTGTCATGGTCACATGACTTTTCGTTTAGCAACTACATCGTTTAACAACCAAATTACTGGTTCCAATTGTGGTTGCTAAGCAAGGCTACCTGTACATGATTAGATTTGACTGCAGTGTCCAGAAATTAAAACATTCCCACAAATATAACTTCTGTTACCTCTGTAATTAAATTATTTTCAATACCCCCAGAACAATTTCAAATGGACTTCGGCCTGCAAATAAAATATTGTACCCACCCAATAAATACAATATATTTCAAATGGTAAATAGCACTTTGGATTGCACCCCGTGTGCAGAGCCTGGAACAATTGTTTCAGGTGTCACACACACACACACACACACACACACACACACACACACCATCCCAGTTTAACAGGCCCTGTTCTAAAAGAAGTGATTCTGTCCTATGAAAATGAACACGTGTTACATAAAATGGCACTTTGTCAAAATATGCGGCGTTTACCCTAAGGGCCTCATGCAGTTCTACAACAGCAACAACAACAACAACCTGTAGTATATATGTTTTTAACTTGAGCAAAGCAACACAATCGCTATAAAACATATTTTGTGAGATATTAGTTCTTTTAATTAAAATTCGGGGAAATTATTTTATCAGCAAAATCGGAATATAGCTTTTACCTTGGGAGAGACCACAATTCACACCCTCAGTATTGGTTAGCCAACATGCTCAGCACATTTAGTAAGCTCATGCTTTTAGAAAGAGATTTCTGGGAGAGAGGAAAGAGAGAAGGGGAAGCAAAGAAGTGTTAGCTGGAGTTGTGTTACTTTCTCCTTCCGACTGCATTTTAATTGTACAGAGTGTTTTATTGCCGTGGTTGCACACGCTAAAAGCTTCCTTCACACATCACATGCTTATTTACCACTGATAAACTCTGCTTCCTCGTGGAAACTACTTCTCACTTCTGCTTCAGTAGCTTCTGACATGGTGTAGCCAAGGCTTTGAAACACTCTCTCGCTTTCCTGCCAAGTCTTCTGAAAGTTCCTTAGAAGATTTTCTGGTGATTCGGGAGCAGCAATATCTAAGATGTGCCCTGAGATGACATCTTCATAGGTCGGAGGGGCCCGTTTGAAGCCAAATCCTGACTGAGTTCCATCAGTGCTCTGTGCGGTGGAGGCTGCGGTTCTAGATTCAATGACCGTGTTCTCAAAAGACTCCATGCCATAGGAGCGTCCTATGGGGGACTTTGCCTCAAAGCAGACCCTGGGTTCACAGGAATGCTCTTTAATGACACGTTGGTTTTGCTTCTTAGAGTTAGTTTCCTTTGATTCTCTTTGATGCTTTTCAGGACATTTTTGGAAGCTATCTTTTCTGTTGTCTGGCTCTTGGGAAGTTTGGCTAAGTCTGTCCTTTCTTGATCTACACCTGACTTCCTTTGACTTGTCACTCATGATACCATTTTCAACATATTTGTTCTTGAATTTTCCCTCACTTAATGTCTGATCATTGAAAGTCTGTAACATTGCATCCGTTTTATATTCATAGTCACTGCCAAATGCTTCAGGTAGCTCTGGCTCCTTCCTTATGTGAATCACCTGGTCAGATGCTTCATACCTATGCCTAAACCCTTTAGGACCAGACTTAGGAACCTCAAAGCTATGTGAAATGGAAATAGAGCCTATACTTTGTTCATGGGGCTCTACTGGAATGCTCCCACCCTTTTGAGAGACGTACATTTGATTTACTTGGGATTCTTCATGTGTCTCTTTGACTTTTGCCACTGCCTCTGCAGTTACACGGGTGTCTTTTGGAAATGGTGCTTTGCAAATGTCAGGTTGACGTGTATCAATCTTGATTTGCCGACGGAGGGTTGCAGGAGATTTAACAATCTCCGACCTTTTCTCCACAATAGGAATTGGAGTAAGTGATCTATTTGGGATTGCCCCCTGAGCTAGTTTTACTGTAGTGTCTTTAAGTTTTGCAAGTTGCTCAGAACGGGAGGGTGACTGATGTATCTTAGATGTTGGCGTAGTAGATTTCGGTGGGGGTGATGGTGGAACCGGAGTGCTTTCTCTTTGGACTGGAGACAATAAATCCCTGAAAGGAGATTCAACACATCTAGATTCAATTGTGATATAAGTGGGTGAAGGCGCTCGCATTCTTAGAGATGGTGAAGAAGTCGTGATTTCTGAAAATCTGTTTGCACTGAGTTTCTGCTTTACTTCTTGGTGTGCCATGATGTCTTTGGACATTTCTTTAGCCATCTGTGAATCTTTTCTGCTGGATCCAACAGTCACTTTAGCTATTTTCTGCGATGATCCTTTAGCGCTGTGAACATTTTTTTTACACTTCAGGGAATTGGTTGAAATCATGGCTGCTTGGATTGCCTCTTCACATGAGTGAAGTATTTGGGAAGCTTGATCTTTAATAACCAACAATTCTTCCCTCATCTTTTCAACACTGTCTTCCCGTGCAATGTAACTTAAGTCTTGCTTCTTTTCTTGTTCTACCAGCCATTCTGGAATAACACTTAAGAACACCTGGAATGTTTTCATTCCATTTTTACTTGGCTCCATCTCAAATTCTTTCATTCTGGACAACAGCTGTTGTATCTCCTCCCGTTTCCTCAACAACTCTAATATGTCTACTGAGTTTTTCTCACTTTTCTGCAGGGATCCTCTTGGTGAACTAGATGGTAGCATTTTTTCTTGCACGGGCTGTTTTTTTGGCTCTGGTGTCTTATGAGGGCTTTTTTTCTGTTCTGAGGTAATTTCCCAGGTATATTCTCCCTGTCCTTGTAGATTATTCTTTTCCTGAGACAGGTTTTTATTCTGAACGTTTGTCTCCAAAACAAAAGTTGATTCTGGTTTGGAATGCACAGTCTGAAATTTGTTATGTATATCGATTATTTTTTGCTTAACCATTTTTTCTGATTTACTGCTAGCCACTTGTTCTTTTCTTTGAATGATTCCTTTCTCTTCTTTGAGGTGAGCAATTGCCCGGCTTTCCTTTCCTTCCATAGCTAAAGAATTTTTTTCTTGTTTCATTTTGTCTTTCTCCGTTTCCTTTCTTTGAACTAACCTCTGTTTCATTTCACTAGATTCTTTATCCCCGATGTCTTGCCTGCCTTCTGCGTACTTAAAAAGTGTTTTTTCCGTGTGGATTTTCCCATCCACTTTCATGCAATTCCCTGCAGCACTTTTCTTGCTTATGTTTTCTTTCTGTTTTTCTTGAACCTGTTGCTTCACAACACCATGGACACTTGATCCCTCCTGCTTTTTATAAGTCATGGAATCCCTGTGGCCTTTAGGTAAGTTATGATCACAGGAGGAAACCTGGATGGTTCTAACTTTGAAAGAGGGGTAAGCGGTTTTATTATTTGACACATGCGACTGTTCCTCATTTTGGTGCTGCTCTTTCTGGCTCATTGCATGTTCTTTGTGGGTCTGTACTTTTTCAGAAGATACACTCTGTTTTGTAAGATGTTGTGATTCATGGACTGCTTTTTTCCTGATGTGTTCTTCCACTGAGCGCTTTGAAACATTTTGAGACTGTTCAGCCATGAATTGTTTTGGTAAGGGCTGTAGGTCATCAGCTTCTGAGTTGGTGACTTGAGGCTTCCTCTGGCATTCAGGCTCAGCCAGTGTAGCTGGAACTTCAGAGGGCAACGACTCTTGCGGAGTGATTTCATCCTGTTTATATGATTTTGGCACGGGCAGGCCACCTTCTGACTCTGCCTGAGCTAATCTTCCCCAGCTTTCACTGTTCATCCTCACCTGGAGTTGACAAACATCCTTAGTTTGTTTTTGTTCCATCTCTTCCTTTTGCAGTTTGTATTTTTCTTCTGCAATCATTAAAGGAGTTTTAAATTTCCGTACATAAGGCTTAGGTGGTGCTTGCGTTGCCTCTGCTGGAAGAGAAGGAGACCTAAAATGTGGAAATGTCTTATTCGACGGCGATACTTCCAGACTGATAGTATCCATAACTGATGTGGCCCTTTTAACTTCCTCATTTTTGGTGCAGACTTTCTTCTCTTTTCTTTCATGACTAAAAGTGTTCTTCGACATTGAACTTTCTGTCCTTTCTTCCACTGTATTTGTCTTATCAATCTCTTTGTGCATCTGAATAATCCTCGGCTGCATTTTTCTTGATGTTTTGCACCGGCTCGCTTCTAATTCTTTCATAAGTTCTGCCTGAAGATGTTTTGTGTTGTATGGGGTCCTGCTCTGAGATTGAACTGTTTTGTCTAGGCTTTTGAAGGAACTTTCTTTTGCCTGAGGGAGAGGTGGGGGAGGCAGATGAGATGTCAATTCAGTGTCACATTTCTCTTCTGCAGTGGGTGGTGGAGGGGGAAAACTCTCATGCTCTGACTTAACCTCTTCATTTGGTGGTGATGGTGGAGAAGGAAATCTCTGTCTATCACAAGGCATCAATAAATGAGGAGGTGGCGGCGGCAAAGGAAAGTCAACTTCAGAAGAAGCCACTGGAAGTGGAGGTGGAGGTGGTGGTGGAGGAGGAGGGGGAGAGGGAGAATCAATTTCTGACCTATCTAAGCCTTTAGGATTCTTGAATGGATTCACAGGATTTTTCACGTGAACCCTCAAATCTTCATTGACACCTTCAGTGTTACATTTTCCTGAGTACTTCAAAATGGATTTCTCGCTGCACTTTTGCTTCCTTTCAGCTTCTTTGAATTGCCTGTGCATTTCCTGTGTGACTCTGACTTTTTGATTGGATTTTACATTCTGCTCTGATGCCATGGAAACCTGAGCTTGGCTTGCCACGACATTGTTTTTCTTCCCTCTGCAAACCTCCTTTGAATGCTGTGATCGCTTTCTGTCTTGTTGCACCTCTTTTGTTTCAAGATGACCAGCCGCTTTGGAAATCAGGCCAGTTGACCGGTTGGTCAGTTGTTCCGTCCCTCTGTAATTGGAGCTCTGGCGATCACATGTTGGCTGGGCCGATTTTGCTTTCGTCTCACCCTGACTTCTCACATCAACATATTTTTCATCTTTATATTCATGAAAGATGCTTTGTTTCTTTCCCGTCATTTGTTTTGCACTCTGCATCTCATTGGTTGAATGGCCCTTCATCAATATTCTGCTTGCCTCTGACTCCTTTGATCTTTCATTCTTCTCAACATTATTGCAAAAACTAGTTTGGTCAATCACATATTGATCTCTATGTCTCTTTGCTGTGACTTTATCCACAGAAGATTTATCTGCTTTTTCAGTGACTTTGTACTGAGATTTAGGTAAGGCCTTCATATTTTTCTTCTCCATCTCATGACTCTTGGTGTTCCATCTCGGATCCAAATGGATTGCTTTGGCATCTTCTGTGAGAAAGCTCTTCTTTTGGGTCATCATTTCCTTCTGAAGAAATGTATTATTGTTTTTCAAGCGTTCAGTTGGATTGACTTTGTTCTGGGCTAATTGTTGAGATGGCTTCAGCAACATTTCCTTACTTTGTTTTACCTGTGCCTCTGTGAATCTTTGGTATTGCCTTAATTTTGTTTCTTCAGAGATATCCAGCAAGCTCTCTACAGCAGTTTGAGTATTGCCTCTGACTACTTCTTTGTCTGTTTCCTTGAAAGATTGCTGAACTGTTTTTAAAGGTTTTAATGTGGATTCAAGGTCATGTTGGACAACCTCTTCTCTCAAGACTTCATTTTTTGTTTGTACTGCTTTCTCCAGAGATTCAATGGTCTGTTTAATATCACCAGGAACGACCTCTGGTTTTTCTGTCTCTCTTGGTTGATAAACTGATTCTTGAAGAGACTTCAAAATTGCATGGATGTCAGCTTTTGCAATTTCTTCTTTCTCCGTAACAGTGGTCTGATTTATAGCCTGACTTAGGGAATTTAAAGTTGTCTTCAAATCACCTTTTATAATTTCTTCTTTGTCTACATAACAAGATGTAACTTGTGGCTCAGTCGTAAAGATTTTAAGGGCATTACAGACATCACCAGGAATTATGTCAGCTTCGTTAACCATCCGCTGTATTTGAGACTTCTTTTTCTTTAGTAATAGTTTAGTGCCTTCAACATCTCCACCCACTATTTCCTCTTCCTCATCTTGATTTTTTCTAGCAAATGTTTCATTTGTCTCTGACTGGAGTAATTTCAAATAGTCCAAAGCTCCAGCTTCTATGCAAGTTGTAAAAAACTGAACGTTGCCCCTTTCTGAATCATCTATTTTAGGTCTTTCTGATATTTCATGATTCATTACAGAAGAGAGAAGACTGTGAATTGTACGCTTTACATCACCGCCTATAACTTCATCTTGTTCAACTTTATTGCTTTCTTTTTTGTGGAAGAGAGAATAGATTGTCATATTAACATCACCCCTTTCACTTTCCTGAATTAAAATCCCACGTTTTACAGAACGATCCTGATTAAACAGTTTTTTAATGGCTCGTTGTATATCACCTCTCACTACCTCTTCTTTTTCAACAAGCACCGCTGTTGAGGTATTCATCAGTTGCTTTTTGGTCAAATCTACATTGCCCTTTTCATCTTCATTTACTTTACTTTCCCTTTCCATAGTATTTGGTTTGGACAGGAGGTTTATCATGATGTTGGCTAAATCTCCTTTAATAATCTCTTCTTTTTGTATCTCAGGAGTTTCCTGATTCATCAACCTATATTTTGCCATTCGGACATCTCCAATTTCATCTGCCTCCAAGATGATCCCATGAGTCTCTACAACTTTCTGTGAATAAAGTTCCTTTAAAGTCTCTTTCACACTTTTCCCAACAATTTCTTCCTTTTCAATTCTACTTTCATTAAATTCATGGAAAGGCGTGGTTTCAAAAAGCCATGTGGTGGTTTTTACATCGGCCTGTGGAATTTCCTCCTTATCTATTTCTGTATCTGTCTCACCATTTTCTTTAATGGCATCTAGAGGCTGGTTTTCAAAGAGCCATACCGCATGCTGAACATCCCCCTCCTGGACTTCTTCCCTCGTTACTGTCTGGATGTCTTTGTATTCCGAATCTTCCCCTCTAATTTCATCAATGGTGCATGTTTCAAATAACCAAGTACATGTTTTAACATTGCCTTGTTGTATTTCGCTGACATTCACTGTTCTTACATACTTGTCTCTCTGGGTTTCTTCAGATTCAAATAATTTCTTGTTGGCTTTCACATCGCCACCCTGGACACTGTTGACTGTGGGGACAATGAACTTCTCCTCATCTGAAATCGTGTCCAATGACTGTGTTTCAAATCGGTATCTAACGGAGCTAACATTTCCTTTCTGGATATCTTCCTGGGTGACTGATTTTATAACATACACGTTTTCAGACTCATTTATTGAGCCTAAAGGCTTAGTTTCAAACAGCCACCGGGTGCCACGTACATCTCCATGGATAACTTCCTCCTTCTTCACTGTAGTCACCTCGTGATAATATCCTTCTTTGTCCTGAATTGCATAAAGTGGCTGGGTTTCAAAAAGCATTTTGTAGCTTTTCACATCCCCCTTTGTTATTTCTTCATGGTTGATGGTTTTCTTCGTATTTTCCTCCATGGCATCTTCATCTTTAATCTGGTCCAGAGAAAACGTCTCAAAGATGAAGCAGCCATTTTTCACATGCCCATCTTGTACATCTGTAACGGTTTGGGCCAAAGAAGTCCTTCCTTCTTTGTCCTCTGAAATTTCACCGAGGGACCGGTTTTCGAAAAGCCAACAGCAACGCAAAACGTCTCCTTTTTGTATATCTTCACTTTGTATGGTTTTAATTTTGTTCAGGACTTCCTCTGAGTCGATACTGAGCGAGTCTAACGGCTGGGTCTCAAATTTATATTTCATGGTAGAGACATCTCCAGGCTGGATATCAATTTCCACAATTCGTGTGAGTTCTTTGTCGTCTTCTTCTCCTTGTATGTTCTCTAGCTTTTCTGTCTCAAAAAGGAAACATGCTGTGCGGACATCACTGCCTTGAATGTCCTCCTGCTCAACCGTGTGCAGCTTAGCTGTTTCTGATTCCACCCCGATTGCGTCAAGAGATTGTGTTTCAAATAGCAAGGTGCATGTTTTCACATCTCCTCTCTGTATTTCGTCAGTGGTTGTTACCGTTGTTTCTTTCTCATACAGAGATTCCATTGGCTGAGTTTCAAACAACCACTTGCACATCCCGACATCCCCTTTGACCACTTCCGTAGCTTCTGTCTGTTGCTTGCTTTCTTCATCTTCTATGTTGCTAAAATATTTAATGGAGTCAAGAGGCTGAGTTTCAAACAGCCATTTTGCTGTCTTCACATCACCCGACTGTACTTCTTTGGAGGTTATCCCTTTGATGATCTCAATTTTCTCAATGCTCTCATCAAACTGGTCGATGGGCCTTGTTTCAAAAAGCCACCTGCAGTTCCTGACATCTCCTCGGATCACCTCTTCTTGACGAATTGTTTTAACTTTATGGTATTTCCCAAGATTATCCTGGATCGCGTATAATGGAGTAGTTTCAAAAATGTCTTTATTCAATTTTACGGCACCTCTTGTTACGCCTTCAACATGGATTTTGTGTAAGTCTTTATGTTTGCTGAACCAGCACGTTTCAAATGCATGCTTACAGCTGCTCACATCTCCCTTGTCAATTTCCTCCAGTTTCACAGTTCTTATGAATTCTTTCCTATCTTCCCTAATCTGTTCAAGAGGTTTCGACTCGAAAATCCATTTCTGATGCTTCACATCGCCTTTCTCTTCCTCAGTGGCAGCCATTTTTTGAAGTTTTTCAACATCTGGGCTGTCCTTTAACAGATCCATCGGCAATGTTTCAAATAGGTGTTTAGTAGTGTTTACATCTCCTCCGATGATTTCTACGGTGGGCAAAACATTTGGGTCTTCATTTTCTTTTAAGGTATCAAGAGGCTGAGTCTCAAACAGCCAACATTTTCTGCAGACGTCAGTCCCCAGGATGATTTCTTTTTCTGCAGCAGGTTCCTCAGACTCTTTAATAGTATCTAAAGGCTGGGTTTCAAATAACCATTTTGCCCTGCTCACTTCCCCTTTAACGTTTTCCTCCATGGAAATTCCACGGACAATTTTGATTTCCACAGATTCTTTGTTGATAACATCCAGAGGCTGAGTTTCAAACATCCAATGGACTGTTTTGACATCTCCTTTCTCCAGATCTTCTCTGTGGACTGTTTTAATTTCCAGCATTTGACCTAAATTGTTTCGAATAACATACATCGGCAGCATTTCAAAATGCCTTATACTTCTCTTTACATCGCCTTTAATCTCCTTTAGTTCTGATCTCAGTTGCAGGAGCTTAGCTTCATCCACAGAATAAAGCTGCCCAACACTATCCAAGTTCTGTGTTTCAAACATATATTTCACTGTTTTGACATCTCCACCGGTGATTTCCTCGACTAAATTTTCATTTGACTCTTCTTCCTGCTCATGGTGAATTTTATTCATTGAATCCAGTGGCTGAGTTTCAAACATCCATGTGGCTGTTCGAACATCTCCTCGGGCTAAATCTGGAATTCGATCTGCAGCTCCTGCATCGTCTGAAAAATTTGCACTCAATGCATCTATGGGTTGTGTTTCAAACATCCAAGTAGTATACTTAACATCTCCCCCAGCAATTATTTCTTGACCTGCAATTCTTTTAGCATTGTCTTGGTCGGGTGACTCGTCCTTTATTGAATCCAAGGGCTGATTTTCAAAAATCCACTTCATGGATTGGACCTCTCCCTTTAGGATCTCATCCCATTCTAAATATTCTCTTTCTGGGCTCATGCTTTTCTCAGGGCTGCTTTCTGAGTTTTCAAAGACTTGTTTAGCTTGAAGGACATCTCCTCCTACTGAGCTATCCATTTCAATGTTACTGCCACAGACTATGTCAGAAATATCCTTGAAGTAATCTTTTTCTAAATTCTTCCTTAATTCAGGGTGAATGTGTTTGTATAAACGGTTTAATTCATAAAGATTTCTTTGCCTGGAATATAAATCCTTTGGAAGAACTTGCTTGGATGGAGAGAGAGGGGGTTCAGGGGACTGGGAAAACTCTGTCATTTCAGAGGGAACCTGTAGTAAATCTGGTGATGGTGGAGGAGGAAATTCCTCTGTACTCCCATACTTTGGAAACTTGTTATAGGTTGTTGGGGTTGAGGCAGCAGATGTGTGCTCTCTTTTCCTTGCCATAAATGTTCCCTGTCCTCTACTCGTAGAAGTAGCTTCAGCAGAAGAATGAAAATTTGCAGAAGGCCACACCAGTTCTTGATACCCATTTTCAATCTTTAGAAGAGAAAATAATATACCTTTAAATTTATTTTTAGAGGAATACTTTTAGATTTCTACTATACAGTTGACCCAATGTTTTAAAGAGCTAATCAACGAGAGTTCAGAGACATTTTTTGCAAAATACCCTTCAATATGGGGCATCGTTGATTTCACATACTCTGTGATCTATGCATGATCTGACTCACCTGAAACTATAGCAGTTTGAGAAATCTATACTAGAATGAGTAGATACAAGTTTTAGAAAGTATTATTCTCTGCTTTTATCTCATAGTAAGAAATGCAGCAGTCTTACCCCTTTTTTATAAGAACTGGAAAGTAACAGGATACAATAAACTAGCAAGGAAAAGATTTTAGCAAAATAGAAAAAATATTTTAAAGAGCTATAGTCTACTTATAGATTGCAATTGATTGAACTCTATGCTTAAGACAGTGAGAGAATGTACTAGCCCATTGGATCCAAAGATTGTGCTCAACAACCCCAGTATTGGCATAGTAGCAATAGCAATAGCACTTAGACTTCTATGCCACTTTACAGTGCTTTACAGCCCTCTCTAAGTGCTTTTACAGAGTCAGCATATTGCCCCCAACAATTTGGGTCCTCATTTTACCCACCTCGGAAGAATGGAAGGCTAAGTCAACCTTGAGCCTGGTGAGATTTGAATGCAAATTGCAGGCAGCCAGCAGTCTGCAGAAGTAGCCTGCAGTACTGCACTCTAACCATTGCGCCACCATGGCTCATAAGGACGTAAGAGTGGATGAACAATTCAAAGGACGTCATGGAACAGTTCAAACTCTGTCATGGTTTGTCTAAACTCCAAGCATTCTTGGAATCTCAGAAACCAAAAGTAAGCTTACATCAGGTCTCACTACTATGTTGTACTGAGACAAGAACAGTCAACATGTAATATTTCAGGCACAGGTAATCCTCAACTTACAACCATCTGCTTTGTGGCCATTCAAAATTACAACAGCCCTGGAAAAGTTGGCTTATGTTTGATTTTCATACTTATGACTGTCATGATATCTCCAGGTTCAAGGACTAAAAATTCAGGCACATCGTATTAACGATGATTGTATCATCCTGAGGTCATGTGATAGCCATTTGCAACCTTCCCAAATGGCTTCCAACAAGCAAAATCAATGGAGTCACTCAATGATTTTGTAATTAACTTAACAACTACACTGATTTGGTTAACAACCATGGCAAAAAATTGGGCAACAATCATGGCAAAATTTTGGGCAACAACCATGGTAAAATTGGGCATGATCACTTAACAACCATCTTGTTTAGCAATGGCCCCAATTGCAGTTATAAGTTGAAAGCTACCTGAATTGTCAAATTTCAACTTCCTACAACCCCAAGAAACATAGCTGTTGGTGAGAGATGCTGAAAGTTCAGGCAACATTGTGGAAGGTCCACTTTTAAAGTAAAGTCTTGGCAGGAAAAATAGTTGCCAGCCTCTGTCTGGCTTGCAAGAAATTAAATAATAGCGTTATTTGACTCAGGGTGCTCTTCGTTAGACAGATTCATTTGTTTGCCAAAACCTGCACTCTAACTATTATATAAATATATTTTATATATTTTATCCTAAATTTACCACTACTGCTACTCAAAAATAAAGTTTTGCTTCAGGATCAGAGTGGAAACAATTCATTATCTGCTAAATTCCTCTTGCCCCATTACTGGCTCACATTAAAAATGAAATTCTGTTGCCTGCTCTCAAGAGAAAGTGTGTATCTACCCAAACACATATATAACAGACATATAAAGTAAAAGGTAAAGGCTCCCCTTGCACATATGTGCTAGTTGTTCCTGACTCTAGCGGGAGATGCTCATCTCTGTTTCAAAGCCGAAGAGCCAGCACTATCTGAAAATGTCTCCGTGGTCATGTGGTCGGGCATGACTAAACCCCAAAGGCTCACAGAACGCTGTTACCTTCCCACCAAAGGTGGTCCCTATTTTTCTACTTGCATGTTTTACATGCTTTTGAACTGCTAGGTTGGCAGAAGCTGGGACAAGTAACGGGAGCTCACTCCGTTACATGGCACTAGGGATTCGAACTGCTGAACTGCTGACCTTTTGATTGACAAGTTCAGCATCTTAGCCACTGAGCCACCATGTCCCTTTACAGACATATACACATGCTATATACATACATAAATATATATCTGACACACACACACACACACACACACACACACACACACACACATTTATCTCTGACCTTGATCTGCTTTGAAGCTGTTCCATTTTCTCGTCCGGAATGAAATGTCTTTCCTTGGGTTGTTTTCTCAAAGTGCTGTTTCAAACATTGTGTAGAGATCTTTGGAATCTCCTCTTTCACAGAAACATCGACTCCTAGGACATGACAAGAAAACCGAGAGGGTGTTAAAATAGTCAATTGAATTAAGTTTAGTCGCTTTGGGATGCCTTGTGTCCTTCTGAACTTAGGCTTTCCATCCTATCCTGTGGGTTCTCAGGCCTCTACTTGTGTTCCATGATAGACCAATATGCTACTGTTTAAAAAGTAATTCATCATTCAGTACGAAAAAAAAAGCACAGCTCAAAAGTCTCCATCTTGAGAGAGAGAGAGAGATAAAGAGAGGAGGAGGAGGAGGAGAGAGAGAAGAGAGAGAAGAAAAAGGAGAGAGAGAGAGAGAAAGAGAGAAGGAGGAGGAGGAGGAGGAGAAGAGAGAGAAGAGAGAGAAGAAAAAGGAGAGAGAGAGAGAAAGAGAAGGAGGAGGAGGAGAAGAAGAGAGAGAAGAGAGAGAAGAAAAAGGAGAGAGAGAGAAAG
>WNWU01000006.1:27901058-28002286 GCA_012654045.1 Ptyas mucosa | reverse complement strand
CCCTTCCCTTCCCTTCCCTTCCCTTCCCTTCCCTTCCCTTCCCTTCCTTTATGCTCCTCTATAAAAAGAAATAAAAATCCTGCAGCCAAGAAGGCTCCACCTCCTTTTTCACTACTCAGGTGACCCTGAGGACACAGATAAACTTCCAAGTCGCCTCAACAACTCTCTAAAAGGATGCAAATGACCAGCTGTCCGCAAGGAATATGAATCCTTCAATTCCCTACCATTCGGTCAAAAGAAGCTTCTTGAATGAGAAGCGAAACATCTTCAAAAGAAAAAAAACCCAGAAAGTCCAGTTGTCTCTTGAAAAAAGCACCTTTGGGACAACCATGACCTGGATGACAGAATCTCCACAGACATTCCTCTACAAACTCTCTGGCTGCTCACTGTGTTGCCTAAAAAGTCCTTACGGGAGAGGTTTTCTCATGATGTCTTCCTTAGGCCTTATTGCAACTGTGAAGACAGCTTCTCTAAACTCCTTGAGAAATGATTGTACAGTGAATTGTAGGACACTCACTTCTACCCCTCCTGAAAGGAACTGGGAGAACCCTTCCCCTCTGTATACAATTTCACCCAATTTGGGTGAAAAGAAACACGAATTATTTTCAATCAAACAGAAAAAGAACAGTTTAAAAACACAGAAAAGAATTAAAGTGGTTTGCTGTCAAGACAGAAGGGCTGATCTATGTACAAGCAAGAACATCATGGCATAAATTGCGCGTTTGGCCAAATGACATAACATTTATTAAATGCTAAAGTTACCTTTTCTGACTGAAACGCTTCCAGCTGCACTCCTTTTGAGGTCGCTTCATTTATGCTGGTTTCTGTCCTACTGCTAGACATCATGGTTTGACTCTGACTTGTCGTCTTCTGCAAACAAACAAAAATAATTTCCTATTTTTCAACTAGAAGGTAGTAAACTTTAATAAAATCTTAAATCATCTTATTTTATTTTTTCTTGGAAATGATTCTTCAGAGGCATATATACACCCAGAAACACCAAATACACAAGCTACTAGGTTGTAATTAACCATATGATTGAAAGGGTAAAATATGTATGGAGGCAGAAGCTAGGAGATGATAAAGTTGGTAGTGTCATTATTACAGAGCACCTGAATTTTTTCTTCTATTATTAGTGTAGTATATGATATATAGCAGAGAACATTGCAAATAGTGACCTGGGTTTTAATGCATTATTGATTTAATTGCCAGACTCCTATCTCCTGGCCAAGATGTAAACAGAATACTTAGAAAAATATAAACTTTCCAATGTTGAGGGTGAGTCAAATGTTCTATACACAATCTGTGTACAATCTGTTGATTACATTTGCAAGTGGCTGGGTTCACACACTGCTCTAGGCCTTTATGTGGTTTGCAAACTGTCAGTAGGTTTGCATAACATACTAGGATAAAGCAATAATTTGTGCCCAACTGAGTTAGTTTGTGATTCGCTACACTGTGCAAAATGAGACAACCGGCAAACGAGAGCTGAGTTAATTATGAGCTTGTATATCCGGAAAACACAGCCAATGTGTGAACAAAGTGCGTGGATTATATGCACAGTTTTAGTCTGCAAGTCCTATGAGTAGTGTTGCCAGAAGGGGCAATGCCAGGCCCATTTCCAATGATACAACACAATTTTATAGTTGCTTGATTCATAATATGAATCGCAACAGTATGCAAAGCTTTGCCATTGATACAAATTGAGCGTTATGGCTCCCTGAATTCTGCAGGGTTTTTAATGCATTTCAAAAATTCCTTTCACTCCTGGCTCCAGGTGCTCCCTAAAACTATGAATCCGAGCCTTTAAACAGTGTACAGACCTATTTTGAACAGCCTGCATTGCAGGTGGCATCATCAGTTTGGTTGGAAGCAAGATTTGGGAAATATACAGTCTGTGTAAGGAGGAAGGGAAGACAACAGAGCAGTTAGCGAAAAAGGCTGTTTCCAAAGAAGGAAGGAAAAACTGTAGTCATTCCACGGTCAGAATTTAGCCCAGTCCTCCTGAGTCCGATTTCTTTCTGGGCCTGAGCAAATAGCACTGCTCTCTTCTCTCCCATCAACCCAAGGCACATTGCCTGGTGTAACTACCAATTCAGCAGTTCTGCCAGCTGCCTGTCACTTGGTTTCACCTGCCCCTTCATTGTTTTTGCAACTGCACTGAAGTGATTAAGCTTCTCTCCAGCAAATATTCCAAGAGTAGGCTGGGTTGTATATTAGCCTATTTTTAATTAGGCTCGAATGGGCTTCTGACTACTATCTGTTGCTTCTTTTATTCCACCAAGTCTGTAGAGTGCTGGGCCAGGAAAGAATGATCTGTGGAGCTCTCTAATCAGTGGTGGGATTCAAATAATTTAACAACCAGTTCTCTGCCCTAATGATTGGCTGGGTGGCCGTGGCCAAGGGGTGTGACAGGCAGCACTTGGCCTCCAGCACCTCCCTAGGAGCAAAAACGGGCTGCGGGGAGCCCACCCTGCACCCCCCCACCACGTGCCCCGTTTTGGGCCTAGTAGGCCTCAGTGCAGCCTCCTGGGAGCAAAAACAGAGGACCGGGGACTTCTGGAAGGGGCGGGGCAGGGAGGGTTGGGGCTAGCCAGCAATTTAACAACTGGTTCAGCTGAAGTGGTGTGAACCGGTTGAATCCCACCACTGCCTCTAATATAACATACAAGAAACTCCTTCTAAATCAAAATTTTCTATAACTGGAGGAGCAAGAGTTTTTATGGAGTTTAGATCCTTTCCTGGCCCTCTACAGGTAGTCCTCGACTAATGACCAGAATTGAGCTCAACATTTCTGTTGCTCTGAGGCATTTGTTAAGTGAGTTTTGACCTATTTTATGACTTTTCATGCCATAGTTGTTAAGTGAATCACTGCAGTTAATAAAATAGTAACACGGTTGTTAAGTGAATCTGGCTTCCCCGTTGACTTTGCTTATCTGAAGCTTACAAATAGTCATCACATGATCTCAGCACACTACAATCGTCATAAATACGAGTCAAGTGTCTGAATTTTGATCACGTGACCATGGGGATGCTGCAATGGTCATGTGTGTGAAAAAGGATCATAAATAACTTTTTTCAGTGCTGTTGTAACTTCGAACAGTCACTAAATGAACTGTTGTAAGTTGAGGACTACCTGTATAGAGATAAACCCAGAATTTTCTGTGAGAAAAATGTGGGTCCCACCACTGCACAAAAGCTATATTGTTCTTCCCCAAATTGCAAATAACCATTGCTCTGCAAATACTTCTAACACGTAGCTTCAATGTCTCACCTTATGTGCCCTTTGACAATCAAAATAAACTTTCCTGCCCAATTCATGGTTTAAATATATGCCATGACAGAATACATTTAGAAAAGTGGCACATAACTGGTGCAAATTTAGCGGCAGCTGGATGGCTATCTGTCAGTAATACTGGGTGGCATTCTTTTCTTTCTGCACCCAGCAAAATGTTAGGTTTGATCACCTCCTTGCCTTTTCCAGCTCTATGATTCTTGGAGGATGTAATAAGAGTCACTCCCTCTAAGGCAGGGGTCCCAACCCCTGGTCTGTGGATTGGCACTGGGCCATGGCATGCCAGAAATCAGGCCACGCAAACATCCGTTGGATGCAGGCAGCACACGAAACCACAACCCCTCTGGTCCTTGGAAAAACCTCTCTCCGCAGAATTGGTCCCTGGAAGTAGCGGGTTCCACTTACCTTTGCTACCGGTTCGGAACTGTGAGCGTGTGTGTGCGTTCTTGCTTTGCTCGTTTGCAGTGCTTCTGCACATGCGCAGAGTTTTTGTGATGATGTCTGGGCGGGTGGGCGGAGCCTTCCGCCGCCGCCACTACTGGTTCGTTTGAACCAGGGTGAACCGGTAGAAACCCACCACTGGTCCCTGGTGCCGAAAAGGTTGTGGGGGGGCACTGCTCTAAGGTCCTGCTGCTGGGATTTGCCTAGATAGGCCTTCCTTGAGTTGCACAAGAGAAGGATTTTGCAGTGCTATGAAGCAGTTGGGCACATTTACTTACACGTATGCATGTAAGTGCATACTTGTAAGTACTGCAGTAAGTCTTGGACCCTTTACGCACGGCAAGAGAGAAAGTTGAACACCTTTCATATATGCTGTCTCCGACAAATTCTTGGCATCACCTGGCAGGACAACGTTCCAAATAGCGCAGTTTTGGAACGTGCTGGAATTTCTAGCATGTATACACTATTGAAACAGCGATGTCTATGCTGGCTGGGGCATGTCGTGAGAATGGCTGATGGTTGGATTCCGAAAGATCTCCTGTATGGAGAATTAGTGCAGGGAAAGTGCCTCAGAGGGAGACCACAGCTGTGATATAAGGATATCTGCAAGAGGGACCTAAAGGCCCCAGGAATGGACATTAACAACTGGGAAACCTTGACCTCCGATCATTCAGCTTGGAGGCTAAAGACGCAGCATGGCCTTCTCCAATTCGAAGAGACACTTGTTCGGCAGGCTGAGGCAAAGAGGCAGTCCCGGAACCAGTGAAATCTGAGGGCCGGGCAGGGGACAGAATGCATCTGCCCTCAGTGTGGAAGGGATTGCCACTCTTGAATTGGCCTTTTTAGTCACACGAGATGCTGTTTTAGGATCTCTTTCCAGAGCACGATACCATAGTCTGTTGAGACTGAAGGATGCCAATGATGATGCATGTAAAAAACCCGTTCGAGCTAAGAACAATTTATTTCCTTAAAACGGTAAGAGAATTATTTTTTCAGCCACTCTTCCTCTTCACAGCAGACCCCCATGAAGTCCTCCAAACCTGCTCTAGAAACTTGGCAGACTCTTTGCAACAGATTTTGAGAAGGGGATGTTATGATGGAAAGGGGAAACTACCAAATATCACTTTCCTCCCCATTTCACAGATGGACAATTTTTTTTTTATTGGCAGAGAGACACTTGCTGGTCACCATCCAATATTATAACAACAAGCAACAACTAAGCAGTCGGTTCATTTACACTTTTCCTCCTAAAATTATTTACTATGTTAGGATTAGGTTAAAGAAGATGCATAAGTCTATTAAAAATAGTCTGAACTCCAGATGTGGGTATGTTTAGATCTCATGTAAT
This sequence comes from Ptyas mucosa, assembly GCA_012654045.1. Taxonomy (NCBI): domain Eukaryota; kingdom Metazoa; phylum Chordata; class Lepidosauria; order Squamata; family Colubridae; genus Ptyas; species Ptyas mucosa. The sequence goes on along the minus strand of WNWU01000006.1, from coordinate 27,997,202 downwards.
TTTTTTGACAATATGTTTTGATTTCAGCTTAAGGAACAACAGTTCCCTCAGTGGCAAGCATGCTTGCTAATATCTTGGTCAATTGAATGTTTTCTTTTAGCATTTAAAAGACAAAATGTGTACTGGAGGGGAGGAGGCTTAAATATTAATTTTAGTACGTTTTATATACTGCTTTTATCCTAAGACTTTGGATGGAATCCAGCAAAATACAAAAGCCAAAGAAGAACATAACATCCATTAATAAATATTAAAATGTGTCCATACAACCTCATTATGGGACAATCTTGTTTAAATAAAGCAGTTTTCAGGTCTTCCTAACCAAAAGGAGAGTTGGAATCAACCATACATTTAGGGTTAGCCAAAAATGCAAAGGGAAATGCAAAAGACTGGCAAGCTCTAGCAATAAAAGTCAAGGAGCACATTGGGAAAAAAAATGGAACTAAAATTAAATAAAAAGAAGAGCAAACTCATGACAAGTATAAAAACTGGCTTTGGGATTAACAATGAAGATACTGAAGTAATGGGTATTTTCTGCCTTTTAGGATGCACCATTAACAGTAAAGGGACAGGCAATCAAGAAATACTATCTACTGTATATGATTGCTAACAGTCAACACTGATTTAATGAAACACATCCAACCAATCAACCAATTTTTTTGTGGGGGGAGCTATTAACATATTCCCATAGTGTAGGCTACTGTGAAGAAGTAGACTGTCTAAACGTCTTGCCCCTTCTGAATCCTCTAGAAACCTCTTGACGTCTGGACTGGACCAGGGGTGGATTCTACTTTCCTTTACTACCAGTTCAAAACGAGGCCACGCGTGTGCGTTTGCTTCGCTCGCACATATGCGCTTCTGCACATGTGCAGAAGCTTCCTGATGACATCGGAGTCAGTGGGCAGAGCCTCCTGACAGTTTTACTACCGGTTCTTGCGAACCGGTTTGAACCGGAGGCAACCCACCACTGGACTGGACTGGCAGTATTGTAAATGGCATGACTGTGTGTGTGTGTGTGTGTGTGTGTGTGTGTGTGTGTGTGTACACATATACACATACATAAACACAGATGCGCACACAGAGGCATGCATTAAATATAATAACTCCTTTGAGTGTGTGCACTTTTTAAAAAAATAACTTCACATATGATAATACTAGGGTTATGGCAATAATGTACATTGAGAGAGCAATCAGAGCGGCTACAAACAGAACCTATCAAATTCATATAAAACGGATAGCAGCAAGAGGAAGGGTGAGTGAAATTATTTAGACAGTCCTTCTTTCATAAATGCAATTGTGAAACTGCTATTGTAAAGGAATTTTCACACAAAAACAGCACCCAGCAGAAAGCGAATGCAGAAAATCAAAGCATGTCCCACAGGTAAGAATAGATGTTAAGAACTGTTCAAGATTGATTCTCTATATTTAGAATTGACTGAAGCAGATTCATCTCTGAAAAGGAGTAGAACTTAGGAAATCAGAAACCGTGTCGTGAATTTCCGGCTGTCATTTGTTAAAATTATAAATTGTATCAAATTAGAGGTTTTCCTAATTATAATTTCAGTATGTAGGAATTAGTTTGCTATAGAGTGGCAGCTAACAATGGTTTCTCTGCTTTAGGTGGTTAGATGCAAATGGTTCACAATTTTCTTTTCTTTGCACAGAGTGCAAGCCAAAACAAATCACATTGCATCTTACTGCAAACCACATTGTAGCTTACTGTGAACTAGAAGGAAATGATGGCACAGTATGTAAACTAAATGAGCTACAGCTGCTTCTACTTCTACTGCTTTAGCTGTAGCTGCTACCATAGGCCATATGTTTTGCAGAACTGCCATAATTTTATACATGATCTTATTTTATTGTAAACAAAATGATCTCCATTGTTACGTTATAACTATAAATTACACCATGAGGTAAAGCAGATAATACATTGATAGCAAATAATATTCAAGACAAAAAGGTGCATATTAATAACCTGGGAGAAAAACACTCCTGGACACATACATTTGATATATTTTTAGCTAATCCATCAATCTTTATAACTTTGGCCAACATTTAAACGTAGCCTGCTATATTGAATTAAATACTGTGATTCTTTTCTTTTTTTTGGTATATGTTTTATTTACAGTTTTTCTTTAACAACCAACATTTTTTTTGTGGACAGTGTAATTGACATATTTTTCACACAGTGCTCACAGTAATAATACAATTACATATACAGAATTTTTATCTTCCAACATCTAGCCTTAATGTGCTCATTATAATTATAATATATTCTTTTATTTATCGATCGATATTACACTAATATTTTCCCAATTTATCATTCAGTGTTCCACCACATTTTCAATATCACAACTTTCTATAAATACCAATAAAACCAGTTGTCAATAAAATTTATTCAGTCCCAAGGTTATATCTCTAAGTGTCCTGAATTTATAGTCCTTGAAAACTATATTTTCCAATATATTTTTACCTCCTGTTCAACATAATAATACCTTTTGTTATTGTGACCCCATGGACAACATTCCTCCAGGCCTTCCTGTCCTCTACCATCCCCCAGAGTCCATTTAATCTCCCGCTGACTGCTTCAGTGACTCCATCCAACCACCTCATTCTCTCGTCCCCTTCTTCTTTTGCCCTCAATCGTTCCCAGCATTAGTCTCTTCTCCAGTGAGTCCTTCCTTCTCATTAGGTGGCCAAAGTATTTGAGTTTCATCTTCAGGATCTGGCCTTCTAAAGAGCAGTCAGGGTTGATCTCATCTAGGACTTACCGGTTTGATCACCTTGCAGTCCAAGGGACTCTCAGGAGTCTTCTCCAGCACCAGAGTTCAAAGGACTCAATTCTTTGGCTCTCAGCCTTCCTTATGGTCCAACTTTCACAGCCATACATTGCAACTGGGGAAACCATAGCCTTGATGCGCTTTTGTTGGCAGGTTGATGTCTCTGCTTTTTAGTATGCTGTCTAGATTTGCCATAGCTTTCCTCTCCAGGAGCAAGCGTCTTTTAATTTCTTGGCTGTAGTCCCCATCTGCAGTGATCTTGGAGCCCAGGAAAATAAAATCTGTCACTACCTCTATTTCTTCCCCCTCTATTTGCCAAGAATTGAGAGGGCCGGATGCCATGATCTTAGTTTTCTTAAATGTTGAGTTTCAAGCCAACTTTTGCACTCTCCTCTTTTACCTGCATCAAGAGGCTCTTTAGTTCCTCTTCACTTTCTGCCATTAGAGTGGTATCTTCTGCATATCTGAGGTTGTTGATATTTCTTCCGGAAATCTTAATTCCAACTTGTGATTCATCTAACCCCGCCTTTCTCATGATGTGCTCTGCATATAAGTTAAATAGGAAGGGTGACAGAATACACCCTTGCCAAACTCCTTTCCCAATTTTGAACCAATCAGTGGTTCTGTGTCCAGTTCTCACTGTTGCTTCTTGACCCGCCTATAGTTTTCTCAAGAGACAAATAAGATGGTCTGGTACTCCCATCTCTTTAAGAACTTGCCACAAAAGGTCAATAATACCTTTAGATATACTTAATACTGTGGTTCTAGAGTGAATCTGTGCTATCTTCCTTAAAACGAGTGAGGAAAAAGAATTTTGAAACGTCATAACTCAGAGCTATGCTTGTTCACTCAGAAATTCATCTCACAAAGCTCACAAAGCTCACTCTCAAGTCCGCCTTGGATCATAACTCATCGTCCTAATTACATCAGTGAGTAAACAGCCTGAAATTCTCAGGTTTCAGAATTAATCTGACCATTTCTTTTCATTTTATATTGAGTAACTTTCTCAATCCTGTTGCCTTCTAGGGTTAGATGTTTGATTTTAGCCGCTAATAATCCAATCAATGGTCAGCAGGGGTGATAAGAATTTTAGTCTAACATACCTGATGGCAACAGGATGATAAAAAAGAGCTGTCTTCTTAAAACGATAAAGCAGCAGATCTGCAGGAATTACTTCAAGATTAAAATCCTTCCTTGAAACAATCCTACGTTTAATAAATAGAAAATTACTACAGGTTGTCCTTGATTTACAAGGTTTATTTAGTGACTTTTTGAAATTACGTTACTGAATAAAGTGACTTATGACCGTTTTTCACACTTATGACCATTGCAGCATCGCAAAATCCAGACTCCCTTGGCAACTGACTCATATTTATGACAATTACAGTGGCCCGGGGTCATGTGATCCCCTTTTGCAACCTTCTGACGAGCAAAGTCGAGGGGGAAACCAGGTTTACTTAATAACCATGTGACTAACTTAACAGCTGCGGTGATTCACTTAACAACTGGGGCAAGAAAGGTTGTAAAATGGGGCAAAATTCACTTAACAACTGTCTCACTTAGCAACAGGAATGTTGGGCTCAATTGTGGCTGTACATCAAGGACTACCTGTATACAGTGGTGGGATTCACATAATTTAAGAACCAGTTCTCTGCCCTAATGACCAGCTGGGTAGGCATGGCTCAGTGGTCATGTGACTGGGTGGGCGTGGCCAACTCAACATCACTCACGTCAATGTGCGCTTTGCCTTAGCTGTTACAATGTAATTAGGGTTAACCGGAGAGGCAGTTTCTATAAATAGGGCAATAAAGATTAGGCTAGAAACAACACCAGAATGTTTCCTTCCTGACTTCCTTACAGGATTAGCCCTGTAGTGGAAACAAACAAAATAAGATTTCTTCCAACAACCAGTTCTCCGAACTGCTTAGAAAGTTAACAACCGGTTCTCCCGAATAGGTGCGAACTGGCTGAATCCCACCACTACCTGTATATAAGTACAGGACTCAGATACAGATTAACTCAACAGGACTAATTTTTTTAAAAAATAAAGCTTGCATATCAGTGTGTATGTAGAATCTTGCACTGTACAGATGCTAATTTGGTGTGAGTAAAGCCAACCCCCATAAAATATTAGAATAAAAAACAAAACCTGTCTGTAGCCCCTCATCTATGAAACATATTAGTAACAAGACTGCTATTCTGCAGGCTGTATCACAGGGTCTCTCCATCCACCTGTCTGCCTTTGTTTGCCATTATATGGCACTGCAAACAAGCTGATAACCTTTTCCAGCAAACCACTAAATATAATGGATGAGCACGACATACTCGTGAGGTCCAATATTTGTAATCGCATCTTTCAGAGAGATGTACAGCCAGAGGTCTCTGAAGAGAACGTTGATCATATTCTTCAGCAATGACCCAAGCGCGTTTCCCTGGTTTTACTAGCAGTAATCCATTTTCCTGGGCGCTCTTGCATTTTTATGATGAGACAAACTTCATAGCAGTTGATGTTGTTTTCCAGTCTATCAGAATTCTTTTTTTTTTGTCTCTTCCTGTGAAGAAAGCTTGAATACTCTTGTCCAAAAGACTTCGTAGCTGTCAGCTAGGTTTATGCAATATTGACCGTCTGGCCTTCGCTTTTCAGAATTAATTTTCAATTTCTCTCTGAAATATTTTTTTTTCTCTCTGCCAAGAAGATCTTTCTGGATTCAAGCAATGAAACAGTAATGCTTAGAAATCATGCTGGTCCTGGATTCAAAGAACGACACATTTTTGTCATAGCTGTATAAAAGTATTGGGAGGTAAGGATTCGAATAGATGCCTTAAATTTGGTCCCCAACCTTCTTCCAAGAGATGAGCACAATCGCCAAACCTAACAGGCACATATCTGTGTTTCGTATTACACGTAGTCCTCAACTTACAACCATTCATTTAGTGACCATTTGAAGTTACAAACGGTATTGGAAAAAAAATGACTTATGACTGTTTTTCACGCTTACGACTGCTGTTGCCTCCCCAAAGTCATGTGATTAAAATTCAGATGCTTGGCAACTGGCTCATACCTATGACAGCTTCAGTGTCCCGGGGTCATGCAATTACCTTTGGCGAACTTCTGACAAGAAAAATCAATGGGGAAGCCAGATTTGCTTTACAACCATGTTACTAACTTAACAACTGCGGTGATTCATTTAACAGCTGTGGTAAAAAAGGTCATAAAATGGGGCAAAACTCACTTAACAACTGTCTTGCTTAGCGACAGGAATGTTGGGCTTACTTGTGGCCGTAATTTGAGGACTACCTGTGTAAGCATGATTTTTGTCCAATAATAGGAATTCTGTGTCAGTTCTCAGCAGCGCAGATAAAATTCAGCAACTGGATCATCTATACATGCATGGAAACTCCATCCATTAGGATTTCAATGTCATGTCACTGATGTAGAGTAGGTTCCTCCCACAGTGTTATTCTGCAATGTGCTCTACGTGGGGCTGCCCTGGAAGACTATCTGAAAGCTGGAGTTCACCAGAATATCAAGATGCAGACAATTATGGGCACACCTCAGTACGCCCATGTTTCTCCTCTGTTCTGTGAACTGGAACTGGATCTCAGTGTGATTTTGGGTGGAATTTGGGGTGCTGGCGGTTACTTATATATGATATGGGGTTGGGTAATTTGTGGGATCGCCTCTCCTTGGTTGTGTCTATCTGTCCCACTAGGTCTGGGACATATCAGATAGGCTCTGACCCAGGGGTGAAATCTAAAATTTCTTACTACTGGTTCTGTGGGCATGGCTTGGTGGTGGTGGGGATATGTGACAGGATGGGCGTGGTCATTTTTTTTTTTACTTTTAAAACCATTTTTTTCTACAACCTCTTCGGCTAAGAGGTTGTAAAAAAGTGTTTTCAAAAGGCTCTGATGATCCCAGCTGAGTTCCCTGATCGGCAGAGGCTTTTTTTAAAAAGCCTCTGCTGATCAGGGAACTCAGCTGGGATCGTCAGAGCATTTAAAAGAAAAAAAGGGTTTTTTTCTTTTAAATGCCTTTGACAAGCCGCATGATCATCAGAGGCTTTTTCTTTTACTTTTAAAAGCATTTTTTCAGCCGTAGTTGTAGGAAAAAATGCTTTTAAAAGTAAAAAAAAAGCCTCTGATGATTGTGCGGCTCAGCTGGGCATGGGGGGTGGGGGTGGGCAGGGATTTTTGCTACCAGTTCTCCGAACCACCTGCCTCCATCGCTACCAGATTGGGTGATCTGGTCCGAACCGGGATCATTTCACCCCTGCTCTGACCCTTTCATAAAGTACTGGATGTTCTCCGGGGTCAGAGGGTTAGTTGCAGTGGTGGGATTCAGCCAGTTCGCAACACTTCGGGAGAACCGGTTGTTAACATTCTGAGCAGTTTTGCAAACTGGTTGTTGGAAGAAATCATTAGGGCAGAGAACCGGTTGTTAAATTACTTGAATCCCACCGTTGGTTAGTTGGCCTGTTGAGATGTTTATGCTGACTGTTTGGAGGCATCATTTTCAATGGCCATTGTTTATTTTTTTTTATTCTTTACTAATATTGGTTTTTTAAAATTGTTTTAATGTATTGTTAACCATCCATAACTGAGAGAGAGTTTTAACTAGATAAATAAATATGAAATATCCCTCTCTTCGATATATACTGTAGCTTAGGTAAAAGTTCGGCTTTCCTATCTTCATCTCTTCCCTAATACTTGAAATATAGCAAACGTCTGTTAATATTTACAAAGAGCTAAGCTCATACTTTGCATCCACGGAAACTCTATGAAGAGCTGTTTATCCTTTTTTCTTTTTAATGGGAAATGCTGCTGTTTAATGATTCAGCATTCCTTCAGCACCTTCCTTTGGGAGCCTATCCTCTAACAAGGGATCCTACTGAATTCACACTTCCAACAGGTTCAAATGCCTCCTCAATTAAAAGCTCATATTCTTTGAAAAATTTCATTAAACTTCTTAGACTGAGAAGTCCCCACCTCCTACTGTTTCAGTGGCACCTCTGTAGAGAGATATGCCATACACCTTGTCTTCATTCACTGATGGAACTGGTTATTTGGCTGACCAGATTAAGAGGGCCTCAAACTCATAAGAAACTTAATCCTGTTTTTTGGGAATAGCTCAATAGAAATCCTTCAAGTTCCTTATGGAACAGCTCAAAAATGCCAGTGTAGATAATAATGAGTAAGATGGAGCAACATTTATGCAAATAAAAAGAAGACTCAACCAGCATGTGTGTTTTTCCTACCTGTTTTTCATATTCACAAATGTTTATTTGACTTGGCTTTTATCATTTACTGTTATATATATTTGTTTCCCCCATATCTTTCCTAAAGAGATTATTTTAATATGCTTATTTGTGCTATTTTTAATTGCTTGCTTGCTTTTGATTAGTGTGCATAGGACTAAACTTTTGATTTAATGTCATCGTTTTTAAAACAAAGCAGTGCAATGATGCTTAATTTCTTTGTGTGTGTGTGTGTCAGCCAGCATATTGATTTGCTCCTTTAATTTCTTAGTTACTAGATTAATTTGTTCTGTTGCAAGGTTTAGATTTTTCCTTGATCTAATATTCATTTTGACCCTTAGCAATCTGGTTTCCATGCTTACTATGGAAGATAAATTATTTTCTTTACAGTATGTAATTCATTTGAGCATTAGAATTCTATTAATCTCTTCTTTGATTTAATCCTCCCCTTTCGGTATGGTTAACATTCACCTCTTCCTTCTTTGCATAATTCCAGTTTTTGAGCTTCTGCTTCACTTTCTTCATAGTTTCTTTATTGATCATATTCCTACAAATTCCAACTTAGGTCTTTTGTTTATTATTTTTATCTCAGTACTTGGGTTGCCTCATTGTTAATAGAAGAATCTGAGTGGCGCAGCAGACTAATGCAGACTAATGCAGACTAATGCAGACTAATGCTACTGTTAAAGGTAGTATTTAGCTTCCAGCTGCCTGCAATTACTGCGAATTCAATTCTCACCAGGCTCAAGGTTGACTAAGCCTTCCATCGTTTCTAAGGTAGGTAAAATGAGGACCCGGTTTGTGGGGGCAATAACCTGACTTTGTATAAAATATACAAAAGTATGAAGGCTATTGCTTAACGCATTGTAAGCTGCCCTGAGTTTCCGGAGAAGGGCGGCATATAAATCAAAATAAAATCAAAATAAATAAAAATAATATTTAATTTTACTTTTCTTTTTCCAAAACATGCTCTTTTTCTTTTGTTGAATTTTTCTCTTGTCTTGTTTCTACTTTTTTATGACACTTCTTCAGATGAAGATATCGATAAAAACTAACCTATTTATCCATAGACTCTAATTCCTCCCTCCCTCCCTCCCTCCCTTTCTTCTTTTTTCTTTCTTTCCTTCTTTCTTTCTTTCCTTCCTTCCTTTCTTCCTTCCTGTTTTGTGTCACTTATGTTTTTTCTCATATTTTTCTCATTTTATTACCAGTTAAACTCTATTATTTTCAGTTTTTAAAGGTTGTTAACAGTTACTGAGTTATAGCTAAAGACACCCTTCTCTTCAAATTCATTCACTTATTTTTATCATACTTGGAATACTACAATACCTATCCCATTCCTGCCACAACCCCTTTGGTTTCTCTTTTTACATCTGCCACTTACCTTACTGCTTCTCACTGGGTATGATCTTGTTCTCTGCCTTTTATTTCCCTTCACTGCATACAGTTTTCTTTTCACATTCCATTTACACCTCTGCTTCTGACCTTCTCTCTCCAGTCTTTGCTTATCTGTCATCTCTGATTTTTCTTTTTTTCTCTTCCAATATCTTTTCATTTTTCTAGTTCTTTGGTTATCTGCTTACCTGCCTGCCTGCCTGCTTTTCTCCCCCTTAACTCTTTACCTAACAAAATATATTTGATTGATTCCTTAGCAGGGCATAAACCTACTGAATTTACTAGGAATAAATCTGCATAGAAATGCACTATAAATCTTGTTTGTTCTAAAATATTTCTTCCACAAGGTTTACCTTTTGGGGCCCTTTCCTGGATTTGTCTGCTTTCCTTTTAATAATCTATATTTTTATCTTGTATGATATATATATTTCTATTTGTTTTATACCCTACCATCTTGTTTAGGCAGTTTACTATAATAAGAAAAAACATGACATTTAAAATTATATAAATTCATTTGCTCAACTACTATGTGAGATTTCTCATGCACTATTGTAACACTATCTAACACTAATTCTGTAGTAGGAACCACCTCATGCAAAAGATTAAGGACTGTTTCCATTCCTATAAAATTATTACCATGAAATCCATTTTAGGAGATTAGATAGATGATAGGTAGGTATATAGGTAGGTAGGTAGGTAGGTAGATAGATAGATAGATAGATAGATAGATAGATAGATAGATAGATAGAATGAATGAATGAATAGATAGGTGTGTGTCAGAGGTGGTATTCAGCAGGTTCTGACCAGTTCTGGAGAACCGGTAGCAGAAATTTTGAGTAGTTCAGAGAACTGGTAAATATCACCTCTGACTGGCCTCGCCCCCATCTATTCTCTGCCTCCTGAGTCCCAGCTGATTGGGAGGAAATGGAGATTTTGCAGTAACCTTTCCCTGGAGTGGGGAGGGAATGGAGATTTTACAGTATCCTTCCCCTGCCATGCCCACCAAGCCATACCCACAGAACTGGTAGTGAAAAATTTTGAATCCCACCACTGGTGTGTGTGTGTGTGTGTGAGAGAGAGAGGGGGGGAGGGAGGGAGGGAGAGGGAGAGAGAGAGAAAGAGAGAGCCTTTAGTTATTTGTAAAAATAATAAAGGTGAGATGTAAATTAAAACAAAAAACAAAACTGGAAATATACAACATTTATATTCAATTGGAATATAATATAATATTGGAACAACAAAAATAGATAGACAGTTTGGTCTTGTTATTATGGCACCAGGCTAAAAACCAGGAGACTGTGAGTTCTAGCCCTTCTTTAGGCATGAAAGACACTGGATGGCTTTGGGCCAGTCGTTCTCTCTCAACCCAACCAACTCACAGGGCTGCTGTTGTGGAGAAAATAGGAGGAGGAAAGAATATTACATATTTTCAACACTTTGAGCTATTTATAAACAATAATAAAGTCAGAATATTAAATAAATCAATAAACAATGAACCACCAATGTAATGAAGTAAAATATCTACCATTATGTTAGATAGCACACCTATACACACATTGACACACACAAACACATAGTTAACACAACAATTCCCAATATATGGGAAATACAAATGGAGTCTTTATAACAGGGGAAACACGTTTTAGTTCAAAGACTGGGTCTCCTGAAGAGGAAATCTAGTTTTCTTTCCATTTCTAACAATCTCCAAGTTTACTTTTGAATCCTGCATATATGCAGTCCTGCTCCTTCCTGTTTGTTTGTTTGTTTATAACTTATCTATTTACTGTCTATTACAATGATTTGCAAGCCTCCTAATTCACAGGATTCCACAAAGGATGAATTATTAACAATCATTACCCATTATCCTATGTCTTGGCGGCTCAATTTAGATCCCTCACTTGAATACTATGGGGGTATTGATAAACTAAAGTCTTGAGACATTGATTTTTAAAAGTCTCTATAGTAGGGGTGTCAAACTTGCGGCCCGCGGGCCAGATGTGTCACATGCTGGTCACACCAATGCCTGGTTTAGCGAAGGGGGAAAAAAGTCGTGATACGTCACATGACAACAACTTGACGCCGCGTGTTTGATACCCCTGCTCTATGGCAAAAGTTAAGAACCACAACGTTTAGGACTACCAGATCTAAATGACCATTAGATGGCAACAAAGAGGTAAGTGTGATTCTAACTTGTGTCTAACAGAGCCTTAACAGAGTTAGAAGACTTCTGACAGAGTACTGTATTCAGACCACCATATCCTCACATTTACAATTTCAGTGCTGTTCTTAAATGGAAGATACTGTTCATATTGTATATAATTGTGGATGTGAGTTTCATTTTTATGTAATGTATCATATGCCTGGTAGCGAGAAAAAAGCAGACTTTTCTATATTGACTGATATTCTTTTATTTCTTATTTCTAACTCTGAATAGCAACTCCTTTTCCATGGTATATAGCCTCTTTTTGAATGTTATGTATCCAGGACTGAAAAAGTACATATATTCAAAGAGTAGTAGGAGGGGAAAGAATGCTGTTAGGTAAGTAGAATAAATTACTCCTTCACAAATTTATTTTCCAAAGGGAAAATAAAATGCCATCTTAGCTATAAATATGTAGATACCAAGAATGTTGTTTAAAGCACCAGGAGACAGGAAAAGCACCAGGGATCAAGGATACTGGAAGATACAGTAACTCTTACAAAAGTAGCAATTCTTTTCAATATCAGTAGTAACTCTTATTCAAACAACCTGCCTTTCTAATTCAACAAGCTATTCCTTTTGTAGCTCCACCCTTCAGATCCCAAGAATCAAGAAAGACACATAGAATTACTTCAGTTTCTTTTATTGTTCTTCACCTATAGACAGAATCTTGCCAAACTAAAGCAACTATTTGCACAACTGTAGGTACACTCTGAGAATTGTTAGGGAGGAGCCTCTTAACTCTCTTTCTCCTAATCAAACAATCTAAACTTCTCTGTTTTTTGCCCTCTGGAATGCAGCTCCTGCCTCCTGGAAATCCAACTGCATTGCACCATACCACCTTTCATTACTTCATATAGTTCTTATCACATCAATCTGATAGTTAGTTAAAATATGTTGCTATAGCTAATCAATTATTCTGCTGCATTAACATGCATAGTTTTAATGATCATGTGGCTATATGAGAACTAGATTAGTTATAGTGGTCAGATCATTCTCTTCTTAGGCTTGACTTTCTAACCGCCACACACCAGATGGTTCCGCCCCAGGCGCCTGATGGATCCTGATAGGTTCCAGATGGAGCTTGGGCCATTTCCTGAGGCTCTGACTCATGACTCAGCTGAGGAGCTGGTGGCCGCCTGGGATTGGGCAGCCGCTGGCGCTTTGGACCAAGTCGTGCCTTTGCAGCCTCTAACCCGTCGCCGAGTCTACCTGGCTCCTTGGTTCTCTGAGGAGCTGAGGGGGATGAAGCGCTGGAAAAGATGCCTAGAGAGCAGTTGGAGGTCTAGCCATTCTGAATCCGACCTAACACGGGTTAGAGCTCATATTAAGACTTATCTAGTGGCGATAAAAGCGGCAAAATTTAACTATTTTTCCACTCTTATCGCATCGGCAGATAATTGCCCAGCCACTCCGTTTAGGGTGACCCGCTCCCTCCTCCATCCGGGAGCACGGGAGGATCCCTTGCAGGGTCGTGCTGAGGATTTTGTTTAGTATCTGCACGATAAAATCACTCAGATTCGGGAACGCCTGGTCTCTGACTGGGTAGGTACAGACGGGATGATGGAGGCCAGTCTTGAGAATGTCATTTGGGAGGAGTTTGATCCTGTTGCTCCTGAGGACGTGGACAGGATACTCGGACGGCTAAACGTGACCACATGTTTATTGGACCCGTGTCCCTCCTGGCTGGTACTGGCCTCCCGGGAGGTTACGTGAGGCTGGCCCCAGGGGATTATCAACGCTTCCTTGGGTGATGGTGTCTTGCCACTCGCTTTGAAAGAGATGGTGGTGTGGCCCCTCCTCAAGAAGCCTGCTCTGGATCCGGCTGTTTTGGCTAATTATTGTCCGGTCTCCAACTTTCCCTTCGTGGCGAAGGTTGTTGAGAGTGTGGTGGTGCGACAGCTTCCCGGGTGCCTGGATGAAGCTGTCTATCTGGACCCGTGCCAGTCTGGCTTCCGGCCTGGGCACAGCACGGAAACGGCATTGGTCGCATTGGTGGATGATCTCTGGAGGGCTCGGGATAGGGGTTGTTCTTCTATCCTGGTCCTATTAGATCTCTCAGCGGCTTTTGATACCATCGACCATGGTATCATGCTGCACCGGTTGGAGGGGCTGGGAGTGGGGGGCACCATTTTATGGTGGTTCTCCTCCTATCTCTCCGACCAGATGCAGTTGGTGTTGGCAGGGGGGCAGAGGTCGACCCCGAGGCGCCTTGTGTGTGGGGTGCCGCAGGGATCGGTCCTCTCGCCCCTTCTGTTCAACATTTATGTGAAGCCACTGGGTGAGATCATCCGTACGCTGATGATACTCAGGTGTACATTTCCACCCCAGGCCATCCCAACGATGCCCTTGAAGTGATGTCCCGGTGCTTGGAGGCCGTGTGGATCTGGATGGGGAATAACAGACTCTGACTCAACCCTTCCAAGACTGAGTGGCTGTGGCTTCCGGCATCCTGATATAGCCAGCTGGTGCCATCGCTGGCTATTGGGGGCAAGTTATTGGCCCTCACGGAGAGGGCTCACAACTTGGGTGTCCTCCTGGATGCACGGCTGTCTTTAGAAGAGCATATGACAGCCGTGGCAGGGGGGCTTTTCATCAGGTTCTCCTGATTCGCCAGTTGCGTCCCTTTCTGGATTGGGACTCCTTATGCACGGTCATTCAGGCACTCGTCACCTCCCGCCTGGACTACTGTGATGCTCTCTACATGGGGCTCCCCTTGAGGTGCACCCGGAGGCTCCAACTGGTGCAGAATGCAGCTGCGCGGGGGATTATGGGAGCGACGGGGCACCTTTCCTGCATGAGCTGCATTGGCTCCCGGTGGACTTCCGGGTGTGCTTCAGGGTGTTGGTTACCACCTTTAAAGCGCTCCATGGCATTGGACCTGGGTATTTGCGGGACCACCTTCTGCCACCAATAGCCTCCCACCGGCCAGTACGCTCCCACAGAGAGGGACTCCTCAGGGTGCTGTCAGCCAGGCAGTGTCAGCTGGCGACCCCCAGGGGGAGGGCCTTCTCTGTGGCAGCACCTGCCCTCTGGAACAATTTGCCCCCAGAGATTCGAAGGATATCAGATCTCTGGGTTTTTCGCCGTGCCCTAAAAACTTTTCTTTTCCAACAAGCAGCCCTGCCCCCACCTTTTTTTGAGATATTAGACTTTTAATTGTATAAGGGATTTTAATTGGAAGATCTTAAAAATTTTCGGCCAAAGTGTATAATTCTTTTAAATTTCTTTTAAATTTTGTATTGATATGCTTTTTACTTGGCTGTGTACCACCCTGAGTCCAGTAGGAGAAGGGCGGTATATAAATTTAATTAATAATAATAATAATAATAATAATAATAATAATAATAATAATGGTTAAAAGCACTAGGTTAGAAACCACAAGGCCATGAATTTGCTTCTTCTTTAGTAAGCAAATTTGATTACTTTGGGCCAGTTTATTTTCTCTCTCAGCCTTAGTGGCAAACCAATTCTGAAAACACGGCCAAGAAAATTAAATAGACTTGTCCATATAGTCAACAGGAGTCAAAACTAATTTAAAAGCCAAAGCGTCTTTAAAAAAAAACCCTCACAGTCTATATAACAGGATTGCATCCATACCTATTCTTCGGGTTAATCTTTGATGCCTCTGGTACCATAGGAAATAGTTTTTCTTCAACGGAAGAGTCAGATCCTCACTGCTAGTGAATTCTCAGGAGAAATTTCTCCAATAGGTTTTTTTAAAAAAGTGTAATCCTTGATTTAAGATCACAATTGGGATCAGAATTTCCATAGAAAGTAATTGCATTGTAAGTCAAGTGGAAACTGATTTTATCAGAATTTTATGGCAGCTTCCCCAATGAGTGTTTTTCAGCAAAAAAAAAAAAATGCCACAAATTGCAATCATATGACTGTGGATCACTGCAACTGGTCAAAATGTGACCTGGTTGCCAAGTGCTTATATTTGTTGTGGCCTGTCGAAGAGGAGGCTGGGAGTCAGGGTCAGCATCAAGGCAATCTGAGAGCTCCAAGGGGGAAGTGTATAGTGCATCTCCAAGGGAGAAGAGGGAATGGAGCTGTCAGAGAGAGAGGCAGAGGCAGAGCCTGGGCTGTCCGTCAGCCCGCAGATGGAGAGTCAACAGCCCCCAGGTATGGAGGTGGCTGATGAGGAAGGGGATAGCAGCTGTGTCCAGTGCCTGACGTGCGGATGTGCAGAATGCAGAGGAGAGGAGAGCAGTGGAAATATGTGGGCTGATCCTTGGGACAGAAGAGCCACTGCTGCTGGAGAAGCCCCATCCTAATTCTGGGGATAAAAGGCAGGGAGCAGAGATGAATAGATGTGGCAGACAACTATTCATCTCCTAGATAGACAGACTTGTTAACCTGCTGTGAGAGATTGATTTTTTGCTGGGGCTGCTGGCGCTACTAATAAAGGAATTGGTGATTAAGTACAGAGTATTGGTCATGTTTGGGGAGCTGGGTCAGAACAATATTGTGATCACATGACAATGGGGGTGATGTAATAGTCATCAGTGTAAGTACAGGTCATAAATAATTTTTTCCAAGGTTGTTGTAACTTTGAACAGTCATTAAACAAATGGTTATAAATTGAGGACTGCCTCAATTTATGCTTTTGGGGGTCTCTAGGGCAAGGCTTGTGCTAATAAACCAGAGTAACAAAATAGCAAGAGCAGCATAGAAACATAACCAATGTCACTAGTGATGTGAGTCAAATAGGCTATCCGTTCTTCCCTTTCACCTCTTTTAGAAAGCGCAAAGACGATTGAGTCTAAAATTAGCTTTATAGTGGAATCAAAGACCTTTTAAACCCTAGTACTGTGGTACACAGAATATCATATCAGTAATTCAATGGAAAGGGGCAAAACAACTATTGAGTTGAAAGTGTGGTATGAAAGAATATCCAGGGTCACACATGAAAACCTGCATTCCAAGCATCACTGAATAAGAGATGATCAATCATGACAGCAATTTGTTATATTTTCCCCTAAAGTAATATTATACACAGTCCTCTGTATTGTTTCTGATATCAGTGAGCACATACTTTAAATCTAGATCTAAATCTGAAGATGTTACCTAACCACCAGGTAATGAAACATCTGTAAGAAAACAACAAAGGTCAGAGGGTACCAAGGACTCCACAGTACTTTAAATCAGAGGTGGGTTTCAGCAGTTTCTGACCAGTTTTGGAGAACCGGTAGCGGAAATTTTGAGTAGTCCAGAGAACCGGTAGTAAAAATTCTGACAGGCTCCACCTCCATCTATTCTCTGCCTCCCAAGTCCCAGATGATTGGGAGGAAATGGGGATTTTGCAGTAACCTTCCCCTGGATTAGGGAGAGAATGGAGATTTTACAGTATCCTTCCCTTGGAGTGGGGTGGGAATGGAGATTTTACAGTATCCTTCCCCTGCCATGCCCGCCATGCCACGCCCACCAAGCCATGCCACACCCACCAAGCCACACCCACAGAACCTGTAGTAAAAATTTTTGAAACCCACCACCACTTTAAATGCAGAAGGAACGCAGTGGCTCAGGTGGTTAGGACTCTGGGTTGGCAATCAGCAAGCCTGCATTCGAGACCTGAGTGCTGCAGTGTGATGGGGCGAGCTCCTGTCGTTCGCTCCAGCTCGTACCAACCCAGCAGTTTGAAAGCAGGTGACCACGAGAAGATAGATGGATACCACTTGGGTGGGCAACCTAACAGGGATATGAAAGGAATCCCCAACCAGGCGTGCCTCAGACAATGGTGCTGGCATTGGCTAACCCTTCAACCTGGAAGAGCCTCCGTACTTCTGATATGACAGCAAGTGACTTTCCGAAGCCTCATTTTATGTTGAATATTACAGGAAATACTGCACTGAATATAGGCTCCAGATTCTAAAGTCAAGTAAGCTTTCGAAAATAGGAAAGTACTACATTGATTAAAAGAAATAAAATAATTTCTTGTGACAGCACCGCAGATTATGGATTCCCCGAAGAGCAGTCTGATAGCTTCAGTTCATGCAATTTCAGAAGTGTGTGTGAGAGAGAGTGTGAGATGGGGTAATGCATAACTCAATTACTTGAGAATTTTGCCAGAAGCTACTTTTCATGCTTGTGTCACATCTGTGTCAAGTAATAGCAGCTACTACATGTATTTCAATGCACACTTAGTTTTAGCCTCAGGTCTACACTCAGTGAATCAAATGCATGAGGGACATGAACCCGTTGAGATTCTACCAAGGAAAACTATAGTTGGAAAACTTACTTCCAACTAGTGTTAAATAAGACAGTGAACACCTATTTTTATTATTATTATTATTTTTGCTATCCATGTGTTTTATTCATGATTCTACGTTTAACAGAATGGAAGTATCAACAGATGAAAATAACACAAAACTATTCTAGGTGTATTTGTTTGTCTGTTTGTACATATGTGTCTCCCTTGCCTTTTTTAAAAAAATTGAAGATGCATGTGCTGGAGATAAGTGGTTCCAACATGATTTTTCAAGGCTCTGCAAAGGCAGAAAGTCCATTGAATCCCTCAATTTCAAGCCACTCAGAAGCAATTTTATTCAAAGCTGAAGATCAGATTTACTAATGGGAAGCTCAGTAAGTAAAAACTCTGTACAAGTAGCCCTCCAGTTACGAATGTAATGGAGCCTGCCCATTCCATTTATAACCTGAGGATTCGTGGGAGTGAATCTCGTACTTTGAATGGGATCACTCCCTTCTTTCGCCCATGCATTTGCTAATCAAATGTGCAGCTCGGTAAGTGCACATGAGGTATCTCAGGGTGGGGAAGTTCATGGGGCACCTACTGATGGAGCAGGCCACCTGTCTAAGACCACCCAAGGCATCCCCCACCCACTGAGATACCCATTCTCCCTCCCCTGGGGTCCCCAAAATTGCTCTCCCTCCAACCTGCCGTGCCAGGTTACTTACTGTACAAAGTTCTAGCGAGCTGTCTCCTCTCCAGCCTCTGAGCCTTGTGCGCCACTCCACAGCTGCATTTTCATGTGTGCAGGCCTTGCCCTGCACTTTGCAGATGAAAACGGAGCTGTGGAAGTTCCGTTTTGGCCTGCACAGGCCTTGCCCAACATTTTGCCAGCTAAAACAGAGCGTTGGAGGGCCCTCCATTTTGGCCAGCAAAGTGCGGAGCAGAGGGGAATAGTCAGGATGAATGTTGCAGAGCCTTTTGTTTTTTTATCTTTCTACAGTTAGTTTTTTTTCCCCATCTGAATTTGCCCTGATTATCCCAATGGCATTCTGCAGTTTAAAAAAGTATTTTGGATATTATTAATTTATCTACAAATTGCTACAGTAAGCATGGATTATTATTCTCTACCCATTTCATATTTACAACAAGCTGGAGATAAATCAGGTAGAGACAGGAACGCCCACGTCATGCTAACCATTTGTGAATGAGCAGGGATTTGAATCTCTCCTTAATCCCATTTATCAGTTTCTTAATTATTTCAGGTATGCTGCAAATAATATTTTAAATGTTTATATGGAAAACTATCTGGAGTAACTACACGTATGCCATCAGTTTTAATCTTGCTGGATAGGAAATTCTTTCTTTTTTTTTTGTGACTTACTTGAAATGAAGAAATTAAATGGTAGTGGCTTTCCTAAAGTTGCTGTCAGCATGAAATTTATTAAAGTTATGCCAGAATCCACTCACTCAGCATCCAGAGTTTCAATCCACCAGGGTAGTCTCTGGCCCTCTGATAATAAGGCAGACGAGAGCTAAGCAGTCCAATAATTTGCCCAAAATAGCTGCCACTTTTCCATTAGAACAGACCACTGTGCCAGTTACTAAAACTAAAGCAAAGCCAGTAAATGAAATAATGTGAATATACTTTCGACATGTAAACATGTAGACTACAACTTGATTCTCAGGATTACATTCTTTTGAGTTCCTGGATGTAAGTGTTGTGTATATATTAAACACACACACTCACACATACACACACATATGTATGATGATTAAAGTTTGTAATTTAAAGAATAAAAGCTAATAGAAATTAAAAAGGATAAAAAGAAATAAAAAGAAGGTGCAGAAAATAAAAAATAGAAAAGAAAAAAAGAAAATATAATAAAAAAGAAAAGAAACACCGTATATAAATGACTTTTTCCTTCATCAGAAGTAGAAATGATTTTAGTAACTTATTACCTCCTCTTAAAATGCAACAAATACTCTCTTTTTCCCATATCCCATCACTTATCTATAAACTAATCCCTGAAGTTTCATTATTTCAGTCCTGAGGTCAGCAAAATCCATTAAGGTTACCAGAGATATGGTAGCAACATATCTATTTTAACCTTGATCAAATAAACCAACTTTACATTACTTCTTTTGATTCCAAGTCTTGATCTTTAGACACTTAAAATAATGTTTAACAACTTTTAATTGTTAAGATTTTAATTGTTAAGACATCAATCAGTTATTTCTATATGTTCAATGTAACAACTTTTTCCATGTAATTTTTGTAACTGTCATTTTAAAATCTACATTCAGATCTGTCTCAAACATGTTAGGTAGCTTTTCCCCCCTCGTTCAAACACAATCTATCTATAGAGGCAGACACACTTAGAATTATCTTCTGGTTCCAATGTTAAAAAATATCCTTCCATATGTCCAAAGTTAAAACATTTGGCTTCATTCTGTAAATTGAGTCTGACTGTTCTTCTTTTATTATAATCTTTATTTCCTTAATGTCCCATTTTTAAAAGCTTGTCTTTAAAAGGTAAGCTAAAAAGCCCTTTATCCAATGGACAGCTTCCCATGAATTATGCCATTTAATTGGATTTTCAAATAAACCACGAAGTAGCAATTAGTTTCCCCACAACAAGTTGTCAAAACACAAAAAGAAATTAATCTTAACAGAAATCTGTGTTGGTCTCATATAAAATAATAATAATAATAATAATAATTATTATTATTATTATTATTATTATTATTATTATTATTATTATTATTATTTCTATTGGCTTAAAGCCACAGCTGTATCTTAGTCATTAGGTCTGAAACAGGACTCTAGACACAAAAGAAAGCATTCATATAGCAAACAAGACTTATCTTTGCAGTGTTAATAGAACAAAACAATATAGAAGGAACCATAAATAAAACATGCAGCTTGAAACTGTACAGTATGTGCATATGTATGTAGATATGTATTTTATATGTTAGACTTACAGGTAGTCTTCAACTTATGATCAACCTCTGCATGACTGTTTGAAATCAACCATATGGATTTTTGAGCAATGGAAAATAAAACCCAACACACAATGAATTTGAAATTACATTTATGCAATTTTAGTGCAGTGCAAAAATTTGTCCACATGTTTTAACTCTGGTGGATCAAAATCAGGAATTACAGATGGCTAACTGATAATAGTTATCAGTACTTCAATGGGAGGCCACCATCTAATAGTTATCAGTACTTAGATGGGAGGCCACCAGAGTTGCAGACTGAATTGGAAAAATAAAAAGTGCATCTGGAAAAGTGACAGCAGACTTAGGTTTTACTCTTAAAACTGATGCCTTTGCTGAGATGGAGAAAGGCAGAGATAAAATTGGCAATGAACACAAAAACTGTTAGCAAATAAAAGAGGAAATAAATGCCATCTCAGCTTGGAGAAAGATGGAAACTCAAGAAAGTGACTCAAAATAACCCAACCTTGATTCTTTATGATATAAGAATTGCCAGAGGGAAATGCTGGAAAGCTTTCAAGTTTCTGTTAATATACCCTACGACAATAAAGTGTACTCTCAGTGGTTTTTGTGGTGTCTGTTACCTGATCTGGCTTACCTCAACGGCTGACAGCCAGGATGGAGAATTTATTGGTGGAGGTTAAGGTATTACAGCAAATTTCCCGCTGTGAAGGTCAGGATCAGATTACTTTGATCCACTACCCCACAAGACTAATGGACCTGATTGGACTGGATTCCTGTTGCTTTGGGAGATGTTTGTTGAACCTGACCAACCACCCTATCAATGATCTGGTTAAAATGTGGAATAATTATCTGGGTCCAAAAAGCTTTTGGTTCAGAAAAGAATAGGGTATTTTCTAGATGTCCCCTGCCTTGTATCAAGCCTGTAGCACACTATAGAATGTGGAGTAATTGCAGAAGACAAGGCGTGAGAACAGATGGTCTAAGTTATTGTGGTACAAGACTAAAGAATGAGTCAGTCAGTATGGGGGTTAGGCATCATAAAGTTTCTATTACTGCAATCAGAAAAGAAAATAAACTTTAAGTCTTCCATCTGTGTCAGTGGATAATTGGCCAGTGGAATTCATTAGAACTATTAGAGAGATGACCAGGCACTGGGAGACCTTGACCAGTGCTTTTGTCCACCTGAGCTCCACTATAAACAAGTTCTATGATTCTTTGCCAACAAAATGGAGTGGATTTTGTGCTGTGTTTGGTGCCATTTTGAATAGTGTTAAGGTTTTCAAATGTACTATCTATTAATCTCTGAGCCAGTTTATTTAATGAACAAGTAGAATATTTCTACTTGTCCACTCTATTTATCTACCAAAACAATTGCAATCCATAACATAAAAATGGCATTATAAAAAGAAACAATAATAGTGCTGGAGGCCCCTAGAAAAATCTTGCAATAATCATAACAGATTGCTCGCCTCTCAAGAAAGTAGAGATAAGGTCCTTCGTTTGCTTCATGCCCCTATTTGCTTGTTAGACCCTGCCATGGTTTGACTTACAAGGACCTCTAAAGAATTTGTATCTAATTAATACTTTGCTGGAGCAGGCAGAGCTTCTGTGGGACCAGCCAACTGGAACAACTTTTGGCCAATATCCAGTATTTCACATTTAGCCAAACTGGTAGAGAAGGCAGTGGTGTTGCAGCTTCAGGAGGTCTTGGAGTTAGCTGACTATCTAGATGTTTTTCAATTTGAAGTCATACATGGACTTGGCACAGAGATTGCCTTGGGTCACTCTGATGGATGATCCATACCAGAAAAAAAATACTAGGGGAATACGATTCATTTTTTAATTCTAGATTTATCAGCAACTTTTGATCTTGTTAACCACAGTATCTCTTTAAGGTGGGAAAGTACTTTGTAGTAGTTTCATTCTTATCTATATGATCAGAATGTAATAATTTTGCTCAGCTCCTTAAGAGGCAGCTCTGTCTTGTCTCTTATGTTATTTAAGGTCTACATCAAGCCTCTGTAGGATCATCCATATATTTTGAGCTAATTGTATCTGCATAGAAGATGATATTCAGATGTACTTCTCACTTTCTATGGATTTGGAATTAGATTCTCCACATGTGTCCCAATAGAGGAGAGGATGAAGAGAACAAGTTAAAGATCCTTATGGACAATGTAGAGTTGTTGCTGATTCTAGACTATGATTGGATTTAGATCTGGATTGAATTCCAGGATTCAATGAATATGCCTATTTTGGATGAGGATTCAGTCCCCCCCTTAAAAAGAAGTTTGCAGACTGCGGGTCCTCCATAATCTGGCATTAATAGTGGACAACCATATAGCAATAGTGGGATATTAGTCACACCCTCATTGTGGCACATATCCTCTTAACCTTGATCATGGATTACTGTAGTGGCTTTTAGTAGAGTGGCCACTGAAATTGCAGTTACTCGTGGCCCTTTAAAAAAGTGTTCTATCCCCATGAAAAACCAGTGGCTTTCTGAGTCCCATTCAGAAAGTACTCACTTATTAAAAACAACAACATATTAAAAACAAGAAAAAAGTCAAGGAAACAATTGGCCCATTGCTGGGAGAAAGTGGCAAGAAGGTGACAAGCAACAGGGAGAAAGCAGAACTACTTAACTAATTTTTTTGCATCTGTCTTTACACAAAAGAAAAAAAAACAGTCCAACCTATCAAAAACAGCACCACAAAAAACAGATTAGGAACACAAGTTAAAATAGGGAAGAAAATGGTAAGTGAACACCTGTCTACCCTAGACGAGTTATTTTATTAATAATAATACTTTATTTATGGTCACAGACCAAAATGCAAGCATAACTACAAAAAAAAGCATAGGAAAAGCATCATCACGAACAGCTGGCCTCCAGAAGCCCCGGCTGAGAGGAACCACAGCACTCTCCTCTAATGGTTACGGCTCTTAAAAAGAATTTTGAGACCTGAGAGGTAGTGTATGAGGAACCATCCCCTAAACAGTACAAGGCCAAATTACTGGCATTGGGCCCACAAAGGTCTGTCTCTAAGAGAGACATCAAATTGGTCCTGTCTACGTTGTACATGGGGCAGTGTAACAGGACGTGCTCCGCAGTTTCTACCTCCGCTCTGCCACAGGGACATAGCTGCTTGTCCATCGGGAGCCTCTTGAATCGTCCGTCCAGCAATGCTGAAGGCAAGACGTTAAAACGAGCAAGGGAGAAGACTCTTCTATACTTGGGGATGGTTAGAGTATAGAAATATGAGGCCATCCTCAGTCCGTAATTATTAAATTGGCTGAAGACCAGAGGGGAGTCCCTAGACGAGTTCTAATCACCAGGATCAGATGGATTACACTCCAAGGTTCTGAAGGAACTGGCAGACGAATCTCAGAACCACTGAACTATATCTTTCAAAGATCTTGGAGCACAGGGGAACTGCTAGAGGATTGGAAAAGAGCTGATGTAGTTCCCATCTTCAAAAAGGGGGGGGGGAAATAGATCCAGGAAACTACAGACCTATCAGCCTGATCTCAATACCAGGGAAGATTCTGGAAACGATAATCAAACAACGAATCACCGAACACCTAGAAGCAAACAAAGTAATAACCAAAAGCCAACATGGGTTTGTCAAAAACAGATCATGCCAGACTAATCTTATTGCATTCTTTGACAAAGTGACAAAATTAGTGGACCAAAGGAATGCTGTCAATATAATTTACTTGGACTTCAGTAAAGCGTTTGATAAAGTAGACCATAACCTACTACTAGTCAAAGTAGAAAAATGTGGGTTAGACAGCATCATCACCAGATGGATTCGTAACTGGCTGACCAACCACACGCAACATGTAGTCCTCAATGGAAGTGCATCTACATGGAGGGAAGTATGCAGTGGAGTACCCCAGGGCTCTGTTTTAGGCCCAGTGCTCTTCAACATCTTCATCAATGACTTGGACGAGGGGATAGATGGGGAACTCATCAAATTTGCAGATGACATCAAGCTGGCAGGAATAGCCAACACTCCAGAAGATAGGCTCAAGATACAGAAGGATCTTGACAGACTTGAACATTGGGCGCTATCTAACAAAATGAAATTCAACAGTGACAAAAGCAAGGTTCTACATTTAGGGAAGAAAAACAAAATGCACAGGTACCGTATATGTGGTACCTTGCTCAATAGTAGTAACTATGAGAGGGATCTTAGAGTTCTAGTGGACAACCATTTAGATATGAGCCAGCAGTGTGTAGCAGCTGCCAAAAAAGCCAACACAGATCTGGGCTGCATAAACAGAGGGACAGAATCAAGATCACGTGAAGTGTTAATACCACTTTATAATGCCTTGGTAAGGCCACACTTGGAATATTGCATTCAGTTTTGGTCCCCACGATGTAAAAAAGATGTTGAGACTCTAGAAAGAGTGCAGAGAAGAGCAACAAAGATGATTAGGGGACTGGAGGCTAAAACATATGAAGAACGGTTGCAGAAACTGGGTATGTCTAGTTTAATGAAGAGAAGGATTAGGGGAGACATGATAGCAGTGTTCCAATATTTCAGGGGTTGCCACAAAGAAGAGGGAGTCAAACTATTCTTCAAAGCACCTGAAGGTAGAACAAGAAGCATTGGGTGGAAACTAATCAAGGAGAGAAGCAACTTAGAACTAAGGAGAAATTTCCTGACAGAACAATTACTAAGTGGAACAACTTGCCTGCAGAAGTTGTGGATGCTCCAACACTGGAAATTTTTAAGAAGAAGTTGGATAACCATTTGTCTGAAGTGGTGTAGGGTTTCCTTCCTGGGCAGGGGGTTGGACTAGAAGATCTCCAAGGTCCCTTCCAACTCTGTTTATTCTATTCTATTCTATTCTATTCTATTCTATTCTATTCTATTCTATTCTATTCTATTCTATTCTATTCTATTCTATTCTATTCTATTCTTTGTGTAAAAAAACCCAACAATCTTGTATGGCTCCCATGCTAATTATACAAACCTACTCTTGTATAATCTACCTCAAAACTTTATGTTGTCCCATCATAGATAAGTGCAGCAGCTACAACACGTTTGGTATTTTCATAGCAGGATTCAATTGCTCTTGGAGTTGAGGTAAACCTTTTTCATATTATAGTGTTGGTTAAAATCTGTTCTTTTACCCAAGCCTTTTAGAGTTTTAATGTGGTTGAGCTTTTAGAGCTTTTAATATTTAATTTTAGAATTTTATATATGTCATATATGTACTTTTGTAAGCTGCCTTGAGCCATTGGGATTGGTAGAATGTACATTTATAAATATATGAATAATGCACTTTAGTATAAAGTGCTAAAAATGGTATGAATTTGTCCATATGCAGCAGTGGCCAAAATTGTGGAAACCTTTTGGGAAAAGTTTATTTTCTAAGTAGTACCATAAAATTATATATCAATGGAAAGATAATTTTATCAAGAATGTAATGCAGTTAGTTTTATGAAGGATTTGCTATTAGAATAGCAGTTACAATGTAAAAAAGAAAAGTGAAACACGTAGAAAAAATGAGATATACAAAAATTATCACCATGTCAGTTAATACTTAATTGGGTAACCTTTAGCATGAATTACGGCCTTATAACGTCTTCCCATGGAGTGAACCAAGTCTTTTAGTTCTGCAGCTGTTATAATGTGAAACCAAGATTGAATGATTGCTTCTATTAACTGGGTTTTATTGCTGGGTTGCTTGTGACTAACAAGTTTCTTTAGTTGGCTCCATAGATTTTCAATTGGATTAAGATCTGGGCTATTCCCAGGCCATTCCAGCACTGGAATATGATTATCTTGAAACTCAAAAAAAAAAAAAAAGGTGGTGTTATTAGCCATCAAACTTCAAAAATACACTTTTCCCAAAAGGTTTCCACAATTTTGGCCACTAATGTAGGTTATTGAGAGAAGACTCATAGGCAATGAGACTCAAAGCACAAATTAGTCATTTACAGAATTTTGTCAGCATTGCTAGCACAACTAATTGTTGTGGGCACTTGTTGGTGCTTTGATTCTGGATAGGGGAGAACTACACTTAAAAAGGGAGGCAGAGAGGGAAATATTTCACTACCTCACAGCAGCAAAGTCAGATAGCCTATGTTAGACTACCGATGTAAGAGACAACTTTTAATGCATGCATCAAGAAAGGGCAAATAAGGGCAAACAATGACTTCAGAACATTCTCTAAGGTTATGATTAAAAATCCCTATCAGCTCAGAGTCTATGTTTATGGGGACATTACTTTTTAAATATCAATTAGGTTGATTTTCCTCGTAAGCAAAAAAAATGAGAGAACAAGACTACTTACAGTATGCAGTTTAAGAATGTGCTGTTGTTTGTTTGAATCACAAACTCCGGTTGGAAAAAAAAAATCCCTTGCCAAAAACAGGGTGGACACTAAATTTATTCCCCATATCAACACACAATATCATGATGCTATGGCCCTGCCACACTGATCATCTGCACAAGACTTCTCCTGACAGTGATCAGCAGCAGGAACTCCCACCCCAGTACCAAAACATCCCAAGGCTGCATCCATCCTCTGGCTGCTCAGGCAAAATGCCCTCCCCCCCCTGAGGTGGGTTTCAGCAGGTTGTGACCAGTTCTGGAGAACCGGTAGCAGAAATTTTGAGTAGTTTACTATTGGTTCTCTCTACCGGAACTAAACTACTGGAACTACTTTTGAGTAGTTCCGGTAGTAAACTCAAAAGTAGTTCTGGTAGTTTAGTTCCGGTAGAGAGAACTAGTAGTAAAAATTCTGACTGGCCCCGCCCCCATCTATTCTCTGCCTCCCAAGTCCCAGCTGATTGGGAGGAAATGGGGATTTTGCAGTAACCTTCCCCTGGATTGGGCGCGGAATGGAGATTTTACAGTATCCTCCTGGAGTGGGTGGGAATGGAGATTTTATGGTATCCTTCCCCTACCACACCCACCAAGCCATGCCATGCCCACCAAGCCACACCCACAGAACCAATAGTAAAAACAATTGAAACTCACCACTGCCCCCCACCCCCCGAGAAATACTCTTCAACATATTGAAAGTTGCAACTATTTCTGCTAAGTTTGGTAAGCTCAGGAAATTATTTGAAGCCCAGCATCAATAAAATATATTTAATGAAAGCCTAGTGTAAAGATTTAGTTGAGACTTATTTGGGATGATCTCTTTAACTCCTAGTCCTGGTTTCTCTGCTGAAGCACGTCCAATTCTTATCGGTGAAACTGGGCATTAAATCTACAGGGCCACCAAAATGTTTCGCTGAGTTATTGCAGCTAAAAATATTTTCTCTCTCTAAATAGGAAAGAAGTGGTCTAAAGCAAAGACAGCTACTTCAAAAATCAGAGGGCTTCTTCTGTGCACCATACCCATAATTTAGAAGCATTCTGACATGAAACGTTACATTTCTTCATTTGGGTTTCCATCTGAATTTCCTTTTTAGGACAGAGTTTACTTTGTAGTATGTAGCTACCTATTTCTGTCATGTGTTTCACTTGAAAAATAATACCTCCACCTCTGCTGTAATCCATCCACAGTGCCTGCCAGGAAGATGTGACAGGTGGCTATTTAAAGGAGGGCCTTTCCAATCTAATGTCTCAGTCTGGCAAGCTTCACCCAGCATGTATGCTGTGAATTCTTCAGCCAAGGTGAGAACGTCTCCTTCACTCAAAAGAAAATGACTGCTTTTTAAACATTATTCTTGAACTATGGTGGCCCTATTTGGGTTATTTTTGTTTTGGTTGACTCTGTGACTACTTTAAATTCCATGTTAGATTCTTTAGCTCTATTTTTCATATTTCAAGGTTTGGATCTGGTCTTCTTATTCCACCAATGGGAACATTCTTGAGAAGACTTCCATTCAGAATGTTCATATTGAGTAGACTTATGGATGTAAAATGTTCACTTGTTCCCCCTCCTTTGACAGCCTTCCATGCTATTACAAAAAAAAATCCTTTTAAAGGTAGTAGAGTCTATAACCATGATGGCGAACCTATGGCACGTGTGCCACAGGTGGCACACGGAGCCATATTGGTGGGCACACGAGCGTTGCCCTAGCTTAGATCCGGTGGGACTGGAAGTCAGAAAACCGGCTGTTTCCGGCCTCCGGGGTGAGGGGGGAAAGCTGTTTTCGCCCTCCCCAGGTCCCTAGAAAGGCTCTGGAGCACATTGAATTATGGGTATGGGCATGTGCACGCAAAACTTCCCCCACGCTCCCCCCACTTTTGGCACGCGACGACAAAAAGGTTAGCCATCACTGGTCTATAAGAAAGCAGAGCCTATAAGAAACCCTATAAGAAAGCAGTGGCAAACTGTTTCGATATCGTTACCGAAAAACCCTATATGGACATCTCTATGAAGATACCAGGAGCTCATGAAAGCTTATACCTTTTAATAAAATTTATTAATGGGAAAAGATGTCCTTCTGGTTTTGGCTATCACACACTAATACAGCACTCCTTCTACAATCTCATTGTTATGCCTTGCACAGAAAGACTACTTAATAGCGTTTGCCCTCAGAGCAAGGCTACGGAAAACTCACTTTTTAGCTCAGCAAACAGAAGCCATGCATACATCCCAAGATGCTAGAGATAGTAATCTACTCTGAAAATGTTTTAAAATTGTTGGTCTTTGTGACTTTGGGATTAGCAGCAACTCCTGTTCTTTCCAGTAATATTCCCATTGACAAGGTTATACTGCTAGAAGTTCTCTTCTTTAAAGTCACAAGTTTACATTTTTAGTATCATCCATCACCGTACTCTGCATGTTCTCAATTGTATACTCTCTGTCACAGATTGCTCCAACAGAAACAAAAAATAAATTAAGTTACCTGTAATAAAACAGAGGGTAACACTTGATTTGGTGATACAATTTTCAGTGGGGTCCCTGTGGTATGCATAATGTTTAGTCCCATGCTGGATCATTTAAAAAGCAACACAAGATATTTTAAATGGTTCATTTCAAAACTCACATAATAATACAGTAAAATGCACAAATTAATGAATGAAACGGAAAAAATAGATAAGCTATCTGTCTATGAACTAAAAAAGGGGGAAAATAGATCTGAACAAAGGTGATCATTTTTTGTAGAATGGAATGATGAAGCCATGCAGGGAAGTGAAAAGGTAGGTTTAATGATAAAGGAAAGACTAAAATGTTATGGCTGAAAGAATTTGGTAAAATAATGTAATCTAGACAGTTATGATGTAGCAATTCATAAGTATGAAAGTTGTATGTCATACATACAATGAATGGGGTATGTTACGCACCAATGAATGGTGATAAGGGAAGAACCAGAGAGAATTTAGGGAATATTCTGAATGAATGAGATCCAAGGAAAAATTAAGTTTGTGTGGTAACATGATTGGATTTGTTAGAACAAGACGAGAGAGTCCAAAAAAGTAACAAGGCCATTCAGAGGTCCAAGAATGAATAAAAGTAGTGACTGTCTGGTGAGCATTTCCTCAGGGAAAAAAAAAGTCCATTGTTTTGAATATATGATTTCAGGTTTCATATGTGCACATGAAAACAACTGAATATAATCTGAAACAATTCCTCGGGGGCCACAGGAGATTGCAGAAGTCAAGGAAGGATCAGTTAAAATCCTTTAATTCCTCCAGCGAATATCCTATGTATTAGGATTTGCTCATAGGAAATATGGCTTCTACGATCTTCAAAACGAAAACTTTTTTTAAAAAACAATATTTACAGAATACATCCACACACATACAGAACATCACGATATATTCACTCCCGTGATCCTTGTCAGGATTCAGTCCTACTCCTATAAAATTTCAAGGCATTCCAAGGTGTTTCACATATTCTAAAAAGCTGTTCTTGATTCTACCCAAGACCTGAGAGATATGTCACAGCTTTGCCCTCCTTTCTGCTTCCCTTTCTCCTCAATCTTTTCCATCCATCCTTTTGGAAGGTTATATGGCATTTCTAAAGTATTGCCATTGCGGAGTGTGTGAAATTTAATCCCATTTCTCAGTGGGGTAAAATCCATTACTCCATCCGTACATATCTCCAGTGTCAAACTTAAAATGCACCCTGGTGTTGCTTTTAATCATTTATCTACTCTGTACCCCTAGAGGTGGAGAGGAATCACCTTTGGATTCATAGTTCTATTTTTATGTAAATAAAACCTGCTCACGTCGATACCCAAAGGCAGTGAAGCATCTAGCTGTGGTCTTTAATAGCTGAATGGCAAAACTGGAAGTGACCTTGTCCATGGTGACCTTGAAAGCACAGAGGTTGCTTCACTGGTGCTGCACTTTCAAACTAAAATAATTCAGCGAGCGAAGCAGTGATCTTTGACTATATCACGTCTTTTTCTTCTTTTCCGATAATTAAATGATAAAGTACCATAAATCATTTTTTTTCCCAACCAACATTTGCCAGCTATCTATAGGCAGCGTTTGCATTTTTCTTGTTCATCTCACAGAAAAGAGCAAACAGAAAAAGCTTTGCACGGCTTCAAGAGAAATAAATGCAAACCACAGAGCGTTTGCAATGAATTATAACCCCAAAGTTGTGGTTTAGATGTTCACATTTGGGGGAAGGTAAATCAGTTTATGTCTTGATCATTGTTCTACAGTGAGACATTCGACAGGTGTTTAGATGGTGATTATTTATTTAAGGCTGTAATTACCTTGCAATAGGCATAATCTAATATTCATACGTATGTAAGAAAATAGTTTAGCATTGAGATACAGAGTACTATTCAACGTGGAATAGGTTTTATCAATGGTTAGAGATAAGAGGTAGAAATTAAATGAAGAAAGATTATTGTTATATGTAAGTAAAATATGAATGTTGTTTATAACTATAAGCATGCTAATACAATTGATATGATCATAGATAAGCTAATATAACTATAAATATGGTTGTAATTATTACGTGTATTATTATTACTATCAGTATATCTGTTATTTTTTTCCTTCTTTTGTAAAATGAAATGCCCGGACAATATACGGTCTTCAAAATATTTATATATAAATAAAAAACTTGACTTTAAAAAAAAAGAAAAGAAAATAGCTTAACAGAAAAGCATTTCGGATGCATTTATGTCACTTGCAAATTCACTGTAATGACTATTATTGATAAATTATGTCTGATGCATTATATCACAAAGACAGGATGTATCTTTTCATATATTTTGGACTATATAACTGATTTGTGTTTGCCTCACTGTTATGCGGTAGGAGTTTTGGCTGGTATTTGAGCAGTTGTTAGACCTTAGGGTACAATAGCCTTTCAAAACAGAACATTTCCAGTATTTGTGCACGTTTCAGGCAATGGTTTACCAGAGAAAAACATCGTATTTTTTTTTTCCACAGCCAAGTGGCTGCTCTTACAACAAACTCTTTGCAACCTTTGTAAAATTTTATGTGGGTATTGTGATTCTCACATGAGATGTGTGTCTGATGATAAAGGAAAAGTGTATTCATAAAAAAGAAGTGAAATAATCATCATTTCTTTTTTTTTTTTTTTTAATTTTTTTTATTAAACATTAAGACATACAAAACAAAACAAAAACAATAACATATAGACATAAACAACAAAAATACAACTATTCCCTCCACCTACACCACTCGTACTACATATACATATACATATTTGTTGTCAGTCATCTACAGATCATATCTTTTTTTTTTTTCAAATTACATGGTCGATTGTCATGTGTTTCACCTCAAAATTGTAAATATTGATATTATGATACTCTTTTTGTTCTATATCTCTCTACTTTATGTAACCCTATTTGTCGTGTTTTAGTTTATTGTTATTTTGCTTTCCAGCCATTGGTACCATTTGTGCCATACTTGGTAGAATTCGCTTTCTTCTTTGTCCTGGAGTTCTAAGGTTAGCTTGTCCATTTCGGCACATTCATTTATTTTGGAAATGATTTTTTCTCTGCTCGGGATCAGGTCCGTCTTCCAATTTTGGGCATATATGATTCGCGCTGCTGTGAGAATATGGGTACTGAGGTATTTTATTTCTTTATTATATTGTGTTGTCATCATTCCGAATAAGAAGAACTCTGGTTTATTTGGTATTTGCAAGTTTGTTATTTCTTCTATTATGGTTTTGATTTCTTGCCAATAAAGTTGTGCTTTGCTACATTTCCACCACATATGAAAATACGATCCTTTTTGTTTTTTGCATTTCCAGCACAATGCAGATGTGTTTGGGTAAATTTTGGCTAGTCGGGCCGGTGGTAAGTGCCATCTGTAGAACATTTTTATTAGATTTTCTTTATAGGACGTGGCTTTCGTCATTCTAATGTTTTGTTTCCATAGTTTCTCCCAATCTGTAAGTTGAATATTGTGTCCTATATCTCTGGCCCATATTATCATATTGTGTTTAACTGTTTCTTCTAGGAGCACGTCTCTCAGTAGAAAATTATATAGTTTAGTTATTAATTTTTGGTCCGTCCCTAAAAGAATTTTGTCCAAATCGTTTGAGTCAATGGCTATTCCATATTGTAGTTTGTCTTTGTTATATCTTGATTGGATTTGAGTATAGTGCCACCAATCCATATTTTTGTTAGTCTCCTGGAGTTGTTGTCTTGGAAGAAGTTCACCCTCATCGTTTAACAAATCTTGATATTTCATCATTTTGTCTATTTCTAAAGTATTCGGGAATATTAATGCTTCCATCGGGGACCACCATCTCGGTATTGATGTATAGTATCTCTTTCTTATTCCCAGCCAGATTTTATACAGTGAAGCCCTGATAATATGTCTTTGAAAATACATGTGTTTTTTGTCGGGTCCGTCCCAAAGAAAAGCATGCCATCCTCTTATAAGGTCAAATCCTTCTAGGTATAATGTTCTCTTATTTTCCAATTTTATCCAATCTTTAATCCAAATTATACCGGACGCTTTGTAATATAACTCCCAGTTTGGTACTGCTAGGCCTCCCTTGTCTCTTGTATCCTGTAGTGCTTTAATTTTGATTCTGGGTCTTTTCCCTTGCCATATATATGTTGCTACTATTTTGTTAAGTTTTTTTAAAAAATCCTTCCCTGGATATACTGGTATGACCTGATATAGAAATAATATTCTCGGTAAAATGTTCATCTTTATTGTGTTAATTCTACCTATCAGTGAAAGTTGAATTTTGTTCCATATTTCCAGATCTCTTTTAATTTGTTTTAATAATTTTGTGTAATTATCTTCTTTAATTGTTGTGGATTTCGCTGTCAGCCAGATACCTAAATATTTTATCTTCTTTACTATTTGAAGTCCAATTTTTTCCTCTAATTCTGCCTTCTGCATCTGGTTCATATTTTTGGTCAATACTTTGGTCTTTTGTTTATTTATTTTGAGGCCCGCGACTTCCCCGTATTCTTCTATCTTTAATATTAGCTTTGGTCCTGATTGTCTCGGATTTTCCAGATTAAATATCACATCGTCTGCGAAGGCCAACAATTTGTATTCTTCTCCTTTAATTTTTAATCCTTTAATATTCTCATCTTTCCTTATCTCATTTAAAAGGGTCTCCAGGACTATTATAAATAATAATGGTGACATAGGACATCCTTGTCTTACCCCTTTCTGTATGTCGAAAATTTGTGTCAGGTCGCCATTTATCGCTATTTTTGCTGTCTGATGAGTATAGATTTTTTGTATTAATCTGTTGAATTTCTGTCCACAGTTCATTTTCTCCAATTGTTTTATCAAAAAGTTCCAGTTTACGTTATCAAACGCTTTCTGTGCATCGAGCGAAATTATTGCTGTTTCGGTTTCTATCCTTTGGTCATAGTATTCCAGTATACTGATAATTGATCTAAGATTATTTCTAATTTGTCTGGTGGGTATAAAGCCGTTCTGATCGGGGTGTATATATTTATGTATTATTGTTTTCATTCTCTGCGCCAGTATTGCCATTAATAATTTATAGTCAGCGTTGAGTAGTGATATCGGTCTATAATTACTAATTTGTGTCGGATCTGTATCTTCTTTGTGTATTAATGTTATGATCGATTCAGTCCAGGATTTTGGGATTTCTGCTTCAGATAGTGCTTCATTAAAAACTTGTAAAAGTATTGGATCGATAATTTGCTGGCAGTACTTATAGAATTCGGCTGGGATTCCATCCGGACCTGGCGTTTTGTTATTTTTTTGTTTTTTGCGGGCTTCCACTAATTCAAACATCGTTATGGGTCGATTCAATCTTTCTCTGTGCTCTTCTTCAATTGGAATAATTTTGGATTTCTGCAAATAGGCTTCGATTTGTACCTCCGAGACATTCTCCTTTCGGTAAAGTTTTTTATAAAATTCTATCACTATATTTTTCTTCTCTAGATGTGTGTAATGGGGAATTCCAGAATCATCTTGAAGTTGATGAATAATCCTTTTTTCTGTCTGTTTTTTTAATTTATACGCTAGCCAGCGTCCCGTCTTATTTGCGTGTTCAAAGTTGATCTGTTTCGCCATTCTTATTTTGTGGGCTATTTCCGTTTTTGTAGTTAAATTTAATTTATGTTTGGCCAGATTGAGTTTTTGTTGTACTGTCTTGTTATTGGGTTGCTTCTGCAATTTGGTTTCTTCTACTTTTATCTCATCCAGGAGCTCATTTCTAATTTGTTGTTTCTGTTTTTTCCTTTTGGCTATGTATGCAATTGTTAGACCCCTAATATATGCTTTCGTTGTGTCCCATAAATTTTGTGTCGTTGTTTGATCGTTGGTATTGATACGCAAAAATGATTTCATTTCTTTTTCTATCATCTGTTGGTAGTCTTTTTCCTTTATTGTAGTTGTATCCATCTTCCATCTTTTCTGTTTCCGCAGTCCTTTCCATACTAGTTCGATAGGATTATGGTCGGCCCATATGCTGGGAGTGATTTCTATCTCTTTTGTGTCTGTACTAAGTTGTGGTGTCATCCAGGCCATGTCTAGCCTGGACCACGACTGGTGTGGGCCTGAGAAGTATGTGTATTGTTCCGTGTTAGTATGTGTATCTCTCCATGTATCGTGTAGGCTCAATTCTTCTACCAGGTCTTTGAATGTTTGTGGTAGGGTTCTTCTCTTGGGCTTATTCTGCCTAGTAGTATGGTAGTCATCATTTAAATTTACTATAGCATTAAAGTCGCCGACAATACATATATTTTCATAGTCTAATTCCTTTAGTTTATTATGTAGTTCTTTGTAAAAGTCAATTTGATTCCCATTTGGGGCATAGATCGCGACTATCAAAATTGTTTTAATTTCCAATTTGAGTTCAATCATCAAGATTCGACCTTCTTTATCATTGTAGATTGGTTTTGTTCTTAATTGATCTCTGGCATATATTACCACTCCCCTCTTTTTGCAATCTCCTAAGGCTGTGTATAGTACTCCGAGTTTTTTATTTTCAAGGAGTTTTCTCTGTTGTCTCCTTATATGAACTTCCTGTAGCACAATTATATCTGACCTTAATTTCTGTAATTTTGTAAATATTTGGTGTCTCTTCGTTGGTGAATTCAGACCGTTTATGTTTATGGAAGTAAGTTTTATCACTTCTTCCATTTCTTTGATTATTTATTTATCCGTTATTTTCAGTTTATTTGTGTTTCTTGTAACTCTTTGTGTAATTTCCGTTGTTTCCTCCCTCTCCAAACCCCTCTTCTTTTGTTCTTTATGTTCCTTGCTTTTCAGTTGTCTCTCTTGATCGCTTACATTTATTTGTTCTTTACTCCCCGTTTTTTCGTCTTGCTTTTCAAATACGAAATGTTGTTCCATAAATTCTTGGGCTTTCTCTATGGAGTCTATGCGAAATTTTTGTCCTTCCCAGGAGATTAGTACGCCTTCCGGTATCAGCCATCTAAATTTTATTTTTGATTTATTTAATTGTTTCGTTAAGAAGTTATAATCTTTCCTTCTCTCTCTGGCCCTTCTTGGTACTTGTTTTAGTGTAAGTACCTCCCTTCCTTTATACTGAACTGTCTCTTCCCTCATTCTTCTGTATATTTCTTCTTTTAGTGTTGTTTTCGTGAATCTTATGTGAACCTCTTTGGGGAGTTTATTTCTTCTGGCATAGTTGGTGTAGGCTCTGTAGATTTCGTCAGTTCCATTTCTGATTTCGTCTTTGTCTATGCCTGTTGTTTTAGCCAGCAGTTCAATCATGGTTTCTCCTAGATCCTCATCTTTTTGTTCTTCAATATTTTGGAATCTTAAGAAAAAGGAGGCCTTCTCCATCTCAAGATATATTAGTGCATCTTCTGTATCCCGGGTCTTTGTGACTTGTTGGTTCTCTACCCTCTCCAACCTCCTAACTGTGGCTTCTGCTTTTTCTTCCACCCTATGTATTCGTTGTTCATTTTCTGTGATATTTTGTTGGATTTTAACTATTTTCTCGTTTATAACTTT
The DNA here is from genome assembly GCA_012654045.1 of Ptyas mucosa. Lineage (NCBI taxonomy): Eukaryota > Metazoa > Chordata > Lepidosauria > Squamata > Colubridae > Ptyas > Ptyas mucosa. Next base: position 27,960,060 of record WNWU01000006.1, on the reverse strand, counting down.
AATATCGTCTTTGATCTCTCCTACATCTAATCGCATCTGTTCTTGGTTTCTTCTCGATTCCTCATGGTTTTGGGCCATCTTCTCTTCCATTCTTTTCTGCCCTTCCTGTATCATTGCCAATGCGGCCTGTATGTTTTGCATCCCAATTATAGTATTTGTCTTCTCCTTATCACTCATTTCTCCTGTTTTTTGATATACTGGTGAAGCCACTAATTGTGTTTGTGTTGCAGGTATCCTCTTGGTTGTTTTTATGGTGGTGGATGTACTAGATGTTGCCATGTGTAATCTATGTATTATTTTTGCCCACAATTTCATACAGTTTAATTTGCTTAATGTATATTAATAGGCTATATATCCAGCTACTATATTAAATATTCTTATTTAGATACTTTCATTAATAAATCAGTAATACAAAAATAACCAGGAGAAAGGTAGTGGGGGTGGGGGGTGGAGAGAGAGAAAACAACGAAATATAAGCAGATTTTAACAATTCATCTTATTACCTTCTTCTTCAATTAATTAGAAAATACAATATTATCCACTAACAATTTATATTAATTCTCAAATCCGTCAATCTATATCAATTATTAATATGACTGTAGAAGAATAATCAATCAATTAAATAAATTCTATCAGGTCTTTCTATTGTATTGTTAATCAACTAAATTAATCAGGTTTCTTTTCATATATTACTTTAAAATATACTTTCTTTAATCAAACCACTACAGAAATAATTATATTTACTATATATCTTCCCTTTAATGTCTCTCACTCACTCTCTTCAGTCCAATAGGTCTGTTTTAAATAGTTCAGTATTTAATAGTTAATAGTCCAATCGTATAAAGTCAGTACAATTAGAGTTTTGTGTATTTCTAATGATCTATAAAGTTTGCCTCCGGAGCAATAGTAGTGTTTGTATCTCTTGACACTTCACTCCAAACCACGCTCTCCTTCAGTCACTTCTGCTTTCACTCTCCAGTCCACTCAATCAAATCAAAGTCAATGATATCCGACAAGTTCGCCCCCAAAAACTTTCCCCTTTTCAACAAATAATCCTTTCGAAAAAAAAAACCAGCTCTCTCTCCGTTCTCACAGGGTAGTTTAAAGTTCCTGCCGATTTCTCTCCTCCGATCTCTCTTACGCCACGCTCACTTTTTCGGCCAACCGTCCATTCGAAAGCAACCAGCTCTCTCCGTTCTCACAAGGTAGTTAGAAGTTCCAGCCGGTTCCTCTCCTCCAATCTCTCATACACCCCGCTCACTTTTCCGACAAGCAGTCCGTTCGAAAACAGCCAGCTCTCTCCATTCTCACTATGCAAACAGAAACCTCAGCCGATTCCTCTCCTCCGATTTCTCGTGCTCTACGCTCCTCAGTCCGCTTCCACTCTCCCTTCTCCTTCAGTCTCTTTTACTCATTCGGTTCCTTACTTTCTTTATTCCGCTCGCACTTCACAGTCCAGTCCCGGACCCTAAGAGTCCAGGGATCCAAACTTCATCCTCTATACCCCAATCACCAAGCATACGATCGCTGGTTTGTCAGACTCCCTCCGTGCACACCAGCTGTCTATAATTTATGCGCTGTCACTGTAACATTCAAAATGGCTCCACTCCGCTCGATCTTCTCGTCGCCGCTTCGCCCTTCTTTCTCCGGAATTTCTATCACCAGCGTCCACTCTTTTCTGTCCACCAAACTTCGGGTTTCTCTCACTTTCAGTCCTCTGTAGATGACTTATTTTCTTTTTTCCGATCCTCGCTTCCCACTCACGCAGTCATCAGCACTTCAAGCCAGCCTGAAGAGGTTGGTTTTTCCACGCACCGGATTAAGGTATTTGTCTTGTACCTTCGGAGGATTTGCGCACCCCTCCGAGGTCCTAAGACGTTCCCCTTTAAACTGATGATCCCTCCGAGATCATCAGCGCCTATTTCGGCTCCAGGTACAGGATTGTTAGGCACCCAGGAACGGAGCCCCGTTCCTTTCGTCCCTAACGCGCTGAAGTCGCCGCCGGAAGTCCGAAATAATCATCATTTCTAAGTGCAAATGGGACACATACTGTATGTAGCAAGAGCTTTGCATTGTAAGATGCGTTCCAGAAGATCAGGACTGTGATGTCCCCATTACGGCTCAACAAGTCAACAACTATTAGGATTCCTTCATTTTACCTGTACAGACTTTTGCCGATACTGGTACTGAGCTTCTCCTTTTTCAAACTGGTTCTTCACGCTTGCCAAACCTCCAGGTATTCTGCATGCCTCGGATTCCTCCAGAGCCTGGTGGGGAAAGAACAAAGTAAAGAGATAAAAAATAAGCCCTTAAAAACAGCAAAAGGCTATTTCAGGTGTTTTTGGTTTTGTTCTATCTTTGAAGTCAGTGTTGATGGCTGGTGAATGCCAGGGCAAGTCCCTGCACTTTCCTTGGCAGGAATTCAGAAGTGGATTGTCATTGCCTTCTTTCTAGGACTGAAGAGATTAACTGGCCCAAACTCATCCAGCTGGCTTTTTGTCTAAGGAAGGAGTGGAACTCATAGTCTCCTGGTTTCTAACCTGGTGCCTTAACCACTACACCAAACTGGCTGTTCAGTAAGCTGTTGTGATATTCAATAGCACTTCAATAGCACTCGCTTTACTCCCAGAGAAAGTGGATATAGATGGTCCTTGTTTAATGATCACTCATACAGTGAATATTTCAATTTATGATGAGTGGTAGTTACAACTGGTCTTTAAAATTCTGACCGGTGCATTGCTCTGTGGTTACATACAGTAACTGTAATCTGAATGCAGTTGAATGCATGGCCACTGGCCTGGATTTCCAACCATCAGATTTTGTCCCTTGGTCACGTGATCACAATTTGTATCCTTCCCCGCCAGCTTCAATGGGGTCAATGGGGAAACCAGCAGTGTAAGTCAGAAGTCATCATCATGGGAGGCTCTTGCTGAATGAGCCACACAGTCCTTACTTAACAACGGTAAACAGGAACAGCTGGAATTGCCATTGCTGAGTCACATTATATCACGTTTTACAACTGCACTGCTTAGTGATGTAAATTCTGGTTCTAATTACCATTGTTAACCAAGGCCTACCTGTACACGATTAGGCATTACTTAATTATACATTTTATTTCTGCCTGTTCTTACAAATTATGGCGTTTGGTTTTAAAGTTTGCGTTTTTAAAATATATATATTCTGTTCCAAGAAGCTACAGAAACACACTAAATATTAAAAGTATCTGAAAAGGAAAATGCAAAATATCCAGTGCGCAATGCTGCGAATTGTTTAAATTTGTTTTGCTTCACATCTAAAGTATATTTTGCTATTGGTTCATTCCACTCCATTCCAATCCAGCTATGTGCAGGTTTTAATAAGTTATGCCAACCTTCTAAGGCAAACTCATGAAAAGAATGTCATCAAAATACTTAAAATATGAATGCCTAATGCATTATCCAGATTTAAGCGGAAGCTTACGGGGGTATTATTATTACTGCATTGATTTAAAAGATTAAAGAAGCACTAACAATCAGTAGCCCTCAGTATCTTCTAATCCAGCGTTTCTTCAGGACCATTAACTGCTTTATACCATCAGGGACTCAGAGACCAGGAAGAGATTCTACTGTTATACAACTGTGAATTAATCTCTCTTTTCAAAACCAACACAGGCCGTCTCAGGAGTCTCTTTTATAATGTTGAAGATTAGTGCAACAATATGGACTGCACTGTGTTTTGAAGAAAAAAACCCCACCCCAATTCATAATCTGACATTGTGAACCACGTGTGATTTAAAAGCCTAGGTTTGATAACAAATTAGAGACTGGGAATTAGGCAAGAACATTTAAAGCCTCCCTCTGGATCTTATCTACCTGGTCCACAATGCTATTTGCTTCTAACAACCAGACTGGTGACTAATCATAGTCTTCTAGACTTTCCCCGTTGCCTATTCATCTTACTTTGCTTCTTTTGACTTCAATGGACTGCTGTTATTTTTCAGAGTTTTAATGGACTGCTGTTATTTTTCAGAGTTTTAAGAGGAGCGGGTAAAAGACTGAGCCATCAGATTTTATTTATTTATTTATTATTTGTGTACCTTCAAATCAGACTGCTAGTAGCTGCCTGGACTGCTTGCTTGGCATGATTTCTTGGCATGTTCCAAAACAGTTTGCCATTTCCTCCTGTCTGGGGCTGGGAAAGAGAGACTGGCCCAAGTCATCCAGCTGGCTTTGTGCCAAAACAGGACTAAAACTCACCATCTCCATGATTCTAATATCCTAACCACTACGACAAACTGGCTCTCAGGTTCTACCACAGTAATAGTTAGCCCTAAGTCCTGCTTTTCTACATTTGCCTCTAGTTCTGTTTTGCCTCTCTGTCTGTGGTCCCCAACCTTTCCAGCCTGCCGGGGGAGGAGGGAGGGGATGGCCCTGTGTGAATGGTGTGTGTGCCTGCCACTTTCACAAGTGGAGCTGTGAGTGAACAGGAGTGCTTGCCACTTATGCAAATGGAGCTTCATGTGCGCACTTACCCACTTCATGGCCCAGTTCCAAACAGGCCGTGGCCTGGTAGTGGGCTCCGGCCTGGGGATTGATAGTCTGCTCTATATAGTCATGTTTGAGTAAAATCTCACTGCTCTCTTTCCTCTTATTGCCTTTGGATTGCAAGAGAGGGGGCTGTCCTCAAGGGCACAGCAGGAATGGGGAGGGGGAAACCCACAGGCAAAAGGCAACCCTTCAGTTTTGCTTCTGTGGTTGCAAAGCACTCCTGGAGGAAATGTCTCTTCAGGATATTTGTTTGGAGGGGTTAGATGGTTAGATGGTTTGTAAGGGACAAAATGGATTCCTGGAACCTTGTCAGGATTAAGCTTTTTCACTTCAGAAAAATGTTTGGACAAGTGCAGTTCTTCACATTTCCAACCACTTCCAAACAATATTTGGCTGTTACGGTTTTAACTTAATTTAAGAATTCAATACCACCAGTTTAATTAATATAAATATATTATTTATTATATTTATTTATTTATATATAAATATATGTATTTATTTCCGCCTTCTGAAGATTAAATATTTGATGGCAAATTTGGTGAGACCATACGGTTCACCAAAGTTCTAGAAAATCTACAGCTGCTCCAGTATGCAGTGGTTTGAGAAGTTAGGGCATGCCTTACTCACTACACCATGTATCTGCTCTGCTTTAGCCAGCTGCACTGACTACCAATAAGCTACCTTCCAGTTACAATTCAAAGTGCTAGTTCTCAAGATCTAGATAGCTTCAGAGCCACCTTTCCTAAATTACACTTGTCTGTTTAGTAAGATTAAAACAGGTGCGTTTGTTCCAAGTACCTGCTCTCAGACACCACAAAAATCTGTGGGGGTTTTCAGTTATAGCACCCCTTCCTATGGGTGCTATAACTTGTATCAGACTGGTCCTTTAGAAAGTCCATTAGGCACTGGAATGTTATGAGGGTAAGGAATGGAGTTCGGATTTCGGCCTAGATTGAATAAATTAATTTCCCCCCTGTTTCCTTTCCTATGGATTTGCTGGAGTGTTAGTGTTTGTTTTGTTAATTAAGAGCCAATGCGGTGTAGTGATTAAGGCAGCAGGCTACAAACAGGGAAGTGGTGAGTTCCAGTCCTGCCTTTTAGGGTTTAAATCAGCTGGGTGATTTTGAGCCAGTCGCTCTCTCTCAGCCCTAGGAAGGAGGCAAGGGCAAATCACTTTGGAAATCTTGCCAAGAATACTGTAGGGATTTGTCCAAGACTTGAAGCTACACACACACACACACACACACACACACAAATTGTTTTAATCTAAATTTTGAAGAATGAGAATAATATGCCACTCAGAGCTGGCTCCATTTGAAGTGGCTCATAAGTCTTCTAAAATAACAAATAAATGTAATAGAAGTAGAAACTATTTGCTTGTAACTCTGCTATTTAAAAACGTCAGCAGCTATAATTGCAAAAGGAGCCATTCTTCATCAGTCTAAAGTGGCCCTGCTCTAAATGCAGCAGCTGATTAGGGTAGAAAGATGGAATTGTTCTTTGCCATTTTTAGTGGGGGGAAAAACATGCAGCCCTCTTTAAGAAGAGTCCCTCTATGGAGTAACCATCTATTTTTAAGCTGGAAGGTTCCAGGAAATGGTTGGCTGGTTGTGACAAGGGATTGTCAACTATTACTACCTTTCCCATCAGAAGGAATCATCTGAGTTAAGACCAGCAGTCGGTTTCACATAATCTTACCACTGGTTCGCCCCTTGCGCGCACGCTCGAGCACACCTTCTGCACATGTGCCCGGCCTCGAAAACGTGGCTAAATAGGACAGCATTACGCCGGGGCGGGTGGCTGGGCCCACCTGCAGTTGCTGCTACCGGTTCGCCCGAACTGGTCCGAACCGGCTGAATACCACTCTGGTTAAGACAGAAAAAGGTGCAAGGAAAAAACAGCACGCCAAGAGATCATGAAGATCGGATGGTTTAGCTAGAAAACGTAAGTGTGAAATTATGGGGAAAGATGCAGAGATCGTACAGTCATATTTTTGACTTCACATAAGTAAGTTTGCCATTTCACAACTGATTTATGTTCAGTTACACTGAATTCAACATTTTGTCTGGAATTGTGTTATTGGGCATGCATGCTCAGCTTGGGATACACTTCACACAAAGGAATGCTATTTCTGAAGAAAAGCTAGTGATGAGAAAATGCTTTCCCCGCTGAGCAATTTTCTTCTCCAAACATTGATACAACAATCGAAATTGGGAGAATTGGAGTAGAAAAATAGCCCCCACCATATGCTTCTCCAACTGAAACAGCTTCCCTAAACCGCATGGCAGGTAAATAGAGTTTGCATGTAAATATATACATTTCTTTTGTTTCATATACACCACTGTTCACGTATGGTGGGTGAATGTGTGTTTCACTCCTCCGATGCCAGCATGAAAGACCTGTACATTTGCTGCTAGCATTCTTCTATCGTAAAGCTGTGAAAAACAGATAAACACACACATATTGCAAATCTTCTACCGTGCTTGTTAGTTTCTGGGGGGGAAAAACCAAGGGAATATATCTGCAGGATTTTGTGAAATATGTTTTGGGCAAGTATGAGTTCACGTAGGGACTTTGGAGCTCTGGATTTGGTAAATTATCTCACAAAATAGCCTCAAAAATAAATTGGGAAAACAAGTTCCAGAAAACAAAATAGAAACATGTTTTCCCACAACTCTTTTCCCCTCAAAAATCCCGTGATTAGATTTCAAGGTAAGGAAACAGATCTGGTCTGTGTTGCGGTGATCCAAATAGGTGAACGGGCTGATGTTGTGGTGCCTCATCTCTGTCCACCTAGTTCTTCAGGGTAGCATTAGCTCAAATTGAGAGGCGGGCCAAGGTTCATAGAAATATGACTTCATTACAGACTGCATTTCTGCTGGGTTAGCAGGAGCCTTTACCTACACTTTGGACATAGCATAACATTTGACCAATGTACTCTCAAATGTGTAGTTGGAGAACTCAAAAGGAGCCTGAGTGGCGTAGCAGGCTAATGCCTCCTACTAAGGCAGCATTTAACATCCAGCTGCCTGCAATTACTGCGAGTTCTAATCTCACCAGGCTCAAGGTTGACTCAGCCTTCCATCCTTTCTAAAGTGGGTAAAATGAGGAGCCAGTTTGTGGGGGCAATAAGCTGACTTTGTATAAAATATACAAAAGTATGAAGGCTATTGCTTAACGCATTGTAAGCCGCCCTGAGTCTCCGGAGAAGGGCGGCATAGAAATAAAATTTAAAAAAAATAAATTAATGTTGAGGCTCTCCTAGTGGAAAAGTCTGCAATTTACACTTTTATAACAGATCTCCCTATGTATATGGGCCTATGCATAAGATAAAGCATGCCCTTATTTAGTTTTTAGTTTAGCATATGGAGGGCCGGTAGCCCAGGTATTTTGCTTTGCACTATGGAATTGCTTTGAGGATTAAACTCACTCACCTTCTTATCACTTTGGAATTTTGCCTTTGGGATTTTAGATGAGGTAATTCATTGAACTTAGTGGACTATCTCATGGAAAAATAAAGCATCCTTTTTATCTTTTGAGACCAGCTTACTTCATGTTCAACAAGCACAATGTGGTCTGTTCAGAATAGCCTTAGTGGATTGATTAGATGAATCTGAGAATTTATGAGAGGTATCCTTAGATAATGGAACCTACTGGCTTTAAAGAAGACATGGGTTCATCTACTTCCAATGAAGCTCTCTAGAGCAGGGGTCTCCAACCTTGGCCACTTTAAGCCTGGCGGACTCAACTCCCAGAATTCTAGCACTATTTTGGTGCTAGATAAGGACCAAAAAAAATTCAAGAGGGGTTGGGCTTAGTCCCTTTGTGGCTATGTAGAGACTCTAGACTGATTCCTATTTTGACTCTGCCCCCAGGTTCTGTCATTCGTTTTCCTACAGAGATTCACAAATACCTAGGAATAAATATATTTCCATTGTCTTCTTTAGCTAGTGCCTGAGAAGATGGAACTGCAGACATTAATGGAGAACAATGATTATCTCAATCCCGAGTCTGGCTCTCGGTTGAGGTTTAGGTTAGAACAAGAAAAAAAACGGGCTGGCCCATATCGCTTCTGCCTGGTCTACCCAATGTGAAGAGGAAACATCGGGCTATCATGGCTTCGGCCCAATGCAAAGGTCTACCCAATGCAAAGAGGAAACATGCCAGCAGTTTGGGGAGTGGTGTCAAGCTGACCATGCCCACCCAGTTGGCCACACCCATCCAGTCAGCCACGTCTCCCAGCCCCCGCGAGGTCAACCACAGCCCTGATGCAGCCCTCGATGAAATTGAGTTTGACACCCCTGCTCCAACAACTGGACAGGAACAGACCAGTTACAGCAGCCCGTATTTTGATAATCTTACCGTTACAGCCTTACAACTTGGAAACAGAATACCTGAGCGATTTGGTGCATTGTTAAAAATTTTCCTATTACATACTAGATTTATGCTGTTTATACCATGACTGAATGACAGAACGATAAATTTCAGACATTTGCAGGCTGGTTTTTGAAATGTTCATACTGCTGAAATTCACACGGTACTTTCAGCTACCTCATTAAGTGCCTATTGAAGATCACTCAGTTCTTCCATACAACAATAAGAAACTATGTATGGATGGTTTTGTTCCTTTCCTTCTTCTGCCCCATCCCCTTTGTTTAACTGAATATGCTTTATATGTCTGAATCTATTAGTCAGCCTTCATGATCTTTATTTTTAATAGTTTCGAGATGAGACCGTAAGGTAAGCTATGCTGGTAAGATATATTATATACATAACTACATAAATTATATAAGCTGCCTTTGTTTAAAGTATATAAGGATGTACTACATTAAAAATACCTAAATGTGCAGGTATATAATTTTAGCATTAAAACAAAAACAAAATATAATGCTATAATATAAAACAATGTAAATATTTTTCATATTTTTGAATCCAAGGTTCATGCATGCATGCATGCATACATACATACATACATACCCCCAATAGGTAGCCATCTACCCTCCATTTTAAGACTTCCCAGGAAGCCAAGCTCATCTATTCTTTGTGATTTGTTCCACTTCCAATAGTTTTGTTAGAAATTTTTTTTTAACATTCAACTTTTTAAAACTTTTTTTTTTAAACATTCAATTTATGTCTTCTTTCAACTGGCATCCTTTATTCCATGTCCTGCACCCTAGAATACTTCTTGACTTTCTATATGATACCTTTTCACTCATTTGAAAAGTGGTATCATAACCTCTTCAGTCACTTTTCTTCAGGGATAAACATGCCCTTTCAGTCTGTCTTCAAAGGACTATGATTCTAGTTCCTTGCCCTTCTCTGAACCTACGACAGTTTCTTTAAACCCTTCTTATAGACAAATATCCACCACATAACATAGTACCTGGCTTGGGATCTGATCAATGAACAATAAACAGAACAATTACTTCTCATGATTTACAAGTACAATTTCGCTGAAGTAATTTAAAGTTGCATTTCTCTAAAGTTGCTAAAGTAAGCAGCATAGTGCTTATTCAGAATACACTCAACTACTGTTCCCAGATCTTTCTATTAGTACCACCGCAAATTGAATCAAATTTAATGTTAACACCTTTATAAATAATACACAAAAAGAAAATTTCCCTAATAATAATAAGACTGTTGACTTTGTGTATATATATTTATCTGGAGAGTTACAGTGATATTCTATTTCCTTTCCTTTCCTTTCCTTTCCTTTCCTTTCCTTTCCTTTCCTTTCCTTTCCTTTCCTTTCCTTTCCTTTCCTTCCTTTCCTTTCCCCTCCTTTCCTCATTTCCTTCCGTCCTTTTCCTTCCCTTCCCTTCCCTTCCCTTCCCTCCCCTCCCCTCCCCTTCCTTCCTTCCTTCCTTCCTTCCGTCCTTCCTTCTTTCCTTCCGTCCCTTTCCTTTCCTTTCCTTTCCTTTCCTTTCCTTTCCTTTCCTTTCCTTTCCTTTCCTTTCCTTTCCTTTCCTTTCCTTTCCTTTCCTTTCCTTTCTGTCCCTTTCCTTTCCTTTCCTTTCCTTCCTTTCCTTTCCTCCTTTCCTTCCGTCCTTTTTCTTCCCTTCCCTTCCCTCCCCTTCCTTCCTTCCTTCCTTCCTTCTTTCCTTCCATCCTTCCTTCTTTCCTTCCGTCCTTTTCCTTTCCTTTCCTTTCCTTTCCTTTCCTTTCCTTTCCTTTCCTTTCCTTTCCTTTCCTTTCCTTTCCTTTCCTTCCTTTCTTCACTATCCCCATTAGGAGCTGATATATTTCTTTTTTTGAAAATTCAGAAACTAGCAGGGAATGAAATTTTCTTGAAACATCCAAGTCATTTTGAGATTCCAGTGCATATATCTGAGGGGCAACAAGGCATAGCCTAGCAAAATAGCCTTATTTTTCGAAGGATCCAAAGACATGAAAGCTATGTCTGAAGATCTATGCTTTGGCACAGCAAGTGTGAACAGCCAGTTATATTATCAAGCAACCATTTCATGCATGCCTAGCACAAGCCAGTGCAATCACAATGATTTGTAGTGGGCCATTTTTATCTGACACTCTTTAAACTCTTTGTTGGATGTGACTTATATAATGGGCTCCTAGAAAATAGTCACTGTCCTTTCTGATATCCTGTTCAAGCAAAAGTAAATTAATGTCACTGTGAGATCCAGTTAAGTTTTGATGGCTTAAATGGCATAAATGGAAGCTTTTATCAGAGAAGACAATGAAAGCATTTGTCCTGATCCCATACATGGAAAGGGCCCAGCCAAAATATGGGTCAATGTTTGAAATGAACAGCAGAGCGGACACTTTCCATTCAAAGCAGTAGAAGTATTAACCAAAATATAATATCAAGAATTATTTCAACATTTTGTGTTTCTCCACGTTTTCATTTATTTGGTCACTGGGTTTAATGCACACAAAACAGCACAGAAAAGGTGAGAAGCAAAAAGAAGGAAATGCCAGTGGAAAGCTCAAATAAGCATAATAAAGCTCTGAACGTCTTAAAACTTTCTTGAGCAGAAAACATTTAATTTGCTTTGATTTATAATTAACTAATTATAGTTGACTAGACTTTTTTTAGTATGGTTTGTCCATACAAGTCTCTCTATGTGAATTTGAGAGGAGCGTTCTCCAAAAAGATGGGAAGAAGCAAGTATTCTCTTGCAATCAGAGAATGTAACACACGATTAGAAACATTATTGTGTAGGACTGACTAAAAATGAAATGCCAATCACTACTGAAGCAATACGTTAGATACTAATTGTATAAGATAGATAGGCCATGTCTTGCCTGATGGTTGATGATACAATGATTTATTCCTGTATTCGAGAACAATTCAATGCAAGAACAAATTAAAGACAGAAAGCTCTTGAGAATGTGGCAAAATGTGAAGCCTTTCAGAGAACCAAAAATGGTAATATATTTGGTCTCCACATCTATACAAATCTTGTCCTTTAGGATACAGTGGCACCAATAGAGATGTGCATATGGATGTGGGTTCTTTCTTTCTTTATTAGATTTATATACCGCCCTACTCCTGAAGGACTCAGGGCGGTGAAGAGGCCCAGAGTAAAATACATAGATACAAAAGTTAGAAACAGAAATAAAACCAGATTAAACAATTTAGCCCGAGACAATTTAAAAATCCCAATAATTTAAAAGCAGATTAAAATTTCAATTTAAAAGAATTTAAAAAGAAAGGGGAAAAGGTTAAGCCAGGCCGGCTTGTTGGAATAGGAGAGTCTTAAGAGCACGGCAGAAAGTGCACAGATCCGGGATCCTCCGTATCTCCGGGGGGAGCTTGTTCCAGATAGAGGGTGCCCCCACAGAGAAGGCCCTCCCCCTGGGGGCCGCCAGTTGACACTGTTTGGCCAATGGCACCCAGAGGAGCCCCTCTCTATGAGACCGTACCAGCTGGTGGGAGGCTGTTTGTGGTAGTAGGCGGTCCTGTAAATAATATTTCAACCTATTTTCCGAAGCACCAGAAGACACGATAAGAAAGAGTGGATGGAAAATAATCAAGGAGAGAAGCAACCTAGAACTAAGGAGAAATTTTCTAATGCTGAGAACAATTAATCAGTGGAATGACTTGCCTCCAGAAGCTGTGGGTGCTCAGTCACTGGAAGCTTTTAAGAAGAGACTGGACAGCCACTTGTCTGAAATGATATAAGGTCTCCTGCTTAAGCCAAAATTGAAGTCAGACTAGAAGACTTCAAAGGTCCCTTCCCACTCTGTTAGCTGCAGGGGAAGGATGGCAGTTTCTAGCAGGACTGGAATAAAATAGAATGAATGAGCTGGAAGAGACCTTAGAAGTCTTCTAGTCCAGTCCCCTGGTCATGCAGGAGATTCTGTTCTATTCTAGAGCCTTGTGCTCATGTCCCATCCCCCCAAGCCATTAGAACTCTCAGTTTCCATCCCAGTTGAAGTCCTTGGAAGCAGCACCATGCAACTGGTAAATGCCCAGTAATATTTTGTATCAAGTAAGTTTTGCTTTAGTGCCTTTCTTTTGGTCATTCGTATCTCCTCAGGTCAATATTCAGAATCTCTTCTATTATACGTGCAGAATCTATTACCCATTAAACTACTGTAACTCAGACTTTTCCAATCTGTCATCTTACATACACACATTGGAATGGCACCTTCTAAAACCTGCAAGCGTTGCAATTCAACACATTGGGATAGCTCTTGGCAGGGAAATCTACCATCTAGTGCAACGCTACAGAGTTTGGGCCCCCAGTATTCATCCTACTAGCTGAATGATATTAAGAAGTTCATCTGACATTTAAAAAATTATCCACGTTCTTTCAAAACTCCAAATGCAAATCTATTAAATGTAAGGAGCGGTAAATCGCATTCTGGCCCCATTAAAAAGGACCATCGAGCAAAACTGAAGTCTGTATTCGCATCACTAATGATCAGCTCTGTGCCCTGTGATCTCATCCTGTCATCTTTGTTGAACCAATTTATTTCTATCTTAGCTACAGTTCAATAGCTTTATAGATGAAACACTTGAGCTCTGAAGAGCTTGGGGATGACTTGGTTTCCCATTGGTGGAAATATCACTCTTCTCCTCCTGGGAAGAAATTCTGCCTTTGTGACTCAAGCTAGCACATCGCCATAGGTTTTAATTGATTGGGGGGAGATCACTTTGACAGCCCTTGCTAATAGGATATTGAAAGTATTTTTTTTAAAACACCAACATATGATTGCACATATAAGGTATACATCCATGTAAGCAGGGGTGAAATCCAGCAGGTTCTGACAGGTTCTGGAGGAACTGGTAGCGGAAATTTTGAGTAGTTCGGAGAACTGGCAAATACCACCTCTGGCTGGCCCCAGAGTGGGGTGGGAATGGAGATTTTGCAATATCCTTCCCCCTGGAGTGGGGTGGGAATGGGGATTTTGCAGTATCCTTCCCCTGCCACATCCACCAAGCCACACCATGCCCACTAAGTCACACCATGTCCACCAAGCCACACCCACAGAACCGGTAGTAAAAAAAAATGGATTTCAGCACTGCATGTGAGGTATACATGGGAGGTAGGATGGCCCATGCTGATACTTTTTCTTCCTTCTCACCCTCTAATATTTGTCAGTCACATTGGCTTCTGCGGGATTCTCAGCAATTTTAAAGCTTCATGGATCCGTTTGGGGGCTGCTACCATGGTTGCTATGGAAGTGCATGCAATTTTCAAGGATTGGATTTGTAAGCAACAAACTGGTTTTGTTGTTTACATTTTATGAAAATTGGAATGTGGGTGACTGTCAGAGATTTTAACAAGCACAAGTTATAAGTTATCACTTGTTTGAGTAGGTGGAAGCACCTGGCCAATTTGCCTGAGCCTAGAAGCTAAACAAGAGCAGGCTATTTAGTATGTGGATGGCATTCTGTGCTGGGGAATTTGAGAGGTGCAGGCAAGCCTGGAAAGTAAAAATAAATTCTAAAAAAAAAAAGAAAAAAAAGCAGAAAATGATCTCCATATGGATACAGTATGTTCATGCAATCATCTGGCACTGAGCTCAATGTGAAATAGTTTGTGGATTCCCAAATATAATTTTAGTCTTTCTTTACAAATGACATTGTAGAAGTTGTGTTCTGTTTATTTAAACTTTTCCTGAATTTTACGGGGAAGATGGAGCAAATTTTAAATTGGTGGCTAACTATGAGTAAAGGAAACTGTTAATTTTAATTTTGTTTTCTTTTTGATTCTAAAATCCTTCTGGATAAGGAATACAACACCCATAATAGAAATACAATACATTTGATCAAAAATGTGCTTCTAAGTTTGCTATTTATGCATGCAAATATTAAATTATTATTGGAAGCAGAATTTGGATACAAATTAGAGCTATAATCAGTCACCTTTGTGTTGGAGCAGATACAGGGTACTCTACAAAAATATTAGCACAAAGTATTAGGGGAAATTTAATATAAGAATGGCATCGTATAACCTAGAGATTTTATAATACACCAGCAGAGCTAACTCAATTCTAATTAGAACTGAATAAATTTCACCCATGGAAGGATGTAAAGTACGTTTGCCATATTTATCAGGCTGTTCTGCATAGGGTTATATATGTCCCCAAAGGATGGAGTTGGTGACTTGGGAATGGTTTTAGATTCCCCTTTGTCATTAGAGGTACAAGCTATGGCCAAAGTGTTGCAAGCACTTTTGTCAACCAGGCTGGTGTGCCTGTTACAGCTCTCCTTGGATTGAAGTTTAATGAAAAGAAGGACTAGGGATGACATGATAGCCGTGTTCCAATATCCAAGGGGCTGCCACAAAGAAGTGGGAGTCAACCTATTCTCCAAAGCAGCTGAAGGCAGGACAAGAAGCCATGGATGGAAACGAATGAAAGAGGGAACCAATGTAGAACTAAGAAGACATTTCTGGACAGTTAGAACAATTAATCAGTGGAACAACTTGCCTTCAGAAGTTGTGAGTGCTCCAACACTGGAAGTTTTTAAGAAGAGATGGCTAGACGACCATTTGTCTGCAATGATACCGTTTTTCCTGCCTGACCAGGGGGATGGACTAGAAGACCTCCAAGGTCCCTTCCAACTCTGTTATTCTGTATTCTGCATGACACAATCCATGAGCTACTTCCTAATGGCTTAGGACCTGGTTATCTATGGGACCACCTGCTGCCACCAGTAGCCTCCCACCAGCCGGTTCAGTCTCATAGAGAGGGGCTCCTCCAGGTGCCGTCGGCCAAACAATGTCGACTGGCGGCCCCCAGAGGGAGAGCCTTCTCTGTGGGGGCACCTACTATCTGGAATGAGTTCCTCCCGGAGATACGGATGATCCCAGATCTGTGCACCTTCCGCCTTGCTCTCAAGACCTTTTTATTCCATCAGGCTGGCCTGGCCTAACTTTCCCTTTTCCCTTTTAAAACGTAATTTTTAATCTGTTCTTAATTATTGGGATGTTTTAAATCTGTCTTGGGCCAAATTGTTTAATTCGGTTTTATTTTGCTTTTAAATTTTGTATTTATGTGTTTTATCTTGTTCACCGCCCTGAGTCCTTCGGGAGTAGGACGGTATATAAATCAAATAAAACCTAAACCTAAAAACCTAATCTTTGTGTGTGTGTGTGTGGGTGTGTGTGTCTCTGCTCATTGAAGCACCTGGCAACACCTTATTGCTTTTTCAGCAATAACCATTTTTCCCTGTCATTTATACATATTGTTATTCAGATTATTGTTCTTCCTAAAATGTTATTTTCTGTTCATTCTGTTGATAGAGGACAGTGAAACAAATAAAAATAAAGCTGATTACTAGTTTCTAGCTTGATTTGAAAAGAAGGAGATATAGCAGTGATGGCTAACCTTTTTGCCGTCGCATGCCAAAAGCGGTGGGAGCAGTGGGGGGTCGCGGGTGCGGGTGCCCACATCCATAATTCAATGCGCCCCGCCCTCCCGTGCATACGCATGTGACCCCCCATTTCCCCCTGCTTTTGGCACACGATGGCACGGTGGGACCGGTAGGCCTGTTTTTCCCCCTCCCCAGGCTCCAGAAGCTTTCTAGGATCCTGGGGAGGGCAAAAGCAGCCTTCCCTATCCCCCCCCCCCCCCGGAGGCCTTCCGGAGGCTGGAAACAGTCAGTTTCCCAACCTCCGATGGGACTGGAAGGCCTGAAAATCAGTTGGCCAGAGCATGCATGCGCGCTGGAGCTGAGCTAGGGC
Organism: Ptyas mucosa; assembly: GCA_012654045.1. Classification (NCBI taxonomy): domain Eukaryota; kingdom Metazoa; phylum Chordata; class Lepidosauria; order Squamata; family Colubridae; genus Ptyas; species Ptyas mucosa. The sequence goes on along the minus strand of WNWU01000006.1, from coordinate 27,943,376 downwards.
AACACTTGCATGCCTACCAAAATGGCTCCGCGTGCCACCTGTGACACCCGTGCCATAGGTTCGCCATCACGGAGATATAGCATATTTTTCTTAAGCTCACGAGAGCTTGTTAATCAAATATTAACAAATTGAAAAATATGTCCGTATATATTACTGTAGTTAATGTAAAGGAATCCCTTCGTGTTATATGTAGTGCTTTACAACAAGCACAAGTGGCTTTCAGGTGGCAGGACACAATTAATGCAGACATCAAAAATTGTTCAGTTGGACCCAATTGCTGTGTTTGATCATGTGAAATGGTGTTCGTTGATCCAAAAAGAGGACCCTGCACCTGCGAGAAAATGCTAGATAAGACAATGACAGTTGGCTCTCTTCAGAGTTTTTAACAAAACAGGGAAAGGGCTTATGATCTGAACCTAAGTCCATTTGAAAAACATTATTACTTAACATTTCTCCTAAAACTGTTTTTGGCAAGACACCAACGCTTCAGAAACAATACCATGGACCTTAAAATGGCACTGTATTACTCAATGTCTTTCTCGATGGGGTTGAGTTGTCATTCAATTGGAATGCATTGCTATTTCTGCTGGCAATGGCCATTTACTCGCTTGTTTTGACTGAAAGTTTTTGAATAAATTAGACAGATTACACAATTCTTAATTATGACTGTGAGTATAGGTTTATTGTCTAGATTTGCCAGGACATTTAAGATGGTGTGACACAAGAATTAGCAAAGGGTAAGAAACGAATTCAATTATTATTCGTAAGAGTCAGATTTATTACAGAAAAACAGAGTATATCTTTCTTAGGATCAATGGTGTGGGAAATGGAATTGGCTGAAAAATGAACTCTGCAGTAAAGATTCCTGAAGACTCCTTCAGCTAAAGATTGTTTTATTCACCTTTGGTCTCCATTTCTGATTATGGCAACAACATGATTCCTAATTCTCTCTTTTTATACCTCTGTTTTTTAGTTGAGCTACACAAAGCATGGATCGTTAAAATGTTGTATCTTCCATAAGATTCCAAATGTATTTATACTTAGTTTAAAAGTATACTAACTGTGTTTGTATGTGCGTTAAGTTATACTTCTTATTTTTTCTTTTGTGTAGTTTCTATTGTGCAATAATTTTGCTTATATTTTTATCTTCAATTTCTTGTGGATCAATGAATACTTGAATAAACCTTTAAAACACAGAGAATATGGAAAATATTAAATAAGTGATAATTTAAAGGTAGCCTCTTTTAGACCTCTTTTCATATCCAGAAACAGAGTCAAAAGAAATATGTACTCTTCATTGCTTCCTTCCTTTTGTTGTCCGTCATAAGGTTCACTATTTTTAAACAGGGCTGGGAGAATTCAAATAAGCCAAATTTCTCATATTGATCTAATGAAAAACTGAGATGTGTGTCATTTTTTTATTTTATAAACACAGTATAGAAAGTGCTTTTTATGCAGTCTGTATGGCATGCTGTAGCTTTTCTTCTAGAAAGAATTCCAATATCATAAACTCTATTTACAGTAGCTACAGATCTAAACCATGCAAAAATCCCCAACAACTTGGGAGCAGTGCAATGCTGAAATTAAAAAAAAAAAGTGGGGAAATTTTGTGAGTGCTTTCTATTCTTCTATACTCAGTCCTTGCACACCGGTTGTTATCCAGTAATAATACACCATTATTGTCACTAGGCAAAAATCAGGCTGCTTATTTTGAAATGGAATGAATTTTGGGTTGCTCTTTTTTGGGGTTGTTGTTGTTTTTTCTTTGTAAATAAAACTGCTGCTGGGTGCTGGAATCACAAGAAGACTGCCGGGTGAAGACAAAATGCTTAAAAGTTTAAAATCTTTCCTACTACTCACTATTTATTTATTAATCAAACTGATCTCCCTCTGTAATTGTAAATGGATTCTCACTGGCTCATAAACAAGACAATAACATAATCATGAAAAATTAAAAAATATATAGTGTCTACAGAGCTCAAAACAATAGCTGTGTTAGTTGTTTCTGGAAGGCAAATACTGTAACTTTGCAGCCAATGAAACCTCCTATGACAGGCCAACTCTGGAAGGCTAGCCCCATTGGGGAAGAACAATGTCTTCAAATTCACACACACACACACACACACACACACTTCCTGAAAAACAGCTGCACTGATCTTCCAGCAAGATCAGTGTGGATATGCCAATTCAAGAGGAACAACGTAAACCAAAGCCAAACCAAAAAGAGCTTCATAGCTTCAAACCAGCTTTTTAAATTTCATTTGGAACTTTTTCCCACCATGAACATTTTTATATTTGTTTTTCTTTGTTTGGTAAAAAAAAATAAAAGAGCCTGAAGCTTTCTGTAGGATTTGAGTTGGATAATGGCAGAATGGCAAAAGACAGAAGAATTAAACAAACTCTTTGCCACCCCTTTGCAAATTGTGATTGTATGAGATAGAAATGTTTAAAAAAACCTCCTAAAATGTTAATCTACAACCTGAATTATATGTAGCTTGTCCTAAATCCTGTCAGCAGAATTGCCTTTTCTGAATAATCATATGTCTTCAGAATCACATCAGTTTTACAGGAATAAAAAATGGCCACCATTATGTGGACGATATTATAAATGGATCTCCATGAGGCTGTCTGTATAAATAGATACTGCAAAATGCACTAAGGAACTTGCTTCTTCTGTATTTCCCTGAATTGCACATCTCTATTGTCACACCTGCCGTGTGGATCCAGAGGTCCATGCATCTAAAACCATGCTGTCTTTCAGGAAAAACACACAAGCCCTGGCTCTTACCACAAGTTGTGGGCATGAAATATGCAGTGGTGGGTTGCCCCCGGTTCGCACCGGTTCTATAGAACCGGTAGTAAAACCGGCAGGAGGCTCCGCCCACCGACCCCAACATCATCAAAACGCTTCTGCACATGCACAGAAGAGTGTGCACATGTGCAAAAGAGCGTGTGTGCGGCCCCATTGCGAACTGGTAGTAAAGGTAAATAGAACCCACCCCTGTAGCCGTGTATTATTGTTACAATGGGAACGGCTACATTTGATATTTAAATGTTGATATTATAAACATTTGATATTGTTTTCTTTCTCTTTTCATCATATCTATATTATTGCTGATCTCTTTTGGTTATTTAATCCTCTGTAAGCTACTCAGAGTCACAGATGAATGGACACCCATAAAAATTGAATGAATGATGATGATGATGATGATAATAATACCACTGTTGAACAAGAGAGTGAAGAAGATCTTAAAAGTCCAAACCCAGTGGAAGAAATACCATCAAGGCAATTAATATCTGGGTAATTTCAGTCATGAGATACACAGCTGAAATAGTGGACTGGACTCAAGCAAAACTAAGGGCTCTAGATAGGAAGACCAGAAAAATAATGGCAATAAATCATGCCTTTCATCCTTGCGGTGATATTGACAGATTTTATTTACCAAGGAAAATAGGTGGGTGTGGAATATTGCAAGTACATCAGACAGTTGGGAAAAAAAGGCATTGGAAGAATATCTGAAGAACAATAAAGAAGATTCATGAAAGCTAGTATAGCAGGAAGGCTTACTGACTGTTGGAGAGACCAAACTGGCCTACAGGAAAATGCATACAAAGCCAGAAATGAGAAGACAGCAACTGAAAGCAACTGCTGCCTCTGCAAAGAAGCTGAAGAAACAGTGGATCACCTGATTAGCTGCTATAAGAAGATCATATAGACTGACTACAAACAGTGGCATGACAAAGTAGCAACAATGGTGCATTTGAAGATTTGCAAGAAATACCATTTGCCTGCAAGCAAGAACTGGTGGGACCGTGACATAGAACAAGTCATAGAAAATGAGGAAATTAAAGTGCTCTGGGGCTTTAGAATTCAAACCAATAGGCATCTGCCACATAACACCCAAGACTTAACAATTATTGATAAGAAAGACAAAAATAAAATAAAATAAATCTGGAGAACGACCATGACTTGGAGACATCTGAAAAGAAGAGAAAGAACTGGAGAAGATAACAAAATACAAAGGCCTGCAAATAGAAATAGAATGACTGTGACAAAAGAAAGCAAAGGTGGTATTAATAGTAATAGCTCGGATGCAATCCCAAAACAACTGAAACACCACTTAAACACAATTGGCATTGATAAATTCACCATGAGTCAATTGTAAAAGGCAGCTTTACTTGGAACAGCTTACATTCTGTGATGATACCTTTAATATTATGAAACATCAACATATGCCTATATCAGATCCTTGGGAATGACTCGATTGATAGATAAAATGACAAATCCAGTCTGAACATCTGGCTGACTGTGCAATGAACCACTGATGAAGTTCTGGAAGGCATTGAAAACCCAATTATTTCCCCAGACTTTGGAATAGAAAGATGCTAAGCCTCTATAACATTGGTTTTGTTTTGTATAGTTTTTTTTTCCCGGATGCTCAGCTCTTTGTTCATTCATTTTATTATTTTAGCTTTTTTAAAGAAAAAGTGTCCAACTCACTGGTAATCAGGCATTTTAAAAGATGTATAAATAAATAAATGGCTAATTATACCAGTGATCGTAATTTGATCCAGGCATCAAAATTTCTATTGTTCTTCTTTTAGAAAATACAGTTGTAACTGATATTTCAAATTCCTTAAACAATTCCATAAATAACAATTTTATCATCACTAGCATTAATGTTCTGATTACTAATTATTTAAAATCTGTCTCCAACAGCAACATCATAAACAGTTCTGATTTCTTTGTTGACTAAGTTACTTCTCATAGATTTTGTGGCTATAGCATCAGGAAGAAAAGTAATTGGATATATTGAATTGAAATAATCCCTTCCAAAGGCTGGCAATATGATTTATCATACATCTTATTATCAGTCATAGCCAGTGCTATGCTATGCTATGCTATGCTTCCATATGCTATGGAATTTGTAAGATGATGATTGAGTGATTGATTGATTGATTGAATGATTGATTTGATTTCTATATTGCTTGGAAGCAGCTATTATTTTGGTAGCAGTTAATAGTCTCCTGTTAAAATTTTTAGGTATTAACATCAATTAGATTATATCTTCTTAGTTTATGTTCTTATAATAGTTGCATTTATAGGTATCCAAATGTAAATTCTGAGGATTTTTTTGAAATCCCCAATATCTATGCAAAGTTATTACTTTGACTTAAAACATCATCCAACCTGGTTTTCATTCTATAATTAGAGAAAGGGTCCCTGTGTTTGTATGGAGAGTACCTTTCAGATTGAAAAACAGCCTAGGTAGGAACATTTCCATGTTCCCATTAGAACAGAGCTAAGTTATGTAATATTAAGCTTGATGGATAGGTTTTATTTGTCATACAGAGATAACAAATGCATTGCATGGATAAAACATATTTTATCTATCCTTGATTTGACTTGCTGAAGACTCTTTTTAAGTTACAAAATGAATTGCTTAAACATTTGCTCCACTTTCTGGAGTGACGATGTTTGCGTGCTTTGTTTTCTTGTTGGCTTTCCCAATATGTTTCAAAGTAAAATGATTCCAAACATCGTTTTATGTGTCTTCGACATGGAGGCTCATATGCAACTAAAGTTTAATCTGAGAGAACATTTTCTTTGATGGAGTGGACCTCAGCATTTTTGAGCAGAAAATAGATACTGAATGGGTGCACAACAGTGAACCTCTGACCCACATTATTATCTTTGCGGAGAGCAATTTATTTTCCTGAACTCTCCTGGAATTACTTATACCTTCACAGCAAACCCCAAGAGTCTATCGCCTAATCATGTTTGTTATCCCTTAGCAGCAAATGGACTAAGTTTTTCTTAATATTTCTTATCAATTCTTGATATACCTTCAGTTCTTTAGAGTAAAGTCTCCTTTGATTCAATTTTGATTCACGGTGACTTTATGCATATGTTCATACAATTTTCTTGGCAACAGTAAATAATTGAATTATCTGACCCTCCTTAACATTTCGAGATTAACCAAGGTCAGCTAGGCACTGCCACCTAGCTGGGCAATCAATTCTTACTGCTACAAATAGCTCCACCGTGTCCATTTACTCCTAAGAATTTGCATTTCATTCTGGGTATGCTATTTAGGAAACTTTGCTTCGGGTGAAGTGTCAGAACAAAATTCTGAATTTAATTAATGGCTATCTTGAAAATGTATCTATTATTATTATTATTATTATTATTATTATTATTATTATTATTACTACTACTACTACTACTACTACTACTCTAAAATTGACCTTTATTCAAAGATACCACAACAGGGTAAAAAATAAGGATACAATTTTTGGGAATGACAGACATGGGGTATGACAGATGGTAGATCATGATATTTGGCTACTCTTTTTTAAAAAACTGTTTACATTAAGTTATATTAAAGCTTCTCACAAACTATGTGTAAACAGGTTTCGCTTTAACACTGAACAGAAGAGTGGGCAATCTGTCAATTTTGTCCTCAGCCAATCATCCAAATTGTTAATCGAACAGAGCAAGTTTTCTTTAGGTGCTGTTTAAGAATGTGCCAGAAAAAGATGAAGGTGAAAATATGTTTGCTTATGCTTGTGACGAAGATCAGAAGTCACTTTTTAAAATATTTATTTCCTTATTTTTCCCTTTCCCTTTTTCTCGCACCTTTTCTTCGTTCTATCTCTCTTTTTCACCTTGAGTATTATTTTGCCCTTGCTTTTAGGATTGTAATCAAAAATTTCAATGGGAACTATTAAAAGGAGGAGTTTGCCAGAAAGAACGTACACAAAAGAATTCAGTAATTAACAATTAGTGCAAACCAAAACCAAGCCACCTCTCTTGACGCAGGACTCAGAAATGAAAGACAAACTGAAATACAATTGACCTTATTCTATAAAAGCTGTCTGAATGGATGATGTGAATCTGTTAGGCAAAAAAGTGTGTTTCTTACGTTAGCAGAGGAGTTGCTGATCTCTACTTTAGCTGCAGCGGCCTGGTACAAAGCCATTCTTTCTTTTAAGGAGATGGCCTCCTGGATCTCCAGAGGCCCGTGGTCACTTTCTTTAATGCCTCCTGAAAGCCCTCCAGCAGACTTTTTACCGCCCGTAGCACCTTGAAAAAACAATAGAACACAGTCAAAATTTTCTAGGATGAACATGTATAACAGTTGCTTATTTTACAGGTAGACATCAAATATTTTCTATTTTTTTTCTAGAGGCCATTCAAGCAGCATTGCGTAACGAAGTGTGATTGCTATTAAATGCATGTACAAGTCCTTTGAGTGGAAAATTTAAAAAGAAACACAGAAACAGCACCGTGGACCATCGCAAGTGACTGATTATATTTTTATATGTGCACACATGTACCAAAAAATCATCACCTAGAACGGAGGGTTACAATTCAGAATTCATCAATATTCAAGTCAGCCAGCAAGTATCCAGCTGTCATGTTGTGTTTCTCTTTTTCCAGCAGCTTGTTATACCGTGTTTCCCCAAAAATAAGACCCTGTCTTATATTTTTTTAACCCCTAAATAAGTGCTTGGACATATTTTTGGGGAGGTCTTATTATTTTGGGGCACATGAAGCAAAATGGGGCTCCTCTTGCGGTCTTACCAGATTTCCAGTTCTACATTTAAATATTTTTGGGGATGGCTTATTTTCGGGGGGAGGCTTATTTTAGCGCATGCGCTCAAAAGCCCGATTGGGCTTATTATTAGAGGATGTCTTATCTTTGGGGAAACAGGGTTGTTACTGGGCATTTATTTCTAAATAATTTAAAACTATCCCATACTTTTTAAATGGTTTTTGCCTCACATCTTTCTCCATAACTTCTTATTCTCAGGTCTGTTGTTGGAGAGAAGGGTTATCATATAAGGTTGCTCTTCTTGAATTTTTACAGTGTGCAAAAACAAGTGATTTCCATAACAAGTTGAACACTTTTTTCTTCTTTTTTCTACTGGCACCACGGTGCATTCAAAGGAATGGCTTCATGATACATGACACAGTTAAATTTCTACTACTCAAAAAAAAAGGGTCGATTGAGAATCATCTCAAATTTGCACTCTATGGTAAATACCTATTAAGAAGAAAAATGGAAACATTGTTGTACATCTATCTCCCATTCAGCCACACCAAACTGTTTTGAGTATGCTGGGAACTTTTCAGATTTCATTTGGTTACCACCAACTTTTGTCTTTGCTCCACCATAATGAAAGCTTTACAATAATTGGTTATTTTGACCTAATTTGAAAAATTGAAAGATGAAGTCATCCTGCAAGAGCTGAATCCTCCAGAGGCCAGAGCTTGTTATTTAACACCGTAAAAAATGGCTTTTAGAAATGTAAAATGTACATTATTTTCTCTGTTAACTTTACAACCAAGTTGGCCATTTTCTTTAGCCTAGCAATTAATAAAACAACTTCTGTCATTTTTCTGTCATGATATTTTTTTATTGACAGTTTAATGAACTTCTTAAATGTTTTATTAACTTCTCAGCTGTGCTAAGATATAACCTTTCCCGCAAGAGCGATCTGAACAATCAACATCTGTACATTAGACAATTTATATGAACGGATGTTTTTCTATGTTCATTAACATGGTCTTTTTCTTCGGAAAAATAAAATATATGTCACAAGAATCACAAAGTAAAAAAAACAAGTTTAGAATCAGGCTTAGTTTGGAACTCCAATTGTGCTACGAAGAATAAATCCTCTTTTCATACAGTACCCATTCATTTCTTTAAGGCTTACTATATTGAATCATCATGATGATTTGTGCCCAATGCTCATTTGCTCTAAGTTCTTTTGTCTTGAATGTTGTTCCTTCCATCCTCAAACTGCTTTTATCACAGCTGGGAATGGGCTGCTTCGAAATTATTTTTAGTTCTCCATGGCTTATAGCATTCATGAGATTACCAGAGGCCTGAGTAATTTTCAACTTCACTTAACTCTGACTTTCAGGAGTTATGAACCAAAACCTTCTCCATAAAACACAAACTTGCAATAGCTAGAGAAATCTTCCAGTTCAAGATAACCACCATTTTCAGAATCAAATGCTGAGGCTGCTGTTATGAGTAGATTTTTCGAACCTGGCACCCACCAGATGTGAGGTGAACTGAGAACCCCCGAATTCTCTGACAGAAGGCTGCCTTCTGACAAGGTCTTTGCAGCTGTCAGTTTGGCATACCAAACATGGAATTTCACAATGTAGTATGACTGAAACTAATGAGCATGGAAAGGTCTGATTTGGGTCATATTAAACATAGATTGAAAAGCTGAAAAAACCTGAGGGACCCTGATATAGGCAGTGTATATCATTCTCCACTCTCCGCGTGGCTTCTGCTTTCTTCACAGCTTGTTTGATTATCAACCGGTTGGGTTGACCCGTATTAGACCAAGGAAGCTTGGAAAAATGATTTGGGGCAGGAATGACAAGAAAGTGTTAGAGGGGAAGAGCATTATGTATTCTGCCGTCTGCCCATGAATCCTCTAAGTCAATGTTTCTTAAACATTTTGCTCTCGGGATCCCTTTCCGCCTTTAAAAGTTATGGAGGACCCCCCAAAAGAGCTTTTGTGTCTAAGGGTAATATTGATCAATATTGACTGCATTAAAAATTTAAATGGGGGCATCCGTAAAATATCTATTTATGGAATCATGTAAAAATAATAATATTAAACCAAGTAGAGAACAACATAAATAAAATATTTTTCATGAAAAAACCCTATATTTTTAACAAGCAAAAAAAACAAAAACGAGAAGGGTGTCATTGTTTTAAATCTTTGCAAATATCTTCAATATATGACCAATAGTTTTGATTTCAAGGACCCTTGAGAGGGTCTTGGTGGGGGAGGGGCAGGATCCAGGACCACATTTGAAGAAACACTTTGGTTACCATTACCTATGTAGTCTGCTCTTGCTGATAGTACCACATATCCAGTAATAAATCTGGTCACAATTTCATAACATCACTGCTACTAACTACCCACTGTGAAAATTTAGCATAAATGTATCAAATATTATTTTGTATTTTTTTTTTTTCATTTCATGCTAATTCATATAGCGGCTGGATTCTTTTCTCTCTTTTTTTCTAGTCCCCTTTTTACATAGATCAGCATCAAGATACAGTTTATCTGCTACTAAATTAAAGATAGGCTTGACATAAACTATTTCTATAAGTAATTAGAATGTGAGTGTTTTTTTACATACATACAGTAGTGGCCAAAACTGTGGAAACCTTTTGGGAAAAGTGTATTTTCTAACACTAGCTAATAACACTACTTTTTTTTTTGGAGTAGTACCATAAAATTATATATCAATGGAAAGATAATTTAATCAAGAACGTAATGCAGTTACTTTTATGAAGGATTTGCTATTAGAATAGCAGTTACAGTGTAAAGAAGAAAAGTGAAACACGTAGAAAAAATGAGATATACAAAAATTATCACCATGTCAGTTAATACTTAATTGGGTAACCTTTAGCATGAATTATGGCCTTATAACATCTTCCCATGGAATGAACCAAGTCTTTTAGTTCTGCAGCTGTTATAACGTGAAACCAAGATTGAATGGTTGCTTCTATTAACTGGGTTTTATTGCTGGGTCGCTTCTGACTAACAAGTTTCTTTAGTCGGTTCCACAGATTTTCAACTGGATTAAGGTCTGGACTATTCCCAGGCCATTCCAGTACTGGAATTTGATTATCTTGAAACTCCCCTCCCAAAAAAGTGTTGTGATTAGCCATCAAACCTCAAAAATACATTTTTCCTAAAAGGTTTCCACAATTTTGGCCACTACTGTACCTGAAAGAGCAGCTTTTGTTAAGGCTGTGAGCTTAATCTGACCAGTGCCTGAAATATATTTTTTGACAAGAGAGCATGGTACACAAATGAATGTAGATGTTAAAATAAGAGAGGAAACGCTGAGCTTATGGACAGGTCTCCGAGATTTCTCAGGAAACAAAGAATAATGTGCTAATTTTACTTGGGTAAGCAGACACATAGCATGTAAGCTCCATCAACCTCACTTCAATAGAGAATACAGGAAATGTCATATCCAAAAGACAGAAGGCTATATATCTCATACACAGTAAGGGAACTTGATTTTTAAATGTGGCATGATGGGTATCATTTATTTTTTGATCAGGGCATTCTTTTTCTTAGAGAAAGAGGTTGTATGGATTCCACCCCTGTGGTTCATCAACCACAGCCAGTATAGATTTTGTACAGTAAATCTAGGAACAATTCAATAAGTGGAACAGAACAATTTGTGTAAGCTGTCTCTTGGGATCATTTTATGTGAACAGAACATAAACAAAATGCACACAGTGTATTTCCTTAAACATTCTTTTGATGTATTCATCTGTGGAAAGGTGAACTGTAGATTTGTCTCATAGTTTCTCTCTATATGAAAATATCTAGCAATTCTAGATTACACTGATGAATAAAAAATATTCTAATGAGTAAATACATGAAAACAGTTCTTCCTCCAGCTTGTACATACATACATACACTTCCAAATCTGAATAATCACTGCATAGTACCTACGATAATATTTGTTGCAAGATTCTTTTTATATAATTATATATTGTATAGCTCCTCAGCATCTTCCAAATTGGGCCTGACTGAACATCAGGAAAAATTTCCTACCGGTAATAAAGACTTCGACAGTGGAACCAACGGCCAAAAGAAATGGTCTTCTCTGAAGGTCCCGAGATTTTCTCCACCCAAATTAAATATTAAAGTTCTTTCCCCCAGTCCACATGTCAATCACATGGTCCAATCAGGTCACAGTCCCAACTCTAGTTGGTTTCAGTCCATGCCTCCCCAGTACCCGGTGAGAACATCCTTGGTTCCCAGAAGAAAGAATTTTATTTTGGCTACAAGTCCCCAGCTATCACTACTCCCTCTTCCCATTTCCACAGCTCCAACCAGCATTGCTGTGGCAACCCTGAAGATGCTCCAAAATGGCTTCAGGGTTGAGACTCTGCTGGATAGGTTTGAGCAGAGGCTGGTCATCCCTCTGTTGGAAATGTATGGAGGTTAGGCTCCATGGAACAGTCTCTGTCAATTCTTCAGTTCAATAATTTCATGTACACATATTTTAAACTCCTGAAAAAAATTCTTGTGGAGTCAGAAGCTCAAGAGTTAGCAGGGTAATTCAAATCAAAACTCTAATTTAGTCTCCTGACCATACCTTTTGCTTTGTGACCATAAGCTTCTTAAGGTTCCTATGGGTACTTATTGTAAGAGGCAACAGTTGTAGGTCATATCTCTAGAATCCACCCCAGTGCCACACAGTTCTGCTAACCTCTGCTATTATGTTAGAAAGGAAGCCTTGACTTCAATAAATAGAGGCTTCTCCAAATCCTGGAGCCCTAATTATGCAGAGTTAAGTACTTGGAGAAGTCTCTACTCAAAAATTTATTCATTAAACCTTCCATGCTCTTATTGTGCTTGATGCCAAGAGGTGACATGCTCACATTATACACATACACAGATAGTTTCAGTAATAGTAGAAGTCACAATTGATAGAAATCCATATTCATGGTTCAATTAGAATGTGGATAGGTCATATCCAAGAGTATTTTTTCTGTAGACACTTGTTGGGGTGTTCACTTGGCTCTTTTTGAAAAAAAAAATCAAAATGTGTCCAATGGTCCCTAAATATTGCTTACCTATGCTATAGAAATTATATTAGTGTTCTTCCATGCATGTCCATTTTCATGTATACTCCTTATCTATATTGCCTGCGTGTTTTTAAAAATAATTGAAGAGGACTTTCTATTTCATTTCTTTAACTTCCAACATAAATTCTTACTCCTTAGTTACCCCATCTGGATTTTAATCCCAGTTCAAATTAATAACTCCCTCTTCACAGAAGTTTCTGCAAGATGCTTCTGTGAAAAACAGTTATGTCTATCATAACAAATCCATCTCTGAAATTTTACCACCATTGCCAGTGTAAGGCATAGATGCTGCCTTAATACCAGTTTCGCTGGTATTTGCCATTCTGATAAAACTTGAAAAAAAGCTAAAGAAGGATTTTGTTCGTTTCAGATATGTATTTATTCATTCTTTCACTTTGTCTTTTAAACTTAATTCCTCTCTTCCAATCCAATTTGATCTATGATTGGAGAAAGAGTTGTATCAGATCCTTTTGAAAGAACACAGAGTGTTAACATTTGCTATCGGTAGCTCAAAAGACTCCTGAATAAGCAAAGATCTTGAGAGCTGTATTATATCAAAATAGCTTTAAAAAAAAAATAGCCGTAGTCTGAATACACCACTAGGTGGAGTGTCTCCAATAGCTATCTGGAAAATATGCTGTTCTAATAGCCCGTAAAATAATACACATACAGCTATTTCCATTTGGCAATGTTATAATTATGATGAGAATGAGTGATCTGTCTGCATACTTTTATCATTTCTTTCATATTACATCTAAAGATAATTTAAACATTATTTGAAAAGATAATGCTTTCCAACCAGAGAACTTCCAGCGTGCTAAATAGCTGTGCACAAATTATTGTCCTGTGCTTTTTATCTTTTGCAACGTTCTTCTTAAACTCTATATATTTAAAAGATCAAGGAGGGGAAAAAACAAGATTTGGTCAAAATTGAGGAAAACTAGAGGATGGAACGTATATTTTTTGATCAAGTCTCACTTTGTTCTCCTATTCCTCTTTAGTGTTTTAGTAAAAATACATATTCAGCTAGTTTTGTGGGATATTGGCTGTGCCTTTCAGTTAGTTATGCAGAACAAATAAAGTAGAACTCTGCTCAATTTTATCTTATACAGTTTATATAAATACATTCAAGCACACACATACACCCTAATCAATTTTTTCCAAGGTAATCAACATTATGCAGAGCAAGGAAAGGAATAAGAAACAATAAACCAGAGGATTTAAAGACATGAATGAGGAAAAAAAACAAGAAAATCTAGCTAAACCTGGCTAAGTCAGGCTGGCTTACAACAAATCATTCACAATACTTTCCCTTAGCCTTCTAACTTTGCATGGCATCTTTGTATCTACACTCAGAAATGGATTTGTACTTTGCCATTTCTTCTTTAAATTTCTCACTTTTCTCTTTTTGACCATCTCATCAACTTCTAACCATGTCTTTTTGGTTTCCCCTTCCTCTTGACTTATTCTTCTTTCCTTCATACACAGGTAGTCCTCAACCTACAACAGTTCCTTTAATGACCGTTCAACATTACAATGGCACTAAACAAAGTGACATGACAGTTTTTCACACTAACGGCTATTGTAGAATCCTCACGGTCACATGATCAAAATATGGATGCTGGGCAACTGGTTCATATTTATGAGCCTTGCAGTGTCCCAGGGTCATGTGATCACCTCTTGTGACCTTCTGACAAGCAATAACAAGTCGTGGCAAGACAAGTCATAAAATAGGGCAAAACTCACTTAACAAATGTTTCATTTAGAAACGTTTAAATTTTGGGCTCAGATGTGGTTGTAAGTTGAGGACTACCTGTATTTATTTATTATTTATTAATTAAATTTATATACCGCCCTTCTCCTACTGGACTACTGTATTAGTTTTGAAATTCGATGCTCATTCATTCTCTATGATTATAGACTATAGAACAGGGGTGTCAGACTTGATTTCATTGAGGGCCTATCAGGATTGTGTTTGACATCAGAGGGTGGGGAAGGGGGCGTGGCCATGGTGGCCATGGGCAGGGAGCATGGCCATGTTGGCTGTGACATGGGACTCGTGGTGTGACATGGGACTCGTGCTGTGGTAGCCAAATGCTAAGACAGGACTTCCCTGAGACCCTCCCTCACTATCATTATAATTTCCTCCCTCTCTCCCTCCCTCCCTCCCTTCCTCTTTTTCCTTCCCTCTTCATTCTTTCTTCTTCCTTCCCCTCTTTCCTTATTTTTTCTCCGTTGCTCTCTTTCCATCTTCCCTTCTTTTTCTTTGTCTTTCCCTTTCTCCTTTCCTTCCCTTCTTGCATCATCAAAGCAAAAGGGGAAATATTTTTCCTTTTGTTTTGGTTTTAGTCTGTTTTGACAGCTCCCTACCAGTGAAAACAGAGCTCGGGGGGGTGGGGGTGCAGCCTGCCCCGTTTTTGGCCTAGATGGCATCCTGCAGCCTTCTGCCAGTGAAAACAGAGTGCTCCATTTATGCTGGCAGAGGCACTGAGGGCCGGTCCTATGCTGTTTCCAGACTGGCCCTGTGGGTCAGATCTAAGCACCCTGCGGGCCAGATCCGGCCTGTGGGTCTTGAGTTTGAAGCCCCTGCTATATACTATATGATTAAATTATCTCAATGTACTTCTTATGTGATGGTTATTTTTCTCTATATTCCATTCAATTTGATTAAGCGCCCACTCATCGTGACCCTAAATCAAATCTTCTTGTTACACTTCACACAGTTCTTAAGGACTCCATTCCTGTTGTATTCAACATATTTTATGCAGTATTTATATTGACACAACAATTCACATTAGAAATGAGTTAGATGTATGTTCTCAAGCATAGCCATTTTCATTCCTTTAACATGCGTACATACATTTTTGCTCCAAACTACATATTATCATTCTACTACTATTTGTATCTTAAACACTATCCCTCCATGTCATTATATCTGGTAATCATTCCAGCAAGAGACAAAAATTGAACTGTTTGTTCTATTTTTTGACAAATTATGAGTAAATTGCAATCATTCACTCTGTTTTCTCTGACAAACGCAACTACTTTGATTTTTTTATGTTATTGTCAGATAATACTCTTCATTCTGTCATACTATTTCCAGAATACCATTCTGGTTGTCAACTAACAACATGACATTGGATATATATTCATGTCCCTGACTAGCACAACTGCCTAATACACACCTCAAACGAACACTCCTTATGCATTCCTCCATTAAGGAATCAAGGATATCAACATGCCTGTCTTACTCTCTGTTCAATGTTCAACCGTTTGCAATTATATTCTATTTATTCTCACCTATGAGAATAATTTACTTCCATACCACCCCAGTTTTATCACATTCAGCAAACAGTAATCAATTCAATAATCATGCAAAGCATTCCTTAATTTACACCTACACATTTTATCTCATCTTTCCTCTAAATCAACAAATGTACAAACTACAAACTTTTTCAAAGGGAGCGCAATGGCTCAGCAGTTAAAGATGCTGTGCTTGTCAGCTGGAAAGCTGACAGTCTGAGTTTGAGACCCAAGTGCTGTGCGATGGAGTGAGCCTGAGTTACTTGCCCCAGCTCCTGCCTACCTCTCAATTCGAAAGCATGCAAATGTAAATAGATAAATTGGTACTACTTCAGTTGAAAGCTAACAGCATTCTGTGCACTTCGGCGTATAATCATGTTGGCCACATGGCCGCGGAAATGCCTTCAGACAACACTGTCTCCCTCACCTAAGAACTGAACATGAGTACTGCCCCCTAGAGTTGGAATCAACTGGACATGGAAAAATCTTTACCTTTACAAACATTTTCAAATTTATATATTTCTTAAATCCAACCCCTGCCTAGCATACAAGCTATAATAGACTTCTCAAATTTTGTTTACTGTCCTCTCAAATACAATTTCAATCAGAAATTTGCCAAATATCTTTCCAAACACATTTAGAAACTTATCTTCCTGGGAGTTTTGCGCTTACTTTTTCTTATTTTTCTCTTATACATCCCTAAAATGCTGCTTCCAAGTATTCCCTTACTTCACTTTCATCCCAATTCCTTAATCATTTTTTTAATTTTTATTTCTGTTCGCTCTGCTAAAGGCTTGTTTATTGCCTTTTATCCACTTCCAAAACAAGTTTTATTTCTATCACAATTGCTGAAAATTAGTTCTCACACATTCGGTAAGAAACATGATAGCAAATCTGACAGTTGCAAAATAAAGGACAGATGGAAACTGTCCAGCCTACTCAAAAGTGGGGCCCGATAAGTAACTTTACTATTATTTGTTGGAAATTCTTGAATTTCTTGTGAGCTTGAGAAAGTGGTACAGTCTTGTCTGTGGGATGAAGCTTGATAATTGCTCTAAATTTGATATTTTTCTTTTATCTTACCTTGTATTGTTCACTTTGATTCAGTGGTGGGTTCCTCCCAGTTCCGCCCGGTTCCGCTGAGCTGGTAATGGTGACGATATGACCTCACCGAATTGGTTCTACTCCCCCTGCTCCCCACCAACTCACCCCCGCGTTATTCTTACCTTTTATTTGGCCCCACCCCCAATCTATTGCTGCCCCCTGAGTCCCAGCTGATGGGCTATAAGGAAAAAAAACTGTTTAAACTCTTGCCGCGGGGCTTCAAAGGGCCGCCCTACAGCTGATCAGTGGTAAAAGGCAGTTTGGTGATAGACCAATGCCTCCAAAAACAAATGAGTAGGCCGGTGCCTGCAAAAATAAATGGGGAGACCAGTGCCTGCAAAAATAAATGAGTAGACTGGTGCCTGCGAAAATAAATGGGTAGACCGGTACAGCTCTGCAAGCAGTTAAAAGCCTGGTAGACCAGTACCTCTGCTAAATCCTAAAGAATTGTCACATAACCATCAAGCCACGCCCACAAAATAAGCCACGCCCACAGAAGCAGTAGTAAAAAAATTTAGAACCCACCCCTGCTTTGACTATATTTCTTGCAAACTATCTTTTCCTCTTTAGACACATTATACAATATATTTTTCTTGTATACTGTGATTTTTGCAGCAATAATTCTTATAAACTTACACTTTCTTATTCAAAGCCACTTTGACTTGAACTTTCTATCAAACTGCATAATTCAGTCTTGGAAGACAATTTTCTATACCCTTCTTTAGGAAAGTGGAACAAATTGTCTAAACTGTGGAATGGCTTGCCTTCAGAAGCTTTGGATGTTCCATCACTGGATGTTTTTAAGAAGACACCGGACAGCCACTTGTCTGGAATAATATAGAGTCTCCTGCTTTGGGTGTTGGACTAGATGACCTCCAAGGTCCCAACTCTATTATTCTGTTAATTGGGAGATTAATTTATCATCTAACACTTCATGCAGTATAGACCTTTGTTTTCTGTTCTTATAGTTCTACTTTTACTTTTGTTTCTTTGTTCTCTTTCAGGTCCTGTTTTCTGAGGATCCACTCTTGACTTTACCAAAACTAACTATCCAACACACCTCAAGATCAGCCTTGTATTTTTCACATTTATTCTTTCATAAACACGCTTTTTTATACATTCCTTTTCCATGAAAACTTAAGAACAGGCTTATGCTTAAAGTATGCATCTGAACCAGATCTTTCTCTAGTCATACGTCATCAACAGTCGCTGTTCTCATTCATTTTATTAATTCAATTTATTATTAATTCAATTTATATGGCGCCTTTCTCCGGAGACTCATTCTTGGGACTGAACAGTCCAATGACTTTTTCAGTTCTACTGTATTTCATCCCATTTCTACTTTTCATCACATGAAAAAAACAATAGTTCAGAATATTAGTCAATTTTCCCAAAAGACATATTGGTTCTTCTATTATCACCATGCCCGGGAGCTATTGCTATGACTAAATATAACTATCACTAAGCTGTTGCTTCCCTGCTTTAATTATGCAGCTACAAAATCCAATTCAACTTCTCTATTTACCCCTTTTATATTTTACTCATTAATTCATGCGCTTTACCATTTTTTTCTGTTATTTTTGTCTTGCAAATTTTCTTTTTTTAAATATATGTTACACACACACACACATATACACACACATACATTCATACAGTGGTGGCATTCAAATAATTTAACAACCAGTTCTCTGCCCTAATGACCGGCTAGCTGGGTGTGGCCATGGTGGGCATGGCTAAGGGGTGTGACAGGAAGGATTCAGCTTCCTGCACCCCCTGGGAGCAAAAATGGGCCACAGAGGGGACATGCTGTCCCCTGAGCCTGTTTTGGGCCTTGGAGGCCTCCCTGAAGCCTCCTGGGAGTGAAAACAGGCCACAGGGGGACTCCTGGAAGGGGAGGGGCAGGGAGGGGCAGAGCCAGCCAGCAATTTAACTACCAGTTCACCCGAATCGTCCCTAACTGGCTGAATCCCACCACTATACATGTATACATACATACATACATACATACATACATACATACATACATACCAGTAGTGGGTTTCAATTTCAGCTGCTACCGGTTTGCTTGTGGGTGCTTGTGCACGCGCAACACTTCTGTGCATGCACAGAGACATCCAGGTGTGTGGGCAGAGCCTCCCCCACCACTGCTACCAGTTCGCCCAAGCCAGGGCGAACCGGTAGCAACATACCACTGATAAATACATACATATATCCGTATCTATCTGAACAACATGTTGTCTGAGTACAATTAGTTTTGAGTAGAGATATAATAATAATCATAATGTTAATCATAGTATACATATCAATATTGATCACATAGTAATAGTACGATTAGCTTATCCATCTTAAAAAAAATTCAGTATATAATTAATTATCCTTTTAATCTTTTTAGTTTCTAACCTCTGTGTCTGTTATTTAACCATTGGTAAAACAAGCCCCATGTTAAGAAATACTGTTTCTTCCTTTTCTTTTCTTTTAAGTGTTAATCTATCCATTTTAGCACATTCTAATATTTTTATGACACTTTCCTCTGCAGGGATCTCTTCATTTTCCCATTGTTGTGCAAACACAATTTTTGCTGCCGTTAACACATGTAAAATTAAACATGTATTCTTTTATTATACTGTTCTGGTAGGATACCCAACAGAAATATTTCTGGTTTCAAATTTATATATTGCTTTATCATTTTTTCTAACCATGTATTTTTTGGGCCTTTGGACATGTCCACCACATATGATAATAATATGTCTTCCAAATTTTCATGTGTCATGGCTGTCAGCAAATGGCCCAATGGATATCTTTTACCACTCATCATGGCATAGGCGACAAGGCCTTCACATGAGATTTTTTTCTCTAATATAAAAAAGGTATAGACTAGGTTACAAAGTCATATCTGTGCCACATGGTTGTATACCACAGATGCAAGCAAACCTTACTTTTACCACAAACTTGCTAATACTATTCTATTCTAGCTATGAACTCCATCCTAGAAACTATTATTTCTAATCTGGAGACTATTTTACAAGCCAACACACTGTTTCTTGCATCTGACCAAATGACTGAGAATACTGAGGCAGACTCTCTGCAGATAATATTCTATGAGTTAGACAGGCCAAGAACACGTACAAAATCAATCTATGTAACTCTAGCATTTTAGGTGTAGAGGTATTCACATACAGCACTGAGCAATCTCTTCTTGCCATTTTCCCTATCTCTCCGATATACCCAAGGAAACATTTTTAATTCATAAGATATCTTAAAAGTGTTATCATAAAGATCTGGACAAGGAAAATAAATTGTGAACACCCCTTAGTTTATTTATAATCTCTTTGTTGATAATCAACTCCCTATCTCCCGAAGTTCACTTTCATGAAAATTCACCAATCACTCAGAGGTGGGTTTTAGCAGGTTCTGACCAGTTCTGGACAACCGGTAGCGGAAATTTTGAGTAGTTTGGAGAACTGGTAAATACTACCTCTGACTGGCCCCGCCCCCATCTATTCTCTGCCTCCCGAGTCCCAGCTGATTGGGAGGGAATGGGGATTTTGCAGTTCCTTCTCCTGCCATGCCCACCAAGCCACGCCATGCTCACCAAGCCACACCCACAGAACCGGTAGTAAAAAAATTTGAACCCCACCACTGCAATCACCTCTTGGAAAGCATAGATAAAAAGTTTTGACAGTACATGGAAACTTTTATTCAGTTAATATTCAGTTCTTGTAAGAAGAATGTTTCCTCCAGAAGTGGGAAAAAATTCAACCTGCAATCTTTATTGGAATATTCCTTATGCAGCAACAGAACCTAGCTACTTCCCCCAAAAGATATAGCAAAGTAATATCTGTATATCCTTCTGGGGACAAAAACAACTTTAAATTTTCCAGCTGAATACACTGTTCAAGGAATACAGATGTTGATTGAATCTTATAAACCTCAACTGGGTAGAACAGAGTCTCTCTACTGACAAAAAGCTGCTTAATCCAGTGGAGAATTCCAGAGACAGAAAGGAGAGGCAGCTATGGTGAAAATAAACAACAAACACAGGTTTTTCGTGATTCCTTTTCCCTACTCTCACTCCTATCTGATGTCTGCCTATTAGTGATATTAGAATTATCTATTAATATAAGCTGGTAGCAGTGAGAAATTGCGTATGTGTATTCCTCAAGCTAATACTTAAGATTTTCTGCTTACTGTATTATTGCACAAAAAAAGATTCAATTAACTCAGAAAATTTACATTCTAAATCTTCAGCATCAATCTTCCTACAGAAGATGGAAAAGAGCAAGGAAAAGGGAATTAAAACTTTACGCAAAAAGAGGGATGAGAAAGAGGGAATAGCCAAAGAAAATTGCATTGCTTTTCTTCTAATGTTTAAAAAAATATAATTAGTGATACACGCGTCTAGAGCTATGGCATTTATTTGGAGGCAGTTCCAAATACTTTCTGATTTACATAATTTCAAAGCAAACCTAATCATCATGTTTCTGTGTCATCTAGCACAATTAAACTTACTTAAATCTATGCCATACTTCAAGGAATTCATCTTCACTAGTATCCAATTTCTTATGTCTTCTATCTTTATCACTCCATTTCTTGTTTTCATTAAGCTTCAAGAGTCAGGAAAAGATTTGGTGAACTTCATTCATGATAGTTTGTGATATTTTCAGTATTTGAACTAAAAATATCCTTCTATTATTTTCCCCCTTACTATAAAATCACAACAATCCACACTTTTAAAAATAGCTATGATTGAGGGTATAACTATAAATAATAATAATGCCATCATCAATCTCATCATTTTAAAATATTAATGTAAATGGCACCTGCAACATCTCCTGATGGTGTCTGCCGAATGCCATAATTGGGTAAAAATTAATTTCAAAAATTAAATGTCAGAAAACTCATATTCGAACCAAATCCTGTAAAATTTTAGGTGAGAACCTCACAATTGCATAAGATTTTGAGTGAGAATGTTGATCTCTTTGTTGATCTTGCATGTTTAATTGCTGTATGTTTTATATTTTAATTATTTTGTATCGTCAGTCAGAAAAGGTTTATCTCCTTGCATTAATATCAGGAAGCAGAGAAGAGTCAGTGGCAGAACAAAATGTAGGAAGAATGGTTTTGGTTTAAACTTTTGTTTCTCAATCTCAGTTTAAAAAAAGTCTCACAAGCACAACGGGGGTGGGGTGGGGATGATGTGTGTGTTTTTAATGTAAAAAACAATATGCATTTGTATAGAGATTTCTAGGTGGAGAAATTTTATACAACTTCTTGCCACATTTAAAATACGCAGCATGGATGGAACTATTTCTCCTTTTTGCACCTGGTTTCTATTTAAATGAAGTAGATTTCTAATCATATCTTTTATACTGCATGTGTTAAGCCTCAAATCTTACAATTTTCTTGTGGACTTTCTGCAGGTGAAACATGAAATAATAATTAGGCAAGTTATAATCTAACTAATTTGCTTGGTTTTGCCACTCAGCCTAGATCCTGTCTTCTTCTTCTTCTTGTTGTTGTTGTTATTAATCATCATCATCACACAATCAGCCAGATGTTCAGACTGGGTTTGGCATTTTTGTCTACCTATTGAATCCTTACCAAGGACCTGGGATAGGCAAATCTGGATGTTCGGTGATGTTACAGATATCGTTGCAGGATGGAAGCAGTTCCAAGTAAAGCTGCCTTTTGCAATTGACTGATGGCAAATTTGTCAATGCCTATGGTGTTCAAGTGGTGCTCCAGTTGTTTTGGGATTGCACCCAAGGCACCTATTACTATTGGTACTAGCCTTGCTTGCCTTTGCCATAGTCGTTCTATTTCTATTTGTAGGTCTTTGTATTTTGTTATCTTCAGTTCTTTCTCTTCTCTTCTGCTGCCTCCAGGCACTGCCACATCCACTATCCAGACTTTTTTGTCTTTCTTATCAAGTACTGTTAAGCCCAGGGTACCTGTCTGTCTGAATTCTGAAGTCCCAGAGGAATTTAACTTCTTCATTTTCTATGTATTGTTGTTGTTGTTGTTCTAACCAAATTGACCTTTCATTCCCTTCACAGGGTTTGCATAGTCAATATTCTGTTGCTGATCAATTCTTTTAGGACATACAAAGCTTTGGAGCACTACTCCAAGAGGGCTTTCAGCTAAGAGATGGTCACAGAGGGATTTCAGTGGAACATTAGACCTATCCAGACCTCCACTGTCCTGAATATGTGAGAAAATGCAAATGGGTGTCCAGGTGACAGGAGAGGGCTTGTCCAACATCTTTACATATAAAACCCCATTCCATCCACACTTGACTTTGGTACATTTAGCTCATCAAAAATTAAAAAGGCAATCAAAATCAAATGAGAAAAAATAGGAAACCAGTTAAATGTAGTCATACACATACAACAAAAGTTAGGTGTACCATCCTGCATCTCCCAAATTGTGGGGTTTTTTTTAGTCCATATGTTGGCTTCTTGGAGAGGATCACAGGTGGCAATAAAAGCACAGGGTTTCAGACTTTGGGCATCTTCTCTCTAAATTTCAGAGGTACAATCTCACAACATTAGGTAGCATAAATGAAGTGTGTGGGGGGGGGGTTCCCATGTTGCATGGGCATTGCTTACTACAACTAAATATGCTTAGTGGTCCCTTCAGTGGGGAGCTGAGCAGGCAAGATTGAGGTACACAATTATGGTAAGTAGTGAGGGCTGGCTTCTATACTTCCACACATTCAGGCTGATAAATATGTCAACAAAAAATGGACATCAAACATTGAGCACAAGCTCTACCAATGTGTTCAAGAAGATTCTGCCTTCTTTAAATTAGCTTGAAGTTGAGAATATAGAAGGAGAAGATGTCGTACCTCTCAAATTATTATGCTGTTGTTCTCAAGAAAAAAATGTATGTACTATGAAAAAAGTCATACAAAAATGTGTGTGTGTGTGTGTGTGTGTGTGTGTGTGTGTGTGTGTATATATATATATATATATATATATATATATATATATATATATATATATACCTGCCAGAATGTGTTTGTGTGTTTGTGTGTGTGTGTGTGTGTGTGAAAAGGATTTGATATATGTTTAGCCAAATCAGGATTCCACTTTCCGTACTGAATTCCACTCCAATCTGTTCTAGAGGATCCACAAATCTGTACAGCAGATTGGAGGCACACACAGGAAATGGCACACTGAAGTATCAGGGTTCCAAGTATATAACACCTCCAACAAAAGAAAACTCCAAGGCTTTAGTTTCCTCAAAGTTCCTTTTTATTGAAGATGTCATTTTGGCACATCTGGGAAAACCCGTATCTGAAAGTTTCCAGGTGTTCCCCACCCAAGTGAAAGTTCAAGTCCCTGCCCAGCACCCTCATGTCCATCACATGGTCCAATCATCCATCGTCCAAACTGGAGACACCTCCCAGTCATCCGACTCCAGGTGCCAGGGCATTGCGTCCTTGACTCTCTGAGAAAGGAATGTTATTTTGACTACATACTACATATCACCCATACTCTATGCAATCCCCCCTCCCATTTTCCCACAGAAGAATATGTGGTAGGCCTGAAGGCCCAAAGGTAAAAGATGGCTTCCAGGTCTGACATGAAGTGGGATATAATCCACTCTCTCTGTCCAATCTACATTTCCATTTTTAAATAATTTCCGCGTATTATATGATTGCGTATCTTTGGAGAAGGAAGTTGAACTTCAGCCTAATCTCCAGCCTTTTCCAGACACTAAAGCTGGGAGTTTAAATACTAGATATAATGCAATCATTTCCCTGTGAAATAGAGGGTCCAGAAAGCTGAATTCCAAATGGAAATATCCACTAATCTGCATTTACAATCTCAGAGGTACAGAATCTCAGAGGTCTATTTAAGAAACAATATTCCTCATGAATAATTGCTAAGTTCTAGACTGGCCATGGGCAGTTTTGCTAAATCCCCAGTGCTTATTTCAGCTCCAAATTTTATATGCTGGAAGCAACATCGCTCACCTGCTTTTATATTACCATTGAATCTATACCCTCTTTAATAAGTGAACTGCCTTTGAACTCTACTGTTGCGACATCATTCTGCCTGGTTTGGAGTAGGGGAGTGGGGGATGTACCTGAACTCTCGTCATAATCCTAGATGCTCTTTCTGAAAAGTACCTTGGGTCTCACTTGGCGTTTAGACCATCTGTGCATATATTTAATATTATGTAACAACCCAGCTGTACATCTGCATCCCTCCAGGTGACCTGCTCTGGAAAGGATATTGAGATTCATTCAACGGGCTGCTGAATTTGAAAAATATTTGGATGCAAATGCAAATGAAAATGCAAATGCTGTGACGTACGTATTTACCTGAGTGTATAGCACATTCTAAATAATTGCATAGAATTTTTATTTTAAATAAAGGTATGATTTCGTGTGTTGCTGAAAACAGCACATTGAACGGAAGCAGTGGAATAACCTTGGGAAAATATTTAAATAAGTAAAAACCCACAATATCCTACTAATAAATATGCAGTGATTCATTTTTAATATGTAAATTGTGCTTATGTTTTTCAAGCATTTGATTTCTATGCTTCATAAGAACAATAACCATCCTCAGCTTAATGAGGGGTGATTGTTATTATAAATGCAGCCCGTGAAAACTGGATGTAATACATAAACCCAAAATATGAAATTATCCTGTTTTCTTTCCCCCTAGTAAACCTATTCCGTCTCTCAGTCCTATATTAAAGATATTGGAATTACGCAGCTCTAAATTCCAAAAACAGATGATGTCCCAACCCATAACAAGGGTTCGCCAAGGCAATAGAAGTCTCTCCTGCCTTAATAATCTCCTATTTTAAGCCATGTAATCATATTACTTCTCTCTCTGTCTCTGTCTCTGTCTCTGCCTCTGTCTCTGTCTCTGTCTCTGTCTCAGTCTCAGTCTCTGTCTCTGTCTCTGTCTCTGTCTCTGTCTCTGTCTCTGTCTCTCTCCCTCTCTCCCTCTCTCCCCCTCCCTCCTTCATAATTTAAACCTGGAGAAGTAACATAATCCAACAAAAGAACTACTGGGTTAAAAGAAGAGTTGCACTCAAATTGCATATGCAGAAATATTCAATTTCATGGGTTATTCATCCTGCACAGTATGTGCACCTAGAAATATAGTTTAATGCATATGGAAGAAAGGAGGGTGAAGGAAACCAGGGGCCACATGTGTTTTCTTGTGGATGAAATGTCATTATTTTTTTTAACCCCTGTCCAATTTTGAAATTCTGCCTGCCTTGAAACTAGGTCCCTGTATTACAACATTTCCTTAATATGGAAGACGATTTCAAGTTAATCAAGGACATGCATACAACAGTCGCAATAATAATAACATTTTACTACTATACTGTTTCCTAGTGCTTCACAACACTCTCTAAACAAGTCAGCATTTTCCCAACAATGTGAGTCCTCATTTTACCAGTCTCTGAAGAATGGAAGGCTGAGTCCACCTTGAGCTGGTCAGGATCGAACTCCTAACAGTGAGCAGAGTCAGCCTGCATTCTAACTGGGCCTATGACAATTCACTACGGCCAGTTCGCCATGGCCAACTTGTCATGGCCAACTCACTGTGGCTAACTTGCCACAGCCAACTTGCCACAGCCAACTCGCTGCAGGACAAGTTGCCACGGCCATCTCACAACAGGACAACTCACTGCGGGACAAGAGTTACACTAATATCAAAGAAATGGAGGGATAGACTCATTAAAGAAAGGATGCAAAGGAAGGGACAGAATGAAATGTGAATGGCAAAAATTAAAATACTTTTTATTTATTTTAAATAATTAAATAGAATTGTTAAATTGTCTCACAGCAATTGGGTTGTCCCGCATCGAGTTGGTCGTGGAGAGCTGATCTGCAGTGAGTTGGCTGTGATGAGTGACTATGGTGAGTTGGCCGTGGAAAGTTGTCCCATTCCCATTCTAACCACTGTGTCACTATGGCAGTGGTGGTATTCAGCCGGTTCTATCCGGTTTGAGAGAATCAGTAGCGGCGGCTGCGGGAGGCTCTGCCCAGTCGCCCCGACGTCATCACATCCCATTTATTGACATTTTTGATGCTCTGCACATGCGTGGAAGGCCCTGCGCATGCACGGAGGTGACACATACAAGCAGAGCATGCACTCACATTTGTGAACCAGTAATGAAGGTAAGTGAATACCATCCCTGCACCATGGCTCTTAAATACACTAAGTATATTGACCAGGCTATCAGGTTCATCATCTGAGATTAAACCAGTTGAACGAGAAGGGCACGTTGTGAGGATATTGTTCATGATTAAACAGTACTAATTATTAAAATTTCCAGGTATCATTTTAATTGTTTCATTTAGGGTCCCAAGACAGAGAGAAAAGCAAAGATATAGTTACCATAGTCTCATCAGAAATTGTATGGATGAGAAATAGTCCACTTGCTGACTCTTTTCAGAGCATTTGATTTATAGTCTCTCAGCCCCAGGTCACATGCACTTCCTTCAAGCCCTTACTACAACCTGCTACGGGTATCCAAGCTTCAAATCTACCTGTGCAATTCTATCATTTGGCTGATTAGCTGGCTACAGGAGAACAATGAAGTTGCATGAGAATTCCCAGTGGTGAAATCTAAAATTTGTTACTACCGGTTCTGTGGGCATGGCTTGGGGTGGTGGTGGTAATGTGACTGGGTGGGCGTGGCCAACTTTTTTTTTTACTTTTAAAACCATTTTTTCTGCAACCTCTTCCGCTGAAGAAGTTGTAAAAAAATGCTTTTAAAAGCCTCTGATGATCCCAGCTGAGTTGCCTGATCGGCAGAGGCTTTTAAAAGAAAAAAAGCCTCTGCTGATCAGGCGATTCAGCTGGGATAGTCAGAGACTTTTAAAAGCATTTTTTACAACTTCTTCAGCCGAAGAGGTTGTAGAAAAAATGGTCTTAAAAGTTTAAAAAAAAGTCAGCTGAAGAGGTTGTAGAAAAAATGCTTTTAAAAGCCTCAGATGATCCCAGCTGAGCCACACGATCAGCAGAAGCTTTTTTTTTTTACTTTTAAAAGCATTTTTTTGGTCAAAGAGGTTGTAGAAAAAATGCTTTTAAAAAAAGCCTCTGATGATCGCGCAGCTCCGCTAGGCATGGGGGGGGGGGGCGGGGCATGTATACCAGCGGGGGGGGGGGGGGGAGACTAGAATGGAGATGAACACACATGGACGGTGTCATCCCTTCCTCCACAGCACAATTGTGCTGTTTAACATTTGTGATTGGAGACTGCAACTTAAATAGGGTGGAGAACCCAGGGAAACTCATTAAACTCCATTCTTCTCATCCATCTGTTCTTATCTCACTTATGTGGGTAAAGTGCCAATGAGGAAGGGAAAAAAAACCACCTAGTAGATATTAAATCTTCTCTCTGCACAATATGTCATGAAAGAGAGAAGGGAGGGGGGCATTTTTGAGAAAGTGATCGGACGGGGATTCAAATCCACCTGTCTCCTTAACTACCTTACTTAAAGTGTTCTACCCTATAAGCAACTAATGCAGCATTGTAGAGCCAACAGCTCCAGTGACAAGAACTAAAATCCACTGTTCTTCTTTGAATATGTCACTCAACTTGAATTAATGTATAATTCATCTCAAGGTGAAAAAGCCCTTGTATTTGTCACAAGTCTCTGTCAGTCTCTCACTATTTGCAGGTAAAAATGATAGACACTGATATTTTCATGACAGTGTAACTCATACAGTAATGGAAAAGGGTTTTAGGTTGTTTTTCCCATCCTGAATTTATTTGTTTATTATTTATTATATTGAAAGAATATTTATATGGCTGCCCAACTCCCTCTCAGGGACTCTGAAAAAGATAAAAACCCAATATGAAGAGCCTTGGATAGTACAGTGGTCTAAAGCCCTGTTATTAACATCAGCTGCCTGCAATTATTGCAGGTTCGAATCTCACCAAGGCTCAAGGTTGACTCAACCTTCCATCCTTTCTAAGGTAGGTAAATTGAGGACCCAGTTAGTTTGTGGGGGCAATAAGCTGACTTTGTATAAATATACAAAAGTATGAAGGCTATTGCTTAGCGCATTGTAAGCCGCCCTGAGTCTCCGGAGAAGGGCGGCATATAAATCAAATTATATATATACACACACACACACACACACACAATAAAAAAGCAATAACCCCCCACCCTCTAGCAAAAACAATCAATGGATAAATTATATTTGATGAACATGTTCAGTAGAAGAAAAATATTAGGAAGGAGTTTCCTGGATTTTAATCTAAAAAAAAATGTTTCTTTTCCCAAATTCAGAGAAATCTATATTTTATTTATATATTTATTTATTAGATTTATTTGCTATTCCTTTCATTTCAAATGACTCTGGGTGGCTTGCAACATAATAAGCATTAAAAATATTAAAATCATGTCAGTTGAAATTCCTTGACTGCCAGGATCCACAGTATGCCCTTTCTGCCACAATGGATGGGGCAGGTCAGTCCCACCCAGGTGAGACAGTTCCTAAAGTAATCTGGACCATGAGGGATTTTAAAGGGGATTACCAACATCTTGAATTGCACCCAGAAATAAACTGGCAAGTAGGATTCATTCTATGACTGCCTTGGTCCACCTGCCATCAGTTCTTTTTGCTATGTGACCAGCCCATTTCCATTTCAATTCTTTTACTCTCTTAATGATATCGTATACTTTTGTTTGTTCTCTAATCCATGTGCAGGTTTTTCTAGCTTGGCTTGTAATGCCAAGCAGGTATCGTTCCATGGCTCTCATAGGTCAATACTATAATGTGTGTGTGTGTGTGTGTGTGTGTGTGTGTGCGTGTGTGTATCTCTATCTCTATCTCTCCCTCTCCCCCCCTCTCTCTTTATCACTTATCTATCTCTACCTACCTACCTCTCTCTCTCTACCTATCTACATACATCTATCTATCTATCTATCTATCTATCTATCTATCTATCTATCTATCTATCTATCTATCTCTACCTACCTACATCTATCTATCTATCTATCTATCTATCTATCTATCTATCTATCTATCTATCTATATCATCTATCTATCTCTACCTACCTACCTCTCTCTACCTACCTACCTACCTCTCTCTACCTACCTACCTGTCTCTCACCTACCTAATTAACTAATCTATCTATCTATCTATCTATCTATCTATCTATCTATCTATCTCACTCTCTCTCTATATATATATATATATATACAATATAAATATATACAGTATATATTATGATTTTCAGGTTCACTAAATTCAACATTTCTAAATATCAAGAAACCCTTTAGATATTGCCCCAAGGACTCCACTCATGAGTGGTAGAATAGTGGATTTCTTTTTCCATAAGCATTCAACTTCAATCTGCAAGTCCCTGTATTTCATATTTTTTTACTGATTGGTTTTCCTCAATCCTAGCATCACCCTGTATGTCAGTGGTGGTAATCAGCCGGATCAGACTGGTTCAGGTGAACCGGTAGTGGCGACCTGCAGGTGGGTGCCCACCCGCCCCGGCACTATGCCGTCCTATTAGCCATGTTTTCTAAGCTGCATGCCTGTGTGCAAGCCCCATGTGTGAGCAAAGCGCATGTAGATTTTCGGTGCACGGCAAACCGGTGGTAAAATGATGTAAAACCCACCTCTGCTGTATGCTAATATCAATGAATCAAACTTTCTTCTTTTCAATAACTCTTATATCAGGTATACTATGAACAAGGTGCCTGTCAGTTTGGATTTTGAAGTCTCATAAGATCATCTTAACTCGCTAATTTTCCAAAACGTCTCAACCTGATGGTCCCAGTGGTTCTTGCTACATTCAAATCCAAACCTCTGGCAATAAATAACTCTGGCAACTTGATATTGTAATTATTGCCACCGTGTTCTGGAGTCAAGATCTTACGCGCCATGATATCCCTCTGTAACTAAATTCTCTGTCTCCTCCATCGTAAACAGGTTTTATTTAGAAATAAATCCTATGACTCTCGTACCACATGACTCTGAGCTGTGGTTGAGCTAAATTATTGAAAATAACTCTACATGTTTGTAAGTTTTGACAGCGCTTTGCATCATATGTGTTGCACATTCTGCTGGTCCTCTCTAGGCAACGTGTAAAAACATCCATCAAGGACATTTCAAGTAATTGTCATTGTACCACTCAGAAGGAGTGACGAACGGGAATAAAACTCCCAGGGTAGATTAAAAATAGAAAACAACTTTGAACCGGTGAATCTCCATAATGCAATCAAGCTTATTGCCAGAATTCTTCAAAAGGTGCCACAAGAGAACATGAAAATTAAAGTACAAAATAGTTTGTGCGGAAAGTAAAATAAACACAGCTTGGATTTCTGCCAATTCTGCTTTCTGCCAAAAATTGAATGTTTCCATTAATGCAGTCCAGGGAAAAACAGTCGGTGTTTTCAAAAACTTGGTTTCCTGCATCAACAGAGATTGCTGCCCCACCTGCCCCCGAAATGTGCAAATCAACAGAGGACCCATAAGGTTTGCTTATGTAGCTGTGAGATTAAGGCACTGACCTAGAAGCTGGGAGACCGTGAGTTCTAGTTCATTTTCAGCTGTGGAAGTTCATTGTGGATGTTTAGGCCACTCCTTCTACGCCCAACCCAACTCACAGTTGGGTGTTGTGGGAAAAGAAGGGGAAGGAACATTATTTATTGCACCCTGAAATCCCAACATGAATCTTGTAAAGATAAATACATCAATATCCAGCCACTGCTCTCAGAGTTCTGTAGTATTAGACATAAGATTGGGTGATTGCAAATTGTATACTTTGCTGCCATTATCTTCTTCCTTTTAATTTGGTTACAATGTAGTAAAAGTCTTTAATTCCTACATAGGAATAAACCAGGGGTGAAATCCAGGAGGTTCTGACAGGTTCTGGAGAACCAGTAGCGGAAATTTTGAGTAGTTCGGAGAACCAGCAAATGCCACCTCTGGCTGGCCCCAGAGTGGGGAGGGAATGGGGATTTTGCAATATCCTTCCCCCAGGAGTGGGGAGGGAATAGGGATTTTGCAATATCCTTCCCCCAGGAGTGGGGAGGGAATGGGGATTTTGCAGTATCCTTCCCCTGGAGTGGAGAGGGAATGGAGATTTTGCAGTATCCTTCCCCTGCCACACCCACTAAGCCATGCCCACCAAGCCATGCCACACCCACTAAGCCATGCCCACAGAACTGGTAGTAAAAAAAAATGGATTTCACCATTGGAATAAACTACAACACAAATACAGTATAGAAGAGATCTGTCCTTAGGGCAAGAATGAAGAACTTTTTGTGAGCAAGGGCTGCAATTCTCATCTGGTGTGTTAACATTTCAGAGACCGCAGTGGGCAGAATTATTTAAAAAGTGGGCAGAGCCATATTACACAGATTGGGAGAACCAAGATTTCCTGGCTTTGTCCTTCTCAACTGCTTTGCAAAGATTAATGTATGGTTATCATCTTCATGATATGAGCCAGCAGTGTGCTGCACTTGCCAAAAAAAGCCAATGCAGTCCTAGGCTGCATTAATAGAGGGATAGAATCAAGATTACATGAAGTGTTAATACCAATTTACGATGCCTTGGTAAGACCATGCTTGGAATATTGCATCCAATTTTGGACACCACGATATAAAAAAGATGTTAAGACTCTAGAAAGAGTGCAGAGAAGGACAACAAAGATGATTAAGGGATTGAAGGCTAATACATATGAAGAACGGTTGCAGGAATTGGGTATATCGAATTTAATGAAAAGAAGGACTAGGGATAGCAGTGTTCCAATATCTCAGGGGCTGCCACAAAGAAGAGGGAGTCAGCCTATTCTTCAAAGCAGATGAAGGCAGGACAAGAAGCAATGGGTGGAAACTAATCAAGGAGAGAAGCATCCTAACTATCAGGAGAAATTTCCTGATGGTTAGAACAATTAACCAGTGGAACAACTTGCCTCCAGAAGTTGTGGGTGGGCAGGGGCTTGGACTAGAAGACCTCCAACTCTGGACCCTTCCAACTCTGTTATTCTGTTATTCTCATCAACAACAACTAGATTAAGCCTGCCTTTTGATCTTAGCCTACAATCTTCAGGTGTGTCTGCTTTCTGATAAAGCAAATGTTTTCAAAACAGTATAGTTGGTGGATATTCCAGGGAGCCAACCAGTAGAACAGTGGGCACCACAGAAGACCTTAAGAACTTATATGCAAATCTATATTTTCACTATGGGGAGGGAGAGGAACAAAACACAAGAGGGCAATGTGTAACTCTGCAATCCTTTTCACAATCTAGGGGCACCACTTTGGAAGGAGAAATATACGGTAGGTTGTGTAGCTGTCCATTGTATGAGCATCAGACTTTGTGAGCACAGATTGGGAAAGGGAGATATCTTTTCAACAAATGGATCTTTTTCATGTGATGAACACACAATTAGTGTCTAAGAATTAGAAAAAAAGTGTTTAGATTGGCCCTGCTGAGTCAATGGGGAATCCTTGACAAGATGATCTCTGAGGGTCTCCTCTCCATGTGTGCCATTGAGTTTTGCTCTTTCTTACCCACCCCTCATGTTTTCACATCCGTTATCTACCTACTCTTTGTCCTTTCCAATTTTGAGAGAAAGTGATGGGTTGGTTGACAACTAAACTCTTTTTAGTGATGACTAGAAATATTATCTTATTTTTCTTCAGAAGTTAGGTATGAGAAAATCTGGAGCTGAGTTTATAATGGGAATAGCACCCATTCAATATTAGATCTTAAATTTATGAAATATAACTATGTAAGCTTAAGGGCCATCTAGGATCAGGTATTGATGTTATGCTCTACTTCTTTTCTCCCTAATTCTCCCACAGATACATATTAAAAACAAACACCTCTACAGTAACTGCATTTTTTCATAAAGAAAATTATTTGTGATCTGAGTCTGTTAAAAATGTTCTCATTTAACACCAAGATAGCAGTAGCGTTCCACCTATTTAAATAGATTCTCAATCCTTTTAGAGAACAATCCACTGATGGAAAACTCTAACGGGATGGTGCCATATACAATTAGCCTAACAGTCTCTCAGAGTAGACTATTTTAGGATTATTTGACTATAGTTATATTATTAGCACAAGCCAAGTCTTTGCTTTTAGGTTAAACTGACACATCTGACTTTTGAGAAGACAATGCCATTGCAAATTTGTTTGCACAAATCCAGTTACTGGAATATTCCTTCAAGATAACATATTCAAGAGATCCTTTGTGGTAAATGATGTACATTCAGTGTATGATTATGTGAGGAATAATCTTAGATAACATGTACAATCTGAGAATTTAGAGCCAGTTTGGTGTACTGGTTAAAGCACAAAGTAAGCAATTAGAAGATTGTGAACCTCTAATCCTACCTAGGCATGAAACCAGCTGGCCAGTCAATTTTTCTCAGCCCTAAGAAGCAGTCAAGGGCAAACCATTTCTGAAAATCTTGCTAAAGAAACTCCAGAGATTACACCAAACAATCATCAGAGGGAGGAAGGAAGGAAGGAAAGTTGGTTACACATATCCAGAAGCAAAAACATAATTAGATCTGTTATTTCCAGATTTCATTATTGATAAGATGATATGTATGCCAGTCACATATATCTTTTAACTGCTTGCAAACAAAATGTAGAGCAGAGTTTGATCACTAGATTCACATCGGAGAAAATGCTCTTTTTATCTTAAACAGATTCTCATCATGCAAATTCAGCTTTCTCCAACCTGGCTGCTATGTATCAGATTATAATTCCCATAATCCACAGGAAGGCTATGAAAATCCACCTTGATTGTTTCAAATGTCCTACTATCTACTTTTGAAATTCTCTGGACAGAGATAAATTGGCCAATTTTAATTATGCTCAGATAAACTTTTATGATTGGACTAGCAGTTGCAAACTGTCTTTCAGCAATTGGAATAAGACCACAAGCTTCCAGACTTCAAAACTGAAGGGTAATTTCAAGAAAATTAAAGGGTTTTAAGGGCCAGGTACATACTGTGGCTATAGCAGCTCTAGCTTCTGTGGCTTTGCCCTGCTTGAAATGGTAGCATCTGCACTAGAAAGAACGCTAAAAATATTCCCTTAGCTTTCCAAATGGAAGAATTCCTTTTATTTACTAACTCTTATGTAACAGCATTTTGTTTTTGCCCTAAAATAGTATTCCTATTAGGAGTCACATGTTAAGCTCTGAAGATTCTTTTGGCTGTTCAACTTATCCCAAAATACGTACCCCAATTTTTCCAATCAGACATCTTTAGAAATATTGGATTATACTTACCTTTATTCCAAATGAGGACAGACAATGCTGGCTGAAGATAATGTGAGTTATACTCTAACACAGCTGGAGGATGCCAGGTTGGAGAAGACTGGTTGAAATTACTGACCTGGGCAAGCCATCATACTGACTCCCAATTTATTTAAGCCTAGATCAAAATGTTGCTCTTAAAATAAGAACTCTAAGTATCTAAAGCAGTGATGGTTAACCTTTTTGGCACAGAGTGCTGAAACAGGAGTATGTGTGTGTGCACACACTAGCGCGTGCACGCACACCAAAGCACCAAAACCCAGAAGAGAGCAGCTGGCCAAATGCACATGAGCACCATCACCAGCTGCCCTTCCAGGTTCCGTCACGCGCATGCACGAAGACCAGCTGGCCAGCTCACATGCACACATCGGAACCTGGAAAAGAGTAGCTGGCCACGTGCACATGCATGCCAGATCAGCTGGCTGGCACGCATGCATGTGATGGAGCCCAGAAGTGCAGCTGGCGATGGCGCGTGTACCGACAGAGAGGGCTCTACATGCCACCTCTGGCACGCGTGCCATAGGTTTGCCATCACGGATCTAAAGTAAGGCTTTCTCTTGGACGACTCTGATTATTGAGATCAACTGTTATGACCCTTCACTAAGTTTCTCCAATATTTGAAGTTAAGTGAATGGGAGTTGAGAACAAGAACATTTTGCATTGTTTTGCTTTTTTCCCCTTTTTGAGATATGTCTCTGCTCTGATCCACATAAATGTTTAATATCATAAAAAGATTTTTAATTGTACCTGCCAAAGCCTTTAAGGCTTGGCTGTATTGCTGCTAGTGGAATGTTTTACATTGCTTGGATATGTTTTGGTTTAATGCTGCTTTTCCACTTACCATTATGGTTTCATCATTTGTAATTTCAGTCGTGTTTCCTTTTATAGACTGCTTAAATTCTGTTTTATTGTAATCACCTTTGAACTGAAATATAGAATATTACATTTTCCAAAATGAAACAAAATGTTGCCAGGCCTAAAGCTCCTTAAGGCACTGGTCATTCTACCAGATGCAAATTCCAAGTACACCCGCAATTTACACTACAAACATCCTGATATTTGTGTGGATTTTCCCAAATAAAATGGATTTCCTAATCATTTTACTGGAGAGTCAGCTTGCAGATAGATTTCTTCGCAGCTGTGAATTAGTTTCATTTCTTAAATTACAATGACACGGATGTAAACAGCAGATTCATTTTAAGGGCACAAAGGCCACATAAAGTGTGATTATCACATATGTATAATTTTTCAGAATTAAATTGCCATGTATTTTCTTATTTGCCGTAATTCTATTCTATTCTATTCTATTCTATTCTATTCTATTCTATTCTATCTCTGACTTGGATCAGATGGACCTTCCCCATTTAAGATTGGGAAACTTCCTCTAAGACACAGGTGTCAAACTCACTGTGTCATGTTGCCATCATGTGACATTTTGTGATGTTTTTCCCATTTGCGAAGCTGGGATGGGCATGGCCTGCGCATGACGCATCCAGCCCTCAGGCTGCCAGTTTGACACCACTGCTCTAAGAGTATGTGGTAGCTGTGGGCCAGGAAGGCCTTTGTATACCTTCATTTGGTCCATTTGTTTCCTAGACTGGGAGGCCCTTGGCCATGAGGTGACCATGAGGTGACTACTGCAACACTCTGTGTAAGGTTATATTTGGAGATCCCTCAGAAGCTTTAACTGGCCGGAATGAAGCAGCACAGGCAGTAATGGGCATGCCTTGATATGTCATATAAGATTTCTGGTTGCTAGTTTGCTTCTGGATGCAACTCAAGGTGTTGGTTGTTACCTATAAAGACCTACATAGTATGAGATTAGGTTACTTTTGGGACCAGCTCTTTCCCATATTATCTACCTGGCTAAATCAATTTGGCAGGGTGCTTTTGGGGTTCCTTTGGTTAAATAATGTCATCTACCAGAACTGTGGAAGTGCTCCTACTCTACAGCAGTGCCTGCCCTCTGGAATGAGTTTCTCTCTAAGATCTGGATGGTCCCTCACCATTCTGATATTTTGAAGTCTTGAAGGTCTTTAGTGAGGTTGATTGAAGCCCCCTTTGGATTGTGTGGTTTGTTTCTCCTTAGTTCCTATTTGTCGTTTTTGCAATCTTTTATTTTTATATTTTTTTCTTATTTTTTATGTTTTTACATGTGAATACTTCAGAATCATTGGGAATTGGGCAGCATACAAATTTTGATAATATTAATAATGTTGTCCCAGCAAAAAAAAGCTGTGTAGAGTTAGAACTATTCAGAAATTGAATAAGAGTCTACCAAGAAAGGTACAGTTTAGACTAGGGAATAATAAAAACATTCCAGAAGAAAACAGTTGCAACCCACTTCCATACTGTTGCCAAGAAAATTGCATGGCTGTGTCCATCTAGACTTGTGCACAAGTTGGGAGCATTCGGAAAATTGCATGGCTGTGTCCATCTAGACTTGTGCACAGGTTGGGAGCATTCTTGCCTTAGTGCTGTTCAACTTATATCTATAGATTTCTTCAGGAACCTTTGTATAATTTTATCATTCTTAAAAATATATAGACAGATACACACACGCCATTGATCTTTGGCTGATCTGACATTAAGGGGTTAAGCAGTCTTTGAAAGGGATGGAGAAAGAACAGCCTAACATGATTACTTTGAATGTCAGATGTTGAACGATGACAAGTATTTCATGATTAGAATGAAAGCTGCAGATAGACTGTGCACCCAAAATAATCTGCTTCATGAAGAATTTAAAAGAACATCTTACTGCTGTTCTAAAACAGAGCAATGATTCTGGGATCACTTGGGACTTAGAAGAACAAATAAAAATGAAGTTTTGGCACATAACAAGGCTGGTTAACAATGCTTAGTCTGAGACAATGGTGAACAGTCAAAGGCCAACTAGATGTTATAAAAAGAAAAGAAAAGAAAATGTCTGTAAAGAAGAAAAGCTACTGTAAGTGTGGAAGAAAACTTCTGGAAAGATGCAAACTCCACTATAAATGAGGAGACACTACTCTTTAATTCTTATTTCTAGCATTGCAGTTTGAAGAGTTCTTAGTGCAGAAAATAAATGCAAACTATTAAAATATGTAGTGGCTGCTAAAATAATGTTTTGAAATATACGTGTGAGGGGAAGAAAAAGCAAAGTCACGATGATGCCACTAATTCTCTTTATGCTACATGAACAAAGTTGATTGTCTACTTACTAAAACATGTTAAAGCTCACACAAATGAATAATCCAACAGGAAATTCTGCTGAACGCTGGGCTCCCTAAAAGTCAACTTGAGTTTTAATTACAGGCTAAAGTTTAAGCACAAAAGTCTTGCAGTGCAATACTTTTTTAAAAAATAAAAGAATGCAGTTTCAGTATCTGTTATCATTACAAGCTTTCCACTCATAGTCCGCAGATCTCCCTTATGCAATGCTAATTGTAAAGCAGTAAGCTATTGGGTTATATTTGTCATAGCTGGACATACCTTTTTATTTTCAGCATGGCTATTTTTATAAAGATTGCAACTTGCTAACTGTCTTTAAATACATACTTGCAGGGAAGGGATAAGGGGATACAAACTGATTTTGATTTCTTCCAGCCATATTAGCCAAGATGGCAAAATTAAGGGCAGTGATCTCACTGAAGGAACAAGTAATAGGTAATGTATCATCGTGTTAGATTAACAGTGAAATGTGTAGCTGGTGGCCAGAAAATCCTATTTACCACTATTCAGGTTTTTTCAAGGCAAATTGCAAAGAAAATATCAGATTTTTTAAAGACAGATTGCAAAGAATATGTCATATGTCATGTGTATCAGTTATTGTGGTGAATATTTAATCACATCTAAACAAAAACCGCACTATATAATAAAAAAACTTAACGAACTCAGTTCTCAAAAAAAAACCTCTATGAAATTTTCACCATTTTCCACTCTTACGTTCTAAAATTTACTCAAAACCAGCTAGTCTTCATAAATATTAGCAAAAATGAATTTATTATTGAATTAAACTCAAGCCCCATAGTTATTATTCATAGACAGGATTTGTTAAAAGGCTCAGTACTGAAGGCTGCCCCTCAAATTGATGTTTCTTCCCACAAAATGAGATCTGACCTCACAAGAAATTTAATTCTGCTTCCTATGGAATTTGAAGCAAATTGTCTTTTTCCCCCCTGTCTTTAGGCTCAGCTGCTCAAAAAGCTGGGTGCTGAACATTAATTCATACTTACTTCAGCTTCCACATGCGACCTCCTCTGATCACAACAGCAGAGCTAGAAAATCAGCTCAGGCTAATAAAGCCAAACAAAGCCAATCGCAGAAGCAGTTCTGCGATAAAAGATGCTTGATCTACGTAAGTAGGACACATATTACTTGGATTCCAAGCATTAAGAGTGACTTTTCTCCCTTCGATTCTAATTCAAAAGCCACTTGCCTGAGATTTCCCCCTTCTTCTTCAACAGCTGCTACTATTCTGAACAATGGGATTTTGTTGAAAATACACATACTATACAAAAGAAAAAAAAATGCTTGCCCTGAGAAGGAGAAACACCTGAATTTTCTTTCCACTGCTGGCCCAAATACACAAATACCCAGAAATGTTACACAGTCTCTTGCGTTTCCTCCTGCTCACAACTAATCCGTCAGAGGCAAAAGAGTTGCAACCTACCTGTGAAGGAAAACTCTTGGCAGACCTCTGTTAAAAATCCTCTCTTGCTTCCCCTTATGAGACAAAGTTCCCAGTCCCCTGAAGATACAATCCAGTGGAGACCAGCTCCACTGAAACTCGCCCCTCTCCTTCTCTCAAGCAAGTCACTGGAGACAGCTGGTTTTATTTTAGCCCTGCATGCACACCATGGCACTTGGC
The DNA here is from genome assembly GCA_012654045.1 of Ptyas mucosa. Classification (NCBI taxonomy): domain Eukaryota; kingdom Metazoa; phylum Chordata; class Lepidosauria; order Squamata; family Colubridae; genus Ptyas; species Ptyas mucosa. Next base: position 27,903,174 of record WNWU01000006.1, on the reverse strand, counting down.
ACCTATTTTTAGGGGCTGAGAAGTACAGGGCCGGTGCCTGAGTCAACTACTTGTTCTAGAAATCTGCTAGTAAAGGCCACCTTATAGTGCCTTTTGTCATCTCTCTATGCTTGGCGTAACAGCAGTTGTGCAGTCAATCAAGGGTTCCCTGACCCAGCTTTCCCCTTGTGAGATAGTTGTTTTTGGGGAAAAGAAACCTAGATCATCCTAGTCATCACACTCGCGTGGACTCCACCCCCAGCTAACACGTCTTTTCCTGGCTCTTCAATGCACTCATTCGATTAATTCACAAGGCATATTAGGGGAAACCTATTTCAAGAAAATGAACCACTGTGATAGAAAAGAAAAGAAAAGAAAAGAAAAAAGAAAAGAAAAGAAAGGAAAAAAGAAAAGAAAAGAAAAGAAAAGAAAAGCTGAAGGCACTTAGCCAAATCTTTCAGTGCTTTTCAAATGTGGAAAAGCAAGGTTGTTGTTTTTTTTTTAAAAAAATGTCAATTAAAGAAAGCTTCCCTATATGAAGTTGGGAAGAGAAGTGAGCTGACGTTTAAGCCAAGAAGTGGGTTTTAGTATCAAATTCGTTGTTGGTACAGTATGCTTACTCATACCAGCAAGATGCTCTTCACAATGTCCTAGTTCTGTAGGGCAATCTGGAATGATTGGTGACTCCAAATAAAGCAGCAAAAAAGACACCTATTTCCCAGGATGAAGGGACTTTCCTAAGTGGGAGGGGAGAAGGGGTAACTCAGTTTTAGTTTTGATACGAATAATGACGTTTTCCATAGGAATTCCACAGGAGTTTTAGTTTACCATTAGGTTTCACCTGATGCCAAGTTCAAAATGAATTGGGATGATGTGTAACCTCAGAAAAATGTTGAGGGAAGATTCATTATCTCCAAATAGGAAAGCAATGATGTTTTTCCTTAAAAAAAACTACCTGTGGAAGAGGATGAGGATGGGAATTTATTTTGTACTTGCTAAAAAAGGGGAAATGTCTTCAAAACAGCCAAATGGGAAATGCAAATGACTGCAAGTTGGTGGAATTTATCTTTTTGTAACACTTAAATCACTTTCTTTTAGTTAGCGCTTTCTGTTTAATTCCTTTCTGTTTAGTTAGTGCTACCCTTCCCTTCATTCTTCCTCTTCTATTTCCTCTCCTATCTTTTCCTTTCCTTTCCTGATGCAGCTCCCCTTCTTTCCACATACCTCTTTTTTAATTATTCTTCCTTGTTGTTTCTGCTAGAAGGAAGTCTGTAGATGTGAATTGGCCAATTTCTATGTAAGAGAATGATTAGGTGGATGAGAGAAAATGGTAGGTTTATTTTATATAGAAAACTATATAAGACTAGATATATACAGTTTTTGTCCTACATCTTAATTTTTCTGAAGTAACCTACAGCATATTTGAAACTATATTATAAACACATGCACATGTCCAGATTTGGGCATGCTATGCAATATATTTATTGGAATATGGAAATTAAGGAAGGTGTAAAGTGGTGTTGGCTACCCAGGGTTGACAAAGTAGACTATTTCACAGGATTTTATCTGGATCCTGAGCTTCTTTTCCTGTCTACCCTTTTCTTTTAGCGGGAAGGGCTCATTTTTAATTCACAGGTATCTTCTTTTTAGATGAATAAATTAAGGAGAAGATATACTATTATGAAGAAGCAAGCATTCTTCATTTCCAGTGTGACACTGATTGTATACACAAATCTGCATGAATATCAAGTAGGCTATAAAAAGAAGACTGTCCAGGGCATTTTTGAAAATTCAGTTTGTATAATTTTAGAACCACTTCATTCATAACATTTCTTTTACAGAGGGTTAAAAGAATACTGCAAACATACTACGATAAATGTAGACCACACAAACACGGAAGTGACTAGTCTATATTTTGTAATATAGACTAGGTCTATATTACAAAAGAAAATGCTACTACATTTTCATACATAACGGTGACAGGGTGCATCATCTTGATGAACGTATCTTTCTTTTTATGTACACTGAGAGCGTATGCACCAAGATAAATTCCTTGTGTGTCCAGTCACACTTGGCCAATAAAGAATTCTATTCTATTCTATTCTATTCTATTCTATTCTATTCTATTCTATTCTAT
>WNWU01000006.1:27826754-27901048 GCA_012654045.1 Ptyas mucosa | reverse complement strand
ATTCTATTCTATTCTATTCTATTCTATTCTATTCTATTCTATTCTATCTGAAGTTTATGCTACTCGGTTATCAGTGTTTAGTTCAAAACAAGGTCTGCCTGTTCTTTAGTTAGGGGAAATTGAAGCAACTCCCTTGGTAGCCAACTTGGTGCGTCATGAAAGGGCCAGAAATATATGGATGTGTTTATTCACATTGTCTTTTCATTGCCAAGAGGGAATGTGTTTCAGAGCTTTTTCAGACTCAAGTGCAAAAATAAGACTAGAACACTATGCACCTTGTGGGAGTGGGGAGGGGCAAAGGGGAAGATGCCCTTTCTGTTTTTACCTCAGCAAAATATCATAGGATGGGTACTACTAAATTAAATGGCTTGTTTCTTTGTCACATTCTATAAACAGAATCCAGGCAGCAAGGCAGGACTATCAAAATATAGGACAGGAGCTCTCAAAACATAAATTAATGACCAGAAGGGAGAAGAAACAGTAGAAGATTTCTTGATTGAATCCAGGATCCTGAGTTCTCTGATTTTTTTCCCCAAATCGTGCCCTTAGAACAATAACTAAGGACAGCAGGGCAAAAGGTAAGATTTCCCCTCTGTCCTTGTGGCTAAAGAAACTTGGGCAGACTCAACTTTCAAGCTTTTCAGCAATGTCTGTGTGATAAAATGAAAAAGTATCATCAGCAGTTTTATTAAAAGGGGTATTAAAAATCTGCATTTCCCCCCCCCCACCCCCCCAAAAATCCTAGTCACCAGGCGGCAGGGTTGATACATTCAAAGGTATCCAGAGATTTCTGAGAATGAGAATATTATCCTGAAAACTGCAAAGTGCTCAGAACCTAATTGGTAATGTATTTCATCCACTGATTAAAATAAAGAGAGATATGAGTTTCCTCGATTGATTAAGGGAATTATTCCCAGGGAATTGCCATTATCTGGAAATGCCTGCAGACTGCCAATTTATAACCCAGACAGCTACACCTCATGAAGGATCTGTAAATTGGCTATATCAGAGCTGAAGCAGAATACACGGTAGCACTCTTACTTCCAAAATGAAATATTAACTGAGCACCTCCCACGAGATCTTTGGAGTAGCATGTCAGTACTTACAGGATGGCTTTTATATTATTCAATCAACCAAAGAAGCAGAATCTTCTTAAGGAACGTTCATTTCACAGGATGTACATTAGTCATTCCTTTGTCCTTGTACTATAGGGAATTGATTGGGAGGCATTGCCATGCAATAAACGGCTAGCAATCATGCACGTGTGATTTAGGATCAAATTTTCACCCAAAAAGTCAACCTGAATCCCGTCATTCGGAAGAAGAAGCAGCTGATTCCAGGATGATTAGAAAGATTATTTCTAGCTTCAGTAGAAAGGGGTCATCACACAATCTGCATAGGTAATCGTGTTTAGTAGCTGCCTGGAGTTGCTGTAACAGTGAGATGGGCACCATATAAATTGAATAAATAAATAAGAAGAGCACTTAGACTTCTATACCACTTTACAGTGCTTTACAGCCCTCTCTAAGTGCTTTACAGAGTCAGCATATTGCACCCAACAATTTGGGTCCTCGTTTTACCCATCTCGGAAGGATGGAAGGCTGAGTCAACCTTGAGCCTGGTGAGATTTGAACTGCCAAATTGCAGTCAGCAGGCAGTCAGCAGAAGTAGCCTGCAGTACTGCAGTTCTAACCACTGCACCATCGCGGCTCATAAATAAAGCCTGTAAGCAAGAAGCACGGAACATGCACACTTTATACGATTTGCCTATAAATTCCTAATTTCAATAAACATCTAAGCGTTCCATGGCAGATGTGCTTCACTTGGGGGTATTTCAAAAATTAAATTGGAGCCTCCCTTGCAGAAAGATGGACAAGATAGCAACCGATAAAACTATTAGTTTTCCTCTCATTCAAGAGAAACTACAGTCTTGCAGTTCTTTTGAACTAGGGGGATCTCCTTGTGCAAAAAAAAGCTCTGTGAACATGCAGCAGAGGGCAAAAAAGCCACTTGGGGCATATTTTTTATTTATTTTTATTTATTTTAAAAAATTTGCATGCTGCCCTATCTCCAAGGACTCAGGGAGGCTCACAACGACAATCGACCAAGCAACTGTTACTCAACAAATATACACAAATATACACAAAAAAAATATTTTAAAAAAAGTTAAAATTTTTTTAAAATATACTACCCCATCAGTCCAGGCTGGGGGACATAAATAGCCAGGTTTTCAATTCACGGCGGAAAGTGCGAAGGTCAGGGGCCAACCGGAGCTCCAAGGGAAGTTGATTCCAAAGGATGGGGGCGCTCACAGAGAAGGCTATACCCCTGGAGGTCACCAGCCAACATTATCTAGCCGATGGCACTCTGAGTAGGCCCTCTCTGTGAGAGCACACCAGGCGATGGGAAGTTGACGCTGGTTGCAGGTGGTCCGACAAATAGCCTGGGCCTAAGCCGCGAAGGGCTTTATAGGTTAACACCAGCACCTTTTTTTATGCCTCTTTTGCCCATTGAATGCTATGCATCTGACATTAATTGATTAGTCTTAAACCCGAAATAAAATGGATCAGGAAAATAGGTAAAAGAAAATGCACTATTAAAATACATATAAGGTGTGCTATGAAGTCTAATTAGTTTCCTTTCCAAGGAACCCCAGATCCTTCCTGATACAAAACCATGGGCATTTGTAGCCTTTGACTCACAAAATTATCCTTGAATTTTGCTCCCTGCATAACCCCTAATTACCTGTTGCATAGTTTTGTGAGCTTTAACTCATCTCTAAGATTGACCAAGATTTAACTTTCCTCAAGAGATCAAGAAATCGTATCTGATATATTTTCCTACAATTACTGTTCTGGTTCTTTGAGCAGAGAATCTCATATTTCTTTGCAATTTTTGTTGCCTTATTTACCCAAGGAGCAGCCTCTCTCCATAGTCAATCTCTTGTTAAGTCTGATTCCACATACAGCATTGCATGAGCTACAAAGCTGTAAGACTTTGCAGAAGAGGGTTAGGGTTTGTATGTGAATGGATGTTTTTGAAATTATGATTGGTTAGGTAGACAATTTAGACCATTGGGAAGCCCAGTAGAATTACTTAGTTGCCTTCTAAATCTATTCTAGATGATCCCCGGTGATGTAGTGGTTAGAATGCAGTACTGCAGGCTACTTCTGTTGACTGCCAGCTGCCTGCAATTTGGCAGTTCAAATTTCACCAGGCTCAAGGTTGACTCAGCCTTCCATCCTTCCGAGGTCGGTAAAATGAGGACCCAGATTGTTGGGGGCAATAGGCTGACTCTGTAAACCACTTAGAGAGGGCTGTAAAGCAGTATATAAGTCCAAATGCTATTCTTGTACAAAATTATTGTGGCCCCAGTATTCCTAAAAACCACTACGTTTTTAATTTATTTGGCCACAATTAAATATGTCATGCAGAGTGTTCGGAAGAATGCAGAAGTAGTTGAGAGTTGTTTTTTGTTTAGTTGTTCATCGTATTACTCTTTGTGAATTCATAATCTAACTATGAATATAAACAATATGACCTTTAGCAATGAATCTCCCTGACCCAAACAATATCAAAGATGGGTTACATACATTTACATCTCTCATCTTTGCTTGAGGCAATTAAAGTCTGCAATGAAAGGACAATGACAGTCTTTTCACATATTTATGGAGTGAGAACTATAATACTACGTATAACATAGATCTGTACTCTGGATGTGTTAAACCAGAACCATCGTCATTCTACTTATAATCAGAGATTTGTACTTCAATAATTGTATAGCAGGGGTGTCAAACTTGATTTCATTGAGGGCTGCATCAAGGTTGTGTTTGACCTCGGGGGGGCTAGGATGGGCGTGGCCAGGGTAGGCATAGCCAGTTTGATGTCAGGCATGTTGGGGGTGCTTGTGGTGGCCAGAGTGCTCTGCCAGCAAAAATGGGTTCCTGAGCTCTGTTTTCCGTTGCGACAGCCTCCTCCAACCCTCTGCCAAAGAAAACAGAGCTTGGGAGGGCCACACACAGCCCTCCCGAGCTCCATTTTCGCTGACAGAGACACAGCAGGCTGGTCCTTTGCTGTTTCCAGGGTGGCCCTCTGGGCCAGATCTAAGCACCCTGGGGGCCGGATCCAGCCCTCCAAGGCCTTGAGTTTGACATCCCTGTTGTACAGTAAGTGAATAAAACTGGCCAAACTGTTAATGGATAAATCTATTAGTTGCAAAACTGTAAAAGAAAATAATCTGAAAAACAATCTGTCTATGTATCGTGTACATAATATATCAGGCAGGATAATTCTACTCTTATTTTTAAAATGTGTCAAGGAGAAAACACGGCAGCTGATATCAGTTCTTAAAATGCTTGTCAGATAAAAGAAATGCATGGAATTAAATGTTGCAGAAATAAATTTCCTTCAATAGGTGTAAGAATCCAAGTCCTCTGGCACACATAAAGTGCTATAAATGAGCAATAATTCGGGGGTGACATTGTTATAAAGCAATATAAGTACAAGGTGAACTCATCTGCATGCAATTATTCACATTGTTTAAATTGTGCTGATCTACCAGAAACTACTTCTACTTAACTGCCTCTATTTTACTTTTAATACTTCAAATAATTTCAAGGTTGCTGGAAGCCATAGTTCTATTATAGCTTAGGGTGGGTTTTTTTCCTCCTGAATCCTAGCCTTAACTTCCTTTGTAAGAGCACAGCTAACAACATCCATTTCTTGTTTTTATTAGATGAGAATGTGCTGTTCCTACTTTAGTTTCATTTCCTGTACTAAAAATGCATTATCTTCCCCAACCATAATTCCGGTTAACAAGGAACAAGATTAGTTGGTGGTAATGACTAATTAACAGTTACTGACAGCATTTAAATTGTCTAAATTACAGGTCAATCCTGCACTCTTGATATGCGAGGCAGTCACTATCCCATTGCTATCGCTAGCATAATCATCGCTGAATCAATACCAGGCCAAGAGCACAAGAAGCAAAAATTTAATGTGTCAACCCAATCACTCCCACAATATTCTTTGCTGTTACCCATCAATTACACAAATCCTGTCTCTGTATTAGTTGTATATCAGAAGCAACGAGTACATGATGAAGGCTGAAAATTCAAAATACTGCATGAAAATTCACCAGCAGTTGCACATAGCAATAGCAATAGCACTTAGACTTATATACCACTTCATAGTGGTTCACAGCCTTCTCTAAGCACTCTACAGAGTCGGCATATTGCCCCCCAAAATCTGGGTCCTCATTTTACTGACCTTGGAAGGATGGAAGGCTGAGTCAAGCTTGAGCCGGTGAGGATCAAACTCCAGGTGGTGGGCAGAGTTAGCTTGCAATACTGCATTCTAACCACTGTGCCACCATGTGCTTTCTCAAAATTTATATTTTTCAGCGCTGTTTTAATTTACACATTTTCCAGCAATCTTCTCTTTTAAAAAATGGTTTTGTATACATTCTCCTTCTGTATTTGCATTTTGTGCGCCATTCTGAATATCTGAGGATCTGAAGTCTAAATGCTGTAGCTATAGGTCTATGGAGATTCTCAGCTGAAGAAGTTTCTTGGATGAGAAGTGAAATGTCTTCAAAGAAAAACCAGAAAGTCCAGTTGCCTCTGAAAAAGCACCTTTGGGCTGTAGCTATAGAAGCGCCAACTCAGCATTTTTCATGAGAAGGAAGGACTCACTGGAGAAGAGCCTAATGCTGGGAAAGATTGAAGGCAAAAGAAGAAGAGGATGACAGAGAATGAGGTGGCTGGATGGAGTCACTGAAGCAGTAAGCATGAACTTAAATGGACTCCAGAGGATGGTAGAGGACAGGAAGGCCTGGAGGAACGTTGTCCATGGGGTCGCGATGGGTTGGACATGACTTTGCAACTAACAACAACAACAACAATCCCAAAGAGATTCCCTCTCTGTTCCCATCTATTCTTTCTCTTCTCTGTTTTCCCCTAGTTGAAAGATTATTGAACTATCAACAATCTCCAGCTAAAGTTATCTAAAGATTTCAACAGTGGAACTCTCTTCAAAGTTTAAGAAGTATGGATATGGTAAATTTATATAAAACATTGGGGTTTTTTTTTTTATCATTCCTTCTTACAGGATTGAATTTGTTTATTGTCTGTCTTTATTGTCTATCAGTAGCATCAGCTTTTTGGAGCAAGGGGAGTTGCATTAGAGGAAAGAGAATGACAGTACTTGTGGAGCCTTTGAAATCTGCATGGGAAATGAAGGGACAATGAGGACCTCCATGGATTTCCATGCTGAGAAGAAATATACCCATTTCATAATTCTCTGTCAGGCACAGAGGCAGCCTGATGGGAAAACAGCAGGATTCCTCACTGCTGCAGCTGCTTTTGGTTTTCATATGATGTGCACAATGTTCAGGGAGAAAAACAACTTTGTTTATGCATGCCTTGCCTGAAGGAGTATGAACAAGTATGGAGAAGGTGATATGTAATGGATTCTCCAATGATCCAGTGAAGAATGCCAATGATCAGGACCGTTTGTCTCATGAACTTTCTACACTTGGAACTTCTCCATCAAATAGTCAATGTTCTACCATGACAAAGGTATGCTAGAAATATATACAAAAAAACAATTGCTACCAACCTGCCTTCCATTGAGGTCCTGTATACTGCACGAGTCAAAAACAGGGCTGTGAAAATATTTACAGACCCCTCACATCCTGGACATAAGCTGTTTCAACTCCTACCCTCAAAACAACACTATAGAGCATGGCACACCAGAATAACTAGACACAAGAACAGTTTTTTTCCCAAACGCACCACTCTGCTAAACAAATAATTCCCTCAATACTGTCAAACTATTTACTAAGTCTGCACTACTATTAATCTTATCATCTTCTCATCGTTCCCATCACCCATCTCCTCCCACTTATTACTGTATGACTGTAACCTTGTTGCTGGTATCCTTACGATTTATATTGATATTGTTTCCTGATTGCTTATTTGTAACCTATGACTACCATTAAGTGTTGTACCTTATGATTCTTGATGAACGTATCTTTTCTTTTATGTATACTGAGAGCGTATGCACCAAGACAAATTCCTTGGGTGTCCAATCACACTTGGCCAATACAAAATTCAATTCAATTCTATTCTATTCTATTCTATTCTATTCTATTCTATTCTATTCTATTCTATTCTATTCTATTCTATTCTATTCTACTCTACTCTACTCTACTCTACTCTACTCTACTCTACTCTACTCTACTCTATATACTGTGACAAAGGTATGCTGGCCACTTTCTGGTCTATTCTTTGGTTGTAAATGAATAGTCAGTCATGGCAACAAGAAAACAGTCTGCCTGACAATCAAAGACTCCATTTATTCACTGATGTACAGGAGAAGATTTTGTGACCTCTTTCTGCACAGTCCATCATGTTGGATATTATTTCAAATTTCAAATTTTAAATCTTTATTGTCAGTGCACAACATATGTACAATGAGATTGGTTGAGCTCCCTCAGTGCACCCCCCCCCCCAACGCAATGCAACTCACAGTGAAGACAGAAAATCCCTAACCCAATAAATATATTAACAAAACACCCAATCCTATTGCACCATATTACTACTACTGATGAGAGGGAAGAGCTGGACCTTTGTGTCCATCATCTGAAAATTCTGGCCATTAATCTCTTTTCCTATGAACCTTACAATAAGCTTTGAGAATCTTTTCTTTAAAAAATAATTAAAAAATCCTGAGGTGGGAATTCTGTAAAGGATCTGAGAAAAAGAGAGATGTTTATCTGCCTTTGTTTATTTTTGTTCTCACTGATCATTTTGTGTATAATATTTTCTGTCCCATCTTTGAGACTAACCTCGAATAATCCAGCCACAGGTTTCCTCTCTTTCTCTTCTGCCACCACACTGGTACAAAACTATTGCCCTGTCAGTAAAACATTTCCCCACCAGTGCAGTGATTCCCCACCCAGGAAAGGATCAGACTTTTAACTTGAAAAATTAATAACAAGCTAATCAAATTTAATTTGACTTTCTTATTTTCTAGTAAGTCCCTTCCATGTTTGCACTTGTTTGCAATTTACTTTTAAAACTGCCTGAAAGATTTCTAGTCATGAAAAACCGCAACCGTACTGCTTAAGACTAGTAAGGCCAAATCAATTCCACTGCAACATGTAGTTGTCTCGTGTTCCAGAGAAGAAAATGATATTCTATGATGAATCTTCATTTACATCTGTAGTACAATCACAAGTTGGATTTTATTCCTTTGATGTGCATCATTAACTGTATTAATACCAGAACATGAATCAATCTCGGCCTCTGTCTCTCCCTCTCTCTCATCCAAAATTCTGAAATTAATGAGCATTAGTGAGGCTTTAATATGGCCAAGTAGTTCTAAAGAATTTCATTTCCACAAAAAGGAGAGTAGTTTAGTGGGAAGCTTAAACTAAAATGAAAGCTGATTTTCCCAGGAAGCATTTAAACAAAAAGGAATGTCTGAGCCAGCTTAATTCATAAGGCATTGGGAAGATAATAAAAATGAATGTTTATGATTATTAAACAATATTTCAGAACTGGAATGCATTCGTGCATGCTGCTTTATGTAAAGCTAACTTCCTTAATGGCTTTTAGTTTGGCAGTTGGACAGTTCATTCTCAGCAACAGCTAGTGAATGCTTCCTAGGTCCTCCGCGGCCAATCCACTGTGGCCATCTTGCCATGGCTATCTCACTGCAGCCAACTCACCGTGCGTCATCTCGCCATAGACAACTCAGTATGGGACAACAACAACTCACTGTGGACAATTCCATGTGGGATAACTCAACATGATAAATGTTATCCGCCACTGTTTCTTTGACATTATTTTCATTTTTGTCAATGGAAATAATGTGGGGGATAACATTTATTGCGTTGAATTATCCTGCATGAAATTGTCCTATGGTGAGTTGGCCCACAGTGAGTTGGCTGTGGCAAGATGGCCACAGTGAATTATCCCATTCCGCCCCAAAGATGGCACTATTTGACCCATAGTGCACCCAGTCTGTTGGCTCTTGCCAGCTGGGTAGAAACCATGGAAACCATGCCCCCATGCCATTTAGAACTTTAATTATTGATAACCAGACCAATGAAGTGTATTGAAAAACACATTAGACACCTGTGCAGCTCATGAAGCGGGTGTGTGTGTGTTCATCTGAGCATGCTGAGAAGGTCCACCACCACTCATGCTGCTGTATTCTGGACCAGATGAAGCTTTTGAATGGTTTCCAAGGGCAACCCCATGTAGAGTGCATTGCAGTGGCAAGGCCTTGACTGAAGGGTGCCACAATCTAAAAAGGGTGCAACTAGAGCACCAGATGGAGCTGTACAAAGGCCTTGGCCATAGCTACTATTCACAGTTTGTGCAATATCTGTGAAACGTCCGCACCCCCAATTCCATATTCTGTATTCTTAAGTCTATCTTTGCCTTAACATTTCCCAGCCCAGCTTTTCCTGATTGCACTATCCAGAAAAGATTGAAGATATTGATGTCTGCTTATATGCCATTTTTTTCAGTTCATCCATTTGAGTTCCTATTCTTCAGTTTCAGTCACTCTCCCAACTGCTTCTACTCACAAGAAGTACGAATCCTCTAACCTAACACTCAATAGTTTTAGTTCTCCCACTTTATAGGACCTAGCTGGTTGCACAATCAGGACAGGATCCACCTTGCTGCCCTCTGGAGCTATTTCTGCCCTGATGGTCTTTATTTCACATTATAATAGCTTGGGAGATGTCCAGTTAGAGTAACGGCGGGGGAGTGGGACAAATAGCACAGAGCAATGCTTCCCATACTTACTGCAGAACCTGACTGATGGATGCTTTCCCTGAGTCTGGCAGTGTGCTGAAAGGGATAAGAGAGGCAGGATAGAGATTGTCAACAGGAACAGCAAATAACATGCTCACATTGTTTTGTGGTGACTGATAGGTACAGAGCCTATTCCCATTTAACTCTTAAATGGGGAAAGGCATGAAATGTATTTTAGTAGCAGAACACTAAACGACATTTCCCAAGTTGTTATAGGCAACTATAACTGCATTGGCTAGATTATTTAAATGGAGATTAATGGATGTGAAATTCTCCAACTTCCTGCAACAATAAAACAGGACAGGGTGCATCCACATATCCACTTCCTTTCTAAAGTGGAGTTAAATTTTTACAAAATCTTGCAATGAATTTAGAAAGGCCTCCCGCGGTCAGTTCTTGGGGAAAATACTGCTCTTGTATATGGGGTTAGAGACAGTGGTGGGTTTCAAATTTTTTTTACTACCGATTCTGTGGGTGTGGCTTGGTGGGCATGGCATGGCTTGGTGGGTGTGGCTTGGTGGGCATGGCAGGGGAAGGATACTATAAAATCTCCATTCCCACCCCACTCCAAGGGAAGGTTACTACAAAATCCCCATTTCCTCCTGATCAGATGGGACTTGGGAGGCAGAGAATAGATGGGGGTGGGGCCAGTCAGAACTTTTACTACCAGTTCTCCAAACTACTCAAAGTTTCCACTACCGGTTCTCCAGAACTGGTCAGGACCTGCTGAAACCCACCTCTGGTTAGAGATATTGATTCAGTTGGATATATTGGGATGATGAGATATTGGGATGAGCCATGAAGAGATGTTGGTGCATCTCTTCAATTTCTTTCACGGCCCTCAAGAGAAGCAATCACATCTTATTTAATTAGTTCCACAAATGAAGGATATCATCATCTATCTCAAACTTTTAAATAATTAATTTCATTGGTCAGCCTCAAGTTTTGGAAAGACAAATGTACCATATTTTTTTTTTACACAACATGCATAATTTGTTACCACAATTCATCTCTTCACTTAATCAGTTTAGCTCCTCTCTGCATACCCATTTTGCCTAGGGATGATACATCATCTTATCCAATGTCCCAAAGGATGATTGATCTGTGACAGGATCTGTGACCTGGAGGATTGAGAGAATCTCCATAGACATCTGATCCAATGCATCTGAGAGGCATCAGGATAAGGAAAAATGCTTTTAGTCTTTGTTTGGACTCCAGCAACCAATATTCTGGAAGTCTTTTTTTTTTTCATTTCTCCCAGATTAATATCCAGTTTCAATATCAATGGTCCAATGACAAATTTAATATTATATAGGAAGGAGAAAATGTTCCCCCTCTTTACTTTGTTGTTCTTCTACTAGAGATGAACTTGACACCTTAAGTAGTAAAGAAATAAACAAGAAATTGAAATATAGAAATAAGAGAAAAATTCTATAGGCATCATGACTGTTTCCTGCATTCAGACCTTTTCCATACATACAGTTGTGATCAAAATTATTCAACCCCCAATGCTGTAAAGGGGTTTAGGGACTATAGTGTACATTTGTAATTGTATTCAGAATGAAATCCTACAAGGACGTTTTACAGAACGAAATGCAACTAAAATGACATCAATTGTTTTTGTAATACAGTAGTAAATGTTTCTTTTGTGGTTTCTTCATTGACACAATTATTCAACCCCTTAAAGACTACCACTCTGAAGAACAGAGGTTCATTCAGGTGTTTTCGATCAGGTATTGAAAACACCTGTGGATGTCACCGAGCAGCAATCAAGCATAATAAGCACCAATTAGGCAGCTTTAAAATGACTGTGATACTCAGCTCCTTCTAGACATTTACTGGTGTGGTTACAAACATGGTGAAGGCAAGAGAATGGTCCAGGAAGACAAGAGAAGAGGTGATTTCTCTTCACAGGAAGGGCAATGGCTATAAGAAGATTGCAAAGATGTTAAACATTCCAAGAGACACCATAGGAAGCATCATTCGCAAATTCAAAGCAAAGGGCACTGTTGAAATGCTACCTGGTCGTGGCAGAAAGAAGATGCTGACTTCGACTGCTGTGCGCTACCTGAAGCGTAGAGTGGAGAAAAGTCCCCGTGTGACTGCTGAGGAACTGAGAAAAGATTTGTCAGATGTGGGTACTGAAGTTTCAGCTCAGACAATAAAGCGCACACTGCGTAATGAAGGCCTCCATGCCAGAACTCCCAGGCGCACCCCCTTGCTGTCTCCAAAGAATAAGAAGAGTCGACTGCAGTATGCCAAAAGTCATGTGGACAAACCACAAAAGTTGTGGGATAGTGTTCTGTGGACTGATGAAACAAAATTAGAACTGTTTGGGCCCATGGATCAACGCTATGTTTGGAGGAGGAAGAACAAGGCCTATGAAGAAAAGAACACCTTGCCTACTGTGAAGCATGGCAGAGGGTCAATCATGCTTTGGGGCTGTTTTGCTTCTGCAGGTACAGGGAAGCTTCAGCGTGTGCAAGGTACCATGAATTCTCTTCAGTACCAGGAGATAGTGGATGAAAATGTGATGCAGTCCATCACAAACCTGAGGCTTGGGAGACGTTGGACCTTTCAACAGGACAATGATCCCAAGCATACCTCCAAGTCCACTAGAGCATGGTTGCAGAGGAAAGGCTGGAACATTTTGGAGTGGCCATCGCAGTCACCAGACTTAAATCCGATTGAGAACCTCTGACTTAAAGAAAGCAGTTGCAGTGCGCAAGCCTAAGAATGTGACTGAACTGGAGGCTTTTGCCCATGAAGAATGGGCGAAGATACCCGTAGATCGCTGCAAGACACTTGTGTCAAGCTATGCTTCACGTTTAAAAGCTGTTATAACTGTAAAAGGATGTTGTACTAAGTACTAAGATTGAATGTCACTTGTGGGTTGAATAAAACTGATAATGATGTGAGCACAGAAACGACATTTGTGGTTATTTCATTATAAATGTTATGTTATATTTGTCTGACCTACAAGTGCCTCTTTGATGTAAATGTAAGCAAGATGACTGAATGATCAAAATCAATGTCAAACTGGCTAAAACACTCAATTTCAGTGGGGGTTGAATAATTTTGATCACAACTGTATTTCAGGATAGCTGTATAGTCATTGAATACATTCAAACTCTGCTGATAAAGCTAATAATATTAACTCACATCACAAAATTGTCTATATGCCTTGCCAATAATATGCATGAATGTTTGAGAAATTTGATATTTGCAAATCTATATGCAATTCCCTGAATTTACCTAGATGCCAGATTTGGAACTGCTGTTAATATTCAGACTAGCCTACCTTGTTTTAATCCACCAACTAGAACCTTGTGCAAAAATACTTAATTTAGAAATAAAGTTACCTGTTTTAGTCACAGATTTTTGACACACAACATTGATTCTTGATTATCTCTAACTTTGTTCCTTCTAGCAGAAGTTTAGGGCAGGAGGTAGGTCTTTTGTTGCTGCTGCTATAGCTGAAACATTTGGAGTCATATATCACTATTAATTTATTGCAAACCTTAAGCCAATCATCAAGCAGTAGATTTACCTCAGGGGTGAAATGCTACCGGTTCGGACTGGTTCTTCTGAACTGGTAGTAAAAAATGCTGAAACAGTATAATTTCAAGAAATGTCACTTAGGAACAAATACAGTAACTTATTCTTTTTTTTTTTATAGCTACCAACAGACTAATGTATCAATGAAACCAAGTACATCTTGATTCATTATAGCTAAAGAGGGAAATTGGGAAGAAAAATTCAGCTGTGTGACAATAGGTACACAGTAGCTCTTTCAGAAATGGATATGAGTAATACACATGTCAAAATATTCTCCACATGATTTAACTGTCCAGTTTGGTATATCATGGAAAGAAAAATGAACTGTTATTAAATTGCAGCCCTTATGCTATATCATGTGAAATCATTTGGCTAAAATGTTTTGATTGTTCCTGAGCTAGTGAGACAACTTAATCATTATAATATGAGAGAATTTGCTGGACCTGTTCAGGACCTTGATTTATGAATTTTAATTGTGAAAAACAAAGCAATGCTCCCCTTAAGAGCATATGTCTCAGGAACATTCATTTTCCCTTACTGAAATCTGGAGAAATCTGTTCATACAACTGAGGAGAATACTATTTTGGTTTATGCACCAATGTAAGATTTTAGTTCTATGGCAGCAATCTGTTTATTCTTTTCTCAAACCACCTACATTTCTATGCATTTATTTAGCAAAAGAATGATAAAAGACAGCTTTTCTCTTGGGAATGACAGAATAAGGTTGCAACGGAGTTTCTGTCTGTGGGCATAAACAGACCAAATCAAAAGATTTGGTAAATCTCATTTTGCTGTTATTTTGAACCTTTAAAATATGATGCAGTGAAGTTCACACATGCTGAAAAGATCCATTTCACTGAATCTGAGACAAGTATGAGTGAATGCTGTCCTGAACTCCATGCTTTTCCTTTCTAGTTGTAGGCTGGGAATTCAGTCTATGTCAATGTCATAGGATTGTCCATATCATTGTATTCCCTTTACGTTAAAAAATGCTGGAAAAATTGTATTTTGTCTTGCTTATATTTTTCCTAATATGGGGACTTTTATATAACACTTTCACTATTCTTTATCTTTTTAAAATAAATACTCTCTCTAAAAACATGTAACTATGCTGAAAATCACATTCATATACAGCCTTTCCAAAATCATTTTTTCCCAAATAACTTCCCCAAAATTATGTGTGGTACCATACTCTGCTTATTGTTGCCAAACAACGCCTACATCCATTTTAATGTATTGCATCCATTTACTCAAGACTGAAATCTGTAGCAGATTTCATTTCCTCCCCAACTATAGTGCAGATTTAATTGCCTTTTTCTCACAATCATACCTTCCAGTTATGCAGGGAATTTTTTTTCTTCACATGTAGACTTAACATAAAAGAGTTATGTCTTGAAGCTGAAAGTGGGGCTAAGTCCTGTCCTCCTTTTTTCCATGACAATCATATAATTTACCATCAGAAAATGGTAGCACCTGGCCAACCTTATCTATGCTAGAAAGCTAAGCAATTCAGTGCTGGCTAGAATTTACAAGGAAGACTTCTGGGGAATCTCACAGTGATAGGCTGGACTGAGAAGTTACAAAAATGTTCCAGAAGGCAGCAATGACAAGTGATTTTTATATTGTTGTTCCAGAAAACTGTCAGGATATGTCCACTTAGTCATTTAACAATGCTCAGACTTTGCAAATACTTTGTTTTGGTTCTACTGTTGCTTATGAACTTGACTTAGTCTTTATCCTGAAACTACATCGACTTCTCCCATACTTAGCTGTTAGTAATAATAAACTAAAGCTTGTGTCAAACTGGTTGAGGCAAGGCAAAATCCAACTAATCAAAGTGATAGTTTAAAAGTTGATGGAAGCCATTGTCAGAGTTTGCAGCGATCCAACCAGCACACAAGTAAATAATTCAGCAGGATTCATTTATAGAAGAAACTTCTTTATATACAATAATATAAAACATGATGCATGTATACAATATCCATGCAGCAGAAGCTAGAATCAGAACAACCAGAACTCAAAATCCAGAAGCACAGAATACAGAAGCACAGAAGCACAGAACAACAGAAGCAATCATGCAAGGACAAGCTTTTATATACACAGATTGGTTAAGATAAGCCACGCCTAGGCTCCAAGCCATCTCACATGGCTCACAACAGATCCATCCTGTTTCTTAGTCACCAAACAGTTCCCATTGGCTGACTTGTTATTATGGTTATCCCAACTTATACTTTCTTATACACTGACAGCCATGTTAATACAATCCACGCCAAATCTCCCCCCCCCCTTTCCTAGAGATTAAGATTAAGGCTAAAACATATGAAGAATGGTTGCCAGAATTGGGTTTGTGTAGTGTAGTGAAAAGAAGGACTAGGGGTGACTTGATAGTAGTGATCCAATATTTAAGGGGCTGTCACAAAGAAGAGGGGGGGGGTCAACTTATTTTCCAAAGCTAATCAATCAAGCTAAACTAATCAAGGAAAGAAGCAACCTAGAACTGAGGAGAATTTTTTTAACAGTGAGAACAATTAACCAGTGGAATGGCTTGCCTTCAGAAGTTGTGGGTGCTCCATCACTGGAGGCTTTTAAGAAGAGACTGGACAGCCACTTGTCTGGAATGGTAATAGGTCTCCTGCTTGAGCAGGAAATTGGACTTGAAGACCTCCAAGGTCCTTTCCAAATCTGTTATTCTGGTAAGATGGCATACAATACAAGTGTTACAATTTGAGAAGAACTTAGATTGGGTCTTACCCTTCTGGCCTTTAGGAAACACCTGAAGACATGTCGCTGCTATGTTTGGCAGTCCAGTGGTAGTGCAGAGCCTTTTCAACAGTTATACTGAATGGGATATATTGCTTGTACAATATTCATCTGCTCGGTGTTTTGTATTAAGTTTTTATAAGAGCTTTAGTATGGTTGTGTGTTTGCTGTTTCTATTTATATTGTTTATTGTTCTTGTTGATTTGAACTATAGTGAGCTGCCCAGAGTCACATATGTGAGATGGCTGGCTATACAGATTGATTGATTGATCGATTGATCGATTGATCGATTGATCGATTGATCGATTGATCGATTGATCGATTGATCGATTGATCGATTGATCGATTGATCGATTGATCGATTGATCGATTGAATGAATGAATGAATCCACTGCCAAGGAAGTAATAGAGGTAAACAATGAGAGACAGGCAGAAATCATAAATGTGAGAAATCAAGTATCCCCCTCTCTCTTGCTGCTTATCAACAGAAAACCATCTCTTCCCAAAGTTATTTCTCAGCATGATAATGGAACCTGCCCGCTTGAAAATGCACATTTGTATGCAATTTCTAGTTAAAGTACTAAGTTGTTCATAGATGGCTTCTCTCGGCTTAACTGCCGACTGAGTCATCTTCGTGTCTCCAGGCCATCAACCTTGACCAGCTGTCTGGCAAAAAAGCATGAAGCAAACTGGGCTGCCTGATAAGGAACTGCTGTGCCTGTTCCAAGCTCTACTGTGAAGTGTCACAATGAATGAGGAATAGAAGCTGCTTAAGGTCAAAATGCCTGACAGCTTCAGAAGAGCCTTTGTTTTTCCTACAGTGGCCTGTTCAGCATGCAGCAGTCATTTTACCTGACTGATTCACCATGACCTGGGAGCTGCTATGTACCATTTAATTTAGAGGAACTGCCATATGCCATGCAGCTTTCCTTTCAGCTCAAAACTCATGCTTAAAAGCCACAGCATGATGCCTTCCTGTGGTTATGCAAGATAAACAGCCCCCACCCCCCCAATTATTAGATTTTTCCTCATGAACTTGGTACAGCCTGGGATGACGGAAGGAAAAACAATCATTTCAATTCATCTCTCAGAAAATGAAAACGGTCAACCGCTCATCGTATCCATAAATTGTAACATTCATCTCAGTGCAGTATGTATGGATACGTATTCATCACATTATTTCTTCTCGGGGCAGGTAATTTTTTAGAAAGCATGGAAAGGGAAAAAGAAAGAGTAAACCAGGTAGCTACATGGATGGCAAAAGGAAAAGGAAAAGGAAACGTTGCAATAATTAATTACGCCAGCACCGTTCAGAATACCTCTCTGTTCATTTTTATCTTTGCAAATCAGCCTTTCTAGCATCTCCTTCAACATTTTTAAACTTCTCACCTCTCTTTTTTTGCAGATCATATCAGTTCCATCCCACAATTTTCTTGATCTTCTTTTTGATCCAGTCTCTTTAACTTTCTATATTTATGTAGTTATTTGATCTTCATTCCTTCTCGCTGTGAACCAACCACCTCAATATTTTGCCCTCAATCTACATTCTTTCAGGACATTTAAAAATGTAAAAATATTACATAATGTTGTTACTTATGTTTTGTATTTTACCGTTTGGTGTATGTGTATGTTTTCTCTCTCTTTTTTCCTTTTTTCTTTTTTTTCTTTTTCTGTTTCTTATTTTACCACATAAGACTCTTTAGTATCCCATTCTCATAATATCTAACGTGTTTCTATGTTTCCCATGATATAAACAACTCTCATTTCCATGTAACAAATGAGCAAAAGCAGACTTGTATATGCAGCTATTTCTGTTTCATTCCCAACATACCCACTACTTTTTCTATCAACAGGTGCATGTCTTAAACTTTCTCTATCCATTTTTCGTAAACATTCTATCAACATCCATCTATTTGCTCTAGATTTTGTAATTAAGTATAATTCACAATCATTTTCCTGTCAGACACAAGAACTTAATATGGTCGTGTTCAGAACTATATTTTTATTACATCATATAATCTATTTGCTGAAAATTCCCAATTAACAACATAGCATAATTTGTATAAACATGTACATCTCCAACCAACACAGGTCTAAGACCACCACAAATATTCCTTATACATTTATCCATTTACAACAAACGTCTGTGACATTTCAGCTCCTTGTTTTATACTCTGCTCTATGCTCAACTTCTTACTTAGCCCTCCATTTAGTCCTGTACATTTTTTATTTCTAACAGATACCACTCTTATCATATTCAGCAGCCAACCTTCAACTCCACAATTCAAGCCTATTTGTGATAATATACAGTATGTTTTCATATACACAGGTTGAAAAGTAAAAACCTGATTTGCAGATCCCTTGCCCCCTATAAAGCCACACTTCCAAATTTTGATCATTATCTCTTATACTCCTTTGTTCAGTATTCTACAAATAATTCTTGGGGACACATAAAAAATCAATCCCATGTAGGTTTTGAATTTAGTCCTCCTATCTTTGTATTTATATAAGAGAATAATAATGGTGTCCGTACATGTGCTTATATATGTGTGTGTGTGTGTCTGTGTATAGTTTTATTAAGATTTTAAGAAGAAAACTTAAAAAATGCAAACAAATATGAGTGGTCCTAGGTGCTCTCTGAGCTTGGATGTTTTCTTGCAGACATTTCATTACTCATACTAGGTAGTGCTGATGATATCGTGAAGAGCCTAATCTGTGGCTTCAAAGCTCTTCCTCCTAATCATGTGACTTTCATCCCAAATAATAATCCTGGCATATTGAAGAAAATTTGCAGTGCTTGAGTTTTTAATAGATGTCGTAAAGAGCATTCATTTCATTCACTTTGAGAGATATTTTAAATCTTGAATGTTGCCCTACCACCAGGCATCAATGCTGCTGCAATTCCAGATGATGCTACTGCAGTAGCAAAAATTCTGTAACTTCTAACTTTGGCAAGAATCAAGTTGGTGACAAATGTGTTTCCTGGTCTTCCTGGTACGTCAATGAAAATTACTGAAGAAAAATTGCTTTGCAAGCAATTACACACATACTCATATACTGCTCTTTGTTCCTTTCTCATTATTCAAAGGGGACTCATTGTGTACTACAAATTCTTACTGTTTGTCTCTGTTATATTGCAGTTCATGCAATAATTAAAGAATGCCACTATTTTGATTAATTTTACTGTTTGTTAGTACAATAGTCAATCCCCTTTTTTCTCTTACACAAAATTCTAATTGGAGTTTCTTTAAGAACAATTATATCTGTATTGTCAATCTTCAATCATGTAATAAAATATTGTTGTGAAACTTGATCCATTTCCTTCTTCTTGACAAAGAATACCAAAACATTTTTGGAACATTTCTTGTGGTAGAAAATCTAGAATTTAGTCCATAAATACTATCAATTTCTGCCTCAGTATCTTCTTTTTTCCCAATTAAAAAAAAATTGCCAGGGGTTTAACAATGTTTTTTCTGATATCTTCATCAGAATTCACTGGGATGCTCTAAGTCTCAAGCAAAATTCCTTCTCTCTCACTTCCAATAAAGTTATGTTATCTAGTTCTCTTTCCAGTTCTCTAACTTCTGTCTTACTCACTAAAATTTCCATGTTGTCATTAACTTGTTTTACCTCTCCAGCCATTTAGTTTACAGAGCTTGCCATTCTCTTACCTTCTTCTTTCACCCTTGCAAGTCTTTCATTGTTCTTTTTCAAAAACTGTCACTTTGTCATCCGATTATTTAGTCAGTTTAGTATCAAATGATTCTGCTAATTTATTTCCCAATTCCTGAACATTTTTGGAGACAAATACAGTGTAATTATTTTCACTGCAGGCTGCTTTAGCAATCCTCTCTTCTTCTCCATTCTCACTTCTTTTCCAGTTGTCATTATAATGACATAATCCCTAAAGAAAAATGTCTACAGGACAGGAAAAAAGACAAGGTTCCCTTTTTTTCTTTTATCTTCCTGTGCCTTTAACACTTTCTTCTCCAATGGCATTCTGTAGTTTCAATCTACATCACAATCCATGTCTCCATAGCAATGTGCAACATCACACCCTGGCTCATATTACCTTTATCTTTTGTTTTGTAGAGTCATCAATTGTCTGCATTCTTTAATCGCAAAGAGAAAGCATTCCCATAAAGATCTGGTCCATTTGTCCAATTCCAATTTATTCACAAACATTTTCACCAAAAATAATATTTGAAAATAATTGTCCCCTTTATCCATTTTAAATTTTCTTAGGTCAGTTCCACATGTCCCCTACTTCTAGGATACTCTAAAGTAGACCCCACAGTCTGAGCAACCTTTTCCTAAAAAGGAAGGTTTGAAACTGAGAGTAGTTGTTCAGATACAGAGATTCTCTCTTAAAGAGGAAGCACATCACAACCTTTCCAAAGCTGCTATGATTGTGCTCCTAAAGTGGGCGATTTACAGTCTTCTGAATCCAGTTCATCATGCCTCCCCTCTTCTCAGCCTCACACAAAACCCAAGAGTGCATGGCTCTAGTCCACTACGGTAGTAGCATAAATCATTCTATTCACTTCATCATAGAACACATAGGCCTAAAAGAGTCCCAGATAATGTGGCCAGACATAAACCTAGTCATTATTTGAAACTTCAGCAATACAGCATCGAGGCTTTAACAACAGCAACAGATACTAAAAATGCCTTACCTCCCTTATTGCCATAATGAAGACCCAAATGTGAGCTCAGTTGGGTTCACTTGTCAACTTTTTCTTTCCAGTGTTCGAGGCATTGTTTCTGCTGCTTGGTCTCCCAGAGCTCTTTGGCAAACCAAGGACACCTCCATGACTGGGTGACAGTGAGAGACTGCTCAGAATCAAGAACATCAAGAGTTTGAGTTGCCTCCTGTTGCCAATAGTAATGAGGGACTCAACTGAACTGCCTGCATTTAAATGGGTTGATGGAGATCCTTATGCATTCTAATTCACAATCTTCCATGTGTCATGATTATGGCCCCAGAGATTTTGACTTCAACCATCCTGAGTGGCGTAGGAGGCTAATGCCTCCTACAAGGCAGCATTTAACATCCAGCTGCCTGCAATTACTGTAAGTTCGAATCTCACCAGGCTCAAGGTTGACTCAGCCTTCCATCCTTTCTAAGGTGGGTAAAATGAGGACCCGGTTTGTGGGGGCAATAAGCTGACTTTGTATAAAATATACAAAAGTATGAAGGCTCTTGCTTAACACATTGTAAGCCACCCTGAGTCTCCGGAGAAGGGCAGCATATAAATAAGAATAAAAATTTAAAAAAAATTTAAAATCCATCATGGCTTTGGATAATCAAGGCTTTCTCGTATGGAAGCGATAGCATTGGCCAGGTTACCAATCATATCCATACAAAATATTTCTTGCTGTTGGCAAGAATAAAACCCATACATTTTGGCAATTTTTATCCAATAAACCCAAAGCCCAAAGTTTTATGCAAGGTGTGCTACTGCTATTCTGTATCAGCCAGAATCTTCTTTGCAAGCCAATGTATCATAGACTCCGTCCCACCAGCTTAGGGTACATGCAATCTTCAGACATACATTAAGCATACACCAGTCCATTAGAAGAAACCAATGACTAACCTCCAATGACTTGAGTCCAACTTGTATACTTTTTCCTGAAATGCATGTATTACCCTGTTACATAGTGCATAACTCCAATCAAGTTAATGAGATTTAAGTAGCATAAGTTTATATAGAAGCCTTATAATACACCAATGTATTTAAATTATGAAGAAGTTTAATAATTAATTTATATATTTAATAATTAAAGTTGTTGAGGACAGTGTTCAGAATTGCTTCCCTTCCCACTTTTCCTTATAATAACTCTGCGTAGTGGGTTTCAATTTGATCAACATCCCTCAATAAGACTGGATATGTGGGGATGGGAATCCGGTTGTTATAGGTTTCTAGTACACTGACTCTCTTAAAATTAATTCAGTTTAATACTATATTAAATTAATGAGGCATTTAAATTTTCTGATTTTTATATCTGATTCCAAAAGTACATTTCATTTGCTCAGAAGGATTCATTATGTAATTATGTATGCAACATTTATAGTTGAAGAGAAATCTTCTGTGTAATGGTAGTTTTGACAAACATAAAGCCGTTTTTTAAATTAAATTACCTTAAAACACAATCTTACAACTTTGGAAGTGCTAGATATTAACTGTAGTTTCATCAAATACTTGGGTGTTTTTTTTTAATGAATTGGGAATGTATTGAAACCTCTGCCATTTGAAGCTTTACAAGGTATTAACATTGAAACATATTCCTGCGGTTAATACATAAAAGTGTTCCCTGAATAATAGTTTTCCTGAAACATGACACCGTTCTGTCTTATTCAATTTTAAGATTGCTAAATTTGTTTCCAAGTGATCATCTGAAAAAGGAAAAGAAAGATTTTTTTTTGCTCTCTTTCCTAACTAGAAACCTCAATTTATTATTTTACTGAATGTAGCTTCCATTTCACAGCGATGGTTTTTCTGAAAGCAGTTAGATGATTACTAATGCTTTTAAAAAAAAACCTGCAATATTTTTGGCTGTGAAATTAACATATTCCATGTAAAGCAAGGAAAGCAATCTTAAAGAAAACAATATCAAATTATTATTTTTTTTGCTTAGGCTTTATTGCTATAACCCCTTTGCACTGTGAAATCTACCTTTCAGAATTACCAGAATGTCAAATAAATTGTTGCATTAGAGCATCTAATACTATTTTTTACAGAAATCCCTTGCACATATTATCATCATTATTTTGCTTTGAATCTCTGCTGGTAAAGAAAAAGAAAACATCCCCCACACAATGTTTTATGGTCTTTCTTGTTCTGTATATATGGCAGGAAAGCAAAGAAATCAAATCAAAAAGCAGTGATGCTAACCTTCAGCTTTGTTGTTCTGAACATTTTCGGATGACATCTTGTCAAAAAATGTTTTGCCACCTTTTGCTTCTGGGTTTCTCACAGGAATGATGGAATGGCTCCCAGGCTGATTTTTAAATGCCGGTGATGGCAAACTTCTTTCAATGTCTACTTCCTGTTGGAAGACATTAAGGGGATGTATATTAAAAGCTATCAGTAGGAAACAGACGTGGGGAGGAGGATGTGAAGAGGTGAGGGGAAGAGCAGCAGGTTTCCATTACAAGACTAATGTTTTTTGCTATGCTTCAGGAGAAATCTCTGCAATACTATAGAGAGTTACAAATGTACTTTTGAAGTCAACTTGTATTTCAACATCTAGAGACGAGGTTGTATTTTCACGCCGTTGCATCTTTCATGCAGTTTTAGCTTTCGCCGCCTTTCCTATGGTAAAATACCCACAGTGTTTAAAAAAGGACACGTAAAATTTCTGCAAAGCTGTAGCCACACTTTTTAAAGTTGGATGCATGGATCCTAACTGAGGATCTTCTGAACACGTTTTACTCATAGTCACAGGGAAACCAAGCCCCTCTAATCATTTCATTCAGCAAACATCAGAAGCAGAACAATAATCAGAAGCGGCCTGCTAAATAATATTAATAGCACTAAATTGGGGGATTTAAAAACCAAATTGTTCTCCATTTGATACACTAGCTAAAATGAAACAGGGAAACATACTGGAATCTTTGGGGGGAAAAGATAGCTCTTTAATATTAAACAAGCTGAGATTATTGCAATTTCAAAAACTATTTGATGTTATAAAGAAGCTCAGGTTTTTTTCTGTTGATAATTCTAGACTGAAAATGTTTACTCATCCATTGTATAAAGAAAAGATATCTCCACTATGTCACTATGGATACCTTTGACTGTTTTACATGCTAAAATCAAACGAATAGGAGCATAAAACATAACAGGACATAATTTTAAAAGCATATTTATTGCAGTAATTTTTTTTATTAGTTCAGGAGGCATCAAATGTATTTATTCTTTCCAGGCTGGGTACACATGAGTAATAATAATAGCTAAATAATGGTAATTATATTTACATTATCTTCTTCCCATAGTGGTTATATTATACAGTAAGCACCAGCATAATAGATAGCAAAATATGGTAACATCTTTCTGTAAACCAGCACGTAGCAATTAAAAGGCTGTAAAAAGCTAGTTATAGCTGCAACAAAAAAGATACATACGGTACATACATACATACTTTGCATACATGTATTGCATACATACATTGCATACATAGAGAGAGAGTTAAGACATGAGTCTAGAAATCAAGAGAATATGAATTCTAGTCTCCCCTTAGATACAATGCCAGCTGGCTGACCTTGGGCCAGTCACTTTAGGTCTAGGAAAGAGGCAGAGCAAACTATTTCTGAAACCTTGCTACAAAACTGCAGGGACTAGTCCAACAGGGGTGAGTTCTACTTATCTTTACTACTGGTTCGCATCATGGCTGCGCGCACGTGTGAGTGAAGCGAGCACCCACCCACACTCTTCTGCACATGCACAGATCACCTATGATGACGTCCGGATCAGTGGGTGGAGCCTCCCGCCGGTTTTACTACCGGTTTTTGCCAACCGGTCCAAACTGGGGGCAATCCACCACTGTAGTCCAGGCAGTTGCAAGGAGCCAACGCTGACTTGAAGGCACACACATGTACACATACACCATCACAGGCAGTTAAAGGAATAAGGAATTTTAGAGTAAGAAATTAGGCATGATCTTAATGAAAGTAGATTCATACATAGTTGCTTATAACCCAGAAGGTAATAAATAATAATTCTAAATTGGATAGACAAGCCACTTCACATTTTCCCATGTATCCCAGGTAAAAATAATGTAAGACTACATGGTTTGAAGGAAACGAGGGGGGGGGGGGAAGGCATTTCTTCTACAAGACTACCTCTTCTTATCTAACATGTGAGAGGAATCACATACCTTTTCTTAAATGTGGGGAGTTGAGGACTGTCTGTTCCAGAGGATCCAGAAGGAATGGCAGATTTGACTTTTTACAATTGACGAGCTAACATCCAATTTGAATGCATCCCTCTGTGTTTTCTTTTCTTTTCTTTTGTGTTTTCTTTTGTTTCATTTTGTTTTGTTTTGTGAGACCTGGACACTTTGAATAGGTGCATGATGTTTTATTATATGATTACATTGTTTGTTGCTTTCTTTGAACTTGTGAACCATTTAAAGTTGGTTTTATAGAAGCAGCATAAAAGTTAAGTACATAAACAAATGGTGATGCAGCCAGATTAGTACAGCTTTGCCTCTTGCCCCCTCTTTGCAAAAGAGAAAGAAATGAATATTTATCTGGTTTATGTTTGTTTGTTTATTGGAGGCTATATGCTGCTGCAATCCAGAAAGAGTTTGAGTGGCATCCATTCCTTTCTCACTGTACAGGTTTAATAAAACAACAAAAACTGCAATGAAAAATAAGGTCACTGAGGACAAAACCATCTAAACACAACCCAGGAGGAATGAAATGCTCCTTTCCTGTAATGCCTTCCAATGCTATAATGTGCATGGTCCTATGGGCACAAATGAATGAAGGGCAGAATGAAAAAGTCAATAATCCTTGTACGGAAAAGATTGCAAGCAAGCAACTAATATTTGCAATTTATACAAACATCCAAGTAGAATCTAAAAAACAGGCATTGTAACCTCGTTTGTCACTTGTTTCTTATTGTGCCACCCAAAGTGCAAATGGATTCACGGATTCACAAAGTGAAAATCAACATCCCTTCAGAATACACTAGGGCGGCAAGGTGGCTCAGCGGTTAAGACCCTGGGCTTGTCGGCTGGAAAACTGGCAGCCCAGGTTCGAGACCCAAGGGCCATATGTTGGGTGAGTTCCTATCCTCACCCCAGCTCTTGCCAACCTAGCAAATGCGAGTAGATTAATAGGTCCCATTTCAATGGGAAGTTTAACAGGGCTCCATGACATCATGTGGGCCACATAACAGTGGAAATGTTTTCGAACTGTGCTGGCTCAATGGCCTTGAAACGGAGATGAGCACTGCCCCCTAGAGTCGAAAACAACTAGTGAAGTAAAATCCACAGGAACACCTTTACTTTTACCTTTTTTCAGAATACTGAATAACCCAAGGTGGTAAACATATCATAGCTGCCGAGAGTCACCTTATCAGGGTGATGGGCAGCATTTAAATTAAACAAACAAACAAACAAACAAACAAATAAAATGTCCAACATGTTTTCCTCATCCTGTTTTCCTGGCAACAATACAGTGAGGTGAGTTGGCTGAGAGAGAGTGACTGGCCCGAAGTCACCCAACTTGAACTTTCCTCATCCTGTTTTCCTGACTCCCATGCCTCCTCCTCTGGTTCAGAGGGGGCCGACAGCCGATAGGCCACAACAAGTATAAATCAGTTGCCAAGCATCTGAATTTTGATCACATGACCATGGGGATGCTGCAATGGCCGTAAGTGTGAAAAATGGCCATAGGTCACTTTTTTGCAGTGCTGTTATAACTTCAAACCATCTTCAAACAAACTGTTGTAAGTCAAGGATTGTGTGTGCTACATACTCGGTCACTTTTCCTAAACTAACATGCCTGGTAACATGATGCACACATAGACAAGGAGACAGGTGACACCTTAAACCAATGCAGTTGGAAACCTCCTTAAGGCTGAAATGGTAATACTGGACCCTTTTCTCAATATTTACTCATATATTTGTACTGCATGGCAGATCATGTGTGAACTTTGGGGAGGGGGTGATTCAGCTGAGAGGGTTGGAGAAAGCTGGAAGGGAGTGACTTTCTCTTATAGCCCTTAGCATTTTAAAGAATGGGGGAGAGATCTTATCAATATATTTTGACCTTCAGGGATGTGTTATCCATATTTAAAATATTAAGCAAAACAATATCAAAGTTTGCCTGTCTGTTCTTGAGAGAAGCAGCTGAGTTGTGAAATATAAAACACCTAGCAAATATATTTTTCATTCTGATTTATCCATTAACCATCGTATAGTAATTTTTGAGGTCTTCCAAACGGACTCTTAGAGATTAATGCTACTCATAAGCTTTATCTAATACCACACAGTCACTAGCTACCTCATTTTTTTTATTAATTTATTTTTAAATTTGATTTATATGCCGCCCTTCTCTGGAGACTCAGGGCGGCTTACAATGCGTTAAGCAATAGCCTTCATACTTTTGTATATTTATACAAAGTCAGCTTATTGCCCCCACAATCTGGGTCCTCATTTTACCTACCTTAGAAAGGATGGAAGGCTGAGTCAACCTTGAGCCTGGTGGGATTTGAACTTGCACATTTTGTTTGCATAAAAGCCTCTCGGAATATGGGATAAATAGGCCTATAAGCATTTCCAGAGAATCCAGAACATTTCAGTATTCTCAAGGTCACTCTTTAAGACATGAAAGAAAAAAAGACAACCTGGATAATGAGCCATGAAATTAGGAACTGTAATCAGGGAAAGCAATATGTTTTATACTCCTATTTGTATTCCTTTTTTTCTGCTTTCGAGCCCTTGTTTTCTTTGGTTTGAGAAGATGTGTTATGGGTTTGTGTAAGAAAAGCATGATCCGCATATAGATTCCTAGGAAAATGTGGATGCTTTCATATAGGAACTAGCAAAATGATAAAGAAGCAAAAAATGTTTCTTTTATAATTAAAAAAAAATGCACTATTAACTCTAAAATGTCTTGAGGACATGACCAGATCTAACTTTGCTTCCATGAGAGAACAAAAAAGGGACTCTTGCTGATTGAGGTCCTGGCCTCCCTTTTACTGCCAAAAATGGGATGGTTGTGGAAATAGAAGTGCCATTTGAACAAAATCTTGCCATGGCAACAAAGGAAATTGGGAACGGCCATGACAGTATTTGACTGATTAGCTTGGTGCTCTGTTTCCTTCCTCAAAGGATTTGAAAATATTCCTGGTAATGTCCCCCCAAAATTAGTCAACTTTACATTGAAACTTAGATCATGAAAAATATTTCAGGTTATGATAAACTGGTTGATTCTATTCCCTTTCAACCCACTGCTATTAAAATATTGAACTTTCATTCTTGGCTTTAAATTTTCTTGCCTGTTGCCTTATCAGACTGAAAACACAATATCGAAGCCCTGACAATTGACTGCAATTAAATCAATATTAAAGAGTTTCTGAACAATAGTATTATTTGAGACAATGCATTTAATGTACAAATTAAAACTGAGAAGTTCCAGTTGAGTCTGGAATCAACAAAATTTAAATCTAATGGGTACTTTAAACAAGAATTCCCAGCTACAACTGGAAATGATGCCATAGAATTCTCAAATTAACTCTGACGGCATATTAAAGCTACAAATGTATATATTTACCCAGGAGCAAATTTAAATGTGTTCTGTATATATGATTAAATTGTAAGGTTTTATTAATTTATAGCTTGTCTAATGTTAAGTTCCAGCCTATATTTATTTTGAAGTAAGTCCCACTGAGCACAGTTGTGGATGGTTCCAATTTAAAATTAGTCTTAGAATTTTATACACATTTTCCAATGAATCTAGTAAGAAATACTTCCCCAAAAAGTTACATTAGGTAAAGGTGTATGCGGATAGTCTTTGACTTATGACTGTAATGGAGTCTGCCAACTACTATCATAAGTTGTGATGGTCATAAATCAGGCCATTATTTATTTATTATCCCCCCTCTCTCCCTGCCTTCCTCCCTCCCTCTCTCTCTCTCTCTCACTTGTTTGCTGTCTCTCAGCACATGAACAAATTTGATTTTACCTTTTTCTGTAGCAGTCATAAAGTGAATCCAGTGGTCATTAAGCAAACATCACAGATATTAAGCAAATACATTGTTTGCTATGGGATTGTTTTTGCCAAAAATCAGAAATAAATGCCATGTCTGGCAAAAACATCCTAACATCATAAAATTACAGTCATGTGATCCTTTCCTTAAATCCATTCCTCTTCATAGCACGGCCTACCATATTTTACTCCATTGATTCTCTTTTCACCCTTTCCCCTTCTTTTCTGCTACATATCTTCCCCCATTACTGTACTCTGCTCTGCTTTGTTGGCTAGCTTGTTAAATTCCTATTCTGCCTTTTCTTCACAGGTTTAAAGCAACATTCATAATAATTCCTCTGACCATTTTTTTTCCTGCTACAATAACCCTATGAGGTAAGGCGAAATGAGGAAGAGGGACTTATTTAAATTCAATTGTATTGTTTTAGCCTTATAGTAAAAGTGGTTTTGATATTCATGAGTTTGCTGTCCAAGTCTGGAATACCTGGAAGAGAGGACTCTTGCAACTCTGAATATGAGCCTTGGATAGTACAGTGGTCTAAAGCCCTGTTATTAACATCAGCTGCCTGCAATTATTGCAGGTTCGAATCTCACCAAGGCTCAAGGTTGACTCAGCCTTCCATCCTTTCTAAGGTAGGTAAATTGAGGACCCAGTTTGTGGGGGCAATAAGCTGACTTTGTATAAATATACAAAAGTATGAAGGCTATTGCTTAGTGCATTGTAAGCCGCCCTGAGTCTCCGGAGAAGGGCGGCATATAAATCAAATTAAAATATATATATATATTCCTTCCTCCACCCTGGCTCTTTCCTAAAGATAAATAGGGAGGGTCCAGCTTTCTCAATTCCATTCCTGCTTTGGACTCTGACTTCTTTTATCTAACCATTGCTGGGGCTTCTGCTCTTCCTCCTGTTCCTCAAGATTATTCTCACACCCCTTTATAGCATCATATAGACAGCATTTGGGTGACCCTGAACTGGGAGCACAGAATTTCCAAGGAAGCTGATTTCCAGCCTTGCATTACATTTTTCCAACCTCAAACCTTCCATCTGTCATAGTCCTGAGATTTTGCTGGGCCCTCAGTTTGATAGGCTGGATGTGATGCCCTCTGCTGTCTCATTAGGATGCTATAATGTATATATGTTTTTAATGGACGGACTCAGTGGTGTCCTTGGACCGTATGCGCTTTCATTCTTCTCCCTGAGAGAATTCCAGGCAACATTTATTTACCGTATGCTAAAGACATTTCTGGCAGAGGACACGATTTCTACTTGTCCTTTCTTCTCTTTCACTATGGTTCTGATATATGCTTCCAGGTTGTTCAGTTCTGCACTTCCATATATATAGGCAGTCCTCAACTTACGACCACACTTGCGCTCAAAACTTCTGTTCTTAAGTGAAACATTTGTTAAGTGAGTTTGGCCTCATTTTATGACCTTTCTTGTCCCAGTTGCTCAGTGAATCAGTGCAGCTGATAAGTTAGTAACCCGGTTGTTAAGCGAATCTGGCTTCCACATTGATTTTGTTTGTCGCAAAAGGGGATCACATGACCAGTGGTGGGTTGCTCCCAATTCGCACTGGTTTACAAGAACCGGTAGTAAAAATTTGTAGTAGTTTGGAGAACCAGTAATAACATTGGCTGGCCACACCCCCAAACTGGTCCCCGGCCCGGTCGCCGCTCGCTTACCCCACCCATCTCATCAGAGGCTTTTTTTTTTAATTTTTAAAAGCATTTTTTCTACAACCTCTTCGGCCGAAAAAATGCTTTTAAAAGTAAAAAAAAAAAGCCTCTGATGATCGTGGGGCTCATCTGGGATCGTCAGAGGCTTCTAAAAGCATTTTTTTCTACAACCTCTTTGGCCGAAGAGGCTGTAGAAAAAAGAATGCCTTTAAAAGCCTCTGGCGATCCCAGCTGAGTTGCCTGATCGTCAGAGGCTTCTAAAAGCATTTTTTTCTGCAACCTCTTAAGGTTGTAGAAAAAATGCTTTTAAAAGAAAAAAAAAGTTGGCCACACCCACCCAGTCACATTACCCCCCCACCAAGCCACGCCCACAAAATAAGCCACGCCCACAGAACCGGTAGTAAAAAAAATTAGAACCCACCCCTGCACATGACCCCAGGGACACTGCAACCGTCATAAATATGAGTCAGTTGCCAAGGTCTGGATTTTGATTGCAGTGTCCATGGTGATACTGCAATGGTCATAAGTGTGAAAAATGGTCACATAAGTCACATTTTTCAGTGCTGTCGTAACTTTGAAGGGTTACTAAATGAACTGTTGTAAATCAAGGACTACCTGTATATATAATCCATGTCTCCTTAGTCCTGGAAAATTTGTATTAATTTTCTTTCTTTTTAGTTTTATACATCTTCATTTTTACTGTTTTATTTTTCTGTCAGCCGGCCTTATGGCCACAATATTTTATTTCTTATTGTCTCCACCTAAGCTTCTCATTTGGCACCCAAACCATAATGCTAGTGTGTAAGAAAAAACAGCTGTTAGAGCTTTTTTTTCTGACAATTAAAAGACTAAAATACAAAAATTGGCATAGTTGCAATAGCATCACCTCCTGGCTATGTATCATACAAAGTGGTGATAGATTACCTCCCACTAACCCAGTGCTTCTCAAATAGCGGGGCGCGCCCCCCAGGGGGGGCGCGAGGCTCCGTAAAAGGGGGCGCGTTTGACCTCGGCATCTGATTGGCTGTCCAAAACCCTTGTGACACGAGCCTGTCGGAGCCATCTTTAGTGTGGGACGTCCGTCCACACTTACTTTGTTGCCCGACGGATGTGCGCCCAATTGATGCTCAAATGACTGACAATGACCTTCTCCTGTGAAACATAACGCTGCCCCAATTAATCAAACTTGCTAAAGAAATCGGGCTACCGCTGCTGACATTTGCATCGATAGTGAGCATTAAGCCAGTACATGTGACTGCGCATGCTCCTCCCTTTCAAGGAGAACAGACCTTTTTCTAATAATGATACTATTTACAGTCGCACGGGGGGCGCGAAAAATGTTTTCTTCTTCCTAGGGGGGCATGACAGAAAATAATTGAGAAGCACTGCACTAACCCTTTGTAATTAAATCAGTCTCATCACAGATAAGCAAAATAAAAATATGTTCAATAAAAATATAGAATATAAGCCCCTTCTTTTGACAATAAATATTAAAATGCAAATATTAATTGTGGACTGAAAGAATTACAAAGCTGTCCAGATCACATAATATAGCGGCCTGCAGATTGGCTAGAAAAGAAAAAATTCAAAAGTAAACAAATTTTTTTTTTTATTGAAAAAGTTTTAAAAAATTTTCATACATTTTCTCCCCCCTCCCCAACCACCCCCCCGACTTCCCAGAGCAAATACAAATACAAGATAAAATACAGCTCAAATTCTCTAAGTTAAACTCCATTTCTCACTTATCATAATCTAATCATTAAACAGGTAGATAAAAGGAAAGCAAGTCTTCTTTCTTCTTATTCCATCTAATTCAACAGAATTAATCTCCATGTCTCCGTTTATAGTTACAGCAGTTAATAAAACAATTAAGTATTACGTAATCACACCTATCATTACTCAATATAACTAATTAATACTTAGCAAATTATTAAGTCTATACGATCTAACAAGATATTTTATAACTTCTTTCATTTAAAACAGAGGAAAAAAACCCAACAACAAAGAAAAATAAAAAAACCCTCAATCAAACCCCCCCCCCAAATTTAAAATAAAATACTATATAAAGTCTTCCGTCCTCCATTTTTAAACCATCAAGGTCCAGTTATAGTTAAAACACTTAATAAAAAAAACAATAATAATAAATTTTTTAGTCAAAAAAGAAATATAACAATCAAACCTCTTATAAATTTATCAATACAGATAAAACATCATTTAATAACTATATCAAACATTTAAATTCTTCATACTAGATTAAACCAGTTGCTAATCTTCTTGTCTTCACATCTTCCAACAGCGTATAGAATATCTTCATCATTTACGTCTACCCACCTAAATAGAAAGTTGCTTCTTTATAAAAAAAACCCCCCGAGTGACTTTATAGTTGTATTTGTAATAATATCCATCAAATCCAGTCAAAAATTAGATTAGTAGATTCATCAAACGTATTAGGGAAACCACCAGATCAGCTGCAATTGCTCTAAATCCATAGTCCTTTTGCCTTATATTTATTACCATCAAACAGGAAGCTCCAGTTTAGTATATTCAATAAAACTTCTACGTTTACAGTTAGATCCAGATTTATCACAGTCCTTAATAAAATATTCCAAATCCTTCAAGTCAGGGCATATTTCACAGCCCAACACACCAGCATTGCTGTGATCTGTTTATTCTTCTCAAAATATTCCAATACAGCTATAGATTGCCTCCTCATCGTTCATCACTTGGTTAACTGGCATTAAACTGCTGTCTACTTTTTTTTTTCTCCCCAAAAATTCAAAATCTTTAAACATTTAAACAATACTTTTTAAGGACCATCATCTCGTCAAGCAGGGTTATTTTCCATTTCTCCAGGCTTTCTTCTTTTCCTTTTTACGAACTTTCTTCTTAACTTTGATCCCTCTGCCTTTTTTAACTCCAGTAAAATTTTGCGGTTTTTGGGATTGGATATTATAAACTTTTTGCAGGAATGTAGCTTCTTCTGGGAACAGCTCTTTAAGTACAGATTGAATTTTATAAAAAAAAAATTCGTGTAGCCAAAATTTCATCAACTTCCAGAGTTTCTTGCTCCTGCTCAGCCTTCATCTTTCTCTCTTCTGTAAGATCTGCTATGGTCTGTTGTTGTTTTTTTTCCTCTCCCAGCTCTTCATTCAATCCCCCACTGTTAGATTGCAACTCAGTATTTCCATGTATTTCATTGTTTCCAGCTTGAGAAGCTTGAAATATAGTATCAATTCTTTTCAATAAAGCAGAGGTAATTGAGCTCAAAGCTTCCTCAAAGTCAGACCATTGAGGGTTAAATAACCCTCCTTTGCTTTCTTTGTTTTCAAAAAGCCCAGCCATCTTGCCCCCCTTCTTCCTTCCCTTCCAGAAGGACGGGGGGAAAAAAAGAAGAAGAAAAAAGAATTTCAAGAAGAGAAAAGGAAAAAAAAAGACTTTTTAATTTATATTGCTGCTTGAGTTATTATTATTACATCCTTTCTTATTTCATCCACTTTTCAAAAAGGAGTTTTACATTTCAAACAGGGGCTTATCAATAATTGCTTTTAACTTTCACTTCTTCACGCCCCATTGAAACTCAAACGCCATCTTGCTTTCACTTTCCACTTAGGAGAAATCTTTTAAAGAAAGTAAATTCCTGGAGTTAAAAAAAAAGAAAAAAAATACTTGCTGTTTCCTTCGTGCAACTTGTGCTCCGCCAACTTGGTTCAAGAAGTATTTGTTTAAAGTTGTTTAATGGGGTGGCCGCGGCATCTAGTTCTGACAGGGAAAAACTTCCCCGTCAGAGGCATCCCAGGTCCGGAGCTTTGACAGGCTTCACGGGGAGCTCTCATCTTCGAGCACCAGATTATTAGCAAAACCTGGTGCTCTTAGGGAGCTCTACCCCACCCGTCTGCTCTCCTTCCCCCCTTCTTCCTGGGGGGAAGGATTCCAAACCGCAAGACAGCCGATTTTCGCTGTTCTTGCGATTCCAAGGAGTCTGGGGCTGGCGCTTCGCAAAGAAGCGTCTGGCGATGCCGGCGGCTCAACCGGAAGTCAAAAGTAAACAAATTATTTTGAACAGACCACAAGTGGTATTGGTCTATTGCAAATCAATAATTTTTTTTTTAAAAAAAAAATCTATTAAAAGGTTGGAAAGAGCTGGTCAGATCATAAAAAGATTCTAAACCCTGGTAGGGCAGTGGTTACAATGCAGTATTGCAGGTAAACTCTATCCACAGTCTGGAGTTTGATCCTGATGTGGCTCAAGGTTGACTCAGCCTTCCATTCTTCCAAGGTTGGTAAAATGAGGACCCAGACTGTTGGGGGCAATATGCTGATTTTTGTAAATCACTCAGAGAGTGCTGTAAAAATATAGACTGGGTGAAACCAGGCTTAATAGCAGTAACAGTGAGAGGGATCTTTGAGACTTAGTGGACAACCTGCTAAATATGAGCCAGCAGTGTGCTGTGGCAGCCAAAAAGAGAGAGACAGACAGACACACAGAGAGAGAGACAGGAAAGGAAAGGAAAGGAAAGGAAAGGAAAGGAAAGGAAAGGAAAGGAAAGGAAAGGAAACGAAACGAAAGGAAACGAAAGGAAACGAAAGGAAACGAAAGGAAATTCAGTTTGCATTACTCCACACTGTTTCATTCCCATTTTCTGTAACTGGAGAGACGAATGCAGTTCTTCTGCCCTTCCATGCATGTCATTTTGAAGACCAATCAAATATATAAACCCAATCTGATTAATAGGCTAGATCAGCAGTATTGATTAACCAGCCATCCAGTTTCTGAAAATGGCACATACTGACTATCTTATAACAAGCGCTTAACAGCATAGGAAACCAACAACATACATTCACACTCTTCTCTTATCAATTGTTCACAGCTTCCTTCTAATGTTCAGGGAAATAATCTTAAATTTTCCCAAATTTGTGCATATACAGTAGTTTGTCATGCTGTGAACCAGGTGACATTCTGTGAAGATCAGCAGTGTTGAAACCCCTCCATACTGTAGATGAAAGCTATAGTAAGATTCCTATAATGTAATAGACATCTCTAGGAACTCAGAAATGTTCCTTCAGCGGAAACACTGAAGCAATGGAGGAATATTCAACTGCCATGGATGCCATAGTTGTATCCTGATGATCTTTCAAAGTATCTTCCAATTCTATGGTTTACTAGACTTCTAAGAATTATTTTTAGTCAATTTTCAATAGACAAAATGTTACTAAGAAAAAGAATCTGTGAAACTCACAACCCATCTTTTAAACGGCACATCTCTAATCTGTTTTATTGAGCAGATTCCCCCCCCCCCCAGAGATTTCGTTTATTCACAGTACTATATCTAAGAATATCTGCCACATTGGAACAAAATCATGTCATTGTTCCTTCCAATTTAATGAGTTAAGGCAGCAAACTGGGTAGTTTATTTTTGTTGCTTGTTTTTTGGGGAATGTTGTGAAGTCAGTGTTTGACAGGAAGGATTATTTTTATTCTTTCTGAAGAGATTTTGTGTTAAGCTCTGGGTCATTTGGGGCCAATGAAACTGTTTCTTCTTTAAATATAGGCAGCCACTGAATTTAAGCAAGATTCATTAAAAGTTCCTGAAACTCTGAGCATCTTACTTGAAAGATATTGGTCTATTTCAAATTATAAAAACCAGTGGCTTTTTTTAAAAAAACCCAAAAACTGAAAATGTCCTCTTTCACCTGAAATCATTGAAAGGATGGGTCCTTTTAAAAAGCTATTTTTAAAAATCTTTTGATGTGAGTTGGCTATTCAGTGTCTTACGGGCCATTTTGAAACATAACTACTCGGAAGCCATATGTCAAGAAATGCATAGTCATTATATTCAGAATAGGACAGAGATAAAGCCTCTTCATTTCAGCGGCTTTCCTAATAGCCACATCTCATTTAGATAGTGGGATTTTTTTTTTCTTGTGATCTAACCCTGTGCTGATGTAAAGGTTAGAATGTGTAAGGCTTAAAATAGAGATATTTTAAAAAAAGAAAAAACAAATTACTGCTATCTTTCCTGATGGACTGCTGGTGAGACAAAGAACACTTGACAGAATACTGACATGAGCTGCAGAGTTCCGGTGGTAAAACATGTAAGTTTAATTTAAGTCTTTCAGAGAATATACAGGAAACATGAAATGTTCTTTTCCATTTCAATGGGGACATGACAAGCGTTTGCTGGCACAATCATAGATAGTTGAGGCCAATGTTTGTAGTTAGATCATCTGACTTGAGGGTTCTTTCAGGTCACAATGTGGGAAATCAGATAATTGTGCCCATATTGCGATGTTGACTTCTTTCTGTTTTCATCCATCTCTCTCCTGTTTTTGGAAATTAAACAAGGTAGATAAAGCCTGCAGAGCATGGCTTCTGGGATTCTCTCTAACTTTTTTTTTATCAGTCATGGATATAGAAGTCATGTGTATTTTCTTCTGTGTAATGAAATGTCATGTTATGGCCCATTAGGAATAAATAAGCAGCCTACCTAAATTGTTCTAGATCACATGATCAAGAGGAAAGCAGGACAATGCTTAGAAGGGAGTAGTTACCAATCTCCTGAGCTTTGGGTTATATCCAGTGGTGGGATTCAGCCAGTTCGCACCACTTTGGGAGAACCGGTTG
Organism: Ptyas mucosa; assembly: GCA_012654045.1. Taxonomy (NCBI): domain Eukaryota; kingdom Metazoa; phylum Chordata; class Lepidosauria; order Squamata; family Colubridae; genus Ptyas; species Ptyas mucosa. The sequence goes on along the minus strand of WNWU01000006.1, from coordinate 27,863,874 downwards.
TTAACTTTCTGAACAGTTTGGCAAACTGGTTGTTGGAAGAAATCATTAGGGCAGAGAACCGGTTGTTAAATTACTTGAATTCCACCACTGGTTATATCTGTATAATGTAACTGTAGATAGTCCTCAACTTACAACCGCAATTGAGCCCAGAATTTAGGTTGGTAAAGTGAGAAATTTGTTAAGTGAATTTTGCCTCAATTTATGATTTTTCTTGACACGTTTGGTAAGTGAATCACTGCAGTTGTTAAATTAGTGACACGGTTGTTAAGCGAATCTGATTTCCCCATTGGCTTGTCAGAAGGTCGCAAAATTTGGTCACATGACCCCGGGACCCTGCAACTGTCATAAATATGAATCAGTTGTCAAGCATCCAAATGTAAATCACGTGACCATGGGGACGCTGCAATGGTCATAAGTGTGAAAAATGGTCACAAGTCACTTTTTTTAGTGCTGTTGCAACTTCGAACTTCGAATTCTACCTGTATATGTTTTCACTCCTAAGCAGAAAATAAATTTAAAGTGTAAACCTGAATATTTTCCAGAAATTGCAATAATTAGTAAAGAAAATATCCTGTAATAAAGTGTGTGCAAGCACTATCTTAAAGGGAAGAAGCATTGTTAACACAAAAACTGGCAGCTAACTGGAAATATATAACTTGCCTTTATTTGGGTTCTCTGAAGCTCCAGGACAGTGATGGAGATCCTTTTCAGCACCAAGTGCCAAAAAGGTCATGCAGAAACATTGTGCACATGCACGCTCTCATCAGGGTCGCACTCCGGAAAAGCCAAATTTCCGGGTTCTAGCGTATATGCATGCCCAACGATTAGCAGGCTGGTGCACATGCACAGGCTGGTTTTCGGCATTGCCACATGCATGAAGGACAGCTGATCGTTCTGGAAGACAAACAGGCAAGGCTGTGTGTTCCGGGCAACATGGCTTTGCATGTCACTTTGGGCACGCGTGCCATAAATTCACCATCACGGCTCTAGGAGTTGCTAAGGGGGGGCACTTTTTGGATCATAGCCATAACAAGGAAATAGAATAGGCTTGAGCTAACCATTTGAAAATATTCCCCTGGACCTCTTTTTTTAATGGGCCTCTACTGAATGAAAAAGATATATAAATCAAGATGGGAAGTCCCAAAGGTGCTTTTTCCAGAGGCAACTGGCCTTTCTGTTTTTTTCTTTGAAGATGTTTCACTTCTCATCCAAGAAGCTTTTTCAGCTCTTCTCCAAAAAAACACTTTTGTGACAACCATGACCCGGATGACTGAGAATCACCATAGATAGCAAGACAGGAAGTATGCTTCCCTGAAATTGAATATATATTGAATTTAATACTATTATGCCAAGATTGATTGATTTAGTGCATATTATTTGGCTCTCAGTAGATATAGTCAATTGAGGAGCTTGATGAAATAGGTAGAATTAAATGGTGTTTCTAGTCAGAGGCCAAAAGAGATAGATGAGAGGGAGAGGGAGACGGAGAGAGGGGGAGAGAGAGGGGGGGAGAGAGAGGGGGGGGGGGGAGAGAGAGAGAGAGAGAGAGAGAGAGAGAGAGAGAGAGAGAGAGAGAGAGAGAGAGAGAGAGAGAGAGAGAGAGAGAGAGCGCCAAGGAATTCATCACAGCCTACTTTTTGGATCAAGTAGGATTTGGGCATGATATGTTTTCGTTCTTCTCCCTCTTCCCAACAAATATTTCTAGAAAAAAGGTGTTCTGTGGTTTTAGTAAAGAAATTGAGAACTTTGTTTCCAACCACTAGTCAAATTGATGTTGGTACCTCACATACTAATTCAGAGAAGCAAGCTGCTGAGTTAGAAAATATGCTAAGAAAGAAATGAAGTTCATGTGATTGCTAGACAAGCCAAATATCCCTTCCAAATACGCAATAATGTACCAAAACAAGAACTGCATGTAAATTTGTTACCTTATAATAGTAAGAGAGAGGGAGAGAGGGAGAAAGAGGGAGGGGGAGAGAGAGAAAAGGAGAGGGAGAGAGAGAAAGAGAGAAGGAAAAAGGGTCGAAATCCTTCAATTGCCAAAAGTGGCATGATAAAAATCTGTTTCCAATGTGATACACATTTGTTAATTAAAATATGATGAAAATTTATCTCATTGCAATTGAGCTCATACTAAGCTCAGAATCCTGTTGAGTAGCTGCTGGGATGCTTCAGGCATTATTAAAATTGAATGTAAGTGCTTCAGATTGTTTACTACAGTTGAGTTCTACTCGCTGCATAAAAGTGAACAGAAATCAAAATGATGTGGAAGGAACATCTGTAGTCAGTACTCTTCAATGCAACATTTCAGTTCCCTTCAATTTCTCAGCAAGGGAGAGAAAAACATCTCACAGAACTACAACTTATATGCCATTTTTGCAGTTTCTGGCTCCCAGATATACCCACCCTTTCAGTCAAATGAATCAATATGGTAATTCAAGGACACTGCCCAGCTGAGAAAGCCTGAAGACAGTGGTCTGAAAAAACTCTGCAAATTACCTGTTGAATTAGCCTGCAGTTCCAGAAAGCAAAATGAGCGATAATAGGACATGCTTGCAGGGGAAAACAGCTACATGCTCTTCCAAATTCTGCTTTTAGCAGGGGATTAATTCAACTGTAATAGAAATGCTATCTTGCTTCTCTGCTTAAGATTAAACTTTTGGAGAATAACATATTCATGGCAGTGGAATGTCCCCAGACTCAGATTCGTTATTTGCAACAAGTCAATTTATTTCAACCAAGCCTGGGAAGTCCCCAAATTCAAACCCAATGTCACTCACTGAAGCCTACTAGCTAATTTCTACGTCTTCGCCAACCTACCTCACAGGATCATTTTTTCTGGTAAAATTGGGAGAAGGAAATGCTATCTGTATCACTGTAAGAAAGATGGGATTTTACATCTAAATTATAACTACAATAAGTAAACCTATTGTCATGTAATATGGAAACATATTGTAATTTCATAAAAGCACCAAAAGGTATACAGGAATATCTTTGTCTTTGATGGTTTGTCAGAAAGGCAACAGATATAGAGGCAGGCAAACATCCTTTGGAAAGCTGTTCGACATTTTGAAAAGATAAAGATTTGAATCTTGGTGATCTATCCGCTGTATGAATCTGGGGTCCTCTTCAGTTCATCAACTCTTTCATGAAGTTTCAAGTTGTTCATTGACCTCCAAAAATTTATAGTAAGAAAATAATTTTATGAATACTGCCTTAACTATAGTATTATGAATAATAATAGCAATTTCAACCCCTTGGACAGTCCCATTGACCTTTGGGAATCAAAATTGATGTGGATCACTTTAGAATACCCTGACTAGAGCAATATTTTTCTATCCTGCTTCTTCAAAATCCAACTTTTGTTTCCATAGAGCTTTACATTCATTCATTCATTCTGTTTTGTTTTGTTTTGTTTTGTTTTGTTTTGTTTTGTTTTGTTTTGTTTTTTTTAGTTATTTGTTAAACATGTACAGGATAGCAGATATAGGTATAAATATAAACAAAGGAAGTAAACAGAGATAAATGGAGACAGTAAGACAGGGATGGTAGACATGCTGGTGCGCTTATGCACGCCCCCTTTATGGACCTCTTAGGAATGGAATGAGATCCACGGTAGACAGTTTGAGGTTGAAGCTATGGGGGTTTGAGGTTGTAACAACAGAGTCGGATAGAGCGTTCCAGGTGTTGGCCACTCTGTTGTTGAAGTCGTATTTTCTGCAATCGAGTTTGGAGCGGTTTACCTCGAGTTTGTATCGATTGTTTGCCCGTGTATTATTGTGGTTGAAGCTGAAGAAGTCATTGACAAGTAAGATGTTGTAGCAGATAATTTTGTGTACTATGCTTAGATCAGACCGCAGGCGGAACAGTTCCAGATTGTCCAAGACCAGAATTTCAAGTCTGTTGGCATAAGGGATTCTATTGTGAGTAGAGGAGTGGAGTATTCTTCTCGTGAAATACCACTGGACTTGCTCAATCATGTTAATGTCCTATATACAGTGTGGATTCCAGTTGGATGAGCTGTATTCAAGAATTGGTCTGGCAAAGGTTTTGCATGCCCTAGTTAGCAGTACAATGTTACCAGAAATGCTTGCGCTGTTTTGATCTTTGTAGGTGTACACACATCATGGCCTTTGAATATCTTTCCAAGGCCTTCATAGCTGTTCTATCATATGCAGCATATTTCTTGTCTGTTATAACCAATTATATATATATATATATATAATTGGTAGTTGATCCTGAAAGGCAGAAGCTATCCTCCACTTCGATTTCTTCATTGTCAATTCTAAGACTGGCTGTTGTATCCATTGTCATCAGTTTGGTCTTCTTTATATTTAGTCCTTTTTCCCCCCATTGTGCTTCTTGACTTTTATTGTTAGAGCTTGCATTACCAGAGTTTTTATTATTTTTATTACTTGCATTACTAAAGCTTTTATTACTAGAACTTGAAGATCCTTTGCACTTCAGAGGGTGTCATCAGCACAGCATAGTCTATTGATGTTTCTTCATTCAGTTTTAAAGCCACATTCATCTTCTTCTACACTATATGTAACTCCAATTCTTAACCGCCTCTGAGCAGCTTCCAACCCAATCCTGTGCAAACATTAAAAGAATAAAAAGGAGACATTCCCCCAACTTTACAGAAACAACTGTTCTCAGGCCAAGGAATCATAAAAATCCATATAATGCTATTCTAAAGGAGGAGAGGGGAAGCAATCCATAAGTACTTTGTAGCAGGGGTGAAATGCTCCCGGTTCGGACTGGATCGCCTGATCTGGTAGCGATGGAGGCAGGTGGTTCAGAGAACCAGTAACAAAAATCCCTGCCCCCCCCCAAACCCAGCTGAGCCACACAATCATCAGAGGCTTTTTTTTTACTTTTAAAAGCATTTTTTCGGCCAAAGAGGTTGTAGAAAAAATGCTTTTAAAAGTAAAAAAAAAAAGCCTCTGATGATTGTGCGGCTCAGCTGGGATCCTCTTCAGAGGTTGTAGAAAAAATGCTTTTAAAAGCCTCTGATGATCCCAGCTGAGTTGGTTGATTGGCAGAGGCTTTTTTTCTTTTAAATGCCTTTGACGATCCAAGCTGAGTTGCCTGATCGGCAGAGGCTTTTTAAAAAAGCCTCTGCTGATCAGGCAACCCTGCTTGGATCATCAGAGGCATTTAAAAGAAAAAAAGCCTCTGCTAATCAGGCAACTCAGCTGGGATCGTCAAAGCCTTTTGAAAGTATTTTTTTACAACCTCTTCACCAAAGAGGTTGTAGAAAAAATGGTTTTAAAAGTAAAAAAAAAATTGGCCACGCCCACCCAGTCACATTACACACACCCCAACAAGCCACGCCCACAGAATCAGTAGTAACAAATTTTAGATTTCACCACTGCTTTGTAGATATATTCTTTAAGTTAGGGGAAATTTTATTCTCCTGTCAGTATAGATTTAGATGCTAGGCCTTGCCATCCATGCTTTATGGGCTTTTCTTTTCCTTAGTAGGTGACAGGTTGTAAAGAGTAACTAAAAACTATCATTTTCCTTAATGAAATCCATCAGTCTGTGGAACTTCCACAGTCTGAGAGTAGAGCTATTGCAAGTTTGAGCTGGTATAAATTATATATGATTAATATATAATTTCCTTATCCTTTAATTGATATGGTTAGCAACTCCTGAAAGAATGTTATAGCTGGCAATAGTAGTAAACAGTCCACTATTTAGTTATCATGATATGAAGACACAATTGTTTAAATGTGTTTATAAATATATTTTAGTGACCAATGTATTGATAGAGTTTATTTTAATGCACAAATGAAGTTGATTAAATTGTCTCATTATTTGTTTCAAGATTACAAATAAAATTTCAACAACAACAAAAACAACAAAATTCCCGGGACAAAAGAGATGTTTTTTTAAATTAAAGAAATCATTATCAACTTGATCTATTCTTTATGTTTGGCACTTTCATATTGATACTCACTCCTAAGACTTTAATCTTTTTTTCACTAATGTTGAAAGTCACTAGGACACAATAATAAAATACCTGCCCTCGATGAAAGTCAATTAAAACTTTCTGTAATTGATGTCAACAGAAAACATTGCCATTGATTTAACTAAGATCAGCATTTTAGCCAATGACAGAATGAAAATAAATGCCTTGTATTGAATAATTCTGTTACCGCACCACCAATATCATTATGCTTCCATCAGCAAGCAAAATCTTTGCGTGTATAACTAAATGATGTGATTATGTTGTAATCAATGTGGTACCAATGAAAAACTTTAATTGCATTTCTCCATTTATGTGTAACCTGCTTTCCTTTCCAAAAGCAAACACAACACACAGAAGGACATCCACAGTATCAACAATAACATATAAAGAACAAGAAGGAGTACCAAGTGATTCCCTAGGGAAAAATATTTTTCTGCTATATGACCTGTTTTTTTTTTCTTATTTCATGCTGCAATAAAAAAAACAATCCTTGTAAACATGGTGTTAATATAAGGGTGTTATGACCCTTATGATGGAGGAGGAGGAGGAAGAGGGAAGAAGAGTCAGGGACTTCTGGAGTCCTGGAGGTGGTGATTCCAGCAATGTTGACGCCAATCACTCCACTGCTCAGCACAGTTTTTCCTGATGGCATTTACTAATTAAAATGAGTTATTAAGCAACTCTTACCTGATGAGTCAGATAAAGCCATTAAACCATACAGGCAGAGCTGAAGTGTAAGTTTCTTCGGCCGTTATACAGACAATAAGGAAAATGCAACCTAAATGTACTAAATATTAACCCAAACAAGAAAGTTTGCTCATTTCGATGCAACAAGTCAAATATGAAGCTGTCATTAACAAAGCTGCTTTCTATAGATGGGCAGCTCTTTGCTTGATCCCCAGTGAAAACCAAAGTCCCTTTGCTTGAATGTCCAGGCTGCATTTCAGAAGTATTTTGCAACCCCTTGGGGTGCACCCGGAGGCTCCAACTGGTGCAGAATGCAGTCGCGCGGGGGATTATGGGAGCGACAGGGCGCTCCCATGTGACACCTCTCCTGTGTGAGCTGCATTGGCTTCCGGTGGACTTCCGGGTGCGCTTCAAGGTGTTGGTGACCACCTTTGAAGCGCTCCATGGCTTAAGGCTGGGGTACTTACGGGACCGCCTTCTGCCACCAATTGCCTCCCACCGGCCAGTTCGCTCCCACAGAGAGGGGCTCCTCAGGGTGCCGTCAGCCAGACAATGTCGGCTGGCGACCCCCAGGGGGAGAGCCTTCTCTGTTGTGACGCCCACCCTCTGGAACAATCTAGCCCCAGAGATACGAGTGATCCCAGACCTCCGGACTTTTCGTCGGGCCCTTAAAACCTATTTCTTTCAATTAGCCGGGCTGGCCTGATTTTACGTTGGTTTTAAAATTGACACTAATTTGACACAAGAGCCTTGGTAGTACAGTGGTCTAAAGCACCCTGTTATTAACACCAGCTGCCTGCAATTATTGCAGGTTCGAATCTCACCAGGCTCAAGGTTGACTCAGCCTTCCATCCTTTCTAAGGTAGGTAAATTGAGGACCCAGTTTGTGGGGGCAATAAGCTGACTTTGTATAAATATACAAAAGTATGAAGGCTATTGCTTAGCGCATTGTAAGCCGCCCTGAGTCTCCGGAGAAGGGCGGCATATAAATCAAATCAAAAAAAAAACAAAAACAGGATCATGGATGTGACCAAAGGGCCAAGGAGTTCAGCTACTACACAAATAATCAAGGCCTCTCTTTGCCATAAGGGGCAAAGAATAACTTTCTCAGGAATTCCACAAAAGTATTTGGGATTTGTAAATGTATTTCTTTTTTAATCCCCTCTTTATCTGCCTTCCCAGTGTTCATCTATATTAAGAATTCCGTATAAAGAACTAGGAAAAAAGGCTATGTGAGCTGACTTGTCATCCTACTGGATCTCTGCTTTCTAAATGAATGGTTTATTTGGAGTGAAGGATAGGCTCCCATGTGTGCAGCTGCATGTGCTGTAACATCTTTGGAATTTGGAGAGATTAATACTTTTATTTGCATCAGCCCAGGAAATGTGAGCTACCTTCAGAGAACTAATCCAGAGCCTCTCCATCTCAGACTGTTAAAGAATGTTATTTTCTTTTTAAATCTCATACGCACATGAACATAGCAGAACTGAATTGAAGTGACAATCCTGCAAGCTAAAAATAATCTTTGTTCAAAGATTATTTGCTTCTTACCAAACTCCAGAAAGTCAAGATGGAGGACACAAGGACAAGAATGTCCTTGCATTTGCCCCAACATTTCAAACTCAAACTTTAATTGCAAACCTAGAAGTCACTTAACCATTGATACGCTGGTCCTTTGTGAATTTGTTCAAAGCACTCTGAATGATGTGGTACCTGTTTATCTACTCACATTTGCATGCTTTCGAACATGGTTGGCAGGAGTTGGGGTAAGAAAAGGTGCTCGGCCAGTCGCATGGCAGTCAGGTCTCGAACCTGGGCTGTCGGCTTTCCAGACTTCACCATTTCAGTGGGAAGGTAACAGCTCTCTGTGACATGATCCTGGCCACATGACTGTAGAAATGTCTTGGGACGGCGCTAGTTCAATGGCCTTGAAATGGAAATGAGTATTGCCCCTTATAGTTGGCAATGACTAGTGAAGTAAAATCTGGAGGGACTCCTTTTACCTTGAATCAGGGTGAAATCCAGCAGGTTCTGACAGGTTCTGGAGAACCAGTAGTGGAAATTTTGAGTAGTTCAGAGAACCTGTAGCAGAAATTTTGAGTACTTCGGAGAACCAGCAAATGCCACCTCTGGCTGGCCCCAGAGTGGGGTGGGAATGGAGATTTTTGTGATATCTTTCCCCAGGAGTGGGGGGGGGGAATAGGGATTTTGCAGTATCCTTCCCTTGGAGTGGGGTGGAACTGGAGATTTTGCAGTATCTTTCCCCTGCCATGGCCCCCAAGCCACACCCCCCAAGACACACCACACCCCCCAAGCCACGCCCACAGAACTGGTAGTAAAAAAAATTGAATTTCACCACTGCCTTGAATGATATTTTTTTTGTACACATTGTGTAAAGAAGGAGTTCCTTTATCTATCATCGGGGGCAGACCATATCCCTGAATAATGGGAAATTCTAGAAATACTATGTTAGAGACAGAGAAACTTTCCAACAATATTTCATTTTCTTTACAAACTGTTAGGAAAGTACAGCTTCACCACAGATAAAAGGACTCGGTCTTAGCTAAATTTTCCACTACATCTTCTGAGTTTATGCTCCCAAGGACTTGTTTTATGCTTTTCTTCTTTTACACATAAATCTAAAACCAAATATAAAGCATCTCCTTTTCCTAGCTTCCCTTGCCATTTACTTCTAATTCCCCTGTTAAAAAAAAAGAAGTAGGGCCAGACCATTGGATTGGTTGATCATAAAAAAACTTTATATCGGTCTTCTGTCCCTGTTAATTCTTTCCTCACCAAACTTCTAGCCGTCTTGTAACAATAAACTATTCTGAGCAATCCCTTGCCTAGCAAAAAATGCTCATAGTTTCTCTGTCTGATCTGCAGCCCACTGATCAGCAACCCTGGGAGGATCCATGGATTGCAGAATACAGGTGCTTTTAGAATGTAAAGAGATAGTCATTATATCTAAGCAAACCCTCCGAGAAGAGTTTCATTTCTATCAAGATTTCGACAAACTCCTCTTGGGATGCAGCTGTGCAAATCAGTTTCCAATATACTACATGTAGTTTCAGAGTCTGCTCAGTTTCTATCTCTCAGAAGAAACATAGCAGTAAGATGAATAGCTTATTTAAGGGGGAAAACCAGGAGACAGTCAAAAATGAATGAATGTGGATTACATACAAAAACGAGGGGCTAATATATAAGTATTCTGAGATGGTTTGGTTATAAAGAGAGAATGAGGACTGAATCGCCAAACAAGAAATATGGGGGGAGACTGAATTTGTGGATGGGAAGAAGGCCCAAAAAATCATGGTTGGATGAAGTTGATGAGACCATGAAAAAGGTCTTAACAAAAGGTAGTGTATGAAACAATGTATGGACAGTTTGGAAGCAAAGATTGTTTGCAAGGACAGAAAAAGCCTGGAGAGAGGTTTAGGGAATTGGCATCATCATCATCATCATCATTATTATTATTATTATTATTATTATTATTATTATTATTATTATTATTATTTATTAAATTTCTATACCACCCTTCTCCTTTCGAACTCAGGGCGGTGAACAGCCAACTAAAAACACAGTATACAAAAGTTAAAAGTAATTAAAATGATATAAATAAATTTGGCCCAATTTTAAGTTAAAATCAATAACAAAAACTTTAAAAACCGGCATGGGGTCAGGCCAGCCCAGCTAACAGAAAGAAATGGGTTTTAAGGGTCCAACGAAAAGTCCGGAGGTCTGGGATCACTCGTATCTCTGGGGAGAAGTCGTTCCAGAGGGTAGGCGCCACCACAGAGAAGGCTCTCCCCCTGGGGGACGCCGGCCAACATTGTCTGGCCGACGGCACCCTGAGGAGGCCCTCTCTGTGGGAGCGAACTGGCTGGTGGGAGGCAGTTGGTGGCAGAAGGCGGTCCCATAAGTACCCCGGCCCTAAGCCATGGAGTGCTTTAAAGGCGGTCACCAACACCTTGAAGCGCACCTGGAAGTCCACCGGAAGCCAATGCAGCTCACACAGGAGGGGTGTCATGTGGGAGCACCCCGTCACTCCCATAATCCCCTGCACGGCCGCATTCTGCACCAGTTGGAGCCTCCGGGTGTACCCCAAGGGGAGCCTCATGTAGGGAGCGTTACAGTAGGCCAGACGAGAAATGATGAGCGCTTGAGTGACCGTGCATAAGGAGTCCTGATCTAGAAAGGGGCGCAACTGGCAAATCAGGCAAACCTGATAGAAAGCCCCCCTGGCCACGGCCGTCATATGCTCTTCTAAAGACAGCCGTGAGTCCAGGAGGACACCCAAGTTGTGCGCCCTTTCCGTGGGGGCCAGTGATTCGCCCCCAATAACCAGCAATGGCACCAGCTGGCTATACCGGGACGCCGGCAGCCACAGCCACTTGGTCTTGGAAGGGTTGAGTCGAAGCCTGTTTCTCCCCATCCAGACCCGCACGGCTTCCAGTCACTGGGACATCACTTCCAAGGCATCATTGGGATGGTCTGGGGTGGAGATGTACAGCTGGGTGTCATCAGCGTACTGATGGAACTTCACCCCAAAACCACGGATGATCTCACCCTGCGGCTTCACATAAATGTTAAACAGGAGGGGCGAGAGGACCAACCCTTGTGGTACCCCACAAACAAGGCACCTCAGGGTCGACCGCTGCCCCCCTGTCAACACCGACTGAGACCGGTCAGAGAGATAGGAGGAGAACCACCGCAAAATGGTGCCTCCCACCCCCAATCCCTCCAACCGGTGCAACATGATACCATGGTTGATGGTATCAAAAGCCGCTGAGAGATCTAACAGGACCAGGATAGAGGACTGACCCCTACCCCGAGCCCTCCAGAGATCATCCACCAATGCGGCCAATGCTGTTTCCGTGCTGTACCCAGGCCTGAAACCGGACTGGAGAGGATCCAGATAGAAAGCTTCATCCAGGTATTGGGGAAGCTGCTGCGCCACCACACTCTCAACAACCTTCGTGATAAAACAAAGGTTGAAGACTGGACGATAATTGGCCAAAACAGCCGGATCCAGAGAGGGCTTCTTGAGGAGGGGCCTCACCACCGCCTCTTTCAAGGCAGCTGGCAGGACACACTCACTCAAAGAAGCGTTAACAATCCCCTGGAGCCAGTCTCATGTAACCTCCCGGGAGGCCAGCACCAACCCGGAGGGACATGGGTCCAATAAACATGTGGTTGCGTTCAGCCATCCCAAAATCCTGTCCACGTCCTCAGGAGCCACAGGGTCAAACTCCTCCCAGATAATATTCTCAGGATCTGCCTCAGTCATCTCGTCTGAACTAACCCAGTCAGCGGCCAAGTCTTCCCGAATCTGAGTGATTTTATCATGCAGATACTGTACAAAGTCCTCAGCTCGACCCTGCAAGGGGTCATCCCGCACTCCCAGATGAAGGAGGGAGCGGGTTACCCTAAACAGGGCGGCTGGGCGGTTATCTGATGATGCGATAAGAGCGGCAAAATAATCCGATTTCGCTGCTTTTATCGCCACTAGGTAAGCCTTAATATGAGATCTTACAAGTGTCAGGTCAGATTCAGACCGGCTGGCCCTCCAACCGCTCTCTAGGCATCTTTTCCAGCGCTTCATCTCCCTCAGCTCCTCGGAGAACCAAGGAGCTAAGTGAATTCGGTGCCGGGTCAGAGGCTGCGAAGGCACGACTCGGTCCAAAGCCCCGGTGGTTGCACTATTCCAGGCAGCCACTAGGTCTTCAGCCGAGTCATGAGCCAGAGTCTCGGGAAATGGCCCAAGCTCCATCTGGAACCTATCAGGATCCATCAGGCGCCTGGGGCAGAACCACCTGATTAGTTCTGCCTCCCTGCGACGGGGTGTAGGGGACAGAAAGTCAAGACGGAGGAGTGAGTGGTCAGACCATGACAAGGGTTCAATAACTATATCCCCTATGTCAAGACCACTCAACCACTGACCAGAGATAAAAACTATGTCCAGAGTGTGTCCACCTATGTGAGTAGGGCCATGAATTACTTGAGTCAGGTCCATGGCCATCATGGAAGCCATGAACTCCTGAGCTACCTCAGACGTTTCACCGATATATGGCAGGTTAAAATCCCTCATGATCAACCGCCACTTCGGCTATAACATTGAGGAGCTTGGGCAGGGTCGTTGCCATGTGGCAGGGAGCCAGGTATGTGACAAACAAACCCATCTGCATTCCATGGCCCCACTTCACAAAAAGGGACTCACATCCGGCTATCTGAGGTACAGTGGCCTCCCTTGGATCCAGACCTTCCTTTATGATAACCACTACCCCCCGCCCCTACCCTGAGCTCTCGGCTGATGAAATGCATGGAAGCCTGGTGGGCACATATCCACGAGGGGAGCCCCCCCTTCGTGGCCCAACCAGGTCTCCGTAATACCTGCCAGATCCGCTCCCCCCTCTTGAATAAGGTTTAATTTATTTAATACGGACCTGGCATTGCATAGCAACAGCCAAAACCCGGGCGGGCCCTGAGACTCTGAACAACCTGGGGAATGGGGCGAGCCAAGGGGGCCGGGGCATGCCACCACTTGAAGATAGCGAGTGCATGCCCCCCCCCCCCCGATGCAGCCCCCTGCCCCCCCCATATCTGCCCCTCCCACTCAGCGTGTTGATAGTAAAACCCTCGGCAGAGTAAGTTTTGATACCTCCCTTACCCCCAGAATCCAGACCTCCAGTGGCCCAACTAACAGCCGGACGAGACCACTCCTCCCGTGGGTTATCCCCCAAACCCAAACAACCCTCCCACCCCCTAAAACCCCTTAAAACTCCCTCTAAAAATTTCCTTTAAAAACCCCTCAGTCCCTTTTTTGCAGCATGCCACCTCTCAGGGTTCCAAAACCCGTCATCAAGGTAGGCCCTCGATAAAGTGGAGGGCCACACCTGTGAGAGGAGGGAATCTCGCAGTGCAAGAAGGTCTAGTGATGTATATCTCCACATACAGTGATCGAGGCATAAGAGCATTAATCAGGGGTCCATACAGTAAAGTCCCGATGTCGCATCCAGCCATTTTACAGTGAAAACTCCATTGGTATCTCCACTATCCTCTCACGATGGTGGGAGGGGTCCAAACAATTGCATCACAATGAGAGCAATAACCAACCCGCCCTCTCGTGGCGGTGGGCCCTCAAACGGCCATAGATCTAAAAATAGACTGCTCCCGATGGTACAATCGTGGTGTTGCCAAGACCCCCTCAGCAATTGTTTCACAGGCTGTCCATAGTTGGAGAGAAAGATCTTATCCATCCACATGGATAAGATATGGTATGTCTCATTTTCTTTCCTCTTTCTCATGGTACAAGAGATCCAGGCAAGATTCCCCCCCCCAGCTTAGAATAGAATAGAATAGATAGAATAGATTTTTTTATTTGCCAAGTGTGATTGGACATACAAGGAATTTATCTTGGTGCATATGCTCTCAGTGTACATATAAGAAAAGATACCTTCATCAAGAATCAAAAGGTACAGCACTTAATGATAGTCATAGGGTACAAATAAGCAATCAGGAAACAATATCAATATAAATCGTAAGGATACCAGCAACAAAATTACAATCATACAGTCATAAGTGGAAGGAGAGATGGGTGGTGGGAACGGTGAGAAGATTAATAGTAGTGCAGACTTAGTAAATAGGTTGACAGTGTTGAGGGAATTATTTGTTTAGCAGAGTGATGGCATTCGGGAAAAAACTGTTCTTGTGTTTAGTTGTACTGGTGTGCAGTGCTCTATTGTGTTGTTTGTGTGTGTGTGTGTTTTTTTTTGATTTGATTTATATGCCGCCCTTCTCCGGAGACCCAGGGTGGCTTACAATGCGTTAAGCAATAGCCTTTTGTATATATTTATACAAAGTCAGCTTATTGCCCCCACAATCTGGGTCCTCATTTTACCTACCTTTGAAAGGATGGAAGGCTGAGTCAACCTTGAGCCTGGTGAGATTTGAACTTGCAGTAATTGCAGGCAGCTGATGTTAATAACAGTGCTTTAGTCTGCTGCACCACCAGGATAGGAGTTGAAACAGTTTATGTCCAGGATGCGAGGGGTCTGTAAATATTTTCACAGCCCTCTTTTTGACTCATGCAGTATACAGGATCTCAGTGAAAGGCAGGTTAGTAGCAATCGTTTTTTTCTGCAGTTCTGATTATCCTCTGAAGTCTTATCCTAGTGGTTCACTATTTCTTGCCCTTTTCCTGTGCTCTGCATAACATGGCTAACTCCAAAAGAATATAGCATCATGGGGGTGTATGTTTATTAATCTGTCCTAATATTTAAAAATTTGAACACTAGGGTATTTACATTTCTGAAAGACTATTTGAAGAACTATTCATCCTTTGATATCACAATAAATACTTTAGATAGGTTGATTTGGTATGTGTACTCCCATAGCCATGTCCCTATTACTGAATTGAGAGTCATTGGGAGTGGGGGGGGGGGGGGGGTTCCATCAGAATCATGTTTCTCAAGGGCAGACAAAAGTGATCTGAGCTTCTGGAATCCAGAATTTAGAAAACTATAAAAGAGAGAATTCAAAATTGTTCCTAGCATAAAAAGATAATAATGACTAGGTAGACCAGGAGTTGGCAACTATGGCCACTTTACGAATCGTGGACTTCAGCTTCCAGAATTCCTGAGCCAACTAACTCTAAATTTGTCATAGTTGCCCCCTGAAATAGCCCAAATTAATATATATATTAGCAACCTTCACTCTCACCCTTCATGAATTGATGATGTAACAATATATTGTAGTATAAAATGTTTGCAGAAAATAACAAAGCTCAGAGAACACCTTGAGGTCAGCCTTAAGCCGCATAGACTGTACTCTCTATTATTGAGGTGGAGCAATCAATTGACAACATAAATAAGGTTCTCTCCGCCACTGAAGGGGAAGAGTTAACTAAGTGTTTGCCATTTAGAGGCTTTTTGGCTTGCATTTCTTCCCATTCTATTCTTCCCAGTCCCAGTTCTGAAATTATGACTTCCTTTTTTTCCCCCTCATGAAAAAGGTGGTGTAATAGATGATATGCCTGAATGCTTCTGAACAAATCAATACCAAACAAGCATGCAACATGTCTAACTATTAATATCAAATTTCGATATTTAGCAGAGTAGCAAAATCACTGTAGAAATATAGATAAAATTACTCTGATGGATTTCTAAGTGAGTTTGATTACATATGCCTGCGTTGTCAACATTCTAAAATATAGCTAATTTGGTTTTGAAACAGATCTCATTATTCTATATTTTGAAGGATCTTCATGGTATCACAAATACATTACTTCTGATACAAGCCCTAATTTTTCTTCATATTATGATACGTAAATTTCCCATTAATCTACTTAATTATGTAGAACACTAGCAAGGAGTAATCAATACTATTAATAGAGTGGAGCTACGAATTCTAATCATTCATAATTTAAAAATATTGATGGCAACTATATTGGAAGTATGATAGGAAACTAAAACTAAATAAGTTTTAATTAGTGGAAATATAATTACAAGAAATGTTTAATTATATTTTTAAACAATTTTATTGGTTTGTAATGTAACATACAAAAAATGTTTAATTATAGAAGTGGCCATATTTAAAGTATGTTTTTGTTTTAAAGTCAAATATGAAGGTTGAAAAAATAGTATTACGTAACTTCAAATATCTGTCAGTGCATTATTAGCATTTTTCCCTCAAATTCACAAATTACAACTGAAGTACTGTTTATCAAACAAACCCATGTATTATTAATTTCCATGGTTTTTGTTTTAATAAGCTTCTTTTCATGGTTCCTTCTCCCTACTGAGTGGGTGATATGGCTCTGGATTATTGGTTTTATTTTAACTTTACTATTTTTTTTTATCCAATACATGCAGGAGTGAAGGTCTGCATAAATATATGTATACATACTTCAAATAAACACATTTTATAGATATTTTTTCAGAGTGTAAATGTTTTCTGCTAGTGCTCAGATTTTTTTCATTTTTCAAACTGGAATTTCATTTTAGCATACACTTTCCTAATATTCCGTTATTTTTCCCCTAAAGCATGCTTTTTTTGGTACATATCTTGGTTCTCCAATATACAGTATTGATAGATTTGTAAGTCATCAATTTGTATAAAAGTTCTGATAAGCAAAATTATTTATTTCTTCTTCGATACAGATAACACAGATTTCTAGCCACTGAAATCAGGAACAAGGATAGTCAAAATATACAAGAGTTGTCAGTATAGATTTTATTGCCACGTATGTGCCACGGATTCTAGTAATGTACTAGTCCTTTCTGCCTTTTTCACATATCATTAATTTACAGAGAATTCTGTCACATGAGATTAAACGGTTAAAAGTCATGTTAAGTATAAACTACAGAATATATAGCATCTCACCCTGAGACATCATCAGACTTCTGTTCAGTAGAGAATAAATAGGAACATATAGCATTCAGAACATGTAAGCGCGTTTTTAATTTAAAAAAGAACGTATTTCATTAAAGATTTAGAAATACTCTTTCGAGATCTATAAGCACAGTAGCTCTTAGTCTTCATTTTTGCAATGCCTTATCACATGAGATCTTGTGAGATTCTGAAACTAAATCTTGCAGTAGACCTAGCTGATTAGATAAAACCAGTCTTTTCAAGCATTATGCTCCATTTATCTACTGCAAAAGGCAGTATCGCTCTGGGTTGCTCTGAAAGTGAGATAGACGGTGTCTAAAGTTGATAAATAAATCAATAAAACATAGTCTAGCCCCCATTCCATGACTTAAGCATAGATATGATTTGAGGAAGTCTGTGCCTGTTTCTATGAAGGTCAGGAGTACTCAGTTCTAGGGGTCTACGGACTAAAGCTGCCCTTTCAATGAAGTCCAGCCTATTGCTTGTTGAGCTCTTTGTTACATCTTGTACCACTCTTGTTACAAGTACCACAGTGGTGAGTTTCAAAAATTTTTACTACCTGTGGGTGTGCTTGGTGGGCGTGGCATGGCTTGGTGGGTGTGGCAGGGGAAGGATACTGTAAAATCTCCATTCCCACCCCATTCCGGGGGAAGGATACTGCAAAATCCCCATTTTATCCCAATCAGCTGGGACTTGGGAGGCAGAGAAGAGATGGGTGTGGGGCCAGTCAGAATTTATACTATCAGTTCTCCGAACTACTCAAAATTTCCACTACCAGTTCTCCAGAACTGGTCAGAACCTGCTGAAACCCACCTCTAAAATACCAGTACCAATGGTATTAGCTGCTACTGGAATGCACAAAGAATTATTTAGGAAGAAATATTTTCAAGTCTCTTTGTTGTTTCTTCATATGGTAAGAATAGGCGCATTCCATTTCAGGTACTTTATACTGGGCAGTCATACAGTTGTGATTCAGAGACACACAGGTTATAATTTATCAAATCCCAGTGAAGTGCCATGTTGTTAAGGATTTCTACAGTGATAAGTGAAATTATTAGAAGCAAGAAACAGAAGGAATACAATTATGCCAGATGAGACTTAATGCAATATTCTATATGAGACAAAGAAAATTAGAGGGAAAAAATCATCTGTATTTAACTTTTAGGGGGGGGGAAACATTTCAAAGAGCTGAAAAGCAGTACAAGGTTAGAAGGAAATTGCCACCAGAAAAATTCTGAAGTTCAGACACACAAATGTTGATCTGTACCAAAGATATCCATAGAAGGAGGATTCGAAATGATGGCAGCAGAGTTCAGCCCCTTTTGTATTCATGTCTTGATTTTACATACATGTACAAAAAGCGTGAAGCTTGTATCACAAATGTGATACTGTTTTTGTCATTTTGATGACACCACTGGATCCCACAGATGTCACAGCTGGATCCCGGAGATGTCACAGCTGTCTGTAGGACTGTTCTCCATGTATTACAGTAGTCGTCGACTTAAAACTGGTTGCTTAATAGCCGCTCAAAATCACAACGGATGTCCCACCCACACCCACACCCACCAACAAAAATATTTGCAACCTGGTTCTGAAGTTCTGACAGCCTCCCCCAACCTCATGGTCATATGACCACATGTTGGGTGCCAAGAAACTGGTCCCCATTTATGGCTGTTTGCAGCAACCTGCTGTCGTGTGACTGCTTTTTATGTTTTTTCCCCCTGAAAACCAGCATTTATTTCTGATTTTTGGCAAAAACTGCCCATAGCAAACAATGGTTTTCCTTTACAGTGGGGGTGTTTGCTTTACAAGCGCCACATAAACGATTGTAAAAATGATGAGCCATTTTATGGCCATCACAACATATAACTGTAATGGCGAAGGCTCCCTTACAGTTGTAGGTTTTATCTGTAGATAAAAATTTGGACAGTTCTTTCAGTCCCCAAATAGTTGCTGATAACTTAAACATCAGCATCTGCAGGAGGCCAAAAAAAGTATCAGCGGGGGGGGGGGGGGGGGGAGAGTGGGGGGAGGAGTTGATGGCAGAATCAAACCTCCAGCCTTTTTTCAGTCATGTAACACATGTTTAAACCGGGATCAGCCACAAGATCAATTCTGTGAAATAGGGAAAGAGGGAATTATGATAGCAATAACATAAATCGTGTTAGCATTCCAAATTCTAGGCAAACCTTTGCATAATTGTCTATTCCATCAAATATGCCTTTTTTATTTTGAAAACAATTAGTCCCTTATAATAATACAGCCAAAAGACAAACAGAGGTAGATACAAGCATTTTGTACTGACCAGGGGTGGGTTCTAAATTTTTTTATTACCGGTTCTGTGGGTGTGGCTTATTTTGTGGGTGTGGCTTGATGGTTTTGTGTCAATTATTTAGGATTTAGCAGAGATACTGGTCTACCAGGCTTTTAACTGCTTGCAGAGCTGTACCGATCTACCCATATATTTTTTGCAGGCACTGGTCTACCCATTTATTTTTGTAGGCACTGATCTACTCATTTGTTTTCTTTTAACACTGATCAGCTGTAGGGCGGCCCTTTGAAGCCCGGCAGCAAGAGTTTAAACAGTTTTTTTCCCTCTAGCCATCAGCTGGGACTCAGGAGGCAGCAATAGATTGGGGTGGTGCCAAATAAAGGTAAGAATAACAGGTGGGGGGACGCTGGGGGGTGGGGGGCAGAACCGGTTCGGTGATGTCATATCGCCACCGCTACCGGCTCCGGAGAAGTGGGCCGAACCGGGAGGAACCCACCACTGGTACTGACTCATCAGTACCTATGTTACAATAACAGGGTTAAAATCAGCCTCAAATATAAGATCTAGCAAGAACATTAATTAATTAATTAATTTTTATTTTTACTCAATAGCAAATTCACAGTCATCCATACTTTTCCCTCATACAGATAGCTTTTGACATAGCTTTCTTTGACTGTGTTGTGTGATGCATGCTTATAATAAATCTATTAGTATAAATGTTATCATCTTCTATAGGAGGAGTACATGGTTTCATTGTCTCAAATATCTTCGTTTACACCAAAATCTCATATATTCAGACCCCATTGGGGAAGAAGGTTTCAGTAGAAAAATTGGTTCTTTAAGAATTTTGGTTAAAGCGCATCTTCCACTCCTGAAAACTCTTATTTTCCTAAAAGGGGGGGAAAATGTCCACTTTTTGACTCTATTTATTTGGAAAAATGTTACACTGGGTTGACTGTGACCCACAGGGCACACACTTGGTACTCTTGCCCTGACATGTGCTTTTGAAAAGCATTTTCTACCCGTAGCGAGTGCATTTTCAGATCAAATATATGTTACGAGGAAAAAAAAATTGAGCAGAGAATGATGGATAAAAGTGGACTCCATCAATCCCTGCCATTAGTCCTACTGTGGAGTTCCAATTCCACTTTCATTAAACCCCATGTCAGATTTCTTTGCCATTGCCACATTGAGAGAGAGGCCTAAGAAACAATAAGAGAAAACAAAAATAAAACGGGCAGACCGCCGATTATAGTGATAACATCTGCATTTAGATTGAGTCTTCCTGTGGTTTTTGTGGTGAACTGAATGAATTAATCTCTGCCGGTGCTGCAGAATATGAGGTTATTTTTAAGTGATCAATAAAAAAAAGTTAAGTATCAATTAAAAAGCAGTAAAACATAGAAAATTTGAGTATAATTACCACATATTAGCAATAAACAGAAGGAAGCGTATTTTATATCTGAATTTCCAAACTTATCTCAGCTGGGTAAACAGGAGTAGTATTTATCAATCTCATGCAACACACGCACGCACAGAGAGAGAGAGAAAAATGGAGAATCAAATTTAACAGTAAAATATCCAATGGACTATAAAGCCACAGTAGTTCCCCAGTATTAAAAAATATCGATTATTTGAACTGGTACCAGTATTATACTTCAAATTAAACTGAGGGATGGTTTACAGAGCGGCAAAATTGTATGTCACCCTCTCAGAAAATACATTAGAGCATCTCAACTGAAAAAAATGAATTCTTTAATACCTGCTCTTTTAAGAAGTAATTCAAAGAGCTAATTAAAATCTATTATTTAAATAATCCCTCTGCATGTCCATTAGACAGGGCTCTCCCTCTGTAGAAAACTGAACCACTGCCAGGGATTAAATGGAAAGAACAGGTGCTTAATGTAAAAGGTTATACTTTCATTATAATAGTTTAAATGACCTGAAACATTTATCCTATAAAGTTTTTGAGATGCATTTATTATATTAAGTTTTAATAAATCATTACTATTACCACAACATTGAATAATCTTACTGCTGAAAAATAGGCCTTCTGGTTCATCTTACCCAGTGAGGCGCACAACTGATTCTCCTTAGGAATATTGTTTCATATGAGGTTGTATGTCGAAGAAATTCTATATAGTTGGGTTACCTAGCTGGATTATGAAACATCTGCAGGCAAATATCCAAGTTCTGAGAACACCAAGAACCCCACAAACTTTATACTTGTCTTCACTATCAAGTATTAAACTACAGAAGATAGAATAGAATAGAATTTTTTATTGGCCAAGTGTGATTGGACACCCAAGGAATTTGTCTTGGTGCATACGCTCTCACTGTACATAAAAAGACAAGATACGTTCATCAAGAATCATAAGGTACAACACTTAATGATAGTTGTAGGGTACAAATAAGCAATCAGGAAACAATATCCATATAAAGCAACAAAATTACAGTCATACAGTCATAAGTGGGAGGAGATGGGTGGTGGGAACGATGAGAAGATTAATAGTAGTGCAGACTTAGTAAATAGTTGACAGTGTTAAGGGAATTATTTGTTTAGCAGAGTGACGGCGTTCGGGAAAAAACTGTTCTTGTGTCTAGTTGTTCTGGTGTGCAGTGCTCTATAGCGTCGTTTTGAGGATAGGAGTTGAACCAGTTTATGTCCAGGAAGTTAGGGGTCTGTAAATATTTTCACAGCCCTCTTTTTGACTCGTGCAGTTTACAAGTCCTCAATGGAAGGCAGGTTGGTAGTAATTGTTTTTTCTGCAGTTCTAATTATCCTCTGAAGTCTGTGTCTGTCTTGTTGGGTTGCAGAGCCAAACCAGACAGTTATAAAAGTGCAGATGACAGACTCTTAGATACATATTTATGGATGGATTTTTTTGGCATGAATCATGGGGGGGTTTTTTGGCCATTGTGGAAGTTTACAGATAGTTTTCAAATTAAGGCCAAAATTGAGCCCAGAATTATAGTCATAAATTGCTGCAGCCATGAATTGAGGCATTCATGTGATTGCCTCACTCAACAACTGCAATCCCATCTCTCCCCATTGTAGTTGTTAAGCAACCATGTGGGTCATTAAGCAGAGCGTGGGATGCCTTAAGGGGTGGAGGAAGCTCTGGAAGTCCTAGTCCTGCACTCAGTTTCAGTCCAGGGTCCTCACTGCACACCTCCCCAACCTTACATGTGGCATATGCCAGGCCTCTCATGGTCTCTCCATCCCCTCAGGTACTCTCTGCCCAATTTCCAACCCTACCAGATCCCTGCTGCATCATGCAGCTTTGGACCCGCTTCCTGCTCTGTCATGTTCCACAGCCTTTGTGCTTCCCACCCCATTGGGTCTCACAGCCTTGGCCTCCTCCCTCACCCATCACACTTTGCTTCACTTACCTCTTCAAAAGATTGCCTTTCTGAAAAAGTGTCCAGCTGATGAGATGTGTGGCCTTCCTCCAGAGGCCACCGCAAGCCATTCTGGAATCAGGCATCATTCTCACTATCTCTCAGAAGGACATGATTTTCCAAATTGCCCAGTTTGGAAAATCATGCCCTTCTAAGAGATGTGAGAATGGCAACCACAGCCAGAATGGTGCAAGGTGGCCTCGCTAGAAAATCTGTGCATCGCATCAGAGAGCATTCTTTTGGAAAGGCAGTCTTCTGAAGATGTAAGTGGAACAAGATGTGACGTGGCAGGAGGACGTCCAAGTCCTTGGAATCTGGTGGGGCCTGATGGGAGGGAAACATAGGTGGATAAAGGCAGTTGCAGTATTCCCTGTGGTTAGTTAAAAGAGTGGGTGGATTGGCAAACGCCTGCATTTTCATCACATGATCATGGAGGCGCTTCAACATCTGTAACTTTGAATAGAGGTCGTAGGGGTCGTCTGGACTATTGTAACGCTCTCTACGTGGGGCTCCCCTTGGGGTGCACCCGGAGGCTCCAACTGGTGCAGAATGCGGCCGCGCGGGGGATTATGGGAGCGACGGGGCGCTCCCATGTGACATCCCTCCTGCGCGAGCTGCATTGGCTTCCAGTGGACTTCTGGGTGCGCTTCAAGGTGCTGGTGACCACCTTTAAAGCGCTCCATGGCTTAGGGCCGGGGTTTTACAGGACCGCCTTCTGCCACCAATCACCTCCCACCGGCCAGTTCGTTCCCACAGAGAGGGCCTCCTCAGGGTGCCCTCAGTCAGACAATGTCGGCTGGCGACCCCCAGGGGGAGAGCCTTCTCTGTGGTGGCGCCTACCCTCTGGAACGACCTCCCCCCAGAGATACGAGTGATCCCAGACCTCCGGACTTTTCGTCGGGCCCTTAAAACTCATCTCTTTCGGTTAGCTGGGCTGGCCTGACCCCATGCTGGTTTTAAAATTTTGTTATTGATTTTAATTCAAAATTGGGCCAAATTTATTTGAATCATTTTAATTGTTTTTAACTTTTGTATACTGTGTTTTTAGTTGGCTGTTGACCGCCCTGAGTCCGAAAGGAGAAGGGCGGTATAGAAATTTTAATAATAATAATAATAATAATAATAATAATAATAATAATAATAATAAGTCCTGCACCAACATAATTTCAAACGGTTGCTGAATGAATAGTTGTAAGTTGAGAATTACCTGTAATTCTGATGTAGAAGTTGTCTTATGGAGACACTTGTGTATGCATTTCTGACCTGATATAAAGAGTTATGAAGGATGGATGGCTTTGACAGAGGAAAGAGTCATTACCAAAGCAACAGACAGATAAATGTGGCTTAAACCCATATGTCAGGTACCCCTCCAATTCACATGAAGATAGGAGGAAGGGAATTCTGATACGATATTCATTCTAATGGAAGTAATTTTGGGCCTATGAAGCATCTATTTTGGCTTTCTAGCATTAATACTTAGAGTTATTTTCTCTAGTAAACAAGGAGGTCAGTCTTCTTAGACGTCCTGCTGAGCAATTGAACTGAGCAATAGTTTCAGATGTTTTCTTCCTAGAATTCAAACTTAAGCGGTTAACACATATAAACATATCTCCTATAGACATTGCCAATAGGAAAATGTATTTGCCAGAAAGAAAGTGTTGAACTGAATCAAGCCAATAGTTCTTCAAGATCAGACCTGGATAATTTGTCACCTGTCAATCTGAACATGATAGCTTCATTTCCTCATTTCTGTAATATTGAGCAAAAGTGAGAGAACTATTTAACCTCAAATGTATTTCCATCTATCGCTGGTAGGGTACACCCAACTTTATGGAAGCTTAGAAAGATTATTAATTTAATCTAGCCTAATATGGAGTCCTGCATGGTAATAGAGCCAGTCCCACCATATGAAGTCAGTCTTTCCTTGACAACTCAGATGTAATTAACCAGAAAGCCTTGGAGATGGAGAAGTTGGAGAGAGTTAAAGTAGCTTTCCAATGCAGCCAAAGCAAGCACGAGAGAGTCAAAGAAAATGCTACTAGAGTCAAAGAATACCATTGTACATGTTACTACATCTAAGCAAATATACTTCTAGGCCACAGATGTCAAACTCGATCGTGTCACAGTCTGGATAGTGATGTATCACAAGGTTTTTTGCCTTTGTGGAGCCAGGGTGCACATGGCCTGCACATGGCGTATCCGGCCCACGGGCCACCAGTTTTTGACAGGCCTATTCTAGACAATTCTGTATGCATACAACCATGCAAATATTAACAGCAATAACAACAACATTGAACTGTGATTCTGCATTCCATATGGCACACTTTTATGTGCAATGTTCGTGATGCTATTTTAAGGTATGCAAAATATCTTCAGTATTTAAACATTTAAAGCAATGTTTCTCAACCCCAGCAGCTTTAAGCTGGGTAGACTTCAACTCCCAGAATTCCCCAGCCATATTTTACAGGCATGGCTGGAGAATTCTGAGACCTGAAGTCCACACAGCTTATAGTTACTGTGGTTGAGAATACATGTCTCTATGTCCGTATCAGTGGTGGATTGCTCCTGATTTGGACCGGTTCTATAGAACCAGTAGTAAAACCGGTGGGAGGTTCCGTCCACTGACCCTGACATCATCAGAAACTATCTGCCCATGTGCAGATCCTGTTGTGAACCGGTAGTAAAGGTAAGTAGGACCCACCCCTGGTTTGTAAGGAAAGGAATATTCAGTCCCTTGAGAAGGAATTGGATTCATTACACAGTTGACAATTCATGTTTCCAAACACGTTTTTTCAATTCACATGTGAACATTTCACTGAAATCACCTCAGCTTTCAAAGAATCCTTCATTTCCCAGTATTTGCTGTAGCTGTTTCCCCATATCTGAATTATACCATTTATTGCACTTCGTTCACTCCTACAAATTTACATCAAAACATACCTCTTTATTCCCAAAAGCAATTTTTACCATCTGTATTTCTTCCAGAAAGAACATTACTGGTGGGCTGTGCCCCATACAATCAAATGAAAGTGGCATGCAGTATGAACCAGGGGTGGGTTCTAAAATCTTTTTACTACCGGTTCTGTGGGCGTGGCTTATTTTGTGGGCGTGGCTTGATGGTCATGTGACAATTCTTTAGTATTTAGCAGAGGTACTGGTCTACCAGGCTTTTAACTGCTTGCAGAGCTGTACCACTCATTTGTTTTTGGAGTCACCGGTCTTCCCATTTATTTTTCCAGGCACCGGTCTACTCATTTGTTTTCTTTTAACACTGATCAGCTGTAGGGCGGCCCTTTGAAGCCCCATGGCAAAAGTTTAAACAGGTTTTTTTCCCTCTAGCCGATCAGCTGGGACTCAGGAGGCAGCAATAGATTGGGGGTGGGGCCAAATAAAAGGTAAGAATAATGCAGGGGGTGGGGGGGGCGGGGTGGGGTGCAGAACCGGTTCGGTGACGTCATATGGTCACCGCTACCGGCTCGGCAGAACCGGGCCGAACCGGGAGGAACCCACCACTCATATGAAGTGTATGGCTTATAATTCAATCGAAACATGTTTCCTTAAGGTGTCGCTCCATTGATATGGAGACTGCTGTGTCTAAGGCCCATTTTTAAACAATGTGAGGATTCTTTAAGATAGTCACTGAAAGAGTTGTCTATCAAAGATACATTCGATTTCAGAAAGGGTAGGGCAGTGATGGTGGTCTTGATGAAAAGGTATTTGGCTCAGGAAAACCTAATGCATAGATACAGTTACCTACGGCAACTATCTCTTTGGAACTATTCTACTTTTATCAATTGCAGCTGTTTAAGACTCCTGATTATTTACAAATGGTATCTTTCAAGTTCTGCTGTCAAATTTGATCAACTCCTACTCAGAAATTTAGAAATTCAGACAATACGACTTGGACCCTTAAAAGGTAATTCTTCCCTTGCACAGAGATGGACAAATCAGTATTTCTTTTGATTGTTTCCTATTCCCCCTTTTCCTTCCTTCCTTCCTTCCTTCCTTCCTTCCTTCCTTCCTTCCTTCCTTCCTTCCTTCCTTCCTTCCTTCCTTCCTTCCTTTTTCTTTCTTTCTTCATATTTCTGCAACAATTTCATATTTATTTTTCATATGCTTTTCTCCTTATATACCTAGCTGGACACACATTTTCTTAAACTGCATAACATTTCGTGTTTGTTCTTCCAGATGTATACGTCTGCAAGCCAAATATAATTTGCTTTGCCCATGTAGCAACAAATGTTCTCATTTTTTTACACTTCATTATGCATTTTTGAGCTGTGAACTACATCACAGTTTTTGTCAAATGTGCCCTGCATTTGGAAAAGACAAATTGTTTATTTTTTTTAAAATAATTTAATAATTTTAACAATAACAAAATATAAAAGTATAAGAAAAAAGGAAATAAACAGTGCAAAGAAAAACAAAAAGAAACAGAAGGCAAAAAGGCAAAAAGAAAAGGCAATGTTTGAAGAAGTGACTTGCAGCCTTCATCACAATAAATACAAATAAACTTTAAAAAATGTATGCCTTAAAGGTTACATCTAAGGATCACTTCTTCCCATATGTCAGGGTAATGATGATTTAATAGCTGACCAGCTGCTGTAATGCTGTAATACTGTAATGCTGTAATGATGATGCAATGGTAGTAATGAGTCAGCAGGGTTATTTGACTCTTTACCACTTTAAGAGGCTGTTTTATAAGAGAGGCTGTTTTATAAGAGAAGCCCTCTCTCCATGTGTGCTTCCATGCTGTAGTTGATGATTGATTGCCTGACTTTGCCCAGTATGTGTATGTATATATTCCTTATCGATAACCCACTATTTGAAAGACAAACCTGTTTACTGTATTTTGCTCCTGGGTTGTCTCAAAACTAATTACACTGTGTGCACTCTGACACCATAACCACCCCTTATCCATTTCAAACCCAGTTAATATTTCTATCCAGATATTGGCAAGTTCCAGGTAGGGAATGTGATTTCTATTAAATGCTATTACTCTTAGACAAGGATTTGAAAATAATCTCTCAAATTACCCAGTTCTGTGCTACCCTTTGTACAATATGCTGTACCATTACTTAGGATTGGAACTTCTTACAGTACAGTACAGATAGTCCTCAACTTACAACCACAATTGAGCCTAAAATTTCTGTGGTTAAGTGAGACATTTGTTAAGTGAGCTTTGCCCCACTTTATGCCCTTTCTTGCCACGGTTGTTAAGTGAATCACTGCGGTTGATAAGTTTAGTAGGACGGTTGTTAAGTGAATCTGACTTCCTCATTGACTTTGCTTCTCGGAAGGTCGCAAAGGGTGATCACATGACTTTGAGACACAGTAATGGTCATAAGAATGAAACAATTGCCAAGCATCTGAATTTTGATCCCATGATCATGGGGCTGCTACAAAGGTTGTAACTGTGAAAATTGGTCATAAGACATTTTTCTCAGTTCCATTGTAACTTTGAATGGTCACTAAATGAACTATTGTAAGTTGAGGACCACCTGTATTTTATTTGGATTCGTTTTAATAGCTATGGCCTTACATATTTTTAGACTCTGTTATACTCATTGTTTTTCTTTTATACACACATACGTATATATAGAAAAATGTGGTGCTTCTTTTATTCAATATCTTGTTTGCATCTGGCCTCAGGGCTGTATTAAATACAGTAAATGTGATTTGATTCACTATTGGCAAGGGATAGATTATTTATTCTAATAAAATCATCAGTGGGAAGCAGGCTGGTATGGAGGATGTTAACATCGAACATTTCTTGCACATAAAATATTGAAACACACACAAAAAAGCACAAACACCAACCATCCGCGCAAACAGCTCTTCTCACAGTGAAAGCCCCTCATCTGTTCCTGACGTTGTTCCCCCAACCTGAGCTGAAGGACAAGTGATCTATTCCTGTTGCAATCTGCACTCGTTTCTGAAGAGATCGACAGGCTGCCTATCAAACAGATAATGGGGAAATGGGTTGCTTTTGAGCAAGAGAACTCTGAAAGATGATGGCTCTACCATGAATGAGCTATCATGCCTTTGTCCTCTAGAAAGGCTGGGGCTCAAAGAGTACAGCCAGCACAGAATGAAGAGCGGTGAAGGATGTTGGGAACTGTAGTGCGGCTCTCGTGCCCCAGCATATAACTTTTATATACTGTTCTTGGTCTCTAGCCCCATCTAGTGGCCGGAGAGACAAATAGGCCCCAACATACAATCTTTATGTACTGTTGTTGCTCTCTCGCCCCATCTAGTGGTCGGAGAGACAAATACCAGGTATATTATTTGAAGCTGACCCAACCTCTTTTACCCATCAGCCCGCGCTCTCAAAACAAGTGCATGCTGGGAAGCCAGACTCTATTTCCTCTAGCATTTGGAGAAGGTAGAAACACAAAGAAGAATCCATCTTAATCTATGGCACATGGTCATCCAAGGACAAACCCACATCCCACACACAGAGCATCGCTGGTGAGATTTAAATTACTTGTATTTATTCATTATTATGTTCAGCAGTAACTCAATAATGCCTATCATATATTTGGTTCTCATTGTACGTATTCCTATTTTCCCCAGTTTCACCATATCCTGTTCTTTCAGTAAAGCATCCAGATCTACCTACATGGTCTGTTTTATTGGAGGATAGGTGGATTTAGCTGCATGTTGAGCTGCACACAGACTAACATATAGTGAGGATAGACCAGCGGCAATCATCAGAGGATCAAAGATTCCTCAATCTTCTTTTCCAACAGCAGGGCAGGCAGACAAACCATATGCCTACACTGATTGTTTGAAGACCACGTGTGACCCCAGCAATGGTGCTTTCCCCTGGCATCTTCATGTTTCTTTTCCCCAAACCCCCAAACAGATGCTGCCCAAGCTGTTTAAAAGACTCACTTCTTGCTTAGATTAAAGGTTGGGGTAGGCACGGGAAGCAAAGCAGGAAAAAGAGATGGTATAATCCTTCTTGCTCCCTATTCAATCACAGGCAAGGGTGGGTTCTACTTACCTTTACTACCGGTTCACATTGTGCCCACGCGCACTCTTCTGCGCATGTGCAGATCACTTATGATGACGTCCAGGTCAGTGGGCGGAACCTCATGCTGGTTTTACTATCGGTTCTTGCGAACCGGTCCGAACCAGGGGCAACCCACCACTGATCAGAGGAGTGCAGTTTCCTAAATTCTGAGGGCTTTGCACAGTATGCCGAGGTATCCCAAAAGCAGGAAGGTAGAAATACAGTTTGAGAGAGGCCTTAAACCCTCCTCCAAACTCCCAAAAAAGGAAAAGCAGTACAATGCAAAAAATTATTATAACTTTGCAGTAGATTCCCAGGCTTCTAAATTAAAAAGCAAAGGAAACTAGCAAGAAAATCGAATGTCCACTTTCCTAAATTACGTTTCAGAATAAAGTAATATTCTGAAAATAATTTTTACTGAAAATGTTTACTGAAACAAAATTACTGAAAATTTACTGAAAAGGGAACAGGAACCCAAAGTATATTAAAGCAACATTAGAAGAATATTAAAATTATGCCAATAACCAGGTTGTGTGCCTTGAAATCCTCAAAGTGCCCTTAACATTCTATTCTTACAGAATATGTATATATGTATATGTATTTGCATAATTGCTAAATACTGTATACTAATTTCTGGTTCTGTTTGGGGGCAGGGTTTGTTAACTTCTCAGGGTAATGTTTTCCATTAGCCATCTGTTCACATTAAACAATGGGCAAAGTGATTTACTGTAGGAAATCACGCCAACATTGCTTGAATGGACAAAATTAAAAGGAGCTAAATACATCATTTAAAAAGAGATGGGGAATTTTAAAATGCTCTGTGTTTGGTATATTGTGTCAAAGAAGGATAGCATTTAATAAGCAATCATGATTACATTAGAGAATTGTGGTTATTGTTCTTTTCAATACGCCATTTAAATGAGCAGCATATTATTCTGCTTTCCAAAGGCTCCCTGGACACTGCTGAAGTTCTCGTTCCCAAAATCACAGTCAGAAGCACCAATAGTGAGGGATATGAAGAGCTGCAGTTCAGTACTGGGGGAACAAACCCAAAAAGGTAGGTGGTCATTTTAAAAAACGGGCAAGGCCAATTAAATCATGAATAGGGGCCCATAAATGTCCAATCGCTGTAAATTTAATCTTTGCATGGAATTAACTGCATGAAAAGGGACAGCAGTGAAAACAAAATATTCAAGTATTGAAAAATGATGTGGTTTATATTTAGAGTGAGCCCCACCATTGGTTGTCACTGGCAACTGGGAAGGGAATCTCTACAGGCTGCAAACAGGCAGATAATGGAAGGTTACTCACTCCTGAATCAGCTGTTTTCCTTCATCATTCCTTTATAGTCCAATTCCATTCTGAACAACAATAAACATTTGCCTGACTGTGTACAAACTGTAATAATTCACAAAACACAAAACAAGGACTTGCAAATAGAAGGAGAGAAGCTGTGGCAAAAGAAAGCAATGATAGTAATATATGCCTTCGGTGCAATCCCAAAATAATTGAAACACCATCGGCATTGACAAATTCATCACCAGTCAATTGTGAAAGGCAGCTTTACTCAGTACAGCTTACATCCTGTGATGATACCTCTAAGACAGTGGTGGGTTGCCCCCAGTTCGCACCGGTTCTATAGAACCGGTAGTAAAACCGGCAGGAGGCCCTGCCCACTGACCCTGATGTTATGAAAACATTTCTGCACTTGCGCAGAAGAGCGCACACGTGTGCGAGTGAAGCAAGCGTGCAAGCAGCCCCGTTGCGAACCGATACTAGGTAAGTAGAACCCACCCCTGCTCTAAGACCTTCAAACAGCAACGTCTGTCTGTCCCAGATCCTTGGGAAGGACTTGATAGATGGATAAAAATACCAAATCCAGTCTAAATATATTTTGTTTAAGATGTACAGTTTGACGTATAACAGTGATGGCTAACCTTTTTGCCGTCGCATGCCAAAAGCATGGGGAGCATGGGGGGCTTACAAATGTGCATGCCGACACCCATAATTCAACGCGCCCTGCCCCTCTGCGCTCCCCTCACTTTTGGCACGCAATGTTACGGTGGGCCCTGTAGGCCCATTTTTCGCCCGCCCCAGGCTCCAAAGGCTTTCTTGGAGCCTGGGGAAGGCGAAAACGGCCTTCCCCAACCACCCAGAGGCCCTTCGGAGGCCAGAAACAGCCCGTTTACTGACTTCCAGTGGGCCCAGAAGGCCCGAAAATCAGCTGGCCGGTGCGCGCATGCACGCTGCAGCTGAGCTAGGGCAACGCTCGTGTGCCTACCGATATGGCTCCATAGGTTCACCATCACGGATCTATAATGTACTCATATTCTCTCCCTAAGTAAAAAAAAAAAAAAGGCCTTGCACAGAACCGAGATCATAATCTTTTAGTATCCTAGCATTTATTTGTCTTTTTTCTGCAGTTGATTGCCTTTCAATCCAACAAGGCTCAAACAAACATATCCATCTCCCTCCCCCCCAAAAATTAAATATTAAAATAAAAACCTTAATAAACAACAGTAAAACAAGACATGGTGCCCTAAGGAACAGCCCAACATCTCAGCCCATTGCAGCAGCAGCAGTTTAGAAATTCAGCAGTTGTACAAATGAAAAGACAAAAGACCCAGCTAGAGTCATTTGCTAGGAGGTAATTGAAGATGCTGAGCTTCATTAAACTCCCTCTGTAATATAATCCTCACCAGTTCTGATAATTGGAAAAACTGAGAAGCATTATATGAAAAGTCAAAATCATATATTTAAAAGCATTAAAAGTGTGCTCTTGTGGGATCCACCATATTGGATGCAAGCGTGAAGCAAGCTGTAATATCCATAAGCAAGAAACAGCCGTCCAATTTTCATGCTAGGTTCTAACTCATGAAAAGTGTTAATGGGCCTTTTAAAAAATTGCTTATGGTCCTGGAATGCTAACCAAAGCTCAGGCCCTTGAATCAAAGTTGGAGGTTGCTGACAAGTCTGATTTCGATAGGCATTAAAATGCTTTACAGTGAATGTCTTAATTTGCCAGCACAAGGCAGCTCAATTAATGGCAATTGCGAATGTTTCCTCTTCTTTTTATTTTCACTGTGCTGGCTTGTCAAAGTTTCAACAGTCAATGTGCAAGATAAAAATGCTGGCAGGGTGATTAGGAAGAAAAGCCTTTTATTCCAGCAATATTCAGATGGAATAAAGTTAACACAAAGATCTTACAAAGAAGTAGTCTTTGTCATAAAATTAGGCAATATTTTGATGTCGCACACTACTGGGTGTTTTAATAACAGATAGAGTAATTGAGTCATAGAATATGAGTTAGAAGGAACTTTGAAGATTGCCTATTATCCCAGCTTTCTGCTTCATGCAAGAATCCACTACTATAGCAAATACTACTACATTGAGTCTCTCTGAATACCTTCCACACAGGAGAGTCCACTATCACCCAGGTAACCTGCTTATTGTTGAAAAACTCTTACCACTAGATTCCCCCCCCCTGAGTAGAACTAAAACCCACTTCCTTGTAATTTAACTCAATTGCTTCCTGTCCTACCTTCTGTCGTACCAAGCCTGAGCAAGACTATCTCCTTTTCTACATGACAGCTATCCAGATGCTGAAGACCGTGATCATGTCTTTCCACCATTTTCTCTTCTCAAGGCTAACCACAGACAATACCTCCAACTTTTTCTCCTTCCAGCCCTTTCATTAATTTAACAGCTTTCCTCTCCACGTGGTTCAATTTGACCCCGTTCTTCCAAAAGAGGGTGCCCGAAACTGGATACAGTTTGTAGGTGCGCATCTGACTAATGAAGAATAGGAAAATGATTGATCTTGAACCCATATTTCCGTTGATAAAGTCCACAATTGGATTTGCTTTTGTAATACCTGCATCACACTGTTGGCTTATATTCAACTCGGTAATCCATCAAGACACTGTGTACACTCATGTCCTTTGTGGTACATATATGTGGCACATATATGTACCACAGCCTAAAAACAACACCTCAGTAATCCCAATGTTATGGTTGGCTCTTCTCTCTGAAAACAAGTACCACCACAGATGAGGGGAGGAAAAGACAGAAGCAGTGTGATGTGACAGGTTTCAGTCTGTTAGTATTCAGGCACAATGCTTTCTTTGCTGTATTAAGCAATAGCACCACAACTGCCAAACCGCACTCTGGGGCTGCAGCAAAATACGTTTCCACAAATGCCATCTTCTTTACAAATGGCTGTTTGGAAGGCATGTCAAATGGAGCTCCAGATCACAGAGGCTTTAACAGTTTGCTCCACAATATGAGTCAGGCTACGTTCGGAAAACCAAGCTGACAGGAGCCCCAACTGGGCACACTTTCCATTGTATGTACTGTACATTGTGCGCTGAACCTCTTGTTTTTGTAATGTTTTGAAATGGGGAAAAGCTGGTGCGCTTTCACTAGTGCTTGCCTCCCTGGCCACTTTGCCTATGGCAGAATAAATTTGGAGGACCGTTCATTACTGCCAGTGGAAAATATATTGGGGGCATATGGAAAAGCCTTCCTGCGTTTACTGCAAAGAAAGGCAATTCTGACTTTTAGAGTAGCCTCACCTCTACAAGGGACGAATGAAAAGAAAAGAATTATAAAACCAGACAACGTGAAATATCAATTTATGTACCTTTTTCTGCAGGTACATGACACAGTCACCTCTTTTCACATGCATATACATATACATATACATACACATACACATACACATACACATACACATACACATACACATACACATACACATACACATACACATACACATACACATATATTGTGTATAGTGTACCTATCTGCCAGAAATTGTTTAAAAGCAAAGAAGAAAGACTAGACAAAAAAAGCAACTGCAAATTAATAATTACTAATTAAAATTGGCAGACTGTAAAACAAGGGACTCCATTGTGAAAACAGATCCTCATCTGCATATACCAGCCATACCTCGCATCCCCACTTAACAAACCACTCAAATATACTGAAGCACAGAAGTAAACTCGTGCGCATAAATTCTCCTTCCTCCTTCCAGAAGAAACAGAAAAAAGGAGAACATTTTATGCAGATGCATGCATATATAATCCGTACCCCAAAGAAAAGTAAGCATATGATGTTTATTTAAAATGAAAATACAGAGCGCTAGAAGCGTAAATATTATTGTGCTTACTTTTTGAGCGATCCACCAATGCTACACTCTGGAGTAGGGTTGTGTGGGTGGGGTTTTTTTGTGTGTGTGCTTCCTTTATTGAAAGTTTTAGTACTTCACAACCGACAACTTCCAATAAGTCTGCCAGATAGGCAGCCCAAAATAATCAAACGACCATGTAAGAACACAAACATGTCTACTCAACCATTATCTTAATCATTCTCTTTTAATGACCCCATAATCCCTTGCAGGGTAGAGTCTGAGCAACTGAATGGAGCTGAATGTTTCCTGGCCGGATGCCCTTCCTGTCACTAATGCAGAATTTTATTCAGCAGATATATTCTCAGTGTGCCCAGAGAGAGAAATATCTGCCTCTACCTAGGATCGAACTGACAGCCTCCTGATTGTGAGGCGAGAGCTCTACCTCTGGGCCACCGCACCACTCTCAACCAATATCTTAATTACTACAATTATGTACAATACTGTCTCTGATTCATAAATTAATTGTTTCCTGAGATACGTTGCATTTAGGATCTGCATGTCATGGAAACAGGTCCACCTTTGTTATACCCTATAGTGCCATCAATTTTGTTTAATTCTTATATTTTATTATCTTGCTTTAAGATATGTGGTTTTATTTGTTTTTCTCAAAGGTCTTTTTATTTTTCTCTTTATCCATCACACTGGACTCCTTCTGGAAAACAGCACTATAAAAATAAGATAATGAAATAATAATCGTGCTTCCTGAATGTCATGCAAAGCATTGAATTATTGAGAGGCCTGAGGTGGGGAGGAGAGAGGGCCACCGCGTTTTTAAAATCATTGGATGTTTAAAATTTTAAATTAAAATTTAATTTTAATGATTTTTTTTTAAAAAAACAAAACATTGGATTCTTACCAGTGCAAAAATTGCCCCGTGCCATTTTAATGTACTCTAAAGAATGTTGAAAATCCATCAAGTTATAAACCTCTTTTTATTGGCACACATTACTTGGAGCAATAAGCATTTAAGGCCACTGAAAGAAAGTCAATTGCAGGAGGTGGTATGTGCGTATGTGTGTGTTTCTGCTCACATAAAGAAAATGCAGTAGAAGCATTTTTTTTCCTTCCCATGGTAAATCACTAATGCATGAATCACTATAATGGGCCTTGCTGTTGCAACTTGCTTTCCAGGCTGGCAGAGTAACTTTGAAAGGCCACGCAATGTCAGAACTATCCCCCTCCTCATGTTTCCTTTCCTTGATCAAACTAAGTAGTTCCTTCCACTAATGGAACCCTGTGGAGCAGGAATGGATCAAGTCTTACTCAGGGAGGGAAGGATCTGCTGGGAAAGTCCATTGTGCTTACTTTCTTTGTAGCATGTGACTCTCACAGAGCTCTTAGCATCTGCATTCTTTTTTGTAACAGAGGCTTAGTAAATGGATATCTATCTACATCCCAAAGATGGCTTGAGTTTGTCAAAGCATGATGGCTGATAGCAGTGGTGGGATTCAAGTAATTTAACAACCGGTTCTCTGCCCTAATTATTTCTTCCAACAACCAGTTTACCAAACTGCTCAGAAAGTTAACAACCGGTTCTCCCGAAGTGGTGCGAATTGGCTGAATCCCACCACTGGCTGATAGGCTTGCTACCTTCCATTAGAAACAGCTTAATTTATATTTGGAGGGGAATTCAAGTTTATATATCTGGAAAATATGTCCAGAAATTTTTGTTTTGTTTTGTTTACAAAATGTCGATGGGGTTCTTCAATTTTAAGAATATCTGTACAGAAAAATGCAGTTATCAATTAATGAGGAGAGTTTGATTGTTCAGATCTGGAGTTATATCATGCTTACTTATTGTCAAGTATTAAATATTGGAAGCCAACAATTGGTGTTAATTGTCCAATTTGGGCAATTTAGGAATATACATGTATAGTGCCTTTGGTTGGATGGGCACTGTTATGCTCTAAAATATACTAATACTCTAGTACAGAGGTCTTCAAACTTGACAGCTTTAAGACATGTGGACTTCAACTCCCAGAATTCTCCAGCGAGCTATGCTATTCTGGGAGTTGAAGTCCACAGTCCTAAAGCTGCCACGTTTGGAGACCTCTGCTCTAGTATCTCTTGATACAGTTATGTCAGAAAGTTATGGAATGGCATGTCTAATTAAAAAAAAACCTCAATCCTTTTTTGTGGTTACGATCGATGCCCGGCAAACATGAAGAGACTGGAAACAAG
>WNWU01000006.1:27784235-27822380 GCA_012654045.1 Ptyas mucosa | reverse complement strand
TATTCTATTCTATTCTATTCTATTCTATTCTATTCTATTCTATTCTAAAGTCAAATGGCACAGCAAAGAAAAAAGAGAGTAAAGGCAATGTTCTGATTATAAACCGATTACCTTTTAAATAGCTGTTTGTAAGTCCATATTGTTCGCAAGTCCAACAAACACAAAAAACATGCATAATACCCCTTGCACCAAGCAGAAGTGAGCCTTTCTGCTTCTTCTCACCCCTTCCTCCCAGGCTTTGGGTCTAGAGAACCTCTCTGGCACTGTTTCCCTGTGGCTTCAGCCACCAGCTCTGGGATGGACCAGTTGACCCCCAAGCCATTGGAACCCTCGTTGGGAAGGGCAGTTAGCAAGGCAACCAGGCCCTGCCATCCTGTGTGACTTGTGGGCAGGGGGGTGAGATGCACCCTGGTTGGTCTCAACCCTACGAGCAGGAGTGAACAATCCCACACTGCTCATTTGTCCATGGAGATAAGTGGTGGTGGGGGGGCATTTTATGAGAAGTCCCAGCTCCCTTGTGAAATTCATACAACTGTTAAAGTTGGAAGGAAAGAAAAGAAGAGGATGACAAGCAGCAAGGTGATTGAACTAAGATACATCAGCACATTGTTGGAAATCCTGAAAGATCAAACTGGGGACAGATATCATAGAGAGAATTTATCAATGCAGTTGCTAAGATTTGATGATGCATAATTCATCAATCAATCTATTGTACAGGATTCTTTTTTTAAAAAAAACATGTTACATTGTGTTCACAGATTAATACAGCGGTCAGCAACTTAAAATTCCTGGTCCTGTGCAATTGTTACAAAGCATAACATCTCCAAAGTCACTACATACCATCCAGGGGTGGGTTCTACTTACCTTTACTACTGGTTTGCAGCGGGGCCATGCGCTTTTCTGCGCATGCGCAGAAGCATTTTGATGATGTCAGGGTCAGTGGGCAAAGCCTCCCGCCGGTTTTACTACTGGTTCTATAGAACCACTGCGAACCAGGGGCAACCCACCACTGATACCATCATTGTCAAAGAAGTAAGAAAACATTGAAAAATTACACGTCATTATTTATTATATTATAGTCTTATTTATTTAATCATTTAAGGTTACGAAAGAACTATACGCCACATATATAGTGATATCTTAACAAAAAGAAACAGTTCCATTTTGGTTTCTTCTTTTTTTAAAAAAAGAAAAAGTCAGTACATTAAGGTTGTACAACAGAACAGATTTTAAAACAGAAAAGTTCTGTTGCTATTCACAGCCTCATTAACTGCAATTACGCCACTGAAATGAGATAATAGCTGACCAACCCATCCTTCTAATAAAGGAGGGGAAATGTACGACAGCCCAAAAAAATCCCTATTTCTGCAAATGTTTTTTTTTATCCTGTTGCAGGGCATGCTTGAAAACAGACAAGAAAAGTTTCCCAAATCAGTTCTATATTTTGAAATCGTTCCCACTGGTGACTTAAAATTGGAGCACACGAAGTCCAGGAGGGCACGGAAATTGCAAGAGCAAAAGAAAAGGCATATATCTGAAAAATGAACTAGCGAGGGAGAAAAAATATAGAGGGATGTTTCCTACGATGGCCAAATGATTCAGATATTATAGCACTGAAAAGAAAAGAAAAAAGTCCTGGGACTCAAGCCAGTTTTAGGCATCCTAGTACATTTGTATCCTCCAGCACTAAATGTTTTAAGCACCGGGGGTGAGGGGAGGGAGAGGGACGAAACCACTTGAGGACGCATACAAATGCTGCAGAAAATAATGCATTCAAACTGCCCAGCCAGACTTACGACCTCTCAATTCATTTCATGCAGCCGTAAATCTGTATGCTGCGTTACAGGTTTGCCAAGAAAACCTCATCAGTATCTATTTCACATTAATAAAGTTCTGCAAATAGACCCAGTGAACTATGAACCAAAGAGAAAACAAGACGATCTGGTGGTCTTAGCATTTCTTAGAATGCCAGAGTACTAGAGAATTAGAGCTACAATAAAAGATCGCGAGGAGGCTTTTCCCATTTTTATAATCCTCACAGCTTGACTGTCTGCATGATTAGTCAGATGGAAAGTTCTGGGACTTATTCCCAGGTGGTTATGGATGGGACCTGCAGCTCCCAATTAATTAGTTGAACTCAGTGTGACACAAAAATCCAAATTAATCCTGTTATGATGGGATGCCGTAAATTTAATTCTTCCACTCAAGCAGATGTAGCTGCCTCTGGAAAATGTCAGAAAGCATCCTTGTCTAACAGGTACTCTCCATGGGTTTTTCTTTCATTCTTGCCTGGTTCTTGATTAGGCAAATGAACTTCCTAGGCATTACGTTTGCCTGCTAAGTCAACGTCTCTTCCATAAACGTTCATTAAAAAAGGTGACACCGAAGCCAAACTTAGTAATTGCTCACGCTAGAAAATAAAAGATCAAGAACGAATAAACTTCTTCGGAATTTCCACTTTGGGGAAAAGCAATGCTTAGGAATCAAGAATCTATAAAGAACAGTGATAAATGGCTCCCATTATGTTCTATCAGCAAAACCGCATCTGAAAATCTCTTCTGTGAAGCGCAGCTAACAAGTTAACAAAATTGGAAGTATCTTTTGTTATACATGGGCATTGACCCACCGAGGGGCTTCCGCTATTCATAATGAATCTAGGATAAACAGCAGCAATGCCTGATATATCCTTTGTCAATGAAAAAAAGACTTCGGGGACAGCATGAATTCATTGTCATGCTGCCTTTTAAGCCCTATTTTCCAATTCCAATATTCAGGAAAAAAATAATATGAACAGCATTAGTAAATGGACCATTCCTCCAACTCAACTATGGTTGATCCGAATCTCCCAAGCCAGGACAGATTTTTGGAGGTGTGTGTTTAAAAAAAAAAAAAGCTCAAAATTACTAACTGAGAAAACAAATTCATCATTCTGGGGGATGGGGAGATTAAGGAAAATGTATTAATGGTTCACATTTCAGTTTTGGCTTTTTGGCTCCCAGTGAAATTTGCAAATCAAGCCATTTGCGAATGGGGCTGATTCTTGCAGCAGGAGCAGCAATCATCTGAGTAACTTTTATTTATTCAAAATCATTTGAACAAAGCGGCCACAAGTTTGCCAATTTTCAGTCACATGGGAGTAACGGATCCCACATTTGAGGTGCATATTTTAAGTTAGCCAATTTGAAGTGCATCGGTTTGAAAATTGTTGCCCTGTGATGTACCTTTTTTTTTGCTTTTAATAGGCTGTACACCGCCCTGAGTCCTTCGGGAGAAGGGCGGTATAGAAATAAATAAATAAATAAATAATAATAATAATAATAATAATAATAATAATAATAATATTTGAAGGCTGAAACAAAAACAGAATGAGCATCAGAGCAGCGTTATTTAACGTGCGACTTCTGCCAATAGCCCAAGTTAGTAACACGTATTCTGATCCTCTGTTTTCAAAAGGTAATACAGGCCTGAGCATTTAGCTTTTAAAGGCATGCAACTATGCAGCGGAGAGGCAAAGGAGCTTCACAAGAGTTAAACTGGAACCAGCATTCACATAAGCATGTGAAGAATTAGAATCTCGGAGATAATTTTACTTGTGTCACACAGGTTGATGGGCAGCCAGGAAGGAAAAAAGGAGGAGGAATGAGTAACTAGTCCACATCCCAAAAGGATAGATTTTGGAAAGCCGGACTGCTTGACTGCCTAAGTACCTATCTAAGTGGTGGCCTTGTTGATCATCTGCATACTAATCAGCTCAAGAAAAGATTATGGCAGACATTGATGCACTGAGGATTCCTGTTTAACATCTGCAAGGAGGTCAGAGGTCAGAGAAGGACAAGGATCACAGCCTCCTGAGAATCTTGTTTGCTGTGCATTCCTGATTGTCCAGTCCCTGGAAGAATACACCAAGGTCTAATCATCCTTTCATTGCTTCCTCACAGATTCTGAATTAACAGATAGATTCACAGAATCAGGCTCTCATAAACCTCCACTGGCTAATGATCTATCTTACAGTTAGAACCAAACATCCATATAAGAGTTGCATGGTGGAAGGGGGAATGTTGGACTTCGATCAACAAAGGCTCTTTGTTGAATTCCCCTTTATCCATAAAAATTCACTGAGAGATGCTGTAAAATATTTGGCAGATATGAGAGAAGATATTTGAATGAAAGACACTTGGAAGCAATAAAAGAGCAGAGGGTGGGGTTAACCCCTTCCCACTCAGTTAGCTTTTTTCCAGTCCAATAATATCTTATCAATGTCCCAAAGGTGCCTTTTCAGGAGGCAACTGAACTTTCTTGTTTTTTTTCCTTTTGAAGATGTTTCGCTTCTCATCCAAGAAGCTTCTTCAGCTCTGATAGGATATTGGGGAATGGAAGGATTTATATTCCTTGCATCTAGAGGGTTGTTGAAGTACTTGGAGGTTTAACTGTGTCTTCAGGGTCATCTGAGTAGTGCTCCTGGTTCCTGTAGTCTGCAATTTTTCCTCTGGAAATCCATTCCTACTCCCACACCATTCAAAAGGTGTTCATCCCAAATTGTATAGCTAAAAGTCGGTAGAGATTCTCAGTCATCCAGGTCATGGTTGTCCCAAAGGTGCTTTTTTCAAGAGGCAACTGAAGTTTCTTGGTTTTTTTTCTTTTGAAGACGTTTCGTGAAACGTCTTCAAAATAAAAAACAAGAAAGTCCATTTGCCTCCTGAAAAAGCACCTTTGGGACAACCATGTCCTGAATGACTGAGAATCTCTACAGACTTGTATCTTCACAGCAGAAAGCAAGAACAATTTTTCGAACCAAATTTATTATTCCCAAAGGAATGGGCATTCTGTCTGGGGAACCTGCCTGTCCATCTAAATCCAGTAAATCTTTACCCAATACACTGATTTCAGATTTCCCACATATAGAGGACCATCACAAACATATGCCAAAATTCTGAATTTTGCACATGGTTCACAATTAAAATAGGCCAAAAATGACTTTAACAGCACCAATGAGCAAGAGGTCAGGGTATGAAGAGTTAATAGCTGTAAGCTGATGAGAAGTTGTAAGCGGAGGCAACTGGAAGCTGATGCAATGAAATGAGGCAGCAGGGTTACTGCCACTTTAAGAAGCTGGGTAAGAAGCTGCCTATATAAGGGAAGCCATTAGAGGGTGTTTCCCTTCTCCTCAAGCCTTCTCATCGTGCATTCTACTTCAGGTTCTCCCATCGTGTATCTCATTGCTCTCCGTTGTATCAGTAGCTGTATGATAAGGTATTTAACCACGTATAAGTCTGTAAATATTTAACTGTAGATAAAACCACTGTTATTTATCTAAAGGCTCTGTGTGCTGTGTGCTGTGTTTTGCTCCTGGATTTATCTCATAATACTAGTTACGCTGCCTAAACTCTGACAAGTTTGCTGAATTCGTATACATTAAAAGATTGTCAGGCTAGGTCAGGCGCAAGCAACCAAAACCACCTGTGAGAAAAAAAACAAAGTATAGACTGTAGTTTATTGCTGATTACCTACATTACAAGAATCTTGCCAGGTTGTTTGCCTCCCTTGGGAGATGGCTGATGTAAACTAAAAGTTTGAACTCAGACATTTCCTCCCCACAAACCCACTCTAATCTGGAATGTCTCTTGAGTCCCTCTAGAGGGGCCCCCTCTCCTTCAGTCGGTGAGTCCATCACAGGCTATTTCTGAACGTCTCTGCAAACACAATGGGTTGTTAACACTTTACAGTTATTATTTGATGAGGCACTCTGTCTCACACATATAACCTACATCTGTATAGCCAACCTATCTTCCCTCCCTTCTCTCAACCTTACCCCCCTCTGCAATGTAAATCCCATATCTGTTTATAGTCACTTCATGCCTCTGACCAAGTGAATTGCAGTTCATAAAAGCTTATACTTTTTAATAAAATGTGTTAGTTGGGAAAGATGCTACCCTTTTCCAGGTAAATATAAGAATGTATAAATATTGTATTGTTTGTGTGATATGGCCCTCATTGTCATACAAGTTGCTCTTTTGCTACAGTACATTCAGTTTCTTTTCCCTTTAAATCCTTATTTCGCAGTGCCAATGCAGAAAGTGAAAGGAGCGAGAGAGAGAGAATGCATGTTGTCAATGGAAGTTTGAGATGCCCATCACCAGCCTCGTTATATTGCTGAAAGCCAATGCCCAAAGTGACAGCAGCTTTCTCAACTGAAAGCAAGTCAATACTGCCTTACGTCTTTGTCTGGTAGCTGACATTACATTCCAGATTATTGTATATCAGTGTGACATGCCCAAATGAGATTGCAGTTGCTTCCGAAGGTTGTAAAAGCCATACAAATATTTTCAGCTAAGAACTCGTCCATCAATCTATGGCGTAAGCATTTGCATACGGTGGGTTTTCCTTTAAAGTTAAAATAAAGGGCATTTCTTTGGACCAGATATTATATTATTGACTTGAAAAAAGGTGTCAATGTAACAAGCAAGGATACTAAGAGGCATACTACAATTTTATATATGCCACATGGGTCTTCCTCTCTGTTTTCTTTTCTTTGCGTTCCAGGAAGTGGAGGAAATGGCTGATCAAAAAAGGAAATAATTCCTTCCTTGAATTAAATAATTACCATATGCACTGAAGGAGTTATTCCTCAATTT
Source organism: Ptyas mucosa (assembly GCA_012654045.1). Taxonomy (NCBI): domain Eukaryota; kingdom Metazoa; phylum Chordata; class Lepidosauria; order Squamata; family Colubridae; genus Ptyas; species Ptyas mucosa. The sequence goes on along the minus strand of WNWU01000006.1, from coordinate 27,815,748 downwards.
AAATGGCTGGGAGGTGATTTGTTGGACCAAAATGATCCTAGTACAATTCCTAGATTTCAAAACAATGACATAAACAAATTCAAAGTATATTTAGACCTTTATGCTGGGCTGCAAAACAGTCTTCAAGCTGTTGCTGAAGTACAACTCCCAACTTCTTTCACATTTGATCTGTTCACCGGAGTTGCTAGAAATCATGGTTTACCTGTATAGAAGTTTACACCTTCCTTAAACTATCTCAGTTCTAATCCTAAAACTCCATCCATCAATCAAAATTTTTCACCTTCAGATTTGCATTTTACTTTTTTGTTAACATTCTTCTATCTCCTTCCCCAAAAACAGAAGGTTCCTTTCCCCCTTTTCTTTTCTCATTTAATTTTTTAAGTTAACATGGGGAGTTGTCAGAGATTGTTAAATACCTGTAATATCAAATACCGGTACCAGTAATTATTCAGTTACTTAAGTTTGTTCCTTACAAGGCAATGCCTTTAAGAATTCCTTTTTCATTATTATCATACAGTTTTTCTACCAATTAAGAAATGTATTTTTTTTATTGTAAAGGAAACGCTTTGCTGGTATGCATTTCTTAGGGAAACTGAACCCAACACAAAACCCCTCAAATCTTTACAGATGTACATTTAAAGGAGAGTTTAGCATGGTACAGTAGAAATCTCCATTGATATGGATAGTAGTATGTGATCTATCCTGCAGGAAACCTGAAGGATCATGACACTTACCATAAAAGATTCTGCTTTCACCTGAACATTCCTCTTTCACACACGCACTATACAAATCTTTCCAGGTTGAAATTGATAGAACACATGACATATCCAAGAAAACTAAAAATGTTAGCAATATTACAAAACTGCCATGTTAGCAATGGGACTTGCCATACAGTTTTCTGTATAAATTCCGCTGCCGTTCTGCCAATACTATTGGGAATTTAGACTATTATTGTGACTGGTTGCCAAGTCAGCCAAATGTAGACTGAATCTGGCATTTTTATCCAGATATGTCATGTCCTTCCCTGGGATAGGCAGATATTGTTGTTTGATGGTGTTAAAGGTATCATCACAGGATACACAGAATGTTTTGAGTGAAGCTGTCTTTTGCAATTGACTGATAGTGATTTGTCAATGCCAGTGGTGTTCAAATGGTGCTTCAGGTTTTTTTTTGGATTGCAACCAAGGCACTTATTATTATTATTATTATTATTATTATTATTATTATTATTAACTTTACTTTCTTTTCCCACAGTTGTTCTACTTCCATTTGCAGGTCTCTGTACCTTGTGATTTCCTCCAATTCTTTCTCTTCTACTCTGCTGTCTTCAGGTTCTGCAGTGTCCACTATTCAGACCTTTATGTCTTCCTTACTGAAAGATAAGTCTGGGATGTTGTGTGGCAGGTGCTTATCTGTTTGAGTTTTAAAGTCCCAGAGGATTTTGGCTTCTTCATTTTCAATTACTTTGTCTATTTGATCCCACCAGTTCCTGCTAGCAGGCGAATGGTATTTCTTGCAGATATTCCAATGCTCTATTGTCGATATTTAGCTGTTGTTGGCAATTGATCTGTGCAATCTCCTTGCAGCAGCTAACTAAGAGGCCCACTGTTTTTTCAGCTTCATTGCAGAAGCATTGGATTTTGTTGTCCATTGCTGTCTTCTCAACTCTGTGTTTATATGCATTTACTTAGTCTTGTGCAGCCAGAATAGGCCCCCTATTTCCCTTTCTTCACTTTTGCTGCACTTAGCCATTGCTGGGTTAGGATTAATGTTGTTGTTATCTGCTTTGCCTGCTAGGGATGTGGGTGGGTGTATTGGCCATAAAATACTTTGCCTTATCATGTCTCTTCTCTGTTCTTCATTTTATTAAAAGCAATTGGGATATAACAATGTGCTACATGCACTGTAATTTGACTGAATTCTATAATTCATCTCATTCATTGAGTGGAAGAAATTAAACAAATGGTTCAGAACACTGATGCTTTAGATCCTTATAGAGCGCGGGTGTCAAACTCGCGGCATCACATTGCCGTCACGTGACATTTCGCGATGTTTTTTCCTGCCGGCCCACAGGTTACCAGTTTGACACCCCTGATATAGAATACCCTTTTGGGGGGGGTATGTGTTGTCTTTGAGTCAGTCTTGACTCCTAGCAAATGACTGGAGAAGTGTTCTTGGCAATTTTTTTGTAAGTGGTTTTGTCTCCTTTGTAAGAGGGCTGAGAGAAAGTGACTAGCCCAAGGCCACCCAGCTGCTTTTGTTCCTATCATGGGATTCAAATTCAGTCTCCTGGTTTCTAGTCTGATGCCTTAATTACTATACCAAACTGGTGCTCATAGAATAATTAGACTATAGTAATTGGGAGCAGTTTGGGATTAGAATATAAGATGTTAACACTGATATTCTAGGTAGGCTCTTTGGCATTAAGCTACCCTAGAGAATACTGATGCATACTAGACATATATAGAATTAAAGTTAAATATGCTTAAAGAAATAGCTGCAAATGGTGAAGTGGTTGGACCAGGTCCAAAGATACTCAAATTCAATCCACAAAGCCTTCCTGGAGGACTTTGCTTAAATCTCTCTCCCTCCCTCCCTCTCTCTCTCTCTCTCTCTCTCTCTCTCTCTCTGTCTCTCTCTCTCTCCCCAATGTATTCAGTGTGATTGTTGTTGTTGAGAAAAATCAGAGTTGATAAGCATAATGCTTTGAGCTCCTGGCAGAAAGGTGAAATATAAGCACAACAAATAAATAAATACAAACATGCCCGGTAGACTCATCAGTTAAAATATTTGAGCAGATAGAAAATTGCCAGACAGCTTTCATCAGAACTGTCATGGTAGTCAGGCATATGCAAATATATATTTAATTTCTAAGTGATTATTTGATTAATATTTATATACTATTTTAAACCATTTTAATCAAACTACCGTAAGCTAAAGGATATAACCGAAGAGTTACCTATTTATACACCACATGCCAATATTTTGAGTTGTTTTCTGTAGCATCACCCCTTGAAATGCATGGCCCAAAACACTTATTTGAACTGTGATGCCATGATGACGCTGGGATGAAGAAATGTGTGTTGTGACACCATTATGCAATCTCCAGCCTTTTGCATTTACATCACAACACTGTAAGCAAGCAGATCAGAACTGAGTTTGTGTTATGACATCTGGATGCTCTTCTTGTCTCTTATTCCATCCTCCTTTCTTGCAGACATTTAGCAATAGCACTTAGACTTACATACCGCTTCACGGTGCTTTGCAGCCCTCTCTAAGTGGTTTACAGAGTCAGCCTATTGCCCCCAACAATCTGGGTCCTCATTTTACCCATCTCGGAAGGATGGAAGATCAAGTCAACCTTGAGCCTGGTGAGAATCGAACTGCTGGCAGTCGGCAGAATTATCCTGCAATATTGCATTCTAACCATTGCGCCACCAGGTGCATCAAGATGGCTAGTTTGTCTAGATATGCTAGGAGTTTTAATCCCAGCATACCTGGAGGGCACTGAGAGACTCACAGGGTAGTGAGTAACATTAAATGATATTAGTAAACTCCCACTTGCTTTCACTTTCCTCTGCCTTTGTATGGAATAAAGGCAACAACGTCAGCTTAATAATACAGATGAACAGCCTGTCATCTGAATTCAGAAATCTGCTTGTAGAGGAGAAAAAGCATGGGGGAAAAAAAAGAAATGTTCACTAATTCTGCAAGGCAGAAGAAATTCGATGCAGCTGTTTTCCCTGTGGAAACAAATCTGTGAGTAGGAATCATTTCTGATTTAATTAGCCTGCGCTGGGGTCTCCTTACCTGCCTGCTTTTACCTGCAGGTGATTCAAATCGATTTCTTAGATCTTCCAAGGGAATATTGAAGCGCTCTATCCTGCATCGGAAACCTGGAGGTTCCTCCCTGCACATTTCAGCAGAAGAATGCTTTCGACAAGTCTTCGCCATGGTGATCACTGGCTCTATTGCATTATTTTGGTTTTGGTTTTTTCCTGAACAAAATTCTGGATGCTCATTTCCCACTTTGAATCTACCAACACAAAGATTTTATTCCATTCCGCTCTGCTCTGTAAAGCTGCCAGGTACCTGTCGCTGTCCTTTAGGTGGGGAGTCAGCATTAGATTCTTCCCCAGCAGGATTTTGCCAGCATCAGTCCCTGCGATGGAAGTTTACAGCTTTGGACACCAGTTTTTCAGTGCAACTCCATTGGCATGTCTGTTTGATGATTTCTGGGAGGCCTCTTCAATTGGATAGTTGGCGAGCATCAGGCTGAACTGGAAAATCAATTGAAAGATGTTGTTATAGCACAGAGAAGAAACAAATAACATACTCAAAACAATGGGTTTTCTAGAAATCCTGTGACTGCTTTAAATCAGCCTCCAAGATTTATTTGAAATGCATAAAGAAAACATTGAATTATAGATTTGGATCTTTTCTTTAATAAGAATGAATTAGTTAATTAGTTAATTAATAATCATTTTATTAATTCTTAATAATCATTTTATTAATTCTTAATTAATAATTATTTTATTAATTCTTAATTAATACTTATCTTATTAATTCCTAATTAATAAGAAACGATATCATAAGGCTAGAGCCGTGGTGGTGCAGTGGTTATAATGCAGTATTGCATGCTAACTGCTCACATTGCCAGGAGTTCGATTCCCTAAATCCTGACTGGCTCAAGGTTGACTCAGCCTTCCATCCTTCCGAGGTGGGTAAAATGAGGACCCAGATTGTTGGGGGCAATATGCTGACTCTGTAAACCACGTAGAGAGGGCTGTAAAGCACTGCAAAGTCTAAGGGCTATTGCTATTTCTTTCAGAGGTTGATATGTCAAGGCCATAACAAGTTCTTAAGGGGCAGAACCTAAGTTTAAGGGAGTCTCATGCAATAAAAGTGATTCTATTTATTTATTAAGAAAATTTATAAGTCACCCAATTCATAGACTGGGTGGCAAATAAATGTAAAAAAAAAAAAACATCAAATACAATTTAAAGAGAAAGAGAAGAGGGGACTCAGTGTCCAGATTTCCCAACCACACATTTTCCCTTTCATTAAAGCTTATTGGGTTTATAGGAAAGGAGATGGAATGCTTGCCCTGAAAAAGCTATTGGCAGGAAATAAATATATCCAGCACTGGCTTCTCCATTATAATGAAACCATCACACAGCTGTGATGAATCTCATGATGAATCTCATGCAAGTTTATCAGTGTTAAAACCTGAAAACCTGAAAGTAATTATCTTTATAAAAAAAAAAAAAGACAAATATAGAAATACCCAGATAGGCCTTTTTTTCAATACTTTTGGTTTGAAAAAATCTCTAGCTGCAGCTACTGAAAATAATGATGAGATTTTTTTAAAAAGCCTATAATAATAGAAGAACAGTAGGAAACCAATTCCGTTTGTGAGCAAGAATGCAGCAGAGTAACGCTTAATCAACCTACTCCCTTCTGTTCTTTCAGACTATTTTATTAGATAGTAAAAGTCACCCAGAAGTTAGCAAGCTTTTCATTTCCTCCACTACTCTCAGAAATAAGTGAGAAAGTTAAATTATTATTTTGGAATTCTTCCCTGCAAACACAGGGAGAGAGAGAGAGAGAGAGAGAGAGAGAGAGAGAGAGAGAGAGAGAGGTATCCCGTGTCTTTGGGTCACTATGTCATTCATAATCTTGAAGAAATACAGATCATTAGCCTAGATGCGATGTTTGCAGGATCTCAACACCTTTGTTCAGCGGGAAACTTTAATTAACAGGTAGTTTTCAGAACTGCAGCTGTTAATACCCAAGAATATCAAGTTATGCCCAATTCTGAAGAATATCTATTCCAATTCACAGATATAAAAGGTAGGTGTTTTTATACAATGTTGTTGTTAGTAGTCAGTCAGTCAGCAGTCCCCAACATCTACTATTCCTGCAATTCTCCTGAGACTCCCGTGAGCAAAGCTCTTCTGGGATTTGAGCAGTACCTAATGACAGCGGCTGTCCTCCCACATCACGTTAAGCCAGAGTGGGATCTGTTTGGTTTAGGCTAAGACACTCAGTTTTTGTAAGCCATGCAAGATGTGGGCGTAAAGCCAGCTTATTACAGTTCCTGAACCATAGTAAAGAAACATGGCTTAGGAAGACTGGGATGTCTTTCTCACTGACCGGCTCCTCAGAATATGACAGTTGTAGGAAGAATAGAGGTTCAGATTCTCATGGAAGAAAGGGACAGAAATTCTCAAATTCCCTCTTTTCCAGAACTTGCAGGAGGCAGGCCTCACTCAGGGGAGAGAATGTTCTCTTCCTTGAGATCTGCAAGTCCTCTGGGTAACCGTTGTACTTGTCTACTAGTAGAACAGTCAGGAGAATGACTGACTCTCTTTCAAATACATGCACACACAAACACACTCCATACCCCTGGAATGCACGTGGGCATGTAAACCTCCTTTTTGAGATCTCCCAAAGGGGCTTTTTCAAAAGGCAACTAGGCTTTGTTCTTGAAGGCTTTTCACTTCTCACCCAAGACATTTCTTCAGTTATGAAGCTTCTTTTGACCTGAAGAAGTTTCTTGCATGAGAAGTGAAACATCTTCAGGGAAATACAAAATCTAGTTGCCTCTTGAAAAAGCCCCTTTAGGAAAACCATGACCTGGATGACTGCAAATCTCCATAGACATCCTTTTACAGATCATACATGGAAGGCAGTGGTGGGTTTCAAAGTTTTTACTACCGGTTCTATGGGTGTGGCTTGGTGGGCGTGGCATGGCATGGCTTGGTGGACGTGGCTTGGCGGGCATGGCAGGGGAAGGATACTGTAAAATCTCCATTCCCTTCCCAATCCAGGGGAAGGTTATTGCAAAATCCCCATTTCCTCCCAATCAGCTGGGACTTGGGAGGCGGAGAATAGATGGGGGCGGGGCCAGTCAGAATTTTTACTACCGGTTCTCCGAACTACTCAAAATTTCTGCTACCGGTTCTCCAGAACTGGTCAGAACCTGCTGAAACTCACCTCTGATGGAAGGCCTCTCTTAATATCCAAGTTCATCATGTGCAGTTTTCTAAATGCTGTTTTCCATAGTAGAATTTGGATGCAAACATACTTAGCTCTGTGAACAAAACTTTTATACTAATCCTCCTCATAGTTTTTTCCATAACACTTTGATATTAAACTAGCTTTATGGCATTGCACATATCCATGAGCGTTATCATATTTTGTTGGGAAGATTCACTTTCTGACTTTCTTGCCCTTGCCTAATTCTGTTAGACTCCATCTTTTGTTTTTGTGCAAGAATCCAATTTCTTCCCATGCATCTTCCTCCAATTTCTTTGTCTCAACTGGTGGCAGTTCCTGGACTTTTGTCTATGCATTAGGATAAGGTCCATTCCCCATCCACCCACCCCCAAGGTGTGAGCACATTGTCTTACATGGGATTCCTTTAGTAAATGTTTGAGATTTTCTTAAACCCAATTTCTTTTTTTTTATTATTGAAAAGTTTTACACACAAAAAAAATTTCCCCCCGATATTCCCCCCACCCTTTTTCCCTCCCCCCACCTCCCCAACATCCCTTCCCACCCTCCCCCCCAGACTTCCCAGAGCAAAATACAGAGTATTTCAATTAACAATCATAAGCTAAATTAAACTTAAACTAACAACCCCCCCCTAAAACCTTAACTCCACTATGGATAACATAATACATCTAAAGTTTAACATTCATTCATAAGCTATTTGGTATTTTCTTGTCTGATACTTATTTTGAATATAATCAATCCATCTTCTCTATTCCGATATATATCTTTCTTGTGTATAGTCCTTCAAATACGCTGAAATTTTCGCCATTTCCGCTAGGTTCGCTACTTTCAGTATCCCCTCTTCAATAGTAAGCAAAGAGTCCTTCTTCCAATATTGCGCAACCAACAACCTAGCTGCTAATATTAAATTTAGAATCAATTTAGTCTCTGATGATGTACAGTCCATTGTTATACCCAATAAAAACAATTGCGGAGTAAATTTCAACCTTTTTTTCAAGATATTCTGCATCACCCACCAAATTTTTATCCAAAATGCTTTGATTTTCTTACAAGTCCACCATATATGATACTAGGTTGCATCATCACAATCACATCTCCAACATTTAGCTTGCAAATTTGGGTACATACATGATAATTTTTTAGGATCTAAATGCCATCTATAAAACATTTTATAAAAAATTTATCTTAAATTTTGTGCTTGCGTAAATTTAACATTTCTAACCCAGATCTTTTCCCACGTTTCTATCATCATTGGTTCCTGAAAGTTTTGTGCCCATTTTATCATACAATCCTTAACCAATTCCGTTTCCAAATCTATTTCCAATAATGCCTTATACAACCTTTTAATATGCATTTGACTTTGATCTCTAATCTGTTTTACCAGATTTCCCTCATTTTCCATAACACCAATTTTTTGATCTTCCCTCCATCTAGCTTGAAGCTGGCCATACTGAAACCAAGTACAAATTATCCTTTCTCTTAAACCCAATTTCAGGCTAGTTCTATCTATGTCTCATCCACCCCTTTCTCAAACTGATGCTGTCTGAGATTCCTCACTTATTTTCAGTAATGTTTCTGGACAGATCCAAGTACTATTGGAAAAGTAAGCTGGTTTGTACTAATATCTAAATATTGCAGCTCATCCGGATTTTCATTTCTTCTTTATTAAAACTATCAACACCGTAGGTGTTTACTTTTCCGGTGTTTACATCCAAAACCCTGTAGCTGTTTATTCCTCTTTGGTAATCCAGCACTGTGCCTAATTGGTTGAGGCAATTTAATTTATTCCTTTTTTTTTTCTTTTATGGATTTATGCATAAGCTTTGCATCCCAATACGTTTAGATGCAACATGCTGGTTCGTTCCCATTCCATAACTTATGTGGGTTTCATTTGTACTTTTGGCTGATAAATGATTTTGCAGATAGATAACTGTGACATGCAGTTCCCAAAAAATTATCTGACAACTTTACATCAAGCAGGAAGGATTGTTGTCATATTTACAGGCTTTGAATCATTCTTTCTGCAACCTGATTTTAAAAAATGTTTTCTACCTTCACTGTTGAAATATTTTTCCAATTTGTTTCCAATTTCCAATTCCAATTTGTCATCCCCTCCCCCCCATTATCGAACCTTGATCTTTTTATTTTTTCTATTAAATTTGTTTTCTACCTATGCACATACTAGTATAAGAGACAAATGCAAGTATATTTTTGGGTATGAACATTGCAAAGGAGGTTTTTCTGCCTTTTATTTTGCACCACAAGATCTGAAAAGAGATGAGTTCCAGTAGGTGGCTGGTTTAAATTTAAATTCAAGTCCTGGAAAACTTCTTTTGGAATTTCTCTTCAAGCTTGATTTTGCTTTTATCATCTCTCTCTATTGTACTCTATAGGCTTTTGCTCTGGAAAGTCTGCATTTCCTTTTAACATGTCTTTTTTTTTTAATTGTAGTACTGACAGATTACATTTCTCCCTTTGTTTAGAGAATGATCTCCAGATGTACTGTTCAAATCATGCCGATATGCTGATATTGCAGTCTGGCAATTACATTTTCAAGAGAAATTTCATTGTAAAGTTTGATTAACCCTTCTGTTTATTTGATTATAATCACAGTTCTTTGATCAGAAAGGTTCACTGCATTTTTGGTATCTTTCAATTAGAGCAGAGGTTTTTAAACTTGGCAGCTTTAAGACTTGTGGACTTCAACTCCCAGAATTCTCCAGCCAGCTATGCTATGCGCGGCAAAAAGTACGCAGGTCAGGGCTAAGACAAAGCTCTAGGAGCAGGTCATTCCAGAGGGCAGGTGCCCCCACAGAGAAGGCTCTCCCCCTGGGTGTCGCCAGTCAACATTGTTTGGCCGACGGCACCCTGAGGAGCCCCTCTCTGTGGGAGTGTATTGGCCGGTGGGAGGTTGTTGATGGCAGAAGGCGGTCTCGTATGTACCCCGGTCCTAAGCCATGGAGCGCTTTAAAGGTGGTGACCAACACCTTGAATCGCACCCGGAAGACCAACGGGAGCCAGTGCAGCTCACGCAGGAGGGGTGTTACGTGGGTGCGCCGAGTCTCACCCATAACCACCTGCGCGGCCGCATTCTGGACCAGCTGCAGCTTTCGAGTGCTCTTCAAGGGGAGCCCCATGTAGAGAGCATTGCAGTAGTCCAGACATGATGTGACGAGGTCATGAGCGACCGTGCGCAGGGCATCCCGGTCCAGAAAAGGACGCAACTGGTACATCAGGCAAACCCAATAGAAAGCTCCCTTGGCCACGGCTGTCATGTGATCTTCCAAAGACAGCTGTGCATCCAGGAGAACACCCAAGTTGCGAGCCCTCTCTGAGGGGGCCAGGATCTCACCCCCAATAGTCAGCAATGGCACCAGCTGACTATACCGAGACGCCGGGAGCCAGAGCCACTCAGTCTCACCAGCATTCTAAAACTTGTGTTTTAGTATCTATTGGGATCAAAAATTATACCAAACATTTTACTGTATTCCTTTCAAGTGGATGGGTGTACAATGTCTCTTGGGAGTTCCCTGTTGAATGCAGGAAGGTTGGGGTAGGGGAGAAAGTCCTACTCGGATGACAGCCATTAATGTTCAGCACTTAATGTGAAAACGATTCCAACCTGCTCTCACTATATTTATTCTTCAAAGGTCTCCTTTACTTCCAAACAGACAAGTGAATAACTGAACTTTGTCATTGAAAAGGGTGAAATTAAGTAAATGATTCGGATTTCCATTAAATCCCAAAGCCACTGAAGAGAGAGGGGCTATAGAAATAAATATTGGCAGGGTGGATTTGAGGCAGGCAGGGCCAATTTATTTAAATACACAACACATAAATGCACTTCTCAGTTAGTCGTGTAAATAGTCACGTTACTCAAGGGGGATAGGCAGAGCAATAGTCATGTGTTAATCAAGGGGATAGGCAGAGCAAACTAAATTGAGCAAACATGGATCAGTTTTATTTTGATAACAGTTTTGCACGTTTCTTACTCTTCGTAATACTGATTCTGTCTGGTGCAGTTGACACAGTTGAATTCAATGCATCTGGTACACAGAGAAAGTTAGGGGAGTTGGGGTAGAACTCCTGCAGATATATCAGTAGCGTATACCATGTTCCTCCTCCAAGGAACCTCTTCTCATCCCTATGGGCAGTGTGTGTCTCCTTCAATGTCAGGTCCTCTACCTATGTTCCTAGCACTGCACTCTTCTGGACAGAGAGCTATGATGCTGTGTCTGTGATCTGAGGGGCCATTTTCCCAGTTTAGGAGTCACAGCCCTAAGTGCACCTATTTCAATAGGGACCACTTGGCTTTTATTTTCTGTATGCTTTGTAGTTTCTCCTTCAGGCACAGTACTTCTCTAGCTTCTCATACTTCTTCCTAATGTTGCTGTCATTTGGCCACTACATCTATCACCATCACTGTCTTCTGGTCTGCACTGTCTTCTTCTGGACACCACAATGTCTGGATGACTGGTCTGTCTGTCTAGGATCTGGAGTGAAAATCTCTATACATTGAGACAAGTTCCTAGGTCTTCAGATTGGCAGACTCCATGTCCTTCTTTGGCCAGCTTACTATACTGGCAGGGTGTCTGATTAAAAGGCACATATCTTGATGGCGTGGTTATTGTTCTTCCCATTAAGCTGACTTTTTGGGATCTGCCTTATCCTTTCGTGGTACTTGGATGATGTCATCTTCCTTGCCTCCTCATTATGGTTCCCATGTGGCCAGGTACCAAAGGTATTTGTAGCTGGTCTGTATGTCTGCTATTTGGTCTTCTGGTAGTAGCATCCCATCAATTTTAACTACCTTTCTTCTCCAGCCACACTTGACATCCCAATGTCCTCACTTAAGATCTATGTCAAGTGGATCACATGTCTATGTTTTGTTCCTTCTCAGCTTGATGTCATCCACCTGGAGGAGATGGCTCATGGTAGTTCCATTCCATTCTTGTATCCATATCCAGTCCTTGTGATTATCTGACTGAGGGAAGAACACAGAGAACAGAAGCAGGGACAGTGCATCAACTTGATGCATTCCTCACTTGATGGCCACCAGGGTAAGCTGTCTTGAGTTGACTTCTAGTTTTGTCTTCCACATTTACAATGAGTTCTTGAGGAAGGCCCTTAATGTCCTGTTGACTAGCCAGACCTTCACAGAACCATGTGTGTGGCATTGAGTTGTAGGCTTTCCTGTAATCAATCCAGGCTATGCTCAGGTCAGACTGTGTAGACTTTAGTTTGGAGTGACTGCTCTTTCTATGAGCAAATGGTGGTTCAAGCCTCTGGTGTTGTAGAGCATATTGAGGCCAGGTGCTGTCCAGATCTTCATATTCTTGACCTGCTGTTGGATGTCTATTACCTCAACGGTAACTGATTCCTACTTTGAGAGATTGCTGTGGTTTGCTCTCAGATCCTCTGTAGCCATTTTGCACCGGTGTTATGTATCTATTCTCTCTCCTTATGTTCTCCCAGTATTGTTCAGTTTCTACTGTTGGTGGCTCTGCTGTTACTGTATTGTTGCACTGCATTTGGGAGTCCAACTTGGGTGGTTCTTTAGAGAAGCATTATTTATCTCCTTGTCCTCTGCTTCTCTACTTCATCTCCTTAGCCCTGCCATATAATACTCCAGACTCAACAATTATCAATAAGAAAAACAAAAATGCCTGGATAGTGGATGTGACAGTGCCTGGAGACAGCAGAAGAGAAGAGAAAGAACTGGAGAAAATCACAAAATATAAAAACCCGCAAATAGAAGTAGAATTGTTTGGAGCAAAAGAAAGCAAAGATAGTACCAACTGTAATAGGCATCTCGGGTGCAATTCCCAAACATGTGGGGCATTTGGATACAATCACCACCAACAAAATCATACCAGTCAATTCCAAAAGGCAGCTTTATTTGGAACAACTTACCGAACATCCTACAATGACTACTTTAACACCATCAAGCAACAGCATGTGCTTATCCCAGATCCTTGGGAAGTACTCAATAGATGGACAAAAATGCCAAATTCAGTCTAAACATCTGGCTGACTGTGCACCCAACCATAGCAATAGGTAGAGCAATAGCACTTAGAATTATATATCTCTTTACAGCCCTCTCTAAGTGGTTTACAGAGTCAGCATATTGCCCCCAATAATCTTGGTCCTCATTTTACCAATCTCAGATGGATGGAAGGCTGCATCAACCTTGAGCCCATCAGGATTGAACTGCCGACAGTCAGCAGGATTAACCTACAATACTGCATACTGAGCAAAAGAATACTGCATCACCACCAAAAACAAAAACTATTTTTTTTAAACTACTAAAAGAGCAAGAAAAATACTATGGTCCTCCCCATCATCCAGCTATCAAAGCCATGAACACTACAGCCTTGAATACACTTTCTTCTGCATCCTCAAGAGATTAATATTAATTCAGGCCTATTACGCTGTAATTAGTGCAAAGGCCCTAAATAAGAAATCACCCCAGGGAGAAATGTGCCAGTGCTGTAGAAATTAGATGATCAAGTTCCAAGTAAAATATATTGTTGCATGGCTACTTCATATTCCTGAAGCTGCCAGCAACTGTATTTTTGTCTGTTGCAATGAAGCAGCAACAATTTCATAATTATTAAAAAAAAACACTCCAAATGGAAGTTTTAACTAAAGAAGATGGATTCTGCTCTTGAAGACTCTTATGACAGCTAGATGTGGTGCTTTCTTAAATTTCTCGCAGCAGGAAAGAGGAGAAACAGAGGCACTGTATTGTGATGTTGAGCTGAAGTGTAGGAGGGATAAAAGTATCATTCTCCTTTCTATTTCTCTAGCCACTTTTATTAGCAGCCATTTTTAAGATACTTTGTTCAAGGAAGTATTCAGTTATCAAACAAGTGATGTGGTCCTATGGACTCTCCTCGTTGAGTGCTGGGTCATTCTATAATTCTGTGCAATTTATTTGCCTTGACAAATAGCATCCATCTTTAGTGAGATGGTTACTTATGCAGTTTATCCTGTGCCAATTGACAGTTTTATTAAAAAGCAATAGGAAGCTAATTCAAGCACAATCACTGGCTAATTGGGGGGTGGTATCAGAGTTCAGAACCCAGGTATTGTCTGGTCTCAAATGTAGAGCTAAGCAAATGGTTCCCCAGCTGTACATATACTTGAGTATCCATAAGCTGACTGGAATGATGAGGAATGACTGAACTCTTACATTGCTTGTGCTGATTTCTTATTTGATGAGCTTGTCTTTATCCCAGCTGTAATTTACACATAATGTGTCATAACACCTCACATCTCATCCATACCTAATTCTCTTGATGTACAGTAGTGGCCAAAATTGTGGAAATCTTATGGGAAAAGTGTATTTTCTAAAACTAACTAATAACACTACTTTTTTTTTGGAGTAGTGCCATAAAATTAGATATCAATAGAAAGATAATTTAATCAAGAATGTAACGCAATAACTTTTATGAAGGATTTGCTATTAGAATAGCAGTTACAGTATAAAGAAGAAAAGTGAAACACGTACAAAAATTATCACCATAGAAAAAACAAGATCTACAAAAATATCACCACAGAAAAAATGAGATACACAAAAATTATCATCATGTCTGTTAATAGTTGGGTAACCTTTAGCATGAATTACGGCCTTACAATGTCTTCCCATGGAGTGAACCAAGTCTTTTAGTTCTGCAGCTGTTATAATGTGAAACCAAGATTGAATGGTTGCTTCCATTAACTGAGTTTTATTGCTGGGTCGCTTCTGACTAACAAGTTTCTTTAGTTGGCTCCATAGATTTTCAATTGGGTCTGGGCTATTCCCAGGCCATTCCAGCAGTGGAATATGATTATCTTGAAACTCCAAAAAAAAGTGGTGTTATTAGCCATCAAACCTCAAAAATACATTTTTCCCAAAAGGTTTCCATAATTTTGGCCACTTCTGTATATCCACACCACAAACCCACGAGAACTTATTCCTTTTGGGCAGGGTTAGAGCAATCAGATGAAAAATTCATCTCCCAATCTTTCTTCTAGCAGGTTACAGATTTTCTACAACAGCAGAGATCTAAGTGTTCTTCAGCAGGAACACCT
Organism: Ptyas mucosa; assembly: GCA_012654045.1. Classification (NCBI taxonomy): domain Eukaryota; kingdom Metazoa; phylum Chordata; class Lepidosauria; order Squamata; family Colubridae; genus Ptyas; species Ptyas mucosa. The sequence goes on along the minus strand of WNWU01000006.1, from coordinate 27,800,652 downwards.
GAGTCGGAAATTTCCTACCTGGCCTTTGCCTCCAAGCAGCCCAATTCTAGATCACTGGTTCTCTTGCAGCAATCTCAAGAAAAAAAAACCCAATTATCTTAAAGAGAGTCACAGGAGGAGAGCTAAAAATTCATTGCTTCTCTCACCACCCCTCCTAGCAATCCTATTCCAGATCACTGATTCCTGCTACATTACAAGTAGAGATGTAATAGGGAAATAGCCATTTCTTCCCTTCCACCTGCACATACAAGATTAGCGAATCAGGACTGAAGGGGAGAAGAATTTTATTGCAAGAAATGGAAGCAAAGGGCAAGTTATCTATGTATGTATGCTTTAAGCAGAGAGCAAAGCTCACTGGAATCAAATTTTATTTTTAATGTGACTACATGCACACAAACAGGTACGGTTTTCCAATAATAAAACTTAAATGTTTTACCACTGTTTTCTTCTGAAATATTTTTTCCAATTTTCCAGACTAAGGATGAGAAGCATGGGATCTCCCATTCTAATACTAACCATATCTGACTCTGTTTAGCTTTTTATTTATTTGTTTAGATCGGTCAAGGTCGGCTGGATGCTGCCTCTTGCATGTTGGAATTATGAGAACTTCTGCTCTTCCTGTTCCTCTATCATAAGGAAAACAGGAGTTTTTGTTCTCTCTGGGAATTTTTAATATTTTTTAATAAGCTATTCCCGACTTTCATTTTTAAATTACCATATTTTTCAGACTATAAGATGCACCGGAGTATAAGACGCACCAAGATTTTGAAGAGGTAAACAAGAAGAAAAAAGTTTTTGCCCTCCCCAGCCCCCAGGAGCACTCTGCAGGCCTCCCAAACCCTCTGCAGGCCCTGTTTTTCGCACAACTGTGCCGCGTGATCATCCGAACCTTTTTTTTTTTACTTTTTTAAAACATTTTTTTACTACCTATTCGCCCAAACTGGTAGCAAAAAAATGTTTAAAAAGTAAAAAAGAAAGTTCCAACAATCAGCTGAGCAACATGTGATCATCGGAACTTTTTAAAAAACTTTTTAAAGCATTTTTAACTACCGGTTCCAGAGAACAGGTAGTAAAAAAAATGCTTTACAAGTTTTTTAAAAAAGTTCCGACAATTGTGCATCGCTCAGCTGATCATCGGAACTTTTTTTACATTTTTTTACTACTGGTTCGGGCCGGTTCGCTGGAACCGGTAGTAAAAAATGTAAACAAAAAGGTAGCATTTCACCCCGCCTTACACTCCCCAATGCTGATTGACAATTATGTTAATAAATAACCATCTGTACCTTTCTCCTGACAGTAAACTCATCATTACCTTGCATTTCAACTCTGTGCCCTAAATTCCACAGCTACATGGGCTGTGTTGGATTAAGTAATACCAGCTTTGGAGTACGTCACAGGCTAAGACTGGGGATAAAATAGGTCAGGCATGTATATACATGATTATAGAAGCATGGTGCCTTCCCATGTAATATTACTCCCCTTCCTCATATTTCTACCTCCCATTTGGGCTTATCTGTAAAGCCATCCAAAATAACACAGAATATAACATTCCCACGCAAGTACTTTGGAAGGTGCAGTTATAACTGAGAAAAGAACGGGAGGGAAGAGGCTGTTTAATTTTCTCTCTCTTTTTTAAAACTCATCCCAGCTTTGCTGGCATGTTTCCCTTGCTGCAACAAGTCTAATTGCATCCTGTGAGATTTTTAAAAAAATAGTTTTAACAAAAAAGGTGAATTCCTGCCTGCCTGCCTGCCTGCCTGCCTGCCTGCCTGCCTGCCTGCCTGCCTGCCTGCCTGTCTTTCTTCAAGATTTCCCTGTAAAAATGTTTTGCTTATTTTATAAAAAGCCAAACAGAGTTTTGTTACATCTTGTCATGTGTCATTTAATCCAACTGATGAACTGCAAACAGTGTGCAAACCTTTTCGGCTCATTGACTATTATGGTGCTCTGGGGCTCATTAACTGTAGCTAAAACGAATGGAGGAGATGCTTTGTTTTCCATGTTCTTGAATTCTACAGAGGAAGAATTCTACGCTACAGGCTATGGTAGATGGGTGTTTGTGTGTACTTGCACATGTATGGTGATGGGGCGGGGGAGGAAATAATGTGGTTGCCATCCCATTTTTTAAGAAAGAGGATCTGGAGGACCTGACAACTTGCTTTATGTGGTAAACGCCTAAACCCTAAGCAACATCACCACTAAAATGTACCATATGATTGTTTCTGTTCTTTGAGACAAATAAGACTTTTGATGATTCTATGCAGTTTTCTTGCAACAGTTTGGCTTGTTCACACCTTCTTTCTTAGGACTGAGAGAGAGTGACTGACCCAAAGCCACATCCAAGGAGAATTAGAAATCAGCTTCTCCCAATGGTGTTTTCTTTCACAAAAGGCAACTGGACTTGGTTTTTCTTTGAAGACATTTCATTTCTCATTCAAGAAACTTTTTCAGTTCTGACTGAAAAGCACCTTTGGGACAACCATGATCTGGATGACTGAGAATCTCCATAGATACTTAGAAATCAGGTTTCATTGTTCCTAGTCCAGTGTCTTGAACCATACACCAAACTGGCTCTTTCCCATTGGGAAAGGGAAGGCAGGACTTAAGGTGCCCAAGAGGAAATACCTTCATGGCATGGGATATGCTCATGCTCACACGGATGAAGATCTATTTATTTCCGTTCAGACAGGCAACCTTTCCACCTTTTTTACAACAAGAGTTCGTCAGTAAAAAGGCAATAAATGCAGAATTGGGGATGATATGGATAAAAATTAGCTATAGGTATAGATGATATAGGTATAGGTGCATATCTATAGCCAATTATCTCCATCTCTTCAGTTCTGTATCTTTGTTTCTGTCTTCATACTGTGTATATTGCCTGTTCTGCAAGGGAAGACATTTTGTACTTTTTTTCCCCTGTCAATCAATCAGATGCAATCATTTCTTTCTTACTGCTTTCAGAACCCAGCTATAGTCAAGTTGCCATGGTCTAATGTTAGCTAAGGAACTTTGATGTTTTATAAAAGTTGAGTATACAGAGTGATATGCATTTGGAGGATGATTTAAATCATTAGTTAACAATTTCCTCCTCTGTGTGCGCACCACAAATGTGTGGAGGGCCAGCTTTCCTTAATTTTCCTACTGTTGCAGCAGAAATTATGTATAATTTCTCCATTATTATAAAGTGGTTCTTAGTTAACTTTGCCCAGAAAAATGCCTGACAAGTGAGGATTCCTGTGCCGTTCTTCAAATCTAAATATGAGCCAAACAGGATCTGCTTGCTTTGTGTCCATGATCTGCCTCCCAGAGACACTGAATTATTGAATCTGTTCAAGACACAGGCATTTTATTCAGAGGAGAGACTGTGAGGCAAAAGTGCAGCTAGACTATTAGAAGTCTGATTTCAACTGGACTTTATCCAAATAATGGATAAAGACATCACTGTGTTTAAATGAAATACTGGAAAGTTGAATTTTTCCCAGGGCTGAGACTGAAAGGTTCTTATGACCAAGAGAGAGAAAATCACCAAAGAAATTTGTAGTGGGAAGTAATGTAAACATGATGTTGGTGTTTTAAACTACCCAAAGTTGCTTAATAGTGAGATGGGTGGCATATAAATTAAATAAATAAATAAGAAACCATCACACCACCAATAAGCATTTGATAGAAGGGAAAGCAGAATAGGGACCGATACAGATTTCTGAACTTTCTTGCTTTCCATTCCATTTTGTTTAACCACCTTTTAACCACCATTTTGTATCTCTCCCTTTCCATGTATAAAAACTGGAGACAAAGAGGAATCAAATTGGGTGTCCATGGTTTCCCCATGAGGTCTCCACACATTAATATCAATGGTTAAAGCTCTTATGCTGTAAACCAGATTTTTCAGGATAGTTTACAAGTATTCTTTTCACCTCACTAGTGGTATACATACCACTGCTTGTGAACTGTTCTAGAGGAACTGAGAAGGCAGTGGTGGGATTCAAATTTTTTTACTACTGGTTCTGTGGGTGTGGCTTGGTGGGCGTGGCATGGCATGGCATGGCTTGGTGGGTGTGGCAGGGGAAGGATACTGAAAAATCTCCATTCCCACCCCACTCCAGGGGAAGGATACTGCAAAATCCCCATTTCTTCCCGATCAGCTGGGACTCGGGAGGCAGAGAATAGATGAGGGCGGGGCCAGTCAGAGGTGGTATTTACTGGTTCTCCGAACTACTCAAAATTTCCGCTACCGGTTTTCCAGAACTGGTCAGAACCTGCTGAAACCCATTTGTGAGAAGGATCACCAAAAGAGTTGTGCTACAGACCACTCAAAAAGTAAGTCTTTGGGCCTTTTGCAAGAGTCAAATTCTGCAGGTGAGTTTGTTTCAGAATGAAACAAATTATTCTTCTCTTAGCTGGCTTTCCTGCCTTTCTGTGCCTTCTGAGCACGAAAACACCAAAATTCTTTACTAAAAATGTTAAGACTCAAGATGTCCAGTTGTTTGTGCTCCTACCCTTGAAACTCTTCCCACTACCTTTTCCATTCAAGCAAGCAATCCTCATCCTGTGTAATCTCCTGCAAATGGTGATATTGTGTTTGTCTCTGTCTCTGTCTCTGTCTCTGTCTCTGCCTCTGTCTCTCTGTCTCTCTCTCTCCCCCCTCTCTCTCTTTGTGTGTATGTGTGTGTGTTGTAGAAAGTCAGCACCCACATAGAGAATAAAATATTTTGGGGGATATTAAAAAGGCAGGATAGAATGTTTCCCCTAAAGGAGGAATAAAAAAAAATCTTAAGGGAGGCAGTAACCAGCATCAGTCTCCCTGCCCCAAGCAGAAACTGAGGAGGCCAGCTTTTACAAATGCAGATTTGGTAATCCATTCTGAAAGATAGGGCCAGACAGAAACTCCAGATAAGCAGTTAGGTTGACAAGATTATCTCAGACAAACACCTAGGATTTGCATTTCCCCTTTTGCCTATAGAGCCAGCCATGACCCCATAGGAATCTGACAACAGCCATTAGAATATTACAGGGCATGTTCTTGCACAGGAACAGGAGGCTCAAATACAAACCCCAAAGAAGGTATAAAAATCCACCCACTCTCAACTCCATTTTGTCAGCTATCCCAGAACTGAACACTGTGGTTCTGTTCATCAATCAACTTTCTTTCCAATCAGCCTCCATTTTGTTTCCAGCGCCTTTCTTCTGGCTTGGAACTGGAACTGGATATTTCTCTTGTTTGTGTGTGTGTTTTGTGTTTTAGTGACTGCCTGTTTCCAGACTGTAAGATTAAATTGGAGAGAGAAAGGTCACTAATGGGAGTTATAATGCTGGATGTTGTGATCTTCTGGGACTGCGGAGGGAATAAGCAAAATTTCTCCAATCCATGCTTGAGCTAGGGAAGGAAGATTGGCAGGGTGCATGCAAAGTTAATACCAAACAGGGTGGTTTTTTTGCAAAGGGTTTGCCTTCTAATCATCAGTATATGATATTTATACACAAATTATGTATGGTTCAGTGGTTTAATTATAAAGCAATTATAAATCTGACATTCAGCCATGATTATTCATCAGGAGGACACATTCACTATGACTCTAAGCCCTTACATGTGCAATAAATTTGACCATAGCACTTGATTTGATTTCCAAACAGCCTCTAAGATAGGTACAGTATTGCATATGAAGCTGTTCCAGCAAAATTCTCAATCCATATTTCGAACAACATGTGCAAATAAACTTGAATCCGTTTCTTTTATAAAGGCTCACTAGAAAATCCTAACATATAGTGCTCTAATTGCCATAATTTATTTCTAGTTATACAACAATAGGAATTTATACTCAATTATATGATAAAGATATGATATTTGGACATGGCATTTATTTTATTTCATTCTCAAATTTTATATAGGTTTAACATCTGGAAAGGAAAATACATTAAATGAGCATTGTTTAGACCTAAGCCTAAATCACAATGTTAGACTTAGGAACATTTATAATGTGGTGTTACATCCTGTTACAACACGGGTGTCAAACTCGCGGCGTCACGTTGCCGTCACATGACGTTTCATGATGTTTTTTCCCTTTGCAGAGCTGGGGTGGGCGTGGCCTGCGCATGATGCATCCGGCCCAGTGGTGAAATCTAAAATTTGTTACTACCGGTTCTGTGGGCGTGGCTTGGTGGGGGTGGGGGTAATGTGACTGGGTGGGTGTGGCCAATTTTTTTTTTACTTTTAAAACCATTTTTTACATGTAAAACCATGTAAAAATGCTTTCAAAAGGCTCCGACGATCCTCGTTGAATTGCCTGATCATCAGAGGGTTTTTAAAAAACCCTCTGCCGATCAGGCAACTCAGCTGGGGTCGTCAGAGCTTGGATCGTCAGAGCCATTTAAAAGAAAAAAGCCTCTGATGATCGTGCGGCTCACCTGGGCATGGGGGGCAGGGGCAGGGATTTTTGCTACCGGTTCTCCGAACTGCCCACCACCATCGCTACTACTCACCCGAGCCGGTCCAAACTGGGAGTATTTCACCCCTGATCTGGCCCTACTTTTTATACTTTCTAACTCCTGATAAGAATTGTTCTTGTCTTCATTTGCATTAATATGTACAAATAAAGTATATGCCCTTTGTTTAAAAATTAGCTATTAAGTTTAACTTTTGGAAGGGGCAGCTCCCATTTGCTCTATTTATCGGCTGCAATCTTACGCACACTTTTTCTTCTATTAAACCTTTCTGAATGTAGGGTGACTTTCTTGCAAAGTTCAAGTACCCAATAATCAAAGCGTTGTCTCCCCCCCTCCCCCCCCATAATTTCCTGGGGACAAATTAATTTGCGTTTTAACCCTCTGATATTAATCAAAATAAGTAGGTAAATGGAGCTTCACTTGTCAAATCTATCTAAATTGTTCCCACAGCTGTTAGATTAATGATAGAAATAAGAGAAACAGAAAAAGAGAAGGGAGATATCTTTTCATTTCAAGGCCTCAAGGACGGTATTTCTCACCTGTTCGGGGTTTTGTTTTTTTACACGATAGCCACATCTTTTTAAAATGAATAAATGCTTGCTTGATACACTTTCTCCTCCTGGCTACATCTCTAGAGATGACATGAACATTTTATATTACACGCTGGAATTCTTTTATTAGAGACTTAATAAAGGATTGGCATTCTTGGGGCCGTTGCCAAAGTCTATGCTCAGCAGTTTGTAGATCCCACTGCCCTTGATTTTGCTTTCTTGGCTGTTGATTCTTTTTCACCTGCCCGTCTGAACGAGGAAGAAGGAATTAAAAAGGAGAGACTTTATATTTTACATGCCTTGCTTAATCTCCAACTGAGAATCAGCATTGGCTGGGCTGATAGGAAAAGGCAGTTCGACCAATTTGTAGAGAGTTGCTTGCTTGAAACATTTTTCCTAAAGGCCTAACTTGTAACTGGTGCTGTTTTTCAAAATGCTGCTCAATATTGCTTGTACTTTCAATGGTTGTGTTTTCAGCAGCCAGTGTGTTTCCCGATTTAACTAACAATTTAACTAAGATTAGATTAAGATTAGATTAACAAAATTGGGAGGGACCTTGTAGGTCATCTAATCCAACCCCCACCCAAGCAGGAGACCCTACACCAGTGGTGGGTTGCCCCCGGTTTGGACTGGTTCACAAGAACTGGTAGTAAAACGGGTGGGAGGCTCCGCCCACTGACCTGGACGTCATCATAGGTGATCTGCGCATGCGCAGAAGCTTCTGTGCATACACAGAAGAGTGCACGCGCACACAAAACAAGCGCGTGTGCGCGGGCACGATGCAAACCGGTAGTAAAGGTAAGTAGAACCAATGGTGGGATTCAGCCAGTTTGCACCACTTCGGGAGAACCAGTTGTTAACTTTCTGAGCAATTTGGTGAACTGGTTATTGGAAGAAATCATTAGGGCAGAGAACCAGTTGTTAAATTATTTGAATCCCACCACTGAGTAGTACCCAACCTTTTCAAACATTCTGTGAAATATTTAATTCTCTCGGCCTAATTTCACATTTCAGACTGTGTTTTGATATTATCTGATATTTTCTATTGATATCTTTGTCCCGCCATGGAAATTCTAAGCTGAATTTCAGCCAAGCTCAAAATCTAGGCTGCATCTCATCCTGACTCTGAAAAGTCTTTTCATTTCACTTTTCAGAAATGGACTACCGTAATCAGTCTCAGCTTTCTAAAATTGGAACTGTAACGCAAGGCCTTCTCTGTCTCGTTCTACGGGATATGATTGCACTTTTCCAGCACCTCAGCACTATCCTATTTTATACACACCATTTTCTGACGAATACATGCTGATTTCGTTGTTGCTCATCTTACACAAATCATATTATTTCAGTATCATATGTATGGAAGGACACATTGTGGTCTGAAGTTTAGTTTTAAAACATTACTTTCATTGTGTTGTTGGTTTTTTTTCATATTTTTCCAAGTAACATTTCTATCCAGTATGGGTTTCCATAAAGAAACCTGGTTGTAACTGATCTCAATGGGTCCATAGCCATTTCTATGTCCCTGAAAAGAGGAATGAACGGATTCCTATTAGTGTAAGCCTTTTCTTCCTTGGGACCTCACCATAAAAGAAGCTTTCCTATTTCTAACTCTAATGCTAGTGCATGCCAGCTATTTACTGCATTCCACAACTTTATCTGGATCTATCTATAGTCTTTCAATGATTAATTAGAGCTTCTAATAGTAATTGAAATGTGTTTCTGAAATTTCACTTCCTTTCAATAAATCATGTCAAACAAGATTAGAACATACCAGAATGAAAAAGCTTTTTTAAAAAAAAACAAAATGAATGCGGGATATAAGAAAGGATTAGATTTTTTTAAATCCTAATTTTAAAAGCAGATTCAATTATATTTTCATCTATATAGATCAGCCTAATGTAAGTGGCAGAAGAATTACATACTTCTATTACAAAGAGAATAAAAATATGGAAAATGAGTGGCACTTAGTAACTCTCGCCATACTAAACTAAACAGGTGCTCCAATTCTGAGGTAGGCGCCTTACACCAAGACATTAATTCCCAATTAGCATTCGGCATACCATGTATGCAAAACTGACACATTGCTTTGCTTAATAGAAGAGGACAAAATGCATGCATTATTCATACTCATGGAGAGTAAACTGGAGCCTGTGCACTTGCTTATTTGACTTTCTTTTATCTTCTCATTTTCATTTATTAGGACAACTGTGTCAGGCAGTGTGCTAGGTAATATATTTCCAGAAATCCATTAAGCTGAACATGTATAATAGGCTTATCTTACCACTCTTCATTTCTTTCGGCCAATGTCCACACTGGTGCGTCTGCTGCGGTGGTGTGCGGTGCTTATTGCAAGAAAGCCGGGAATGTGAAGACTTGCGTCTCACCGATTCATTTACCTAAGCAAGAGCCAGCAGAAAGTCATACACTTAAGAGCAGCTAAAAGACACCAAATCTCCTACGGCTTTGACTTGCAAATCTATTATTTAAGAAGGCCTGGAGCAAAGAAGCAGCCTGGTTGCCATACCTCTGCAACTAATGTGCTCACCTTACAGGTAACAGTGGTAAAAGCTGGAGGCAACAGCTTTTGTTTCAAAAGTCTGCAGGGGAGAGAACAAAGCACACATTTAAAGAGAGGCTGAGTGTTTACACACACACACACACACACACACACACACATCCGTGCGTATACTGTAGGTCACATATCAGGTTTCAAGATGGACTTTGCCTTCGATTTCTTCTTCTCTTCCTGTGCCCCAAGCTGGGGATGAGATAACTAAGAATTTCAAATGCTGTCTAAATCAGCATGTTGGTACTATTTTCCCTACCAAAGGCATTATTTGAAGTACCCACTGGTATACAGAAGGTAAAGGTTCCCCTCGCACATATGTGCTAGTCGTTCCTGACTCTAGGGGGCGGTGCTCATTTCCGTTTCAAAGCTGAAGAGCCAGCTCTGTCTGAAGACCTTCCCACCAAAGGTGGACCCTATATTTCTACTTGCATTTTTTTATGTGCTTTAGAACTGCTAGGTTGGCAGAAGCTGGGATAACTAACGGGAAATCACCCTGTTACGCGTCACTAGGGATTCGAATAACTGAACTGCTGTCGTTTCGATCAGCAAGCACAGGTCTTAGCCACTGAGCCCCGTGTCCCTACGGTATACAGAAACCTGCCAGTAAAAGTCTACTATTGAAGGTTAACTATAGTTGGTTAAATGTTTTTCCGGTGAGACCGGTCTACTCAAAAATGGGACAGAGCATACTGCTTCCGCTTTCACCTTTCAGTCCTAATCCAGAAGCCTTCGCAGACAGTTACTTCCAATCAATATACTGTAGTTGGTTAAGTATCCCTACCTGGAAATACCTACATTACGTAGCACAGTGACACACCTGATCATTGGGCTCTACAGCTTGAATACACCTGCAGGGAATTACATTGCAAGTAAAGCTAAATTAAAAGGTATAACATAAATAAAGTGCATTACTGCACACTTTATAATGTGTGTGGTTTTTTTTAAAAAAAAACTGGCAGTGCTTTGTTTTATGGGCATGTATCTATCATTTATTTCATAGCTAAATGATGTTATATTATTGTTTTTTAATTACCTCTTAGGGAGATTTAATAGAAAGATGTTTGATTTGGGACTGAGGTGCTCTATGGGTACATGGGCACACGCCCATGAGTAGTGCATGTGCCTCTTCGAGAAGGAATCACTAAACCCAACTGCTTTGGAGAACTTTCAACCTGTCTCCAACCTCCCCTTTTTAGGGAAGGTGGTTGCCTTGAAGCTTCTTAAGTTCTGGATCAAGTACGTTTTTGGACTCCTTACGGTCAGGTTTCAGGCTGGGGCCTGGAGTTAAAATGGCATTTGGAGCACTTGGGGATTACTTTGAAGGGAGTAGGACAGTGATGGCTAACCTTTTTGCTGTCGCGTGCCAAAAGCGGGGGGAGCGTGGAGGGTCGCAGGTGCGGGTGCCCACATCCATAATTCAATGCGCCCCACCCTCCCATGTTTGCGCACGTGACCCACCATACTTCCCCCTGCTTTTGGCACCCGATGGCATGGTGGGCCCAATAGGCCCGTTTTTTCCCCCACCCCAGGCTCCAGAGGTTTTCTAGGAGCCTGGGGAGGGCAAAAACAGCCTTCCCCATCCCCCGGAGGCCTTCCGGAGGCCGGAAACAGCCAGTTTCCCGACTTCCAGTGGGACTGGAAGGCCTGAAAATCAGTTGGCTGGTGTGCGCATGCACACTGGAGCTAAGCTAGAGCAATACTTGTGTGCCCACCAATATGGCTCCGCGTGCCACCTGTGGCACCTGTGCCATAGGTTCGCCATCACGGGAGTAGGATGAAGATGGTTTGTCTAGCCTTGCTCTCTCTGATATCTCAGCAACTTTCAATACCATTTATCAGGGTATCCTTCTGGCCAATATCAAGTGCTAAGCCTTGGGGCATATGTTTGCTGGTTCTCATCTTTTCTCCAAGGTCAGTTCCAGTCCATATTGATGGGGTAGGCAAGTGTACCTATGCTCTTGTATGGGGTACCTCTGGGCTTACCTCTTCCCCCTCCTGTTTAACTTCTGCATGAAATGGGTGAGATCATTCAACAGCAGGGGTTGAGATATATACTCCCAGCTATACAACTTCATACCTAACTGGCCAAGTGATGTTGTTGGGAGTTCTGTCTCAATGCCTGGATTATTGGGTTGCCTAGATGGGGAAGAAAAGTCTTCCATAAAACTCTAGCAAGACATAGTGGTCTTAGGGTCCTCTTGCATCCAATGTTTTTGCACTCTCCCAGACAAAACTGATGCACACTTTGAAAGTTCTCTTGGACTCAGAGTTCCTGTTCAAATAGCAGCTGGATCACCATGGCTGGCAGGAGGCTTTGTATAGCTTTGCATTGTAGATCAATTGTGCTCTTAGGAGGCACTGTACATGGTCACTTGCATTTTAATAATTGGCCATATGGATTACTGCACTGTACTGTACATGCGGCTGCTCTTATAAATAATACAGGACCTTCGGCTAATCTGGAACGAGATAGTATGGATGATTATGGATACATCTATATTATGCCCATGTTGCACTCTGCTCCATAAGCTGTACTGGTTCCAATGTATTCCTGGGTGCAATTCAAGGTGCTAATACTACTTATCTATCATGTCCTCTATATGGCATAAAGTCAGGATATTTGAGGGATTGTCTTATTCTCATTATCATTGCTCATCCCATTAAGTTGGGCAGGAAGGGTGCACTCCAGATCCTATTGATAAGGGATGGCCATCTAGTGGGTCAGCTAGTATGTCATTTCCATGGCTGCACCTGTCTGAGGTACCTGCAGGGGTGAAATCCAGCAGGTTCTGACAGGTTCTGGAGAACTGGTAGCAGAAATTTTGATTAATTCGGAGAACCAGCAAATACCACCTCTGGCTGGCCCCAGAGTGGGATGGGAATGGAGATTTTGCAATATCTTTCCCCTAGGAGTGGGGAGGGAATGGGGATTTTGCAGTATCCTTCCCCTGGAGTGGGGTGGGAATGGGGATTTTGCAGTATCCTTCCCCTGCCACGCCCACCAAGCGACGCCCACCAAGCCACACCACGGCCACCAAGCCACACGTACAGAACCGGTAGTAAAAAAAATTGGATTTCACCACTGGGTACCACCTGAGAGTAGGTTGGCTCCTCACCTTTTGATCTGAAAAGTTTGAAAGCCTGATTCTTTTCCCAAGTACTGCAATCAGGAAAATAATTTAGCCCATAATGCTTATACAGTGTACTATGTTTGAGGGAGTTTTTAATACCACTATATGCATTTTTCTATTGTATTTTAAAACCTGTGTTAGGCTGCCAGAGCTGCATTACTGATATGGGTGGCCATATCGATCAATAGAAATAAATAAATAAATGTGATAAGTGCATTTGCCCTACCAAGAATTAGTACAAGCCCTCATGGAGATAAATAATGATGTGGCCAGCATCTCTTTGACTTGTTTTGCTACTAATAATTATGGAACTATAAAATTTATTCACTTAAAATATTTATTGATCCACCAGCACTGCATCAAAGAAACCTGAAACAGGTAAGTCACAAACTGTGAGCCGTTTTCCAGCTGTGACCCATCTTTGAAGTAGCAGCACGAAAATCCCTGTCCCTTTTGCCTATCCCCTGCTTTGCTTCTACTGCCTCTGTTTTATGGCACCTGACACTCCTCAAATTTTATGCACCTTGAGGCTGCTTTCAAACAGTATCAGAGATGGAGACAGGTTTAATGAGATTTTCTGAAGAAAGCTTTCCAAGGTTATAACTTTTTTTTTGTTAATTATTGCCTCTGTGGATATGTGAAAGATATATTGAAAACCGAATTGAAGAGGCAATTATAGATATTTTCTATCTGCTACTAAGGCTGAATTTCTGTTGGGTAAACAACATCACTACATGAGTGAGAAGCGCTCCTATCCAGAAACCTGTTGAGGACAAGTGTTTTAGGGAATGTTATTCCCCCAAACAATAAGTCTTTTCAGACAGCAAAGTATATGATAAATGATCTTTAAGTTGCCTGGAACAACATTAGCAATTTGAACACACTCCATAAAAAAAGATGAGGATGCTTAGAAGCAAGCAACCACATCCAGGGAGAATTTAAAAGAGGGTGTGGGGTCTAGAGGGAAATATTGCATCTTCATTCAAATGCTAGGCTGGTAGAATGTCTCTCACATGGTTATTCTGTTTTTCATTTTTCTAGCGCCATTCAGTGTTGCCCAGGCCTGGCACTTCACAGAATAAGCCGGGACAGCAGGCCATGAAAGGTTCCTATGCTCCCAGATACAAGGCCCAGGAATGAGGCCCACCGTAGCAAAAATGTCCCTTTCACTTTCTTTTTTTACGTGTTTATTTATTAGATGTATATCCTGCCTTTTGTATGGACACTCAAAGAGGCATGCGTGGTGCTTTCTTTTTTCTGTTTCTCGCCACAATCCTGTGCTTCATGCTCAAGTTTCACACCCCTCATCATGCTGCAGCTTGCAAGCTCTTTTTTTTTTTTTTTTAAATGTCCACTGGCCTTTTCATGATGCCTCCAAATTCTTTTCTCTGCCTAAGAGTCGTGGTGGCGCAGTGGTTAGAGTGCAGTACTGCAGGCTACTTCTGCCGACTGCCGGCTGACTGCAATTTGGCAGTTCAAATCTCACCAGGCTCAAGGTTGGCTCAGCCTTCCATCCTTCCGAGGTGGGTAAAATGAGGAGTCAGATTGTTGGAGGCAATATGTTGAATCTGTAAACTGCTTAGAGAGGGCTGTAAAGCACTGTGAAGCTGTATATAAGTCTACAGTAAGTGCTATTGCTATTGCTTATCTTTGTTCTGCACCACTGCATTGATCACTCATTCTCTACTGTATTTTTTCTTCCATTGCACACCACCAATCTTCTTCCCTGCTCTCTCTTTTTTGCTTCTTCTTGCTGTGCTGGAGAAGAGCCTGTTTATCAGCATTCCCTTTTGTCATACACTTTAATCAAAAGGTTTTGGAGTAGCCACTTGAATCTCCCTGACCCATTTTTTGCCACTCAAATGATTCTCTGAGTGCCTTTGTGCTAATGACATAGCATTCCATCTAATGGTGCTTTGTTCTCTGTAACAAATGAATACATTGTCATTCATTGTTGTCCCCCCCTACCCCATCTTAAAATGTTAAATGCAACTTGCGAAGCACAAAAGGCATAGTGCTGTGAACAGAAGCCCTTAAAATGCTTGAAGGGACCAGTCAATTTTTTTTTTTACAAGCTTGTGATTTCCATAAAGTTTTTCTTTTCTTGCAAACGTGTCAGCAATTAAAATTTGAAAAACAGGTAATGGTTCCCCTTCCGTGTGCTGGGTATGTTTTGATGAACAAACAGTAGACTGGAAATGTTAAATGAATCTTAAATGTTAATGTTAAATGAATCGTAAAATTGTTAAATGAATGTTTATTTCATTGTTAAATGAAATAAATATATGATGGGAAATGTTTTATCTCTAATTCACAAAATTCTCCATTTAAAGATTCTGTTTGTATTATTACTAGTAGTGAGTTGTTCTTGGTTTGGTTAGAAATTGACTTGATAATTATGAAGATTTGTAACTCTATTCAGAAAAGTGTCCTTAAATTCATAACTGGTGATGTGCTTATGATTCTATGTGATCTCTGGGAATTGTCATTATGTATCCTAAACCCCTTCCACAGTCACTATCATAGTGAAGAGCGGTTCATAAATTTAGTGCACTATAAATATAAATATGTAGGTATGAGACAGAGTTTGTTCATTATATTTTTAATTTTGCACTTTCCCAGGTTCTCAGCTCTTTTCATGAAATTATATTGTGTAGCCATCTAGGGTGAACCAGTGCCAGGAGGTTTTCTGTCAAGTTAATTCCTCAAGAACATTTTCTTCTGATCATTTATCCATGCATTAATTTACTAAATTTATATCTTACAGGTCCTCAAACCAATGTAGCATCCCTTTGGCTTATCCATCAAGAGCTGTATTCTTTCAAGGGGATTGCCATAATTATTGATTTAATAACTACATTTATACATTACTAATCATTAAAGAGTTCAAGGAGAAGTACATGAGATTGCTCCTCATTTCATTTTCCAAACAACTCTATGTGGTAAATTCTCGGAGAGAGAAAATGATTGTCTCAAAGTCACACAATGAGTTTAATAATATGATGGAGACTTCTGATTCCATTAGAACTACACACATATCATCTCTTATATACTTCATGCTAGTATTGGGCAAGTTGACGAGTTCAGAGTTACTCCTTTCTTTCTTTTTTCTTTTTGGTACATCTTTCTGTCACTCACAACCTTCCTTCTTTCTAAATCCAAGTCATCTACAACATACGGTGTAAGGGCTTAACAGCCACTGGGTAGGCCAGATAGGCAGAAGACTAGCAGAGTGCATCCATACACAACAACTAAAGACATTATGAAAATTCCTTAATCTCATGGCACTTGGACAGACTCAACCATAGTTTCAGCTGGGAACTATGAGTCTCCTAAACCAAGCTAAATCCCAAAATGCTAGGGAATTCCTGGAATTCCTTGGTATTTAGACAAATTAGCCATAAATAGAAATATAGAAATAATAGCAACAGCAATAGCACTTAGACTTATGTACAGCTTCGTATTGCTTTCCCACAACACTGTCAAACTATCTAAAAAGGCAGTATTACCATCATTATTCTCATCTTCCCTATTACCGCCTTATTTTATGACTTGTTGCTTATCACTATTGTTGTATGTACATTGAGAGCTTACGCACCGGAAACAAATTCCTTATGTGTCTAATCACACTTGGCCAATAAAGAATTCTATTCTATTCTATTCTATTCTATTCTATTCTATTCTATTCTATTCTATTCTATTCTATTCTATTCTATTCTATTCTA
>WNWU01000006.1:27765654-27784225 GCA_012654045.1 Ptyas mucosa | reverse complement strand
TATTCTATTCTATTCTATTCTATTCTATTCTATTCTATTCTATTCTACGCTACGCTACGCTACTCTACTCTACTCTACTCTACTCTACACTACTCTTTAAAACCTCTCTAAATGGTTTACAGCCTCTTGCCTCCAACAATCTGAGTCCTCATTTTACTGACCTCGGAAGGATGGAAGGCTGAGTCAACCATAAGCCGGTCAGAATCAAACTCCTGGTACTGAGCAAAGTGAACCTGCAATACTATGTTCTAACCACTGAATTACCGTGGCTCTAGAAACTATATTTCTCCTTTCAGTTTCCTTTTCCTCACAAAGAGACTGTAAGACAGCAGAATCTCTGGTGATGGGAAACTGGGAAATGGGCAAATTCATCATAAATGTTTCAACTGTAAACAGAGCTCTTTGAAGGACCCAAGTCCATACACTTCGTTTGTTAACTATTTTTGGAAATTACCTATTACCTGCTTCAAAGAATTTGGACACCTGCAAATTGCCAAGGCTTGAAAGACCCAGTGAGTGCCTTCAATCCTCAGTATAAGAATAAGAATATTTATTTTTATAATTGTGAAGAATTTAAAATCAACTGCAAAAATCAACACAAGGTTTAGGTAACCAAAAGTTTAAGTCCCTTTAGCTTCAGTTTAAACATGGATGCCATAATTTCCTCTCTGCATCTTAAAAATAGTTACATCCAGATTACTACTTCCATATTTGTATTGCTTCTTTCTATTATGTTTGTAACTTGTGAATTTGTCTTTTGCCTGCTATTTTATTTTATTTTATTTTTTGGTCAAGCATATCTAAGATAACAGGTAAAAGTATAAACATAATTTGAATACATGAAAAGAGTAAGAGTAAAAAGGAACATTAGGACAGGGATGGTAGGCATGCTGGTGCACTTATGCACGCCCCTTACAGACCTCTTAGGAATGGGGTGAGGTCAACAGTAGACAGTCTAAGGTTAAAGTTTTGGGGGTTTGGGGGTTTGGGGAAGAAAAAGTGCTTGCTGCACTTGAGAAGAGTATAAAACTGAATAAAATATCTCTTAAGTATAATATTTATAGATAAACATAAATCAACCCTTAATTGCAGTGTTTTGTCTTTCTTACAAATGCTTTCTACTTAGCCCTTAATTTTGCTATTTTTATTGCTGTCAAAATTGTGATGCTATTAGAAAGCAAGAAAAACTTTCAAGGCTTGACAAATGAATGGCTCAGGGGGTTGAAAATAAAAATAATTGAATGTGAGGGGAAAACACCATTACACTTTAAAAATAAATGCATCATAAACATTTATATTTGATTGATTGATTGATTGACTGATTGATTGATTGATTGATTGATTATATGCCATCAAGTTGGTGGCTCTTAGCTACCACATAGATCAATTTTCTTCAGATAGCCTGTCCCTAACCTGATCCTTCAGGTCTTCCAACAGTGCACCCAACTGAGTCCATGAATTTTGTCGCTGGTTTCTTCTTCTTCTTCTTCTTCTTCTTCTTCTTCTTCTTCTTCTTCTTCTTCTTCTTCTTCTTCTTCTTCTTCTTCTTCTTCTTCACTTTTCTTCCACCTTTCCCACCATTCCCTTGAATCTTGTACGTATTGTATTAAATGAAGATTCAGCAGTCCATTTTCATTTAAAAGACAAAGGCCACTCTTTTGAAGACAGCAAAGTCCACACTTTTGGACAGAGAGAACCCCTGGTTTGAAAGAGGGGTAAAAGAGGCCATCCATGTCAAAATTGAACAGCCCTCTCTCAACAGAGAGGGAGGGATATGACATCATCTATCTCCAGTCTACAACACAGTCCTTTCAGCAGTTCCAAGAAGGCTTCACACCCATTTGCACCACTCAGGTGACCCTGAGGACACAGATAAACCTCCAAGTGGCCTCAATGACTCTCTAAAAGAAGGCAAATAACCAACTATCTGCAAGGGAAATAATTCCTTCCATTCCCCACCATCCAGTCAGAGCTGAAGAAGCTTCTTGGATGAGAAGCAAAATGTCTTCCAAAAAAACAACAACAAGAAAGTCCAGTTGCTTCTTGAAAAAGCACCTTTGCGACAACCATAACCTGTATGACTGAGAATCTCCATAGACATCAATATGCTTCCTAACATGCTTCTTCAAAGTTCAACTTTTGCTTCTATAGAAGGTCGCAGGAAAAACCACTGTTTGCACTGTTCTGATCTTTATGAGTATAAAACTTTCAGGCAACTGAAGATTTTTTTCCAAGGCCTTCATGGCTACTCTGCTAAGTGCTAGTCTGCAGCTTATTTCTTGACTGCTGGTTCCTTTACAATTGTTGATAGTCAGTCCTAAAAGGTAAAAGCTATCTGCCATTTCAATATCTTCACTGTCAGATGTATGTACCATAGACAAGGGTAAAAATTAATGAAGTGTAATCAATGAAGGAATTACTTCCTGATAACTTTTATCAATAACTAGCTGGATACCTGTGCTTCGCCACGAAACTATGTGATCAGGCTTGATAAATCGACACTTACAGCTTGAAAATTAATGAGTAGTTATAATCAATCTCTCCTCTCCCCTTCTATTCCTCAGCCTTGCCCCACAGAACCCTATCCTATCTCACTTCCCTCCCTCAGCCATGCCCCACAGAAGCGTCCCCTATCCTATCTCCTTCTCTCCCTCAGTCTTGCCCCACAGAAGCCTCCCCTATCCTAGAGCGTAGAACAGATTTCTTTTCAGGTGGGGAGGGGAAGTAGAACTCCTTAGCATCAGAGGGCTGTTTGGAAAGTGAAACAGTATTTGCTGTGTGAGTAACAAGGAGACAGGAAAGAGCCTGGCCATGGCTTAGCTCAAGTGTTCTGTATTAAAGCTGCTTCCTGCTGTGAAAGTAAAACTGAAAGTGTAACTCCTCTCCTCTGCTTGTGCTTTGCATTTGGAATAGATTTTTTTTCAGGTGGGGAGGGGGAGTAGAACTCCTTAGCATCAGAGCGTGTTAATCATAATATAGGAAATACTAATGCTCTGATAGTCATTTCGAAAAATCCTTTCTTAGTGAGCACCTAGAAGCCAAGAGGAACATACATGGCAAATTTCAAGTTTGTAGGCTTTACGGTTCTGGAGATTTCGTGATTACAGCATGAGTGGTTTTTGCTTTTATATATATATAGATTTACTAAAGCTGCTAATAAAAATAACTATAAAGTAGGAAAGATACATTAACAAATATGAACTACTTCAAAGTTGTAAAGAATTATGGTGTCTTCACTAAAACTGAGGGTTGTATAATGAAACCGATTTGAAGATGATCCCAGGAATAAAGGAAAAACAACAAATTGGAGCATATGTTGGGTGATTTGTTGACATTCTAATTCTCAGTTATTAATAAACATTAGCAGGCATCATATTTATACAGAAGTCAGAAAGTTCTATTTTTCTAAAAGAAAAAAAAAGAAAAGAAAGCAATATACACCTATTAGCCTCTGTAGTTAAAAATTGAAAACCTGCCACAGCAGCACTGAACTTTTGGGGGGGGGGATCTAGGAGGATTCTGTGAAATTTTGCTAGCTAAACTCTGATGGGACACGTTGTTAAATTATTAATCAGAAAGGAGATGTCTTGCTGAAGAAGAATCAATGTGCAGCTACTGCATGTCTTATGAGCAAATCTCATTTCATAACTTTGAAAAATTCTTTTAGCAGTACCTGACTTAGAATGCTGAATTTAAAAAAAAAGAATTGTCCAGGGATCCAAAGAGAACTCTAGAAAATCAGCAAAGGGCTAGTAAAATGGCAAATGCCAAGATAAATATCAAAGCAAGCAAATTGGAATCTCAAAACAAAAAGTAAGCTAAACTAATTTCACATATATATTAATGGAGTCTAAGACAGCAAAGTTTGGCCATGAAGCTGAATTGAGATATTGACCCCTCAGGCTTTTACATGACACCCTTCCCCACTTCTCATGTGAAGCTCCCACAGCCTCTGCTGACAAGGAAAAAAAGTGATTAAAAGAAAAGAAGTATTTATTTGTTTATTTTTAATAAATTCATACGCCACCCAACTCACTATCCAAAGCAACTTACAATATAACAATTGGCAGATGATGTTCTTCTCTTCTCACAAGACCCAGAAGAGCTACAAAGACATATATAAGAGCTGCACAAAGCGGGAGAACCCTTTGACTTAAAAATAAAGCTGAAAAAAAAGCCAGGTTATGTTTAAAAATAAACCTGCAATACTGCATTATAACCACTGCGCCACCATGACCCCCCCCCTTGGAACTATGGAGTTCCAAAATATTAAAACCAGTGTGTTCTTCAGGCTGAGTCCGGAAGGAGAAGGGTGGTATAAAAATTTAAATAATAATAATAATAATAATAATAATAATAATAATAATAATAATGATGATGATGATGATGATGAATTAAACCAGCATTTTTCAAATTCGGCAACTTTAAGATATTTGGACTTCAATTCTCAGAGTTCCTGAGCCAGTATGGGGGTTGAAGTCCTCACATCATTTCTACCCCAGACCACCCCAACGATGCCCTTGATGTGATGTCTTGCTGCCTGGAGGCCGTGCGGGTCTGGATGGGAGAAACAGGCTCAGACTCAACCCTTCCAAGACCGAGTGGCTGTGGCTCCCGGCGTCCCAATATAGTCAGCTGGTGCCATCGCTGACTATTGGGGGTGAATCTTTGCCCCCCACAGAGAGGGCTCGCAATCTGGGTGTCCTCCTGGATGCACGGCTGTCTTTAGAAGAGCATATGATGGCCGTGGCCAGGGGGGCCTTCTATCAGGTTCGCCTGATTCGCCAGTTGCAGCCCTTTCTGGATCGGGACGCCTTGCGCACGGTCACTCATGCCTTTGACCCCTCCCGGCTGGACTACTGTAATGCTCTCTCCATGGGACTCCCCTTGAAGAGCACTCGGAGGCTCCAACTGGTCCAGAATGCGGCTGTGCAGATGATTATGGGCACAACCCGTTGTGCCCACGTGACACCCCTCCTGTGCGAGCTGCACTGGCTCCCACTGATCTTCTGGGTGCGATTCAAGGTGTTGGTCACCACCTTTAAAGCACTCCATGGCATGGGACCCGGGTACCTTCGAGACCGACTTCTGCCACCAATAGCCTCCCACCGGCCAGTTCGCTCACACAGAGAGCGTCTCCTCAGGGTGCATCGGCCAAGTTATGCCGGCTGGTGACACCCAGAGGAAGGGCCTTCTCTGTGGGAACCCCAGCCCTGTGGAATGAACTGCCCCCGGAAATGCATAAGATCTCCGACCTCCGGGTATTTCTCTGTGCCCTCAAGACCCTGTTGTTCCGCCAGGCCAGGCTATTAATGTAATAATTTTAAATCGAGTGTTTTAAATTTTGGGGGGTTTTAAACTGAGCCGAAATTATTTAATAATTTTAAATTATTTTAATTGATGTTTGTCTTGTGCTTTTAATAGGCTGTATATCACCCTGAGTCCTTCGGGAGAAGAGCGGTATAGAAATATTATTATTATTATTATTATTATTATTATTATTATTATTATTATTAAAATTGCCAAGTTTGAAAAATACTGAGTTAAAATATGACTGGGGAAATCCAGGTTCTAATGGATTGCTGTAGGAAACATATTTATGACTTTTTAAAATACGTTATTTACAATATTTTCTTATTCTTTTACATCCCATCTCATAGACATGACCTGAATTTGCACAGAATACTGAATATTATTAACCTCACCAGAATGTAACCTTCATATGTATCAGGAGAGTCATAAAAGTTCCTCTTAGTCTTCAAATGTAGTACTTGCTTTTCCATCATTTATTAAATATTCTTACTCCTTTTTTAACATGCTTACAGATGGTTGTTTACCTGTGAGACGTAAATCTTTGAAGGAATGCTTAATATAGCTCTGCTATTTCTTTCATTGCCAATTTACTTAAAGGTGTTAGTATTTTATTTTGGAAGAGCATAAGGCTTTAGAGCAATTAAGAATCAAAACAGTGATACTCTTTTTCTTAAACTCTTATTTTCAAACCAAAAGTAAAATAAACATGGAAAAAATTCAAAACTGCTCAAAAAGGACTGTCTAATTGTAGTACAGGTTTCTTAGCATAAGTAACTTTAACTTATGTGGACTTCAGCATGCTGGCTGCGGAATTCTGGGTTGCTGAAGTCCATACAGCTTACATTAGCTAAGGTTGAGAAACATTGCTGTTGTACTACATTGATCTGGGGCATGCATGTTCCAAGGAATGTACAACGTAATGAAACAATCTAATCCAAATGTATTCAAGAAATAAACTGCCTTATTGGATAAGGAACATCAACTTTATAATTGAAGGAGAGTGCTACTTTTTAATCTTTTTTGGATTTATTTGTATACATCTTTGCTATCAGGATCTATCAATATAAACTTATTGTTGCCTAATATGTCTTAGTATCCCGCATTTAGATGCAAGTATAGCAATAGCAATAGCACTTAGACTTATATACCACTTCATAATGCTTTACAGCTCTCTCTAAGCCACAGGAATCAAACTCGCCACGTCACATTGCCGTCACATGATGTATCGCGATGTTTTTCCTTTTGCGGAGCTGGGGTGGCTGTGGCCTGCACATGACACATCCTGCCCGTGGGCTGCCAGTTTGGCACCCCTGCTCCAAGAGGTTTACAGAGTCAGTATATTGCCCCAAACAGTCTGAGTCCTCCTTTTACTGACCTCAGAAGGGTGGAAGGCTGAATCAAACTTGAGTCGCTCAGGATCAAACTCCTGGCAGTGAGTACAGTTAACCTGCAATACTGCATTCTAACCACTGCGCCTCCAAATAATAAATATGAACACAAAAAAATCTGCAACAAAAATCCTTTCAAATTGAAATGCTTGAGATAGAGAGATCTTGAACTGGCCCATATCAATGTTTGAATTGATCGAAGCTTGTAAAAAACAAAAGAACAATAAAACCCCAGGACTAGATGGAATTCCCACTGAATTTTACAAACATTGCCAACAACCAATAGACGAAACATTGCTACAAGTTTTTAATGCAGCATTATTGACAGCTGAAATTCCAAAATCCTGGACAGAAACCATTATCACATAAATACACAAAGAAGACACAGATCCGACCCAGGTTAGAAACTATAGACCAATTTCATTACTCAATGTGGATTACAAACTATTTATGTCAATACTGGCACAGAGACTCAAAGCAATAATTCACAAATATATACATTCAGACCAAAATGGCTTCATACCTAGGAGACAGATCAAAAACAATCTGAGAACAATTATAAATATTTTGGAATACTACAATCAGAAGATAGTTAAAGAAGTAGCTCTAATCTCTCTTGACGCCCAGAAGGCCTTCGATAACTTAAATTGGTCTTTTCTTATAATACAGCTGGAGTCGATGAACTGTGGAGAGAAATTTCTTAAATTGATAAAAAAAAAATTCTCACCAAACAGCAAAAATCTCAATAAATGGCGATATGACACAAATTTTTGATATTCAAAAAGGAGTACGACAAGGATGTCCTATGTCACCCCTATTATTCATAATAGCATTGGAAATTCTACTAAATGAAATCAGGAAGGAGGAAGATATCAAAGGTCTCAAGATTCAGGGAGAGGAGTATAAATTGCTCGCCTTCGCAGATGATGTAATTTTCATTCTGGAAAACCCAAGACTATCTGGACCAAGGCTGATGGCAATGATAGAAGAATACGGGGAAGTCACAGGCCTCAAAATAAATAAAAAACGAAAGTACTGACAAAAAATATGACTCAAATACAGAGGTCGAAATTAGAAGAAGAATTAGGAATTCAAATAGTAAAGAAGATAAAATACTTAGGTATCTGGTTGATGGCAAAAGCAATTACGATCAAAGAAGACAATTATACCAAATTATTAAAACAAATTTTAAAAGATTTGGAAATTTGGAATAGACTACAATTGTTGTTGATGGGCAGAATCGCCTCAATAAAAATGAACATACTACCGAGAGTATTATATACCTATACCAGGTAATACCAATACATCCAGGAAGAGATTTTTTCAAGAACCTTAATAAAACAATAATGACTTATCTATGGCAGGGAAAGAAGGCCAGAATTAAGATCAAAGCTTTACAAGATTCACGAGACAAAGGAGGCCTGGCAATACCAGATTGGGAACTTTACTATAAGGCATCAGGGCTGACCTGGATCAAAGAATGGATGAAATTGGACAATAAAAGAACTCTATATTTAGAAGGTTTCGATTTAACACGAGGATGGCACACTTTCTTATGGGACGGACCAGACAAACGACATATGTATTTCCAATGACATATAATTCGGGCTTCACTACTTAAGATTTGGCAGGAAATCAAGAAAAATCATTACACCAGAATACCAAAATGGTGGTCCTTGATGGAGGCAATGATATATCCCAATACTCTCGAGATAGGAAAGATGATGCGGTACCAAGATCTATTAAACCAGGAAGGCGAACTGATCCCAAGACATCTACTTCAAAATTGTGGCATAAATATTGATTGGTGGCCCTATACCCAAATACACTCAAGATATAAAGTAGACAAAACACAATATGGAATTTCGAATAACCTGAATGAACTGGACAAGATTTTACAAGGTGCAGAACAAAAGATGATAACCAAAACATACAACTATCTTCTCAGACACAAATTATTAGAAGAAACAGTTAAAGAAATCATGATAATGTGGGCTAGGGACATAGGGCATAATATTCAATTGGCAAATTGGGAGAAACTATGGAAACAAAATATCAAAATGACAAGGGCCACATCTTATAAAGAGAATCTTATCAAAATGTTTTACCGATGGCACCTACCACTGGCTCGATTAGCCAAAATATACCCAAACATTCCCTCACTCTGTTGGAAGTGTAAAACAAAAAAGGGGACATACTATCATGCTTGGTGGAAATGTAGGAAGGCCCAACAATATTGGCAAGACATAAAAAAAAAATCATTGAGAAAATAATGAATTCTTTTTATTCGGCATGATAGCAGCACAATACACTAAAGAGACGAAATACCTTATTATACACATTTTGACAGCAGCACGATTACTGTTCGCTCAAAATTGGAAATCAGACCAACTCCTAACTAAAGATAAAATTATCTCAAAGATAACAGAATGTGCCGAAATGGATAGATTGACGCTGGAACTCCAGGATAAGGAAGAAAGTGACTATTATCTTGTGTGGGACCAATGGTACCAATGGCTGGAAAGGAAAATTAGCACAACTGTAGATGATAGAAACTAGGGTGAAAGATTACAGTAGGAGATGAATAAGGAGATGATGCAAATATATTTTGAGTTTAAAGTATTTGAATTAAGAATCTAGTATTATTCTCTCATTAATATGTAAAGTAAAATATTATATATTCTGTTGACAACAAAAAGTATATATGTAGAATGTTGTGTGGGTTCTGTAGGTGGTGGGGGTTTTGTTTATCTTTGTATTGTCTTTATATCTTTGTTTACATTTTAATAATAAAAAAACAATTTAAAAAAAGAAATGCTTGAGATGAATCCAATGTTTTTAAGCAGATTCCAAAACAACTGTTGAGTAGGCTATAGATGAACCTATTCTTTAAAGCAGCAGTTCTCAACCTGGGGGTCGCGACTCCTTTGGGGGTCGAACGGCCATTTCACAGGGGTCGCCAAAGCCCTCTCTTGCCCCCCCCCACACCTTCACTCACCCTCACCCTCTGCCTCTGTTGGATCGCCGGTTGCCGGTCGCTTACCCTGCCCACTCCCAATCTATTGCTGCCTCCTGAGTCCCAGCTGATGGCTAAAGGGAAAAAAAACTGTTTAAATTCTTGCCGCGGGGCTTCAAAGGGTCACCCTACAGCTGATCAGTGTTATGAGAAAACAAATGAGTAGACCCGTGCCTGGAAAAATAGAAAAAACAGCCCCTTTCAGTTCCAGCATAGGTTAATTACCATAAGTTGATTAGATCGGCCTCCTGACTCTCAGCTGATTTGCTCTCAGCTGTTTTGCTAGCTGCAAAGAGGTGCAGATTTTTTCCCCCCAAGCCATGCTGAAAACCGAAACTGAAAGTAAAGCAGGGTCTTTGCTGCAACGTGACAAAATGAGGCAGAGAGAGATTTCTTTTTCTTTTTCCTCACCAAAAATGGTAAGTGGAAAACTGCAAGCAATGGGAAATTTAGGGCAAAAGAGGAGGTTCAAGATTTTAAAACACAAAAGAAAAAAAGCTCTATTTAACTAGGGAATTGTAATAATTGAAATACTATTAATTGTATATTGTGTTGAAAGCAGAGATGGTTAAGTTGTGGTTTGGAGGAATATATAGGGGAAATTATTTGGTTTATTATTATTGGTAAATATAATTAATTGATTTGTAAGAAATTGGATTGCATGGAAATAATTGGAATATTCATGTTCATATTGATTAATATACAAAAAAGTTATATAACTAATTGATTTATATTAAAATGTTGAATTTGTATTAAACAACTGTATTACATAATTACATAATTAACCAATGTGAGGATGGATATAAAAATAGATGACAATGGGAAGGGGTATAATATAGAATAGAAGGGAAAAATTGAAATTGGTTAAGATTAGAGATGAGGATGAAGGGTAATATTGGTTTTTTAAAAAAATAGATGAGGAATAAATATGGCAAAAAGGAAATATAGAAATTGTAAATTTAATTGAAATGACTAAACACTGTTTAAATTTGTGAACCGGCCAAATACTCTGTTCAAAGAAAATACATTGTATGTTTGTATGTGTGTTTCTAATTATTGCTATTTATTCATATTTGTTCTCTTTTATTCTTTAAAGTTTAACAATTCATTCTTTATCTTAATATCTTTATATTTGTTTGGGGTTGGTTTTCTTCCCTTTCATCTTTTTTATTGTACAGCAATCTTTCTCCTCAAACCTACCACCTCTCTCTTTTCTTTCCTTCTTACTTTCTCTTCCCCCCTCTTCTCCTCCCTACTTCCTCTTCCTTTCTCCTTCTCCTCCTCTCTTCCTCTCTCTCTTACCCTCACTCCTACTCTAATTTCCCTTCCCTTCCTTCATCCCTCTCTATTGCTGTATCCTTTTATGCACATGGACTACTCAGAGGGCTGAAAAAGTTATTTTTGACTGGTCCTCGCACTTTTGACCAGTCCTCAAACTTACGACTGTCCTCACATTTTACGTTTTTGCCCTATCTTGTCACCATGGTGAAGAGAAGCAGTTGTGAAATGAGTGACACGGTTGTTAAGAATGCTACAATGGGCATAAATGATGATCAGTCATAAGTGCGAAGACCAGTCAAAAGTGCGAGGACCTGTCAGAAATCACTTTTTTCAGCCCTCTGGGTAGTCCTTTTGTGCACATGGACTACTCAGAGGGCTGAAAAAGTTATTTTTGACTGGTCCTCGCACTTTTGACCAGTCCTTGAACTTACAACTATCCTCACATTTTACGTTTTTGCCCTATCTTATCACCATGGTGAAGAGAAGCAGCTGTGAAATGAGTGACATGGTTGTTAAGAAGGCTGCATCGGCATAAATGTGAGGATAGTCATAAGTGTGAGGACCAGTCAAAAGTGCAAGGACCTGTCAGAAATGACTTTTTTCAGTCCTCTGAGTAGTCCCTATACACATAGCCATGGCCACCCGGTCACATGACCAGCTAGCCATGCCCACCCAGTCACATGACCTCCAAGCCACACCCACAAAATAAGCCATGCCCACAGAACCGGTAGTAAAAAATTACAGTTATGAAGTAGCAACGAAAATAATTTTATGGTTGGGGGTCACCACAACACGAGGAACTGTATTAAAGGGTCGCGGCATTAGGAAGGTTGAGAACCACTGCTTTAAAGGAAAGCACTGTTTAACAGTTGAAGAATGCTTGTAGGAATTCCATTGTCTTGAATATCACGCTTGATAAACATCATGAGAAGGCATAAGTCATTTAAGACTTTATTGGTAAGGAAAAGTAAAATGGGTCTGACAAAATTTTCAGTGGTAATCCTTGTCAGAATACATTCCCATAGCAGATAGACCCATGATAGCAAACCTATGGCATGTGTGTCACAACTGACACATAGCTGACACACACTCCCTGCAGGCACATGAGCCATCACCCAGCTCAGCCCCATTGAGCATGCATGTGCGCCTCCCACCAACCAGTTGATTTTCGGGTCTCAACCGCACATGCTTGGGGGGCGCACACATGCGTGGGGGATGCACCTACATGAGTGGGGGGCGCATCCACATGTGTGGGGGCGCATGCACATGTGTGGGGGCACACGCTCATGCGGGGGCCGGGGGGAGGTGCGCCCCCTGCACCCCATTTTTGGTCCCATTTTGATTTTGTGCAAGTCTAGATTTGCACATGTGTCACCTTTCCTGTCTATTTGCTTCCAGATCCAAGTCATGGTGCCAGTTATCACCTTCAAAACTCTACATGGCTTGGGACCAGGTCATTTGAAGGACCGTCTTTCCCAGTTAGCTCTATCCGATCCACCAGAATGGAGAGGCAGAGAATGCTACAGGTCCCTTCTCTTAAGGAGGTCCATCTGGCAGGACCAAGACGAAGGGCCTTCTTCGTGGTGGCTCCCTCTCTGTGGAACATCATCTCTGAAGAGATAAGGTTGGCTTCCACTTTGACACTCTTTCAGAAGGTCCTGGAGACATGGTTCTGTCAATGGGCCTGGAGAGACCCCAGATG
The DNA here is from genome assembly GCA_012654045.1 of Ptyas mucosa. Classification (NCBI taxonomy): domain Eukaryota; kingdom Metazoa; phylum Chordata; class Lepidosauria; order Squamata; family Colubridae; genus Ptyas; species Ptyas mucosa. The sequence continues at coordinate 27,771,525 of WNWU01000006.1, read as the reverse complement.
ATATGAAGCCCAACAAGTGGCTCATTGGATTGTTGTCACCAGGGGAGTGGGGAGTTACTGCTTTTTGTATAGTTTTTGTATTGTATCCATGCCTGCTGCCCGGAGTCACTGAGAATGAGTTGTGGAACCATATAAATGTTCTTAAATACCGGTAAATAAATAAATAAAAGCCAACAATGCCTTTCTAGTCAAAGTTCTGCACCTCTACTCTAAGATAAAATAATAAACCCTCAATTTATCAGACTGCAGATGAAGTGTAGAACCAGTGTTCACCTTTTTATGCTTTGATAAAAGCCCATTCATCACTTAATGGATAGAGTAACAGATAAGCGTCCCCCTCCCATTAGTCCATTAAATCAAAGTTTAGTGTAATGCATTAGAAATAGTATTATAATCCGTGGCGTAAGGTATTATTTGCAATAAACAAGTTTTCTTTGACCTGATCTTCCCTTTGAAAGTTACAACTTATAAAGCCTTACAAAATAGAAGAAAAAAATAATAACGCAAGAGTGAAGATAATAGCTTTAACTTGGTATGTTAAAAATGACCTGTGGATTTGGCAACATTATAGAATTTTTCATATTTGCAGTATTGAGTGAACAATTGTAGAGACCTCCTTCTTCCCGTGGCATTCAGTGAGAAATTATGTCAACACACAAGCACACTGGAATATGTCTGTTAGCCAGTTTAGGTGGATGACAGTTACCGGATTTTTCAGACTATAAGATGCACCTATATTTACAGGAAGAAAACAAGAAAAAAATAGTTTTGGCCTCCATACATCCCGTTTTTGGCAAAAATGGGATGTGTGGAGCAGGGGTGTGTTCTACTTACCTTTACTACCGGTTCCCAACGGGACCGCGCTCACACGCAAGCATTTTGATGATGTTGGGGTCAGTGGGCAGAGCCTCCCGCCAGTTTTACTAGCTGTTCTATAGAACCAGTGCGAACTGGGGGCAACCCACCGCTGGGTTGGGCAAAGTGCTTCTGGGGGCCAGGGAGGGCAAAAACGTGACTTCTGGGGGCTAGGGACGGCAAAAACATGACGTGCAGAGGGTTCAGGAGCCCAAAAATGGGGCTGTTTTTTTCCAAAAACGGGCCCATTTTGGCAAAAATGGGACATGCGGACCACTGCAGACTGCTTCTGGGGGCCAGGGAGGGCAAAAACCATGATGCACGGAGGATTCGGGAGCCCAAAAACAGGCCCGTATTTGGTTTATAAAATGCACCAAAATGTTCACCCACTTTTAGGGGGGGAAGTGCGTCTTATACTCTGAAAAATACGGTACTTTGTTAAGGTATTGTGTAACTATATTTGTATAAAAATTGGAAGTAGTAGATCTGTGCTGTACTGATCAAATCCATTAGCTGCTCTTTGGAACCATATCTGATCTTCATCCCATATGTATGTATGTATGTATGTGTGTGTGTGTGTATGTACTGTATGTATGTAAATACATATACATGATATACATATACACACGTACACACACACATGTATATGTGTGTGTATACATATACACACACACTGTGTATATATATATATATATAAATACACACACACACACACACATACATACATATGTACATACATATATACATATATATATAGTCTTTTATCAATATTGTTAACCAGCAATTTATTCTATAAAAGAATATAGAATCAAAACCAAGCTTAAGATCTACCAAAGCTGTGTAAGGTTAGATCCATAAACATATTTCTCTACTTAGTTTTGTAGTACGATTGCCTGCTGTATAGCATCTAAATCCTACTTGTCCTTTCAATAGGACACTTTGTCTTCTATCCAGTCATAAAATTTATTGAATAAATGTTTAGCATATTTTTTAATTTCTTACATAAATCATTCTGTGTTGCTTTTTGAATCCTCCTTTACTGTTGTATTTATGAACTGTGAGGGATCTTATGTGAGTCTGAGGCTGTAATAAAGTTGCTTTGCCTGCTTGCTAATTATTGAATCTAACTTAATAATTATTTTTCATTTCAAAGGAGCAGAGAGAACCATTAAGAGAAAGAAAATATAATTGTTTGACCAGGACGATAATTTGTAACTGACAAGTCCCTTAAGTGAGTAATTTACAGAACAAATAATATTTGGTTAATTAGAAAATATACAGTTTGAAAGCAATCCACTGAGCTTACATTATGGATACTATTGTCATTTCATGATAAATATATTCAAGAAGGACTTTCCTGTATCAAGAAAGTCTTCTAGCACACTCAGCATCAATGCTAATCTTGTACAATTTGGCCTTCATACTGTATCTCTATTCACTTACTATCTTAGATTCTCACATTCATCGAGTCACACAGAGGTGAGCAATAGTGAGCATTCAACTACTTTTAGGGGTTCTATAAATTTGGGCTAGCTTCTCATAGGAAGCCATCAAACTAACAGAATATCCATCAGTGTAGCTCTATAGCAGTGGTGTCAAATTTCATTGAGGGCCACATCAGGGTTGTGTTTGACCTCAGGGGTGCTGGGGTGGGCATGGCCATCTTGACGTCAGTCATGGCAGGGGCACTTGTGATGGCCCGAGCACTCTGCCAGCTGTGACGACCTCCTGCAACCTTCTGCCAGCAAAAACGGAACTTGGGAGGGCTGTGCGCGGACCTCATGAGCTCCATTTTTGGCTACGACGGCCTCCTGCAACCCTCTGTTCCTTCCTACAACCCTCTGCCAGTGAAAACAGAGCTCTGTTTTCACTGACTGAGGCACCATGAGCCGGTCCTTCACTGTTTCCAGGGCGGCCCTGTGGGCCAGATCCAGCCCACAGGCCTTGAGTTTGACACCCCTGCTCTATAGCTCAGCTTCTGTAATGAGAGAAAAGGATTATATAAGGAAGTGGAATCTCCTTTCTCCAGCCCTAAACAACACGACCTATTCCTTCCCAATATAATCAAGTCCAGAATAGGCTCCAAGGTACCTTGTTTCATATTGCCGATCCAGCTTTGGGATAGGGCTATTTGTTGTTCACTTATGAGACGGCAATGATGCAAGAAACAAACTGATTGCAATTATTAAGATCAACTTAGAATGTCTATAGAACAGTGGTGAAATCCAATTTTTTTTACTATCGGTTCTGTGGGCGTGGCTTGGTGGGTGTGATGTGGCTTGGTGGGCGTGGCAGGGGAAGAATATTGTAAAAATCCCCATTCCCTCCCCACTCTGGGGCCAACCAGAGGTGGTATTTTCTGGTTCGCCGAACTACTCAAAATTTCCACTACTGGTTCTTCAGAACCTGTCAGAACCTGCTGGATTTCACCTCTGCTATGGCGATTCTCAATCATCCAGGTAATGGTTGTCTGAAGAAGCTTCTTGGATGAGAAGCAAAACATTTTCAAAGGAAAAAAAAAACTTAAAAAGTCCAGTTGCCTTTTGGAAAAACACCGTTGGGAAGATCAGCTTAGAACCAGTTCTGATCCAGAAGCAAAAGGAATTTAATATATTATGAAGGAAGATTTCATTACCTTCCACAATATGAGTAGGTAAATACTCATTTACCTACTCATTTACCTACTCATTTACTCATTTTGGTAAATACCAAGAATGGTGTCCATGGGATCTTGCTGCTTTTGTAGCAGAAAGTAGAAGAAAGTAGTGTCACAATATCACATAGAAGCTCCACTCCTTTGGGGGTATGCATGCAATGTATCTAGAAAAGAGGCAAGACCTTATGCCAGAAGATTGTGATGCCACTTACGTCAGTCTGACCCACCTTGTCTTCCCCCTCCGAAACATTATTTCCTCACACCAGCCAACTTGCTCATTTGCACGGCTCACATGCTCAAACAAAAGGCAAAATCCCGAGAGCTCACATATTTATGACCCCAAACTTTCAAGAATTTGCTGCATTTTCCTGCACTGATAACCTAAACCATAAATCCTACAGTAAGAGGTTTGTTGTCTATATAATGTGCAAAAGTGTCTAAAATGCCCTTCTGGGTTTTTTGTATCCATCATGTATATCAATTATACATTACTTAGGGCTGAATTTTCCATTGTGGCTGGGTCATTATTTGATCTGAAGAGCTGAATCCTCATTTAGAGATGTTGAGTGAAAGCACGGAACAGAAACATGCCTTGCTTGGATCTGATATTTGGAAAAGTCAGCATGCAATAAGAAAAACAATCTATTGCCTTATTTTTCCTGGAAGGGATATATGGTTAATCCAGGGGTGTCAAACTTGATTTCATTGAGGGCCGCATCAGGGTTGTGTTTGATCTCCGGGGGCAGGGGCCGTGGTTGGAGTGGGTGTGCCCAGCTCAACATCATTTGTGTCAGGAATGCCTGTGGTAGCACGAGCGCTCTGCCAGCGAAAACAGAGCTCAGAAGGGCCGCATGGGGCCCTCCCGAGCTCTGTTTTCACTGGTAGAGGGTTGCAGGAGGCTGTTGCAGCCGAAAACAGAGCTCGCAAAGGGCGGCCTTCCTGAGCTCCATTTTCGCTTGCAGAGGCACCACAGGCCAGTCCTTCGTTGTTTCCAGGGCAGCCCCATGGGCCAGATCTAAGCACCCTGCAAGCCAGATCCGGCCCCTGGGGCCTTGAGTTTGACACCCCTGATCCAGGGTCACCAGACTTGAAAGATTTGCACACCAATACTGTATATGAAGTAGCTAGTATATGGGGACTATATGCATTAAAGTTAGCAAATTACTTTCAATTGGTTTTACTTCTCATTTATTAATGTTCACATGAGAGAGACGACAGTGGCAAAGAGGCATATTTTTCAATCTGATTTGACATGTTTGATCACAATGTTGTTGCAACTCAGGCTGATGAAAATAAAATAACCTGAATAAATCTGGGAAGTAGCTTTACTTATCTGTATGATATAAGGTAGCCAGGGAGCTGTCATTGTCCAAAGACCCTTTTTTAAAAAAAAAAAAACATGGCTGGTTTTTTTTTTTTTCTGAATTCCTGGAAGTTTGGTTGGGTTGCCATGGCAACCATCCCTTGCAACATCATGCTGTGAGATTTTCATGGTATTTTTGACCCAGCCTCTGACCCCGTCCCTAGGAAATGCAGCAGAGAGTTGCAGAAGCCTGAGGGAGTCAGGCATCTATGACACATTTTGTGAAAGTTAAGGAAAAAAGATTGTGGTCACCTAGTACAATAAACTAAACTAAACTAATCTACATTATTCCATCGACTCCAGAATTAAACAGAAAAATAAACGGGGAAATAACCTAAAGGAAATGGGAGAGAAAGAATAGAAACATGGAAGCTAAGGAGATAGTCAAAGGGGAAATAATTAAGCAATCAACAACAACAACAAAAGATAAAACATAAAGATATTTTATCATTTAGTACTGAGAGGAGATTATGATTGAAGGTCACAACTTATCAGTGGTGGGTTGCTCCTGGTTCAGTACGGTTCTATAGAACCGGTAGTAAAACTGGTGGGAGGCTCTGCCCACCTACCTTGAACCTACCCCTGCATCTTATAGCATGAAAGTATCACAGAATCACAGTGATATTGTCTTACTTTCCAGGGGCAACATTTAGCAGAATGAAACCAATGACCTAGAAGAAGAATATTGGTCTCAATATTGAACAAGGCCTCCCTTCACTAGCAACCTCTTTCAGAGGCAGCATTTAACATCTAGCTGCCTGCAATTACTGTTTAGTTCAATTCTCACCAGGCTCAAGGTTGACTCAGCCTTCCATCCTTTCTAAGGTGGGTAAAATGAGGACCCGGTTTGTGGGGGCAATAAGCTGACTTTGTATAAATATACAAAAGTATGAAGGCTATTGCTTAACACATTGTAAGCCGCCCTGAGTCTCCGGAGAAGGGCGGCATATAAATAAAATAAAATAAAATAAAATAAAATAAAATAAAATAAAATAAA
>WNWU01000006.1:27742901-27765554 GCA_012654045.1 Ptyas mucosa | reverse complement strand
AAATAAAATAAAATAAAATAAAATAAAATAAAATAAAATAAAATAAATAAAAATAAGAAGAACCACAGGATCAACAAGACCCCAAAAGTTGCCTATACATGAAACAGAAGAGGAGAAGGAGAAACTATGAAGAAAGCAAAGTACACCAACCAGTAGTTAGCCACCATATTTTTAATGTTATACAAGCAAAATGATATTATATAGGTAGCCCTCAACTTATGACCACAATTGAGCCCAATTTTTTTTCTTTCTGAGACAGATGTTAAGTGAGTTTTGGCCCATCTTACAATCTTTTTGGCTACAGCTAAGTGCATCATTGCAGTTGCTAAGTTAGTAACCCAGTTGTTAACACAGTTGGAATCTGGCTTCCTCATTGACTTTGCTTGTCAGAAGGTCGCAAAGGGGGATCATGTGACTCTGAGACATTTCAGCTATCATAAATGTGAGTCAGTTTCCAAGCATCCAAATTTCGATCACATGACCATGGGGATTGCACAACAATCGTGGCGGAAAGTTATCATAAGTCCCGTTTTTCACTGCCATTGTAACTTTGAACGGTCACTAAACAAACTCTTGTAAGTTGAGGACTACTTGTACTGTTATTAAATCTAAGGCTTTTAAAAAACATATTGCTGACAAACAAAACTTGCCAATATATGATAATCAGCCTCTTGGAATTGGCCACTTTATGTGAGAACTATTTTACCATTTTTCCCAAATAAGGCATGAAATCCTCCAACGATTTGCCTTTGGTGGGCTGGCTCACATTTGTCATCCTTTCATAAGGCCCTGTCATTATTGTGAGGGGCAGTGAAGACAAAAAATAAAAACGGAGAAATTCTGAAAATTGCACAGAGGTGAGCAGTTGAGGGGGAAAAAACAACTCAAAAACCTAAAAAGAAAAGGTCTTTAGAGACATTTCAGCTCAGGTCTAATGTATGTCATCCTTATTACTGCTGTCAGTGTATGCTCATTAACTGTTATGTAGGGTTGGGTTTGCAGCCCTTAATTCTGTGACCTACATTCTCATTAGAGCCAGACACAATTTTATTTTATTAATATGGCTATACTTTTATGTTTTGCTGGGTGCAATAATGGGTCTTAGTCACTTCTTTTGAAGTCAGTTGAGGATTGCAAATAAATTTTTGAAAAAGTTCTCCTGAAGAAATTCTCCGGATCAAATTGCTGCTCTTTTTTTCCAGAAAGTAATTGTCACTTTGGATTGTGATATCCTTTTATCCTCTTTCAAACATGTTCCTTCAATACATGGTTTTTAATAAAAGTGCGACCGAGAAGATTTCTAGGGACATAGGAAATATTTCTCCATACTAGCCAAATTGCTCTCTGGATAAAATATGCGGGTTTGTGGAAAAATCCAGCCTCCTCGTGATATCCATTAAGCACAGCTGGGATTACAAAATTAAAATCTGAGTCCCATTTTACTTCTTACAGCTGGGAGATCAAGGCTGAAGGCTATTAAAAAAACCACTTGATTTGAAAGTGATAAGGATATTAGGAAATAAAAAGAAATTAACCTATTAATCAAAAAAACTAAAAGTAGATTTTTGTAATTACATAAGAAAAAGTTACCCATGAGAAATCCTCTTGAAAAATAGATCTTTAATTCAGATTTAATTTAATTCAGCCCAAAATGGCCTTACCCATCAGAAAAGCAGTGGAATTACATAATGGGTAGCAACTCCAGCAATCTGACATGACTCTAAACATAAATTAAGATCAAAGGAAGGTCCAAGTGGAGTCAACAAATGTTTGTTGTACTTCAGGAATTATTTTAGTCCGGATAATATTTGTTCAAAAGCACTCCCATTGTTCATCATCATGAATAAAAACAGTCACAAGGCTGAGAATTTCATTTAATGAAAAGATGACCTCCTATGATTTCTAAAGTGGACACTGTCAACTTTTAAATCATAAAAATGTTTCACGTCATCAACCAAATATTCCCAAACTGGATTGAAATATTATTAATGTTTTAATTTATGAATGATCATTCCCTCATAATTGTGTATGAGCAGGAGGTTTAGAGAGGAAAAAAGAACTCCTAAAATAATATTCATAGCATCTCCTGAATGTGTCATTTAAATCATCCAAAACAAAGAGAGCAGAAAGCAAAGCAAAGCAGTCATTCACGTAGCTCTACATGCCTAGTGTTAGAAAGCCAATTCCTGACTTGAATAAACTTGTAAACATGACTATATATATATATATATATATATATATATATATATATATATATTCCTCATCTTTATTATTTTTACAAATAACTCAAGGTGGGCTGAGAGAGAGTGACAGGTCCAAGATCATTCAGCCGGCTTTTATATCTAAGGCAGGACTAGGTCTCCCTAATTTCTATCCTGGTGCCTTAACCACTAGACCAGGGGTGTCAAACTTGATGTCACATCAAGGTTGTGTTTCACCTTGGGGGCCGGGGTGGGCATGGCCAGGGTGAGCATGGCCAGCTCAATGTGACTGTTGGAGGCACAGGTGGTGGTCCGAGTGCTCTGCCAGCAAAAACAGGCTCCCGAGCTCCATTTTCAGCTGCGACGGCCTCCTGCAACCCACTGCCAGTGAAAATGGAGTTTTCACTGGCAGTGAAACACAACCCTCCCGAGCTCTGTTTTCACTGGCAGAGGTACCGCAGGCCAGTCCTTTGCTGTTTCCAGCACAGATTTGGTCTTTTCACAGGCCAAATCTGGTCCCTGGTTTGACACCCCTGCACTAGACCAAGAGTACCTAACCAAAATCAGGAATTTTGTTTGTAATTTTTCAGTTACTCTGTACTCAGGGAATGCAGGAAGTTAAGTGCCATGAAACTGTGCAACACAGCAGCTTGCAAACCATTTCTGCTTGATTCACAGCAGGAGTCAATCCTTGGCAATGAGGGAAATTTGCACACAATGGAAATGTAAAATAAGGTTTCATTGCTCATAAATCTTGTTTTTATGAGTCAGGTACTCTTGCCTTGGATCTCTTACTGTACTCTATTGATCATTAATAACCAAATGTGTTTCAAGTTCATGTCCCCTTCTATGTTTGCAGAGTCAGCAGTCAATGTAAGAGGCCACCAACTGTACCCATGCTCAGAATAATGATGAAAGAATTGGGTCTTGAAGAGGAACTATTTTTGCTCGAAAACTGCAGTTTAGAAGGCCCAATGGTCTCCAATGCCTATCTTTAAAACATAAAATTAAAGTACCCCCTGTTGTGGCTTATTGGCCACCGGCCCCTCCAATAGCTGACTCAGAGGAGGAGGAGGCATGGTAGTCAGGGTCAGCATCAAGGCAACCTGAGAGCTCTAAAGGGGAAGAGGGAGTGGAGCTGGTAGAGAGAGAGAGACAGAGGTGGAGCCTGGGACATCCATCAGCCCTCAGATGGAGAGTCAACAGCCCCCAGGTCTGGAGGTGGCTGATGAGGAAGAAGAAGAACAGCTGGGTCCAGTGCCTGATGCATGGATGCTCAGAAGACAGAGGAGAGGAGAGCAGTGGAAATTCATGGGCTGATCCTTGGGAAGGAAGAGCCACCACTGCTAGAGAAACCCCACCCTAGCTCTGGGGATAAAAGGCAGGGGGCAGAGATGAATAGATGTGGCAGACAACTATTCATCTTCCAGCCGGACTTGTTAGCCTGTGGTGAGAGAGAAACTTTTTGCCGGGGCTGCCAGCATTCCTAATTAAAGGAATCTTTGAGTTAACTTCAGAGGGTTTGTCATGTTTGGGGAGCTGGGTCAGAATACCCCCCTTCTTTCCTACTTCTATCCCATATCCATATTGTCAGGCATCAAGCTGCTTTTACACATAAGATAAGTGATCTGAAAGAGAGGGGAAAAAGTCACTATCTGCCATCTTGTATTAAACTTAAATTTACCGGCAAAGAAATAAAGGGAGACTAGTTTAGATATTTCAAGCTCTTTAGATCTCATCAGCTAGCCATACCCTTCTGGGATTCAAACCAGGGCCGCTTGCATATTAGGCAGGTGTATCAACCTCTAGGCCACAGGCTCTCCTGGCTTTGTTGTCCCAATAGACTGATCTCACTGGAAAAAACACTTTACCTGCCATCTTGAAATTGACATCTGTTTACAGAACTCCTGGTTTTCCTCCTTCACCTCCTAGCAACCAATTTTAGACAGATTGTTGGGATTAATATATTCAATAAACAGAAGTCTTACAAAGATATTATACATTAACATCCTGTATTCATTCAAACATCCTGCATTCATTCAAACATTATGAACTAATTTTGAGAGTTTAGCTATACATATATGTATAATCATGACTCCACTAAGAAAAAATGAATGATAAATAAATATGGCCAAATATTCTTAGAATCAGAAGTGCAGGGAAGATCTAGTAAATTATCTCATTTAATGCAATGAGAAGTTAATTCTGCAGAGTTCCACAGCTGAAATTAAGTGATTTACTTCACTGAAAGAGCCCATGGCTCTTGACGGATGGATTTAAATTCTTGTACAAAAAGAAAATACTGTTTCCAATTCATTTATATACTTTGAGTTGCCAAATTAGCAGGTCTACTGAGGCAATGTGTAATGTTTTATTATTAAGACTGGTCACAGAGTCAACCAGATGTTTAGATTGGATTTGAACTTTGGTTCACCTCTCAAATTCCACCCAAGGACCTTGGATAAGCAGGTATTGCTATGAAGCTGTCTTTTGCAATTGACTCATGGTGATTTTGTCAATGCCAATGATGTTAAAGTGCTGCTCTTGATGTTTTAGGATTGTACTCAAGGTGTCTATTATTATTGGTAGTATATTTGCTTTCTTTTGGCACAGTCGTTCTCCTTCTATTTGCAGATTTCTCTATTTTGTGATTTTCTTCAGTTCTTTCTCTTCTGTTCTGCTGTCTCCAGGTCCACTATTCAGACTTTTTTAGATAGTTCTCTGGCTTAGCTCTCAACCTCCTCAGAGCACACAACCTCTATAATCATATCAAGGTAGTACTTCAAGGGGAGAGGAGGAAGAGGAGGAGGAAGAGGAGAGGGAGGGGAGTAAGAAGCTGCTATTTGTGATAATCTGGAGATAGCTCCAAATACCCTTCATGAAACTGAAGTGGTTTCAATATAGTTGTGCTCTGGATTAACCTGCCAATATATATCAAACTCAACAGGTTGCATTGGTCAAATTATGGCCCCCAAATTAGAGAATGTTAAAAAAGGAACAGAGTTCTGGGCTTCCATTAGGGCAATTTGCTACTCTTTCTGTTGGCCTTCTAAGTGTGTTTTGCTTTTGATCCGAGTGTCTAATGGATGGCCTTAGACCTTTTGCATTTACTGAAAATATTCTATTTGCTATCACACGCATAACCTAAGAGAGACATTCAAGATACAAGTATTATGAATTATGGGATTGCCTTCCCTTCAATGTGCTAACCATGCAACAGAAGTGGTTATATTTATGGATTTGAATTTCTGAATATGTATTTTGTGATGTTGCATTTTAAAGTTTTTATATAGTTTTGCTTTATTGCTTTATTATATTTTCCTTGGAATTGCTATGGACAGCATGCATAGAACTATTGTAAATAAACGAATTCCTAAGTAAAGGCTTCTTAACTGTTGCGACCCTTTTCAGATCTTTGCTGAACCATTTTCGTTCTATAAAGACAGTTAAAGTGGAACTAGTTTCATATTCACTTAAGGGCAAAAGGGCAACCTGGAAATGTTGGAAGTACAATTTAGGACATGAAAGAGGCAACTTTAAAAGGTTAAAGGTGTAGATTAATTTAACTAAAGCAAGGGCTATAACTGAGGGCATGGGGTCCAAAGGACAACGAGGGAAACATAAATGCCTGGTGGGAGAAGAAATTTCCCTTTGCCAAACTTATCTGGGGGGTGGACGATGCTGAAGAAACAGAAGGCTGGATATTCCTAAAGAGTGAGGATGGACAGAATTAAAATAACCAAATCAGACAGCCGAGACTGAGAATCTATTTGCCATTTATATCCAATCATGCTACTAGGTAGGTACTAATGTTCTCTGGCCGCAGCATTCTTCTGCTTTATCCTTATGCCAATCTCTTCATTTCAACCCCAGTCCTTTACTGAGCCAGACATAAGTTGTCCTTAGCTATATTGCTGTTAAAGCAATTCTCTCTTCTTTATACAGTCCTCATCCCAAGCAGCCCCAAGGTATGTAAAATCTCTTGGGCTTTATCACCTATTACCTTGGAAGGAAACCAGGGAGCTGCAAGAGCTTGAAACGGTGATAACAAAAGTGGTCTAGGAATGAAGAGTCGGGGGAGGGGGGAGAGCAAATCCCAGGACCATCCAGTTTGCTGGCTCTTCAAATATGGGCTGAGAGCTCTTCAAATGAGCAGCAGGAAAAGGAAAAAAAAAGATGGAGAAAGAGTGATGGAGCAGAACGTTATTTAAAAGAAAGTAGTAGAGTTAATAGCAGGGAGAAGCTGGCTGCTCTAAGCATTACAAATGAGGCCAGAAAATGCATTTCTCCCTACTACTGAAGCCATATTGCCTTCCTTGACACTCAGTTAGCATGCAGTGTTTACTATAAAAGCTATCCAATATAATAGATTTGTTAATGTTTGGATTTAAACAAATGTTTACTGTTTTAAAAAAATTAGAATTATAACTAAATATGGAAAACTTGGTGATGCACACTAGATTTAAAAGCTAAGTATAGTACCAAGGCAAGTGGAATGGGCCCGGAGTACTGTTTTAAAGTAATATTGGAAGCAGGATTAAAGCCAGCTATGAATTACAAGTGTTTGGAGTTCATCGTGTCATCAGCATATTAATTGGATCAGTAGACCGTATTATTGGAAATGTGTGAATAGTAGCTGATCATCAATATCATGCCATAAATGCTTGGAAGACACTTTCAAAATTAGGACATGATTCAAGTTGATAGAAATCCTCTCGTCCAGTATCCAATTATTTTGCAAATGAATTATGACATCTACGAGCAGTAGGACAGCTTATTGTAAGAATGTGTTACAGCTAGGTTAATCATACTTTTATGATTGTAACACTGCCGAGTCACTTAAAAAGCACAAATTTTGATTTCATAGAGCAGATTTGATTTCATGGGACACTGCTTGTCCATTAAAGTAGAGCTGATGATAGCAGTCACTTCAAGTCCACAGTGCAAACATAACGGCCTTTAATCAGGCACATGCTGCCATAAAACAAACATTACAACACTCTATTCATCCTTAGCCAAATAGTCTCAGAAATGAGAGGCTATTGTACTCCTTACATATTTGTAGATATATACACTTGCATGTTTATGTTCTGTGTGTACAATCATACACAGAGATATATAAGCATACAGTACATGCACACATACATATGCATGTGGGTGTCTGCTCTTATTTTCCCTATGAAGCATCCATATGCCGGCAACTGCTTGATGATGATGATTAGAATAATTGGCAGAATATGACAAAAATAACAGAAAGTTGTTGTTTGTTTTTTAAAGGATACTAAACCCGCAAATGTCAGCCAAATTATTATGCTTATTATTGTCAGGTGCGAATAATCAGGATCATTTGTTGGATTCAAAGCACAGAAGAGTTCACTGTTGTGACCTATACGCAAGAATCTAGCAGTCGTCAGGAGATCTTGCCTGAGTTTCTCCGGATAGCATGGACCCGCTTTCAATTCCAATGATCTTACTATGATTTGAATATTTCTAGGGGAGAAAGGATCACAGTCGATCAATCTTGTGCATGGTCTAATGTTGAAATGAGAGCTGGTTTGGTGTAGAGATTCAAGACTTCTCCAGCACTGCACATAAGGGAACATATGCATCTGCTGTTCGAGAATGGCTGCATAGGTGTTCTTTTCATACGACTGTGGATTTTAACATTCCCCACTTGAATGTGCCTGGCCTTCTCCCACCTCCTAGGACAGAGGTGTCAAACTTGATTTCATTGAAGGGCGCATCAGGGTTGTGTTTGACCTCGGGGGCTGGGGTGGTCGTGGCCAGGGTGGTCGTGGCCAGCTTGACATCACTCGTATCTGAGCTCTGGTGGCTCAGCAGACTAAAGTGTCATTAACTGTTATTAAGATCAGCTGCCTGCAATTATTGCAAGTTCAGATCCCACCAGGCTCAAGGTTGACTCAGCCTTCCATCCTTTCTAAGGTAGGTAAAATGAGGACCCAGATTGTGGGGGCAATAAGCTGACTTTGTATAAAATATACAAAAGTATGAAGGCTATTGCTTAACACATTGTAAGCCGCCCTGAGTCTCCGGAGAAGGGCGGCATATAAATCAAATTAAAAATAAAAATAAAAAAATAAAAAGTATCAGGGGTGCCTGTGGTGGCCTGACCGCTCTGCCAGTGAAAACGGGCTCCCAAGCTCCATTTTTGGCTGGGACAGCCTCCTACAACCCTCTGCCAGTGAAAACGGAGCTCCATTTTCACTAGCAGAGGATTGCAGGAGGCCGTTCCAGCAGGAAACAGAGCTCAGGAGCCTGTTTTCACTGGCAGAGGCATTGCGGGCCGGTCCTTCACTGTTTCCAGGGAGCCCCTTGGGCCAGATCTAAACACCACATAGGCCTTGAGTTTAACAACCCCGTCCTAGCAGGAAGTCAGAACCAGTCAAAATGCAGGGCATGCACTTCTGCACAATCAGCAATTGGGGTTTGGGAGGTGTTTGTGTGGGCTTGTCTGCAGCCCTCTGCAACCTCCACTTACCCATCAACCCATTCACAGTGTGGGTGTGCAGCAACGGCAACAGGCCATTGCAGGCACATCAAAATAAGCCTTAAGGCAGCAGGCTAGAAATGAGAAACTGAGTTCCAGTCCGTCCTTAGGCACAAAGCCAGCTAGGGGACTTTGGGCCAATCTGTCTTTTTCAGATCTAAGAAGGACCAATCAAGAGCAAATCTCTTCCGAAAACATTGCCAGGAAACCTGTAAGGATCTGTCCAGGCAGTCACCAGGAGTTAGCACTGCCTCAAAGGCACACAAACACACTAATATTGCAATGACCCTTTTAGCAAAACCATTAGATTACTCCATCCTTTTCACTTTACTTGACGCTTTCTCAGCTGCGTTAACTTTTTGTCGCATATATGTGACTATGTTTTCAGACTCTGCTTTGCAGGTACGTTACAATCAGAGAACTATGTGTATTTAATCATTCTTGTTAACTTTGTTCTTGTTAATTTTTTTTTTGCAGCTCTCAGTGATTACAGTGTTCAGGTAGCTGTCAAAATACAGAGAGGCTACTCAGATAATAATGTATTAGTAGCAGGGATTCCTCTACATTCTGCAGAAATCCTCTCCAAGGCGTTTTAACATATATTGTATCCTCTTTTTTCATCACAACACAATGCAGAACATCTTCCCCTTTATAGAAAACAATTTATGGTACATTGCACTCTCTCAAGTAGTAATTCTTCAAGGTCTTTTGATGGATTGATTATTCTGTGCCATTAAGTCGATATCGACTCTTAGCAACCACATAAATACAAGATTCCACTCCCTTCAAAATAATGCTAAGCTCATTATATCTGCAGGCTTGGATATTACTGTTATTTCTAATTATCCATTAGATTTCTTCAGGAAACATGATCTAGGACTGTGATGGCGAACCTATGGCACACGTGCCAGAAGTGGCACACAGAGCCATCTCTCCGGACACTCCAGCCATCGCCCGTGGCTCTTCCGGGTTCCCGTAAGATGGGAGCGCCGTAAACCAGAAGAGCACCTTCCAGCATGTGCATGCATACCAGCCAGCTGGTCTTCGTGCACACATGTGCACCAGAAACCGGAAGACCAGGTGATTGGCGTGCATGTGCACGCCAAAAACTGGAAGCTGAGCTTCCCGGCATGCACATGGGCACCAGGGAACTGTTCTTCTGGTTTCCTGCACTCCCACTCCCCCACACACACTCTCTCTCTCTCGTTTCAGCACTCGTGCTGAAAAGGTTCCCCAATAGTGATCTAAGATATATAGTGCTCCTTCATCTGGGTTTTTTTTTCTCTGCAACAACTGTGCAAGGTATGTTGGCTGAGAGAGAGTCACTGCAATAATGTCATCCAATAAACTTCCACGGCTGTGGATGATCCTGAACCTGAGTGCCCTTGGTCTCGTTCCAATATTTCAATCCTTATATTATGCTGGAAAATATGCAGAACTTGTGTGCTGGGGAAACATGGGAATGTCAGCTCAGGAGTAGATCACAAATATAGGAAACTGACAAAGCAAATGAAAGCAACCTACTGAAATTTAAATTTATTCACAAAAGGCCCAGAACAGGATCTGTGCAATTCCTGCCCCCCTCCCATGAAAACATAAGCACAGGAAACCATTCTCAGAGTGCATGACCTACAGATAGTCCTCATTTGGTGATCATATTTTGGACTGGCAGCTCCGTCTTTCTTTCTTTTTTTAACAGTTTATTTATATATTTTCACATTACATACATAAGTGCTTGGTGAACAGCATATTGTCTGGATCAATTTATTTTTATACAATAATATTTTTCCAACTCCTAATTTCTACCTCTACTGTCCAACCATTTATAAAACAGATCCCATCTCTGAAAATACTCTGTATCTTCTTTTTCTTTTCCTCTTAATGTCAATCAATCCATTTCTGCACAATCTAAAAAAAAATTAATTACATCATCCTGTGTGGGCATTTCCTCATTTTTCCAGTACCGTGCATATACAATTCTTACTGCTGTCAAGACATGTAATATTAAATATAAATTCCCCTTATCATACTTTTCAGGTGTTAGGCCTAGCAAGAATATTTCTGGTTTATACTCTATATGTTGTTTTACCATTTTCTTCAACCATGTATGTATTTTTGTCCAACATTTCTTTGCTTTTACACATGTATGTCTCCAGTGTCTGGTTACATTTCCAATATTTGGTGGACCTACCTTTAAACATCTTTGCTAATCTTGCAGTGGTAAATGCCACCTATAGAACATTTTATATAAATTTTCCTTATGTGCCGTTTAATTTAATTTAATTTATCAAATTTCTATGCTGCCCAACTCCCAAGGGACTCTGGGCGGCTTACAGCAAAAAAATAATACAACAAAGAACATAGGAAAATTATTTAAAAACATTATAAAAACATTTTAAAAACATTAAAAGCCCATGCACACCATTCATGGCCGGATCTCTCAAGATTGCAACAGCGAGCTCAACGGCCCCAGGCCTGCCGTAAAAGCCAGGTCTTCACTGCTTTCCGGAAGGCCAATAGGGTGCGGGTAGTCCGGATCTCAGGAGGTAACTGGTTCCAGAGAGCTGGGGCAGCCACAGAGAAGGCCCTCCCCTCTGGGCCCGCCAGCCGGCATTGTTTAGCTGATGGGACCCCGAGGAGACCAACTCTGTGGGATCTTACCGGTCGCTGGGAGCTATGCAGTAGAAGGCGGTCTTGAAGTTGCCATTGTCAACTTACAATTTCTTTTCCAAAGCTTTTGCCATTCATCTGAATCTATTGTATATCCAAAGTTCTTTGCCCATACTATCATTGTTTGCAACTCCATCCTTAAGCAATATGATCACTAGCTGAAAAATCACCTGACCACAATGAGCTTACAACCTTACTTCCCCTTTGGAATTTAAGCCAATCTCTGCAGTTGTTAAGCAAAACCTCAATTTTACTTCCATGTTACTCCTTGTCACAATCAGGTAGAAAGCGCACAAATAGGATGCTGCAATGGTTGTAAATGTGATGATTGGTCTCAAAGCTGGTTCCTTTAAAAAAAAAAACATTGTAACTTGAATAGTCACTAAGCAAAGCAGTTGGAAAGGGAGGATAACCTGTGCAGTGCTCAAAGTGTATTTTCCCCAACTGAAGCTATCAGCAAATCTTCACTGGTAGGCAATTTGGGTTTATTTATTTATTATTGCGATTTATATGCCGCCTTTCTCCCTGGGGACTCAAGGCGGCTTACAAAATGACAGTTTCCAATACAACTCACAATGAAATAAAGATTAAAATCAGCAACCCTATTAAAACAATTTAAAATTATAACAGCGTACCCCCAAACGGATCAGTTGAGTTGACGGAAGAGCCACGTCTTCAGCTCGCGACGGAAGGAAAGAAGGTCAGGGGCTGTCCTGAGCTCGGTGGGCAATCCACTCCAGAGGGTTGGGGCTCCCACAGAGAACGCTCTCCTCCTGGGGGCCGTCAGCTGACATTGTTTGGCCGACGGCACCCTGAGGAGGCCCGACTCTGTGAGAGCACACAGGACGATGGAAGAGCAGCTGGAGATGGTCCTGCAAGTACCTCGGGCCTAAGCCATGAAGGGCTTTATAGGTAAACACCAGCACCTTGAAATGAATCTGGAACACCACCGGCAGCCAGTGCAGCTCACGCAAGAAAGATGTTACACGGGAGTATCTAGACGCCCCCATAACTACCCGCGCGGCTGCATTCTGGACTAGCTGGAGCCTCAGGATGCATCCCAAGGGCAGCCCCATGTAGAGGGTGTTACAGTAGTCCAACCTAGAGGTAACGAGGACGTGAGTGACTATGGCGAGGGCATCCCAGTTTAGAAAAGGGCGCAACTGGCGCACAAGACACACCTGTGTGAAGGCCCCCCTGGTTACGGCCGTCAGGTGGTCATCCAAGGACAGCCGAGAATCCAGGAGGACACCCAAGTTGCGGACCCTATCGGAGGGAGCAAGAGTCTCTCCCCCGATCACTAAAGATGGAGCCTCCAGATCCCGGGATGCCGGCATCCACAGCCACTCAGTCTTGGAAGGGTTGAGTCTAAGTCTGAAATTATTGTTTGAAATTATAGGTTCAACATGCAAATACAACAAAGAAGAAAGTGGAATATGTCACCCCCCCCACCAGTGGTGGGCTGCTCCTGGTTCACACTGGTTCACAAGAACCGGAAGTAAAAATTTGTAGTAGTTTGAAGAATCGGTAATAACATTGGCTGGCCACACCCCCAAACCAGTCCCCAGCCTGGTTGCCACTCGCTTACCCCGCCCACCTCATCAGAGGCTTTTTTTTTTTTTACTTTTAAAAGCATTTTTTCTACAACCTCTTCGGCCGAAAAAATGCTTTTAAAAGTAAAAAAAAAAGCTTCTGATGATCACATGGCTCAGCTGGGATTTTTTCCGAAGCCAAAGAGGTTGTAGAGGGAAAAATGCCTTTAAAAGCCTCTGGCGATCCCAGCTGAGTTGCCTAATTGTCAGAAGCTTCTAAAAGCATTTTTTTCTGCAACCTCTTAAGGTTGTAGAAAAATGCTTTTAAAAGTTAAAAAAAAAAAGTTGGCCACGCCCACCCAGTCACATTACCACCCCCACCAAGCCATGCCCACAAAATAAGCCACACCCACAGAACCGGTAGTAAAAAAAAATTAGAACCCACTCCTGCCCCCCACCCCCAGCACAGACTGGCCATTGCTAATACGAAGCTCACAGAAACAATGGGATAAATACGTTTGTTTAATAGATAAAATAAATGAATAATAAATGCATATTTGCTGCAGAGGAAGGCAGCAAAGCCCAACTTTTTTTTCATTTCCCTCTGGACTGAGCTGTTCCTTGCAACCCCGCCTATCTACCCACATTAAGGCGCAAGTCCTTTTATCCTGTTTATTTGTGCAAAAGGGTTGTCTAATGTTACTTCACATCTAGATTCCACACTGAGCAAACCCAGAAAGCATTTCTGCTTGAAGGGATTGCAAATAGAATAAAAAGCACAGGTCTCCTTGCTCTGTGGATGTAAAGGTCAAACACAAGTTCTCAAGCTTTCTTTGTACTTAAAAGAAACCCTAGCAAAACCCTGATTAATTTTGCAACAGAAGGAGGGGATTTTTGTAATTCTCTGAAACAAACTCACCCCAATAACAGTTGCTCTTTGCTTAACTACATATAGTTTTCCCTACCTCTAATCAAAATGGTATAACAGAAAAACAGATTTTCTTGTTTACATGCTCGAAATAAATAGCGTATTAAAACTGTGGGGGGGGAGGGGGAACATTTGTTTTCTCCAAGTAACTTTTAAAAAGACCAACAGCTCAATATATGAGCTGTTGAAACAGATTTCTGGCGAAGTGGGAGAGCAGGGAATCAGAAGTGTTTTGTAAGTGTGAAGACTGTTGCTTTCATCCGAAACCAATCTACCATTTTAAAGCATAACTCTGAGAAGTCAATACCATGAAAGATGGCCTATTGGGTTATTGGTTATGAGATTTGTGTATTACTTGTTTACGATCATGAAGACTGGGAAATTTCAGGGGACAAAATACATATTTTTTTTCCCTACTCACTAATTTCAATGCAAACTGAATTGTTTCTTCGTTTTATGGAAAACTTTTGAAAACGAAAGAACCTAAGGAGGAAGAAATAAGAGCCAGAAAAATAAATCTTCATATTATTTTCTGATCTCTAACATTCCTTATCATGCAGGAGAAATTTGGAGTTTGTTTGTTTGTTACATTTCTACATCATCCATCTACCTAAGTGACAGTTTACAACAATATAAACACATGACTATAATTATTATATTGAATTATTCAGTATAAAAGTATTATACTGAATAAGAAATTGCAGATAAATCCTGAGGGGAAATATATTCTTCTTGTCCCAAGCTAGTGTAGGAGATGACCAGGCTGAGCCTGTCAGAGGGGGTCAAACACCTCATCAATCATGAGTCCCTGCATGCCCACAAGAAATCTAAATCCAACCCACCTTGAATTCCTTTTTATTCAACTCCTGCTAATTTTCCTTGATCGTTATAGTAGCTCAGATTCTTGTAGAGAGCTTAAGCTTGCAATAAATTTTTATACTCATTTGAACTGTCTGAATCTCCTCATTGCCCCAGCACTTGACAGCTAGGCCTCTTTTAGTGCCTTAGCATTACGGTAACATAATGGCCACTTGAAGACATTAAAGGATAGAGACAGGGATTAGAAACTGGGCCAAGTTATCAAGGAAGAATATGGACAGGAAGTGCCTTCAAGAAAGTGAAAGCTCAGAATCAGCTGAGGTTAGCAAAGAATATATTTAGGTCTTCAACATCAACATCAACTTCTGCTCTATATCTGAATCCAAATTAAATAAGATAATGGTTGCCTTGCTTCTAATTGAACAATCCCATGAAAGGAGACCCACCAACCTCTCTAGATAATTGATTCCCTTATCAAACTTAATTTTTTTCCCCTTAACATTCAGACAACATTTGCTTTCCTTTAATTTATTCCTACATTAGTCAGAATTCTACATTCTGAAAAAAAGAGATAACAGGTTCTGGAATTTCTTCTGTGTGACGTCCTTTCAGGTATTTGAAAAGTGTTATCACTCTTTCCATCCCTCAAATTAAAGTTCCCCAAAATTATTGCAGAAGGGATTTTCGCTCCAGACGGAGGATTGCAACAATATATTCAGAAGAGATAGTTTGGTCTGAGAGCTTTACAGCAATATCCTACACATATTTACTCAGAAATAATCCCCACTGTGCTCAGTTGGATTTACTAGTCGAATATGTGTTTTGCAGCCTAAAAGCAACATTATTTAAAAGATAACGCTATAGAGAAAATAGCCATTAATGATCAAAAAATGTGTGGCTATAAAAATTCCCAGCATGTTTTGTATTGTCTTGTACTTAGCCAATCCATTTTTTCACTGCTTCCTATGGTAATAAACAACCAGGGAACTGTTCCCTCTCTAACTACTGAGCGTGACTGCTTTCTGTCTTCCCCTTTTCACATCGGAAACCAGGCAGGAAATAGGAGTTCTCACCAACTACTTGCCCTTCCTCAAGAACATCAATTTTACACATTTCCCATAACTGTACAAATTAGATTCATTTCATCTACACATCCAACCAGTGGTGGGATTCAATTTTTTTACTACCGGTTCCATGGGCGTGGCTTGGTGAGTGTGGTATGGCCTGGTGGGTGTGCCAGGGGAAGAATCAGTGGTGGGTTGCTATCGGTTCACCCCGGTTCAGGTAAACTGGTAGCGACGGCAGTAGGAGGCTTCACCCACCCGCCTGGATGCTTCTACGCATGCACAGAAATGCCGTGCGCCTCCACGAGCGAATGGGTAGTGATGGGTTTTGAAACCCGCTCCTGAGAAGGGTACTGTAAAATCTCCATTCCCACCTCACTCCAGCAGAAGGATACTGCAAAATCCCCATTTCCTCCTAATCAGCTGGGACTAGATGGGGCGGGGCCAGTCAGAGGTGATATTTACCGGTTCTCCGAACTACTCAAAATTTCCACTACTAGTTCTCCAGAACTGGTTAGAACCTGCTGAATACCACCTACTTCCTGATGTGGAGACATACACGCCCCGAGAAAGCCCCTCTTGGTACCAGTTACCTAATCTACACAAAGTTGGAATACAAAGCCATTCTTTCTCTTTCTCACTCTCTGAAATCACTTTGAACGTTACCATTTCTGCTCCATTTCTTGCAAATCGGGGGGGGGGGGGAGAACCTTCATTATTTCTGCTGCATTAGGAAGTTCATTTCAAGAGCGTACAGTTCTGAAAAGTAAGAACCTCTCCCTGCAGGGAACATCTTGTAAAGAAGATTTCCTGCAGAGCAGCTCCCTTTTTTTTTTGCAAGGGTAGCAGAACTTAAGTCGTAGATAAGGCATGGGGTTTTGTGAGCATGTGCACAAGAGGTCTCCAAATGTCAGCCCCTTTGGAGATAAGAAAGGCACCAAACCGGTGTGACCTCATTAAGGGCCTGGTTTCAATCTGCTGTGCTCTACAGGAGCTGCAATCCTGAAGCCACCCCACCGCCTTTTTTTTCATTTGGCACCTCTGAGCCTGGAAAGATCTCTTTGTAGAATTGAAGCAGCTGCTAGGCAGCCAAAAGTTCCATACTGGAGGACAACCTTGTTTAAAGTGTCTTAAAATACCTAATTTCCTAATGGGAAGAGCTCCCCATCCCCCCCACCACCCCAAAATTGCTGAGTGTTTTCATAAGAATGAAATACTCTGAAGCATGAATTTAAATTGTAATTTGACTGCCACGGTTAAAGAAAACCACCTGGAGATGTTCCCCCCCCCCCCCCGGACTGCATCATCACTTTTACGTCCATTTGCATTTTAAGTCTACGAGAACACTGAACCTTGATATGTTGCCTCCAACTGGAATCTATGTACTTAGTGAGGAGAATACCACTGCTTCTCAAAACTGGATTCATATAGAATCATAGAATCAGGAAGGGATCTTGGAAGTCTTCAGGTCCTGCTTCCTGCTTAAGGCAGGAGTCCTTATACCCTTCCCAGACAATGGTTGTACAAACTTTTCTTGAAAATCTCCAGCAATGGAGCACACCCGCAATTCTGGGAACAAGTAGTTCCATTGTACATAATTTATGTTTTACCGACGAAGAACTAAAGGGAGACTAGTATAGATCTATTTCAAGCTATTTAGCTCTCATCAGTTAGCCATACCCTTTTGGGATTCAAACCCAGGCTACTTGCATATTAGGTAGATGTATTAACCTGAAAGCCAAGGGCTCTCCTCACTTTCTCGACTATACCAGGGGAAAGATTAAGTAGTTTGGGGTGGGGGTTTTTTTGGTCAGGGCAATCTGGTCTACCCAGTTATGGGACAGAGTACACTGCTTCCATTTTCTCCTTTCAGCCCCAATTCAGGAGCCTTCACAGGCAGTCACTTTCGCAACAAACTATTTTTGTGTTAAATGTAAGTTTTACCGACAAAGAACTAAAGGGAGACTAGTATAGATCTATTTCAAGCTATTTAGCTCTCATCAGCTAGCCATACCCTTCTGGGATTTGAACCTGGGCTACTTGCATATTAGGTAGATGTATTATTAACCTCTATGCCTCTAACAGTATGGCTAGCTAATGAAAGCTAAATAGCTTGAAATAGATCTATACTAGTCTCCCTTTATTTCTTCGTCAGTAAAACATAAATTTAACACAAAAATAGTTTGTCATGAAAGCGACTGCCTGTGAAGGCTCCTGAATTGGGGGCTGGAAGGAGAAAATGGAAGCAGTGTGCTCCATCCCATAATTGGGTAGACGAGGTTGCCCTGACAAAACAACAGCAAGCAGTTCCGTTGATTAATCATTCTGAAATTCTTCCTTAATTCCAGGGTGAATCTCCCTCTGACAAGCTTCCACCCATTGCTTCTTGTCTGGTCACAATGTAGGAGATAGCTGGCTCCATAAATTTGACAAACTAACAACTAATCAAACAAATAAATAGTACAGGCTCTCTCCCTCCCTCTCTCTCTCCCTCTCTCTCTCTCTCTCTCTCTCTCTCTCTCTCTCCCTCCCTCCCTCCCTCCCTCCCTCTCTCTCTCTCTCTTTCTCTCTCTCTCTTTCCTTCTTTCTTGTTCAACACCCATCTCACAGTTATGTAAAGTGAAAAACCACCATTTACCAAACAAAATCATAATGTCCAAGGTCACAAAAAAAAAACCCAAACACCACCTAGAAACAATGTTGTAAGACAGCAACATTAATCAAGAGAGCTCATCTAGCCATCTAGCTCAGATGCCTTGGAGTGACGTTTATTCCTCCTTCTTTAATCTTTCCATCAATTCCATCCCAGAAAAAACTAGAGGGGTTTTTTTTTTTAGAAAGAAAAGCCAAAAAGCAAAACAAAAACCCAACCCTTCTGCAGAGGTCAGTGCACATAAAAGACCTTGTATAGAAATGAAGGGTACTTCTTCCTAGACTAGAAATAAGAAAATCTCTCTGGATTTTTTTTTTTTAAAAAAAGGGCCTCTTGCAACTTTCCTCAAGATTGGTGATGAAAAAGAGAGTGAAGAAAAATTAAAGTGGAAGTGCAGAGAGATATAGCAAATTCATATATATTTAGGATAGATACCTAAACATTCCTTAAATGACACCCACCCTCATTTATCCAGGCCTAAATTGTGCTTTATTTATTACTTTTAATCACAATGCCTCCAAATGTGAGTATGTGTAAGACTATAAATTTATGTGAAGACTATGAGGTTAGAACAAGAAGCAATGGGTGGAAACTAATCAAGGAGAGAAGCAACTTAGAACTAAGGAGAAATTTCCTGACAGTTAGAACAATTAATCAGTGGAACAACTCGCCTCCAGAAGTTGTGGATGCCCCAACACTGGAAGTTTTTAAGAAGATGCTGGATAATCATTTGTCTGAAGTGGTGTAGGGTTTCCTGCCTAAGCAGGGGGTTGGGCTAGAAGACCTCCAAGGTCCCTTCCAACTCTTGTTATTCTATTCTATACATTAAAGATTCCCTAACCAGCTTAGCTATGGATTTCAGAGAAAGAGTGTGTGACTTAGAGTAGGATGATGTGTTTAAAAATTGTATGTGCAATATGTTTAATAGCATATTGTGCTATTCTTCCCTTTCTGCACTTTTGACTCATTAAAGAATTTTGTATAAATGTAAGAAAAGGTTTCAGTCCTTGTTGGTTATTGTGTCAATTAGCATTTGAGACCCCAGCTGCATTTAGGTGTTAATGCGTTTGATTGAAAGTACAGCCTCAAAAAGTGGGAATGAAATTGGTGACAGCTTTTCAAATCTGATTTATTTGGAATTTTATCTAATCATGGAGTACAGACAGTGGTGGGTTTCCAATATTCTTACCACTGGTTCACCCTGCGTGTCTTCCATGCATACGCCCGGCCTTCTGTGCATGTGCTTTGCTCGCTCGTGCACCTGCGCATGTGCCCAGCCTCAAAAACATGCCTAAATAGGACAACATAGAGCTGGAATTGGTGGGCGGGCCTACCCGCGATCTCTGCTACCGGTTCACCTGAGCTGGTATGAACCAGCTGAATACCACCTCTGAGTACAGGTACCTATTGTAGGATTGGACTCAAAAAAGTATCCATGTTCTAGAGACAATAAAATATTTTATAGAAAGAGAAGCTAAAGAGATTAATTTAACACAGAAAAACAATTTTAGGGAGATATGAGTTTATTATTGATGTAGTTGGTAAGCACTTATAATGAGCTGGAACTAACACTTGTATAGCTAAGTTTCCCAATCCTTAAGGACATCCCTCCCATTTATTTTCATTAGCAGCACACTAGAGACAATGTGAACTCCAGGTTTCACTTCATCTTTTGTAACAAAGAAAGTTTCCCAAGGATTTCCATTCAGTTAAACCTTTCTCCAGTTGCACATTTCTCCAGAATCTTAGCAGGATCAGACCTGGTTAGTACTTGAATAAGAGTGTACCAGAGAATATCACAGCTTGTCAAAAAGACAATGACAAATGACTTCCATCCTGCTGCTAAAATAATTACATGGGTACAAACTTGAAGTCATCAGATGCCAAGCTTAACTTGAAGGAGACTGTACTTCTTACAACTTCTCCCAAGTGCAGACAAATGTGGAACAGCAAATGCAAGACAAATAAGAACACTAATACTTTTTCAAGGACGTATTTTTAAAACATCACTTGAAAAGCTTGTGATGATGTTTGCGGGAAAAGCACATATATTTTTGAACACTGCAATATTACTCTTGGTGTAAATTCTCCTTAATTTATATGAAATCAGTAGTCTGGGAAATGTAGAACTCTTGATGAAGACAAACTTTTATGAAGATCTTCAGAGAAAAGTATTGAATGAAGGTGTTTAATAGAGAGAAACCAAGATAACTCAATCACTGAACGATAAATAAAGCAGGCTAGTAAGAAATATGTGATGTAGACAAATATGTTCGTGAAATTTCAAAAGTTCAAGTTCTTTTGAAAATTAAAAATCTGATGTATGCATATCTTTCAACTATTCCTTAGCACAAACCTTTGCCAAAGATAATACTGCAGGAGTCAGGGACATTAAAGAAGTTTAGGACATGGTAGTAAAAAATGTGATAGCAATAGCACATAGCAATAGCACTTAAACTTATATACTGCTTCATAGTGCTTTACACACTCTCTGTGCAATTTGCAGAGTCAGCATATTGCCCCCAACAATCTGGGTCCTCGTTTTACCCATCTCGGAAAGATGGAAGGCTGAGTCAACCTTGAGCCTGTCAGGATCGAACTCCAGATTGTGGGCAGAGTTTGCCTGTAATGCTGCATTCTGGCCACTGCATCACCAGGGCTCTAAAAATAAAAAACATAAAACACATATGTTTCTTAGAGCAAAGAACAGTTGAAAGATATGCCTGTCAGATTTTTAATTATCAAAAGAATTTGGACTTTTGAAATTGTGATTTGCAGGTTAAGTCCTTCCCCTTTTTAATTCATTTCAGACTGTGTTCTATGTGAACCTGAGACACTAGGAGGTTGTAAGTGAAGCATCATCTATAATCTGATCTCATTCTCCAGAGACAAGGGAATACCCAGAAATACTTGGAGACACAAGCAGGCAGGAAGAGCACCAGGTACACAGTGATTTTTATAACACTCTCTTCCTAATGATAAAAATAAGAATAGCAGCTTGTTATTGGACCAAAAGGAATCCCACTATAATTAGGATAACCATATAATTCTGTTCTGTAGGGAGTCGTGTAGCCCATCATTAATCTGTCCACTTGCTGGTAGGAAACCAATGGTAGAAGAAATTAAATAGTGCTGTGTCTCTGCAAGAGAATACTAATCAAATGCATTTTTAATAAAGCTATAAACTAATAATAATCACTGTTTAGTTGTCCTTTCTAAGCCACTAGAAAGTACTTCTGTGCTTGGTTTTGTCTAGAGTTGCTTTAAGCACTCACAAGATACATTTTGTACAAAACAAAGCAAAAACCAGAAACTTTCAAGGGAATGGTGATCAGCTCTTAGATTTTTTTTTCCCCTTTCCAAAGGAGATTGTGGCCCAGCCTTAGTGCATTTCCATTTTCCTCAGAAATGAAATAAAACAGCCACTCTGAGCAAGCTGAGAAATAACTTTAGAAGCACAAATCCTTTTAGAGAGTCGATTCTACTTCACCGCTAAATAGCTGTTGAAAACAAAAGTCAGGTGTACACCTATAATCATAGGGATAATTGTCTCCTAGGCCTCTTTTCCCCCTTAATCTTCAACTCAGAAATTTCTCACTCTAATCGAAAGGCAATGGTGGTGGGAACAGAACAAAGAAACTAGAAATCAGAAATTGCCCTTTTTAAAAAGGTTTTGAGCCCATGAGAAAGGAGCAGGGATCTGAATTTTTGTCAAGAAGCATTCAGAAGTAATTGCTTGGTTTGCTTTTTTTTTTTTGTTCGTTTATTTACATTGTTAGGTTCATCTCCTCAACCTCATTCTAGTCAATAAAATTAGGGAGGAGATTTAGCTTTCTGTC
Organism: Ptyas mucosa; assembly: GCA_012654045.1. Classification (NCBI taxonomy): domain Eukaryota; kingdom Metazoa; phylum Chordata; class Lepidosauria; order Squamata; family Colubridae; genus Ptyas; species Ptyas mucosa. The sequence continues at coordinate 27,743,340 of WNWU01000006.1, read as the reverse complement.
ATTTAAAAATCCAGCCACAAACTGAGGAAATCCATTGCATGAAGTATGCTTGGAAGCCATTCTCCTAACGTTTTCAAGGAGGCCCTCATCATCATAGCTTTAATCAGCTGGAGCCAGAATTTCTCTCTAATGTAAAACAAATTTTACAGAGTAAGCTCTATTTTTTTTAGCAATATTAACTTAATGACATTGACTGATCCCCTTTTAGCACAGTGAAATATCTTTACATTTAAGCATTTCTGTCACTTTGTTCACCTCAAAGATGTGACAATAAACAGTTCCATGATTTATGGAATGGAATGGAATGGAATGGAATGGAATGGAATGGAATGGAATAGTAGGGTAGGGTAGGGTAGGGTAGGGTAGGGTAGGGTGGAGTGGAATGGAATGGAATGGAATGGAATGGAATGGAATGGAATGGAATGGAATGGAATGGAAT
>WNWU01000006.1:27706367-27742891 GCA_012654045.1 Ptyas mucosa | reverse complement strand
ATGGAATGGAATGGAATGGAATGGAATGGAATGGAATGGAATGGAATCTTTATTGGCCAATTGTGATTAGACACAAAAGGAATTTTTCTCCGCTGCATACACTCTCAGTGTACATATAATCTGAACCTACAATGATGGCGAAGAGTCTTTAGGAAATTGTCTACTGCAGGTACTGCCCTTTGAATCCCCTGAGCATTATGTGTATCTTTCAGTCATTATTTTGTCTTAGTTGGGTAAAAAGACTCTTCAAGTGCCTCACAGAAGGAAACATACAAGGAAGCAGGGATTATCCAGATTTTTAAAAGGTGTCAAAATCAGGGGTTGGATACAATATTTTGGAAAAAGGTCACAGAATTTCCAGCCCTCTTTTACAGTTAGATTATTAAGGCAGAATCTATGAAAAATAATCATTTTCCCTCACGTGCGTTTGCAGTCTAGTCTAAGCTGCTGTTTACTAACAAAACCCACTTGATCTCTTACTATTTATTTATTTATTTATTTATTTATTTATTTATTTACTTACTTACTTACTTACTTACTTATTTATTTACTTATGTATTTATTTATTTATTTATTTGGAATTTGTCAAACAAAAACAAGAACAAGAATAAGAGAATAAAAATAGAATGACAGGCCCGATAGGCACATTAGTGCACTTATGCGCACCCCCTCTACTAACCACTTAAGTATGAAGTAAGGTCCACGGAAGTCAATTTGTGACTGAAACTGTGAAAATTTGTAGCTGAGACAACTGAATCAGGTAGGGCATTCCAGACTTTGACAACTCTATTACAGAAATTATATTTTTTTACAGTCAAGTTTAGAACGATTTACATTGCATTTAAAGCAATTCATGCGCATATCATGCGCATATTAAAACAGAAAAAGTCATTTACAGGTAAAACACATTGCTACGTATAATTTTGTATGCAATACTTAGGTCTGACCGCAAGCGATGCAGTTCTAAGTTATCCAAACCGAGAATTTCGAGCCTAGTAGCAAAAGGAATTCTATTATGTACAGAAGGGTGCAAGACTTTTCTCCTGAAGTACTTCTCCATTGTACTGATTTAATGTTATGTTCAACATTTTTTGCTATTTTTGCAGCCTCTCCATAATCTCTCCCAATGTTACACTTTAAGGACTCCTTAAGTAAAGAAGGAGCTTTGTCTTCTTTGCCACTTAAACAATACTCTTAAAAGAACACAAGAAACAAAAACTGGTATTAATGAAGCCATATGGAGCATAAGGAATCTTTGCAAGATGACAATTCTGGAATACACTCACTTGGCTTGGACATCTTTTCAGAGAAATGGTGCATTTTGCCAAAATGGAATTCAGCACATCACAAATGAGTGTGTAAATTAGCCAAGCTTCATCTCTAAATATTTATCTCAAAACTTGTATATAAAACAATGTACATTTAAGAAAGCAAGTGCTATGGAAAATGGGGAGGGCAGGTGTCACAGGTATGCAAATTGCATTACAAATTCTTATAATGTAGGTGACCACCAATAAAATATCTACTTGAACCTGTTCATGAATGGGTTCTGGTTGCTTGCATCTGACATTAACCTCACCAGACTCTCTGCTTTCCCTTGGCAAATGGCAGATCTAGACCAAAGGGTTTGATCTAGACCCGTGATGATGAACCTATGGCATGCATGCCGCAGGTGGCACATGGAGCCATATCGGTGGGCACACGAGTGTTGCCCTAGCTCAGCTGATTTTCGGGCCTTCCGAGCCCACCGGAAGTCAGGAAACAGGCTGTTTCCGGCCTCTGGAGGGCTTCCATGGGGGTGGGGAAGGCCCATTTTGTGCTCTCCCCAGGCTCCAGAGCCTTTCTAGGAGCCTGGGGAGGGTGAAAATGGCCTTCCCCACTGCCCCTGGAGGCCCTCTGGAGACTGGAACAGCCCATTTTCTGACTTCCGGTGGGACTGGAAGGCCTATTTCACACAAACACCCAGGCTCCAGAGCCTTTCTAGAAGCCTGGGGAGGCTTTTGATATAAATAGTACCATGTTTTTGGCTGAATCCCTGAATGATCTTTGGTGAATGTTAGACAAATTAATTTTTCTTTCTTTCTTTCTTTCTTTCTTTCTTTCTTTCTTTCTTTCTTTCTTTCTTTCTTTCTTTCTTTCTTTCTTTCCTTCCTTCCTTCCTTCCTTCCTTCCTTCCTTCTTCCTTCCTTCCTTCCTTCCTTCTTTCCTTCTTTATTTCTTTATTTCTTTATTTCTTTATTTCTTTATTACTTTATTTCTTTATTTCTTTATTTCTTTATTTCTTATTTAATATGCTGCCCATCTCACTATCCAAAGCATATGGGCATTGTGACTGTGGGTGGCACACACAAATAAAAGCACATGCCAAACGATCAACTTAATTAAAATAAAACCATTAAAATATAGTTAAAACTATTAAAAATGATAGTAACAAAAGACAGAGGAGAGTGGATTCTAAGGTTGCACACACTGCAGCCATATAATGAGTTCCAACTTCCATGAGTTCAGTGGTGGGTTGCCCCCGGTTCGTATCGGTTCTATAGAACTGGTAGTAAAACCGGCGGGAGACTCCACCCACTGACCCCGACATCATCAGAATGCTTCTGCGCATACACAGAAGTTTCTGTGCATGTGCGCGGCCCCGTTGCAAACCGGTAGTAAAGGTAAGTAGAATCCACCCCTGTATGAGATCCTCAGCCTGGTGGCAGAACCTAGTTTAAGAGCCTTTATGAAGGCCAATAGTTAATGTGAAAGATGTTTCAGAGGGTGGGTGCCACAGCTGGAAATCCTCTTTTTCTGGTTCCTGCCAAATATAGCTTCTTGGCTCATGGGACTTTGGCTCATGCCCTCCCTGCTGGACATGATGGGATGAGTAGAGTTGCCTGGACAAGATGGGTAGCAGAGAAGTATATTAAATAAATATTGTAAAATAAATAAATAATCAGGGAGAATCAGTCCCTCCAAACAACCTGGTCCCGTGTCATTTAGTCCTTTAACAGTGAGAACTACGTACCATCTTGAGTTGGACCTGGAAGCAAACTGGCAAACAATGCAGCTCAGCAAACAAAGATGTAACGTGTAGTTCTAGAAGCACACATAATTGCCCATACAGCCACAGGGACATTTAGCTGAAAGTGCATATGCGCTGCCGGAACCCGGAAGTACCTTATCCAGTGCACACATGCCCCCTGGGCAGCTCCTCTTCCTGGTCACAGCCCTGATGAGCACGCGAGTGCGTGCGAAGCATGGGTGCACTTGCGAAGTGCTCCCTTTTCACCACTTGGTGGCCCCCGCGTCCATGCTTCCTTTTCAGCACTTGGTGCCAAAAAGGTTCACCATCACAGCACTAAACCAAACATAAAGTAATAGATTTACAGGACCACCTTCTGCCTGCCTCCCACCGCCCTGTGCACTCACATAGGACTGCCCTCCTCCGGGTGCCATTGGCCAGACAATGTCGGCTGGTGGCACCCAGGATGAGGGCGTTCTCTGTGGGCACACTGACCCTCTGGAATGGGTTACCCACAGAGCTCCGGATGGCCCCTGACCTCTGCTCTTTCCACCGAGAGCTGAAGACATGGCTTTTCCAACAAATTTGCTGATCTGATGGATGATTTTAATTGGGTGGATTTTAAATTGATTGTCTTGTGTAGTTTATTTTTATTGTTTTTATTGTCTTAATTTCTGTAAGCCACCCCGAGTCCTTCAGGAGAAGGGCGGCATATAAGTATAGTAAAATAGATAGATAGATAGATAGATAGATAGATAGATAGATAGATAGATAGATAGATAGATAAAACATATTTATATCTATGGTTCCATTTCTTTTTCTCATATTCTTTTGACTTATTATTTTTTTGTTCTTTTCTTGCACTTTGTGGAACATTTCTTACCTGGAAGAGTATGGTAGGCTGGTATGTATGTAAAAATAAATAAAACTTATTCTATGTGCAGGAAATCTCCTTTTCTGTAATTCACACCACCTGAATCCTACTTCTAGTTTTGGACAAGCAAAACCTGGAAAGATCCAGGGCACTCCCCTTTTGGGCAATATACAAGGGCCTAGTTGTCACATCTGCCAGCATCTCTTTGAGGCAACCATTTCTTTTCCTTAGCTTGTGGGCCAATTGTGGAGGCCATTAGAGACTGCAAGCTAGTATCTGAACAGTCTAGCAGCAAATCACTTTGTAGGCTTGGTTCTAAATGCATAGTATCCAGAGGAGGAGGAAGAAGCAGAGGAGAGCTTATGTGCCAAGTTACTTTCATACCATTTGAAAATATTATTTTTGATAAATAAAATAAAGGAAAAGCCAACATTTCATAAAGTAATATATACCATGGCTCTTCATGGGAGGTTCTCAAGCTTTCCTGGTATTTTTTCCTCCTTCGAGAAAATTGACCTGACTAGAAGGGAAAACAGGATTGTGCTTTGGAATCAGATTTCCTCCTTTAAAGACAGAGCCTTCTCTCTAATTTTGGGTGCAGAATTCCAAAATATTTTGGATTTGGAATCTCTGAAACCACAACATTTCAACCTTAATCCTTTATCTTTATTTATCTCTTTTGTCAGTTTATTCTTTATTATGATCTGATTTAATCTAATCTGCTTCATCACTTAATTTTGTTCTCCTGGTTACTACCAAGTATAAATGGCACAAACTTCAACTGTACATAAATCCAGCATAACCTCATCTTATTTCCTTGATAGTGGGAAGATAAAGTAGGTAAGATAATATCCATATAGTGACAGAGAAAGTCCAACACAAATACTTCCTAGGTTTGTTACTGCTGAGGTTGACCATGTTCTGAAAATAATGACAAATGGAATTATTTTTCACTTCCTTTTTCAAGTACATGTTCTAGGATAAGAATAACTGTATGAACCAGTTCAGCTGAAGAGACATGATTTATTAACCTCAATATTAAATAAGTTGCTTTGCAAATCTAAAGATATCAGGCCATGAAGTAATGGGCCATGCCCCTGCTTCAGTAAAAGTGGCTAAAAGCATGAACTATAAATGATTCATCGACATTAATGTTGAAATAATTCAATACAGAAGATTCTTCTGTAATGATGAAACAAAGGTTTAAGAAGAAACAAAAGTCCAAGAAGAAAAGCCCCAAAGCCTCAAATTTAAGAGAGAGTCATGACACTAGTAATTACCTCAGATGCATTCTTTTGATGAATATTCTGTTTTGATGAAATTATTCACATGCAATTGCCAGTCTTACAGAAAAGGATGGTTTGCAAAATGATGACAACATGACAAAACAAGTCTATTAAATATTATTATTATTTAGACTTCTATACCGCTTCATAGTGCTTTACAGCCCTCTCTAAGCGGTTTTCAAAGTTAGCATATAGCATATTGCATATTAGCATATTGCATTAGCATTAGCATATTGCCCCCAACAATCTGGGTCCTCATTTTACCCACCTCGGAAGGATGGAAGGCTGAGTCAACCTTGAGCCGGTGAGATTTGATCTGCTGATCTGCTGAACTAACAGTCAGCTGAAATAGCTGCAGTACTGCACTATAACCACTTCGCCACCTCTGTTTAACATTTTTATTGAGTTATAAAATATTGTAAAATACAAAATACAAAAGCAAAGAGAAAAGCAGTATGGGGGGAAAGGTGGAAGAAAAATGAGGAAAGATAAGAGAAAAAATTAAATATCTATTTAAATATACAGTCCTTATAGTATAGAAACCATTTGGGATTATCCCATGACACATGTGACCCTATACATGAATTCCCCATATTCCTTGAAAAACTAAATATATTTGATAACATACACAAGCAGTGAAGGAATCTGTCTTTCTCACTTCTTTGTTTCTGTTTTGTTTCCTGCATAAATTTGCTTTTTAAAAAAAGTCTGCAGGAATATTTATATGCATTTTCCAAAATATATTTTTGCAATAACCATACATTACCCAATTCTGCCTTGGACATGGATCTCTTACAAGTATTTATCTCAACTTGTAAATATTTATTTAATTACACATTTTACCGACCATTTTAAATTTAATTCAAGATTATTATGAAAAGCTGTATGAGCAGAAAATAATCTCAGAAGAGAGAATTAAACAATATAAACAAAAGCAGAATTACCTAAAGTACCTGAAACACTGAAAACTATGCTAAATTTATTTATCTATCTATCTATCTATCTATCTATCTATCTATCTATCTATCGGTTCGATTTATATGCCACCCTTCTCCGGAGACTCAGGATGACTTACAGTGCGTTAAGCAATAGCCTTTTGTATATGCCTGCTTAGTAGGGCTTTCGGGACCCCCTAAGCGGTGTTCTTTTTTATACAAAGTCATCTTATTGTCCCCACAATCCAGGTCCTCATTTTACCCACCTCGAAAGGATGGAAGGCTGAGTCAACCTTGAGCCTGGTGAGATTCAAACTTGCAGTAATTGCAGGCAGCTGGTGCTAGTTAACAGCACATTAGTCTGCTGCGCCACCAAGGCTCTTTTTTTGTGAACAAAAAAAGTGAACAAATATCAATGATGGAATTGTCAGAAGTGATTAAGAGGCAAAAGAACAACAAAACACCAGGACCAGATGGGCTACCGGCAGAATTTTATAAACATTTACAGGATACTTTAGGCCAATCAATGTTGGAAGTCTATAATGAAGTATTGTTTGATGTGACGGTACCAAATTCGTGGATGGAAGCAAACATTACTCTTATTCCAAAAGAAGATTCAGATTTAATGCATATACAAAATTATAGGCCCATATCCTTACTGAATGCTGATTACAAAATATATGCTTCAATAATAGCAGAGAGGCTAAAAAAGGTTTTTAAATGAATGTATACATCCTGACCAAAATGGCTTCCTGCCTAAGAGACATATTAAAAACAATATGAGAATGATTTTAAATACATTGGAATATTATAAAGCACATCCTGGAAAACAAATGGTATCAATCTTCTTAGAAAACATTTGACAACATCAATTGGCAATTTATGTTGTTTCAATTAAAATCTATGGACTTTGGTGAGAGATTTATTAACATGATAAAGACAATAAACCATAAACAAACAGCAAAGGTGATGGTAAATGGAGATATGATAGAGAATTTAAATATTAAAAAAGGCACAAGACAAGGATGTCCACTATCTTCTTTACTATTTATACTGACATTTGAAGTGTTAAATAGAAATATTAGACAAGATATAGAAATTAAAGTTATGGAAATAAAAAAGGAAAAATACAAATTACAGACATTTACGGATGTTTTTTGTTTTTTATTCTGGAAGACTCACAAGAAAATGACTCAAATTAATTAGAAAAATAGAAGAATATTATGAAGTTGCTGGACTGAAAATAAATAAAGAAAAAACCAAAATAATAGTTAAAAATGTTACAGACACACAGAAAAGAGAACTAATGAGGAAAATAGGTAAACAGATAGTCAAGAAAGTTAAATATTTAGGAATTCAACTAATGGCAAGGTGTGTAACTATTAAAGAAGATAATTATTATAAATCGGCACAACGAATTAAAATGGATGTGGAGAAGTGGAAAAATCTGCAATTGTCATTGATGGGAAGAATGGCTACTATAAAAATGAATATTTTTAGAGATTATTATATTTATTTGAAACAATACAAAATTGTATTGTATGTATGCAAAAAATGTATGCAAAATATGCAAATTGTATGTATGCAAAAATACTTTGAAGAATTAAACAAAACAATATTAAAATATATTTTACAAGGGAAAAAAAAGCAAGGATAAGTTTGAAAATGTTGCAAGACTCTAAAACCAGAGGGGTTTTTGGGCTGCCAGATTGGGAATTGTACTACCAGACTTTGATACTTACTTGGGTGAAAGAATTGATTGGTTTGAGGCACAAAAGACTACTGACCTTGGAGAGATATTGTCTCCAACTGGGTTGGCATGCTTTTTTATGGTATGGAAAAACCAAAATACAAAGCTATTTCCAAAGACATTATATAGGAATGCATTATTATTAGTATGGTAGAAAATTAAAGAACAACACTTTTGAAAATACTGGTCTGGTTCTCCACAATGGAGGCACTGATTCATCCACATGTTATTGATATGGAGGATATTACTAGATATAAAAATATTTTGAATGACAAGAGGGAACTTAAAACTGAACAGGAATTGAGTGATCAAGGGATTGAGATAACATGGTAGTCACATGTGCAGATACAATCTAGATATGAGAAGGATGTTAAAATGTTTGGTTTCTATAAAGAATTATCAGAATTAAATCAGATATTAACATGAAAAACTAATAAAGAAAATATATAGCTATTTGTTAAGTGTTAAGATGGAAGATGAACAATTAAAAGAGCAATGATAGTATGGGCTAAAAACTTTGGCTATCCGATTGAGTTAGATAAATGAAAGAAACTATGGGATAGAAATTATAAATTAACAATGTCTACTGCGTACAAAGAAAATCTTTATAAAATGTTTTATAGATGGCATTTTCTGCCCTCAAGGTTAGCAAAGATGTTTAAGGATAAGTCCGCAAAATGTTGGAAATGCCATCAGATACCTAGTTCATACTATCCTATGTGGTGGACATGCCAAAAAGCAAAAAAATATTGGACAAAAATACAGACATGGTTGGAAAAAAATGATAAAACAACATATTGATTTTACCGGATAAGTATAATAAAGGGAATGCATATTTGGTTTTATATGTACTGACTGCAGCTAAAGTTGTATTTGCACAACAATGGCAAAATGAAGAGATCCCAAAGGAGGAAAATGTGATTTAAGAAATACTAGAATCTGCAGAAATGGATAGGCTAACAGTTATAATTAAGGAAAAGAAAGAAACTGAATATTTTTTGATCTGGGATCTATTTTATCATTGGTTAGCTGACAAATACAGGAGCTAGAAACAGGGAAATATATGGAAAGGATCAATGATATAAGGAAGGTATGTTAAATTGGTTGAGTAAACATTATTGTTATTATTAGTATTAATATTATTATGATCAATACTAATGTAATGAATACCGTTGTAAACATTTTACTTATTATTTCCTAAAACTATTTGTACCCAGACAACACACTGTTTAATTGAAAATACAATTTTTATATGTTATAAAATAAAAAAAAAGAAAAAGAAAAAGAAAAATAGGCCTTTCTAAGCAACCCCAAAGGGACTGTTTATGGAAGTCACCTCTTTGGTTCACTCAATATAGTGATTGATGCGTGTCATATTTGCCTTCATTTTTAACACAAGGAAGGGGGGAAAGAAGATGAGTCCTGTTAAATCAAGGCAAACACCTACTGAATGTAACATCCTCAGGCATCCAGTACTTGACCCAAATAAAGCCTTGAAGCTCACAAGCAGTACATGAGAAAGGTAAGTGTTTAAAAATGCTGCTTTTCATTCTAGAAATCATTGATAGCTGTGTGCTCATGTGAGACTAGGGTGAAATTGACAATTGTGGCCATAACTTAAAAGTGAGCCAAGCACATACACAGAGAGGACAAAAGCCAAGAGTCTTGTCAAAAACATCCATCAGAAAATAAACAAGAAGGAACCATGTCATTAAGAGCCAAAGGACATATAAACGGAATGTCATCAGAAATCAGAAAAAAAGAGAGGCTGGGTGCAGAGTGCAAGGAATCCTTAATCCATCAATGGCGACCAGGTTTGCAGATCATTGAGGTAAAGATTTTGGGATATAAAAAAGAGTCTTGAAGCCCAGCCACTCTGAATTATTCTGGGTCTGGACTTGGCTTGCTTTTTACTATCAACTGTCCAGGTTAGTTCAGCTGGATCAGGTAAATGGAGATATCTGTATGAGTCAGTGACACCATGAGAGCAACTAGGCTGGTGATTTGAGAGCAACTTCATACTTGAATCAATAAAACTGTGGCTTTAAATTGGGCAGATCTCCATGTATTCAGTTTATATTTATTTGTTTATTTAATAAACAACGTCAAGTGGTGAACACATCTAATACTTCTGACTCTATTTCCCCCACAACAACAAGGTATGTTGGATGAGGGGGAGTGACAGGGCCACAGTCATCCAACTGGCTGTCATTCCTAAAACGGGAGTAGAACTCACCATCTCCTGCTGTCTAACCAAGTATAAATTGCACAAACTTCAACTGTACCTAAATCCAGCATAACCTCATCTTATTTCATTGACAGTGGGAAGATAAAGTAGCTAAGATAATATCCATATAGTGACAGAAAATACTTCCTAGATTTTGCTGAGGCTGACCATGTTCTGAAAATAATGACAAATGGACAAATAATGACAAATGGACAAATGACAAATAATGACAAATGAAAAGGACAAATACTTTTCACTTCCTTTTTCAAGCACATGTTCCCCCACAACAACAAGGTATGTTGGATGAGGGGGAGTGACTGGGCCAAAGTCACCGAACTGTCACTTTAGGATCCAAAGTCACTTTAGGATCATTCCTAAAACAGGAGTAGAACTGGGGCCTTTACCATTAGATCAAACTGGCTCTCGTTTAGAATCGTGAGAACCTCAGTGTTCCACTCAAAATGATTTGCAAGTGAGCCTAGTTATTTCCCCCTCTTCAACCAGAGTTGTGTGTTCTGGACTACCCAATTGACAATCCTCAGTAGGCTGTGAATGTGGACAGAACGATGATAAGTCCAGCTTGGCAATTTTGTAACACATTATGAATATATCTAGGAGTCCATTACCACATCAGGTCGAACTGAAATCTATAGCTTTACTGTGTATTGTGTAAAGAAATGACTGGGGCAAAGGGTGAATCTCCTGGCTTTTTGTTCCATGGATGAGTGCAGGTTCTAGCATCATGCATGAAAGAGAAAAAAATATTTTATGGTACTTTGCAGACTTTCTAACAGGTCCTTCAAGCTTCAAACATTAACATCTTTTCGTGAATAGAAGATATTAGCATCCTTTTTTGTTTGCTTTCCTTTCTGCACCTTTTCAGCACTTATCACAAACCAGGGCTATTCATTACATTTGTCACAAAGTGAAAGCTAAAGCAGCAAATCAATAGATGAATGATCCTCCATTCATTTGTGACTCCTTTCCTTCGTTCATTGTAATTTTCCCTTGGTAGCAAAAATAACAACTGAAGTTAAATGACTGAGGCAGTGACAGAAGAGAGCCTTGTTTTTGTTTCTGGTTTTGTTTTCTGATTTTTTTATTTGTTTGGCAAGATCTGGACATCCTTTTTGGGGGGGGGGGTATTTAAGTTCAGATCCTGGACATCATTTGCCCTTCATGTGGAACACAGAGTTATGGAAGAAATAAAGATATTATTTTGAAAGGTTCAGGAGGGACTTTTTGGCTGATGTTCTGATAAATAATCTAAGGCAGGGGTTTCAAACTCAAGGTCCGCGCACTGGATCTGGTCTGCGGGGTGCTTAGATCTGGCCCGCCCTGGAAACAGTGAAGGACTGGTCCACAGTGCCTCTGCTAAACAAAACTCAGGAGGGCTGTGGGAGGCTGTCACAGCCGAAAACCCAGGCCACCATAGATACCCGCGACATGAGTGATATTGAGCTGGCCACGTCCACCCTGGCCATGCCCAAACAGCCCCTTGAGGTCAAACAGAATCCTGATGCGTCCCTCAATGAAATCAAATTTGACAACCCTGATCTAAGGAGACTCAGATTACAGAACTCAGACCTTGTTCTTCAAGATTTTTATTTTGATTATCTGAATTCATAAAGGAAACAGAGAAAACACATAAAACTCCAGCTTTCCTACATGAATATGAACTTATACTGGTCAGACTAAGGACTTTTTATTCAACTAATATTTGATAATAAAGTTATAGTGCTCTATGCTCTCAATTTATGGGGAGATTTTGAGGGAAATAACTTCCTTCCTGATAATTTAAAGTTTAAGTAGAAAACCTGTTAACACCTAAGGCACCTGGTAAGAAATTATTTGGGGCAATCCTTTCAGAAAGATGTACATTTAAAATTTCATCCCAATGGGATGAAAAAAGCAAGAAGTTACAGGAAGCAGAAAAACTGCTGAGTTCCCTTTTGAAAATAGCGCAAGAATATTTAACTAGTAAAACAACAGCAAATGAACTCCTGGCACAAATGTGATTTGAATGAATAATTAAACAAACAAGGTTTATAATAAGGAACCTGAATGGAAAGCAAAAAAGATACTGGATTCCTGTTTATGAAAATCACTATTCTCTAAAGAGATAACAAATAATATGGCACTGAAATTTATTTGTTTATTAGATTCCAGCCCATTTTTTCTTTTTATTCAACACTCAGGTCGTACGCCAACTGAAAGACAAACTGTAACCTAAGGCAACATTAATACATCTGTATCTATGGCCTTCGAGTCAGTCTTGCCACCAGAAATAGAAAGCCGAACCTCTGCAAGTGTTATTGATAGAATTTTCAAGAACATCCTTGAATCATTGTTCTTGTCTTCTTCCTCGTTCTGAGAGAGAATGATTGGCCCAGTCACCCACCTGTCTTCATGCCTAAGGCAGAACAAGAAGTAGCATCTTCTGGTTTCTAGCCTAATGCTTTAACTACTGCACCATACTGGCTGTCAAACATATTTAACATCAGAATTAAAATTAAACATTGATATAAAGAATGTAAAAGTTTTGCTGAAAATATGTCTTTCTGCAATATTCCTGAACACCGATAAAGGAGAATGTTTGTAGCTCAGGGTTACAGGGTTGTAGCTCGGGGATCGCCACTGCCCATAACCACCGTTGCCACCCATGGCCGCCTCTGTGTGCCCCATTTTTTGCCTCCGCGCGTCCTGTTTTCAGCCTCTGTGCACCCCATTTTTGGCTGCCGCTGCCTATGCCCACCACCTGGAACGCGCCAAAAATGGGACGCACAGAGGCCCAAAATGGGATGCGTGGAGACCAAAAATGGGGCTCATGGAGGCCGTGATAGGTGGCAGCAGCGATGGGCCACAATGGTGGTGATGGCCGGTGGCAATTCCCGCAGCCTGGAACAGCTGATAGGTGGTATTCTGGGAGGCAGATCCAACCACCAATCTGCTGCTCATGTTAAATCAGGCTGTGCTGAAGCTGACCAGGCTGTTTGCTATTTGCTGCAAGGAGGCAAATTGCTGGGAGGCAGAGGCAGATTTTTTTTCTTGTTTTCCTCCCCAAAAGCTAGGTGCATCTTATAGTCCGGAGCGTCTTATAGTCCGAAAAATACGGTATCTATCTCTTCAGCAACCTAAATTAGGAAAGGGGCACATCTCAATTCTTCCATATGCAGATAATGCTGTGTTGTTCTCTCAGAGGCAGATTGGCCCAAAGCTGACACTTTATATACTTGCTGAGCACTGTCAAGAAGAATCAGCAACTCAAAAACCAAGGGATTTGCCAGATGCCCCAAGACACGTGTCTGGCATCTAAACAACCATCTAATAGAACAAATTAAGACCTTCAAATACCTAGGGAGTCTTTCCCATGCCATAGGCAGCAGCAAATCCCAAGCTATGTCATTTTAAAGGCACTTTAAAGGCACTTCAGCTCTACGATTCATCTATATCCCCAAAGAAGATCAGCTCATAACTGAAGCCTTCAATGTCTTCTCAGCCAAGGTCTGAGCTCAGCTCTTCTTTCCAGTCCAGCTGGCCCCTTAAAGGTTACTTCTTCCCCTCAAAGGTGTTCAATTTAAGTTTCTGAGATCTACCTGCCAAGTACCCAAACATTCCAAACATGGTGAAGCCAGCCTACACAAATTTAAACTTCTGCTTAGATTCATGTCCTTCCATATTGGCATTAAGCTTCTTTTTTTCTTTCAGTCTGCTTGGCCCCTTTAATTATGAATGACAGCTTCCAGTGTCCCAGTATCAGGCAATACATAGAAAATGAAAATCCTATGGCTTCTCATTGGCAGCCATCATTCTGATGGGCTACAAAAGAGCATTAGCCAGTCTTAAAGAACTTAAACTTAAACGGACCTATAGACTTAGTACAATCAAATTTGTCACTCTTGCCAGAGGTGAGCTTCAAAAATTGTAGCAAGGAGTTATCTGCCTGATTGCTGGGTGGGCGTGGCCATGGTGGGCATGGCCTGGTTGGCCTCCTGCACCATGGCAGGGGGGGTTTGCCCTCCCTGGGCTTCGGAGGCTTTCCTTGAGCCTCTGCGAGGGCAAAAACGGCCTCCCCAGACTCCGGAGGCCCAAACGTCTGATAGACCCATTTTTCACCCTGCGTGCCCCCTGCACTTACCTGCATCCAAAACAGGCTGCATGGGGACTCCTGGGAGGGGTGGGGCGGGTGAGGCGGGGCCAGCCAGGAGTGGGATTTGGGGGTTCTCTGAACTGCACAGAATCTTAGCTAGAGGTTCTCCCGAACCCCTGCAAACCTCCAGCAGCCCACCCCTGACTCTTGCCTAGAAATACCTTCTGAACCCTTTCACATGTTCACCCAGCTACATAACTTAGCTGCATAACAATCCCTAAATTTAGAAGGGCTTTGTCTTTGGCTAGATCCAATGCAGTGGTGGGTTGCTACCAGTTCACCCCAGTTTGGGCGAACCAGTAGAGGCGGCAGTGGGAGGCTTCACCCACCTGCCCGGACGCTTCTATGCATGTACAGACACACCATGCCCACGCGCGAGCGCACGCACACCCACAAGTGGACCAATGGCAATGGGATTTGGAACCCGCCCCTGATCCAGTGCCCTGCTAGCAATAGCCATGGAAGGGAGATAACCAGAAGATCTCTTTTGAATGGAGATTGTTTTTATGTAGTGGAGGAGCAATTGAAACACTGGAATATGTTATTTGGTATTTCTCCCTCCTGTTCCCCCCTGTTACCAGGAATAACTACATATTTGCATCTATCACCAAATATCCTGGTTGCACTGATTCCTGTTATCTCAGATTGTTACTGTCAGATAAATCTGATTCTACTTTATGATGGCAGTCAAATATGTTTTGTAGTTTGTATAATATACCATTATTATTATTTTTTTGTTCAAACATCTCCTAGATGTTTTCCATTTGGAAACATTTGAAATGCAGCTGTCCGTGTAATCATTATTTTATATCAATGTATTGTGTCCTTGCTGTCAATTGATTCTTATTTCTGTCTTATCCATTATTAGCTGCCATTATTAGCTGCCAGAGTCATTTTAACAATTGATAAATAATTGGATGCTAACTTTTAGTTTTCAAACCACTAATTATAGAAAAATCTATAATGATGTAAAATGGAAAAGTAGAAAAAAACCTACAAGACTATAAGAAAAAGTATTCATATTTTATAGGTAGTAATTTTAAACATACTTCTAATAGAACACGTACCGTATATACTCGAATATAAGCTGAGTTTTCAGCACATTTTTCAGGCTGAAAAAAGCCCCTCTTGGCTTATATTCAAGTCACACAAAAATGCCCTTTTTTCCTGCAACCATTTTGGCTCCCGGGGTTTCAGGGAGGCTTGCTAAAGCCAAAATGGGAGGGGGCGAGGGGCGGATGAGCCAGTAATTTAACAAATGGTTCGGTGGGTTTTTTTTGTAATTTATTGGTCTCACAGCAGTGATGGGTTGCTGCTGGCTGGCCATGCCCCCGAACTGGTCTCACTCGCTTGCCCCAGCCACCCGACGCTCGCTCACCCCGCCCCCCTCCACCTGGTCACTCCTCACTTGTACTGTGTGGGTCCTCGCTTGCAGCTTGCCTGCCTGAAGTCCTGCGCCTGCCAGGTAAGCCTGCGAGTTGTGGCCTACTTAGCTGCCCCTGTCCCCCCCTGCCCCCACCATCCCAGCCTGCCTCTCCTACTCCCTTCCCTGCAGCCCATAGCCCTGCCATGCTTCCCTGCCTTCCATGCGGCCTTCCCAGCGTCCCTGAGATCAGCTTGCGAAGGGCCTGACCACAGGGACCGCCGGGAAGGCAGGCAAGCCTGGCAGGGCCACCCGGCTGTGGGGAAGAGAGCTAGCAGCTTCCTTCCTTCCCCGAAGCCCTGCCAGGCTTGCCTGCCTTCCTCGCTGCCTTCCCAGCATCCCCATGGGCAGCTTGCCACCCACCCCCACCCTGCTTCCCTTTTACCTTTCCTTAACGCGCCCTGCTTCTCTCCCCAAACCTTGGGAGGCGGAGTCCTCCACGCCACAAAGCCCTCGAAACGGCTGCAGGAGGGGGAAAAGAAAAAAAAGCCCTTGGCTTCTGAAGCCTCTCGAAGGCTTCGAAGGTGTGTGTGTGTTTGGCAGCACTGAAGTGAGCCATGCTATCACCCCCTTGCCTTCCCCTGCCACCTCCACCTCTGCCTCTCCCTTCTCTCTGCCAACAGAAGTCAGAGGGGAAAAGGCAGTTGCTTTGCCGAGCATTTCTCTGCATTTCATCCGAAGTCAGCCGCCCTCACTGGAAATGCGGAGAAACGCTCAGCAAAGCAGCTTCCTTTCCCCCTCCGACTTCTGTTGGCAGAGAGAAGGGAGAGGCAAAGATGGAGGCAGCAGGGGAAGGCAAGGGGCCGATAGCGTGGCTCACTTCAGTGCCGCCAAACACACACACACACACACACACACACACACGCACGCACTCAAAGCCTTCAAGAGCCAAGGCTTTTCTTTTCCCCCTCGTGCAGCCACCTCGAGGGCTTTGTGGCGTGGAGGACGCTGCCTTCCAAGGTTTCGGGAGGGAAGCGGGGCACATTAAGGAAAGGTAAAAGAGAAATGGGGTGGGGGTGGGTGGCAAGCTGGCTATGGGGATGCCGGGCAGGCAGCGTGGAAGGCAGGCAAGCCTGGCAGGGCTTTGAGAATGGAAGGAAGCTGCTAGCTCGGAGGCAGCGCGGAGGACGCTGCCTCCCAAGGTTTGGGGAGGGAAGCGGGACGCGTTAAAGAAAGGTAAAAGGAAAGCCGGGTGGGGTGGGATTTGTTCCCCCCCTCACAATCCTCTTCCAAGCGCAGATGGTTCCTCCTTTAATACCTGGTCCTGCACTTGACTTGGCTGGACAGTGCCCCCCCCCCCAGCGCCCTCCCGCCTGTCCTTCCTTCTCCTGACAGGCTGTGAGACCAAAGGTCTGGTGGGAGGGGGGGCTTTGCTTTACCTCTAAGGCTCTGGAGGATTTAAGTAGCTTAACTGTGCTTGCTTGCCAATACCGGAATTACAGAGTTGGAAGGGACCTTTGGAGGTCTTCTACTCCAGATCTCTCCAACCTTGGCAACTTTCTCTGCCTGGGCCTGATGCTTCCTGAGAGGCAGGGGGTCTCTCCGAATGGGACCCTCACCCCAAAAGGCTGGCCCCAAAGCCCTAGCTCAGAGGTCTTCAAACTTGGCAGTCGTAAGTTCGAGGACTGGTCACAAGTGCGAGGACCAGTCAAAAATTACTTTTTCAGCCCTCTGAGTAGTCCATGTGCACAAAAGGACTACCCAGAGGGCTGAAAAAAGTGATTTCTGACAGGTCCTCGCACTTTTGACCGGTCTTCGCACTTATAACTGGTCATCATTTATGCCCATTGTAGCATTCTTAACAACCGTGTCATTCATTTCACAGCTGCTTCTCTTCACCATGATGACAAGATTTTTGTTTTTGTTGATCCTTTTTTCCACTTACAGAGCTAGTTTACTGTTTTTCTTTGAAATCAATATTCAAAAACATTTAACCTACTGATGCCTCAATTAATGTAATTTTATTGGTATCTATTTTTATTTTGAAATTTACCAGTAGCCGCTGCATTTCCCACCCCCGGCTTATACTCAAGTCAATAAGTTTTCCCAGTTTTGGGGGGTAAAATTGGGTGCCTCGGCTTATATTCGGGTCGACTTATACTCGAGTATATACGGTACTTACTTTTCCAAAGAATACCTTCATGATTATTATTATCATCTATTTCAGAATTGGATATGAAGAAGGGTCTTCTTAACAGATATATTTTTGCAGTGAACATTACTGTGTTGTATTCAGAACATTTAGGTCTTGGGTCTTAGTTTTAGATAATTTGCAAGAATTTCAGGATTATAATATTTATTTACTCTGCTATTTTAGGATAAATAAAATGTGCAGAAAAGTTCTTTTGTTATTCTGCCATTGTTTTATTATCTTGTCATACACAAACTTGCTTGAATTCTTTGCATCTTTTAACAACCCTAGAAGGAATGTTGGGAAAGACCATTCCATCTTTGCTGGAATATTTCAGTGTAATTTGCTTGCTGGAAACCTGCAAGATACATCATGCAAACCTTCAAAATATCCCATTATAACCAGATTCAAACTGTAATCAGAATTAAATCTGGATTGAATTTCATATGCAGCATCCAGTAATTCCCTGGATTTAAATATTTAAATAGTTCCTCCTTCCTTCATGAAGGCCACTAGTAGTTACTTATCATCTTTTACATATGCACAGTTTAAGATTCTAAGAGAATTGGGATTGATCTGACCTTGAACATGAGCCAGCTATTCTTCACAGGCTACCAACTCAATTTTTTTCCCCAGGTCTGTGTCTTTCTTCTTCCCAAGACTAAGGTAAGATTCAAGTGCCAATCCAGCACCTTCTCCATTGTTTTGGGATAATAAAATATTGGGTCAATCCTGCCAGCAACAATAGATACTCTAATAAGCCTTTCTGAATTAGGTTTCTTCATGTCATCGTGCTTTTTTGCAATTGAATAGATCTGGCAGTTATACAAAAGGCAATGCTGATGGCAATGCTCCAAATAAAGGATCCAACTACACCTGGAAGAAACCCAATTTTGAGAGCTGAGCAATGTGAAAATTCAGAAAACCAAATTAATTTCATTTCAGGGTTGGAAAAAAAAAAGATAGCTACTCTTTGTCAAGGCCCCTGGAAATAAGTTAGAATGGAAGCTTTCCCAGCAAAAAAATTTTCAGCAGAATCTGTTTCTGAGGAAATCAGAGAAGGCTACAAAATGGACAGCTGAGCCTCTATGATGAATTTGTCTCATCGCATTGATTTGCCACAGGAATAATGATGGTCAAGAGAGCTTTTTAAATGTCCTGTCTTCCACCTTGCCACTGACTGCAAGTCTCTTTAACCAGAAACTATTTCACTGTCCTCCTTGTTTCAAGGCCTATCATGCTGAAATAATACAAGCTGATTCAACAAAACAAATTTCCCTTTAGATTTAGCATCCTTCAAACAAGCAGGGAGGTTTTGTACTGCTATGAAAACTACACTTAAGGAAAAACATAAACTGAAAGTATGTTTTCGATAGGTCAACTGCTTATACATTCTTCCATGGGAGTTAGGACTAAATGGGGGTAGAGCAAAGGGAATGCAAATCCAGTATTTGCCCTGATAAACAACATTAAAGGAGATCTGGTCAGGAATGGCTTCTGCCCTTATGTATTCATGGTCAAATTTAGATGGCACGGAGAATTCAGCTAGTATTGCTGGCAGAAAGATCATAATAAGAGTAAACTTTTCCAGTTAAGGGGTTCAAGTCAGAGTCTGAGTTTTATAGGACCAGATGTGGGTCACTCTGGTGTTTTAAAGCATCTGATCCTCACTAAATGGAGGGTTTGAAGTCACTTTCGGCTGTAGCACGGATGGTGCTACCATGCAGCTGAAAGTAAGGCAGATCATCACAGGATGTCCTGGTGATCCAGCAAAAGAAGGGTTTGAATTCTCCTACCACAATTATGGCCATTCAAATGGGTTTACAGATGAGTAGGCACATACAGGATTGCACTGAGA
This sequence comes from Ptyas mucosa, assembly GCA_012654045.1. Lineage (NCBI taxonomy): Eukaryota > Metazoa > Chordata > Lepidosauria > Squamata > Colubridae > Ptyas > Ptyas mucosa. The sequence goes on along the minus strand of WNWU01000006.1, from coordinate 27,723,247 downwards.
ACTATGCTTGGTTTTTGTTTTGTTTTGTTTTTTGTTCTTCTGTGTACCTATCTTATTTGGAATTGATTTTAGGAGAAGAGCAGGCCACATTTTCAAAATTAGATGCTGCCACTCAGCCTCCTAATAACTAGCAGAATCTTCAGCGAAATGGCAACATCCCCTGAAAAGGTGGGCCCAAATCCTTTAAGTCTTTTGGGGAGAACTTGACTGATGAATCTCCCAGAGGACATGTACTCTAATTCTCTCTGTTATCTAATGGTTTTGATCTTTTTTTTAAAAAAAAAGCATGCCAAACTGGCTATCAACACCGTACTTTTGGCTGGATTTCTGGAGGATATACCAAGATGAAGTGTAGTAACAGAAGATTTTCACTCCCTGGAATCCCTGTGTTCTCATTTGTACTCTTATTATCATGTTTTAAGCAGAATATTTGGTGACTAGTCTCAAGAGTACTTGAAGAGAGAATATGAACTGCGTTGAGCTTGTGTGCAACCCCTTATAGATGAAGGCTATAATTTAAGCTTTCATTATATGCACTTTCATCTGCATATAACTCTTTCTGAGTTTAGTAACATGTCTAAATGTTTAGAGGGTAGCATAACAATGCAACAAAGTCATGTTGGCATGCCGAAGCACTAAGAAAATTCAACAGTTCTGAAGGACATTGGTTAAGAAGATAAATTGTATTTTTCTATGGAAACTTGAGCCTGACTCAGAAGTATAATTTTTGAATGAGTTAAAAAGTGTCTTCCTTCGCAAAAATAACAGCCAATCCTTGAATACCTGTCAAGTACAATATTCAGACAAAAGGCTGAAGCATTTAAAAAAAAGGCTTGTAGGTTGAATTAATTGAGAAAAATGCTGGACTATTTTGAAATGATTATATAGATATTTCGGGGAGTATTTTATTTGCAAAAGTAACTTGTGATAGAAGGAAAGAAGCCAAGATTTCTGGGTATTAAAATATAGAAAAGATTTAAATCACAGAGACAGCAACTTTATGATTCAATTCATTTTAAACAGGATATATCTTCAAAAGTGTATTGACTGATTTAAATCATTATTATTGACAGAGATACATTTACTGACTATAAAATGAATGAAGGAATTGTATGTGTTCATGTATATGTCTTTCTTTATGCTTTGCATGCAATATACATCCATATGTGTATAAAAGATAACTCAAATAGAAATGTTTAAATGTGAGTTCCTGCTAGCATCAAAATAAAGATAGAGTTAAATCTATTTAATATATTGTCCTGTTCTGTGCAACTCCAATAAAAATATTTTTGACATCTCAAGATGGTCTACTGTATGAAATGAGAACATGATGCAAGGATTTACCCCAGTAGGTTTGCTTTACTGTCTTCCAGTTATTAAACTATGAACAAAATTATTGTGTACTGCCTACATTCAACAGCAAATGGGAATCATGTTATTAAATGAGCCACGGTGACGCAGTGGTTAGAGTGCAGTACTGCAGGCTACTTCTGCTGACTGCGGCTGACTGCAATTTGGCAGATCAAATCTCACCAGGATCAAGGTTGACTCAGCCTTCCATCCTTCCAAGGTGGATAAAATGAAGACCCAGATTGTTGGGGGCAATAAACTGAGTCTTTAAACCGCTTAGAGAAGGCTATAAAGGACTGTAAAGTGGTATATAAGTCTAAGTGCAATTGCTAAATACACAAGGAAAATTTAAAATATTTTGAGTAAAATTTATAAACACATGTTCTCACTTTTAAAATAGGATTAGTTCAACCAAGGATCCTAAATTAATTCCAAATTCATACCCAGCTGTTGGAGTTGATGGAAAGGGGCCCTTAGAAAAATAAATATGGGACAAATTGAGAACAAAGTCATTTTCTGCTTCCTGAAATGTTCTAGCAAGCACATAAGCAAGATAGAAATGTATCCAAATTTTCTGAAAAACAGAGATTATCTCCTCATGATCACCAGCATTGTTATGGTATTATTCAACTAATGTTTAACCTGGGGAATAAAGAGAACAGGAATATACCTTACTGGCTTCTTCAGTTACCCAATTCTTGATTAAATGTTATGATCCTCAGGTTGTTTCCAGAGATGGTACTGAAATACATATTTGTATTTGGGAGGAAAACAAAATAAAACAAAAACTCCAACAAACTGAACGGAAGAACATATGCTTTGCAGGTAAAAGATCCCAAATTCAGCGTGCAGCATCTCTATTTAGGGCTATAGAAAGCTTTTGCCTGGGACCTACAAGATGGCTACCAACCAGCATTAAGTAATGCTGGTGATAGTTGCCACTCTGGGAGAGTGAAGAAAAGTCCCTCTTAGCCACCAATGCATATATCTGTAGATCCAGTCACATAAACTCTAAACCAGGGAATGTTGGAGCCACACAGGAACATGGGACTTCTGAAACTGCTGGGTGTTTTCCACAGAAACCTTATTTAGTTTCAAACTATCAGTTTGATACCTGGTGGTAGATTACTTTTAATAGGTTGGACTGAATAGTTTTGGAAAGTAGCCAACATTCTAACTGTAGCAAGATTCATGAAGTTCTCCAAATCACAACATTTTGTCTACCGAACTACCTATTTCTCAATTAAACCCTTTAAAAATAAGTAAGGGAGAGAATATGATGTTGTGATGTCAAAAGCACCAGAGTAATTTTAAGACTGAACAGAGGCCTTTTGCTATTTCAAACAAAAAAGCTAGTTTTTTTTCCACCCAGGAAATATGTAGTTCCATAATGCCTGGCATGCTTTGAATAAATAATATATTATACTGTATTTCCCATTGTTGGTATATTTTTTTATACTTATAGAGCACTTGTAGAAGGCTGAAACCTTATAAGTTCCTGAAAATAATTAAATGTTTATTAATTAATGGGGAAAACACAATAATAACATGTGAAAAGATCAAAGCATTGAATTCTATGCTGTTGGGTCACAACAAATGTGTAGCAACTTCTGACCTTAATTCAGTGCATGGACCATGAGGAATAAAGCCTCCTCAGACTGCTGGCCTTCTAACTAAAGCTAGGATAAGATAGAAAGTAAATTAGAAGCTAAAAATGTATGAAATCACAAGATAGACTTTTTATCTATTTATATAATCCAGTCATCACTCATTTATAGAATTTCAAGGTTAGTATTTTCCTCATAAAAATATTTCCATCTGAACAAATGGCTAATGAAATCTGGTGTATTATTGTATTTCTGCTTGTGTGTGTGTGTGTGTGTGTAAACTCATAGAGGAATAAAGGCCATTTAGGCTAATGAATAATAGATCCATACTGAGTGGATTTATAATTGATATTCAATTATCCAAACCATAGTTGCAGAGGAAGTCCAATCCAGTATCTGGCAACTGTTAGGATCTGGAGGGAAAGAAACAAGTCAAAACTGCAAGATGGACATGCTGTTTGTCCATGAACCTCTTGGCATTTTCCCTGTTCTGATGATTTTTCTTGATGGGAACGACCTAAAAAAGACTTAAGGACTGCCTGATTCGTGATGGAAGATCCTCCAAGACCTCTAACTACTGCTTGATAGGTTGAAGTTATGTCTGTGAAGGAAAACGTAGCCTAGATTTGGATAGCAGGCATACCATTACAGCCTTTTTTTTTTTTTTTAGAGTGGGGTGTCCTGGCAAATCTGCAGGATTGCCTATTTCAGTTAGAAGTGACCCTCCAATCTGTTCATCCAAACTGGGATGCTGAGAATGTACCACTGTTTGACCCCAGGGGTGGGGAGGCTAGAGATAATGGAACATTCTAGTTCTGAAAATCCATAAACTCTTCCTAATATTCTAAGCTTTTGGGAAGCAGCTGGCCAATAGCTCTTCTTTAGCACCTTGGGCTGTTGAGGAGGAAGGGAAATCGGCTCTTGAATGTTGGTTTTGGGCTGAGGGTATGTGGGTTTTTGGGGGGTTAGGTTTTATGCAGTGGTGGGTTTCAAAATTGTTTACTAATGATTGTGTGGGTGTGGCTTGGTGAGTGTGGCATGGCTTAGTGGGCGTGGCAGGGGAAGGATACTGTAAAATCCCCCATTCCAGGGGAAGGTTACATTTCTTCCCGATCAGCTGGGTCTTGGGAGGCAGAGAATAGATGGGAGCGGGGCCAGTCAGAATTTTTACTACCGAACTACCGAATTTCTCCGAACTACTCAAAATTTCCGCTACTGGTTCTCCAGAACTATTCAGAACCTGCTAAAGCCCACCTCTGGTTTTATGTTCTGTTTTTGTAAATTGCTGGGATTTTTTGGGAAGTTGGTAATAAAGATCTAAAGCAGTGTTTGTCAAATCTGGTAGCCTTCAGATGACTAGGTTGAAACATCACATTAGTCATTATGTAGTTTGCTCAGTTTTGAATCATAAGCCAAGTTGTCAAAGGTATTTGAGTACAGCTCAGAAATAAAACTAAAGCATTCCTGACAGTGGCCCTCCAGCCTCCCCAACACAACAGAATCCACTGCCTCTTGGACAATTGCACAGTATGGTAGAATTCTTATGATAGAGGAACAATGCTTCTATATTCTACACTGTTTATACGTTTTATAAACCACATAAAATTGCATGTGTCATTTTACAACTTCATCATACTACTGACTCATCTTCAGTCTATAATCAACTAGAGTCACAACATCTTTTCCACACATACCATTTCCAAGCTAGTATTCCCTATCCAATAATAATGCACAGAATTATTTTTTTTCCTAAATCAGAAACATGGCAACACATTTTACTGTTCAAGGACAATATTTAATATCTGGAAGAAACTGATAGCAGCAGAGTGAGTGTGGCTATATCACATCTCTGGGCATAAATTATTTTTATTTTATTTATTTTATTTTATTTTATTTTATTTATTTTATTTTATTTTATTTTATTTTATTATTATTTTATTTTATTATTTTAAGAGGAAGGGAATTTGGAGGTTTTCCTTATTAAACTCCAGATATTAATCCCAGCAATTGCTAGGAGTAAAATTAACTTGAAACTCCCCCCCCCAAAAAAAAAATCATATGACCCCAGCTAATTGTATATAAATACATTCTGGCCCAGGGTGATGTGAAAAGGCAGCCTAGAACTGCTAGAACATTAGTTTTTCACTGCCACTATCAAACTATTTAAAGGTAGCCTAAAGGGACCTCTACCAAGAAGAATGGATACAGAGAAATAGCTGGTATATAAACTGCCAAGTATTAGAGAGTTCCTTTGGTACATGATAATTTGGGTCTCTAAGGCACCGTTTCGACTTTTTTCAGCTGCAAACGTTAACACAATGAATAACTGATGTTGCATTTTCACTAGAGAGAAATGGGTTGAAATCCCTACTCACTTGTAAATTCTGTGGTGACCTTGAGCTATGCCATAACTGTGGATTAGAATAATAAAGATTGCAAGGAAATGGTGAAGAGGAACAAGACAGAAGCTGTGAAACCTTGAATGCCTTTCATAAAGTACTATAATAAATCATCATACGCGGAAATCACTCTCTGACTTTTTGTGTTGCCCAGAATGCATATCTCCAGGGTAAAGGCAATGCATAAACCCTACTTAAATTTCAAGAAGCAGAGTGTTTTAAAAATATTTTGGATACGCACCTCTACAAACACACCGTTGAAATACAGCTTAGGTTTCAGTAATAGAGTTGGAAGGGGCCTTGGAGGTCATCTACTCCAACCCCCTGCTCACGCAGGAGGCCTATACTAGGGATTCGAACCGCCGAATTGCCGACCTTTCTGATCAACAAGCTCAGTGTCTTAGCCACTGAGCCACCTAGTCAGGACTACCTCAATGGGGCTGCTGATATTTATTACATGCGATAGTGAAGCGGTAATTAAAGACTTTATGTACAATTCTAACAGGGCCATGTTATTGGGGTAATACGTGTATATGTATTTTTCTTTCTGTTTCAAATTATCTTTGAGGGTTTGCATTTCAAAAGGCTAGTCTGCAGTTCTTTAAATTTTAGTAATTTATCTTCCCTTTTTAAAATTAGTTTGTTTCAATTCAGGCTGCTTTATAATGACAGTTTCTTTGTTTGAGGCACAGTTCATTGTTTGGTTTCTAAGTGTTTCTGTTAAACAAAATTGCTTTGCTCAACAAGCAAATGTTCATTTGTAACCAAATAACCTGGTCACAGAGAACCCACTATAAGTATGTGGCATGGCTCCACAATTAAGGAATTGCACAACCATAAATCCAGAGTGAGAGAAGATAGGTGGTTAAGAGACAATGAACCACAACAAAGGGACACTATATGTGTCACCTTGCAATTCCAGGCTCACACACTCCATGGATACAATCTGCCTTACCTATCCTACTGCCACAAAGTCAGAGTGAAATAGGGCTTTGCAAAATGCAAACATTACTACAAGGTTTTAAAACAGGGGTCCTCGCCCTGAGGCTACAGGCCTCAAAGTCCCCTAAAGTTTACCACTAAGTTGTAAATTTTTTTATGTGATAGAAGGGGGTAATTTTGAAACTACTTTTTTTTATCCTGGCCCCACTGACATTTGATAGTCCAGCTCTAAGGCCCATCCTGTATAAAGGTCTCCAATAACAACCTAGACTTGACTGTGCTATTTGTCAGGTTTCGATGTTATCTCAAATAAATTGCATTTCCAAACACAAAGTCTTTGATGAAACCTTTCATTTATTGGAATAACGATCTGGCCCTGGACTCGGTTGCAGCCGAAACTGACCCTCTGCCCCCAAACCCTTCCCTTTCCGTTCCTCAATTCTCAGCGTCTCATTGGCCATCTTCCAAATCACTCTTGTCTTCTTGGCTATTTCAACTCACAGGAATTTCCCCCCTCCCATCTCATCTCCTAGGGGATGTTATCTGCCGGGGGGAAAAATGGGTGAAAAGTCAAACTGCTACTTCTACTGTTCATGTCAGCGCTGGAGAGAATGTAACTTGGAGCGCTGACACTATTATAAATAAAAACCGTTTTGGGAATAGCCTATCTGTAGCATGCCAGCATCCAAAGCTGTCCCTTGTTATGTATTGTCTGCACTACTGGGTTGACTTTAGTGAAGCTTGATTGGTCTTCATGGGTCTTAGTTCCCTTCATGAGTCTCTCTCTTTATAAGCTAATAAGTGCCTAATTCCTAACTCTTTACAGTCAAATGTTCCCCAGGTTGCTGTCTCCTTTTCTCATATAGAATAGTAGTAGCAATAGCACTTAGCCGTATATACCACTTCAAAGTGCTTTACAGTCCTTTCTGAGCAGTTTACAGAGTCAGCATATTGCCCCCAACAATCTGAGTCCTCATTTTACTGACTTCGGAAGGATGGAAGACTGAGTCAACCTTGAGCTGGTCAGAATCGAACTGTTGGCAGTCAGCAGAATTAGCCTGCAATACTACATTCTAACCACTGTGCCACCACAACTCATACAACTGCTTGCCTGCAGAAACCCAACACAAACATAAGTACAGTACAGCAGAAAACACATCACAGCAGGCTTTTAGTATGCTGTGGTGCTGAAGTAATGGAAATAGGTGCATGTATAATAGCAGATCAGATCATCTTGATGGTAAGTCACCCATTCAGTCTTCTATTTTGGCTTGGTGTGTGTGTATGGTGTTGAGGGAAATTTGAAGTTAGCAAATCATCCCACTATCTTTGTAAACCACTTGTACATAAAGGATCAAGGGCCAGATATGACTCTCTGCCTGAAAAACAGTTGTATATCTTGAGTTAGAACTAATGTGATGGAAATATTAAGAGCCAATGTTGAAGGATAGGAACGTGACATAACGTCGAGGGTAGATTGAGGCCTAATGCTTGACAGTCTAACTACTCCATGTATTTCAAGCATCCAATTCAATCTTCCATTCAGTGAGGAATGGATTATTTTTTTAAAAAAAAATCAGTAAATATTAAATTATTTAGAATTTGCCTTATCCACCTTAAATGAGGCACAGATATTGTTTCTCAAGCCGTCACTGCCTACTTTTTTTCATTTTATAAGGAGGTGACCTGAGTGACAGGCAACAGGTGTCTATCTTGCTGGGGAGGAAATTCCATTAAGGACAGTGTTTATGATTCAGTAGCCAAGACCATCTGGAGTGGCTGTTTAATAGGGCTCCGTAAAGCTTGAAGAGTTGATTCCCTTCAGTGAAGTCTAATACAAAGTGTCCCTTTGAAACTACCTGTAAAAATCAAAGCAGCCACATTGCTTGACTTCAAGACCCTGTTCTGATAGCCAGAATGAACTTCTGCACGTTTACTGGAAGGGCCAAACGAAGTTTTTGAGCCCATTCCAACTGCCTTGACACAGCAAGTTGTGTTTCTTCTGTGGCATCAAGTACTTCAAAACCGAAGCACAGCTGCTTCTCCCACCTTTAACTCACTGGCCAATTTTCCTGTAACTCACTGGTCAATTTTTCTGCAAAAACTCAATTAATGGCCTTAATCTGACATATCTCCTCTTTGAAATAAAGCCTCACTGACTTCAATGTACACATTTGCACCCCTGCTCACCTGTTCAAGAATAAACCAACTGACTTCAGTGATTTCACTGACATTTTTGTTGCTGAGGGAAAGGAAACTATTCGTCTAATAAAAGACAAATCCCATAATTGTTTGTGGCCATCATTAGATGCTAACATGCCTGAAGTAGACTATTTTTTAAAGTTTTCTGGTTGATCCAGAAAACTGTTTTGGAAAGTGCATCTGTAACTCCAAACTTGTGTCACCACTCCGTTAAAAAGTCTGGAAATTGTGGTTCCAGTATATATGGAGGATATTACATTGCGGAAGATTCCGTTTGCACTAGTCATACATTGTTTCTTAATACTCACTGAGGAGAAGGACCAATTGAGATATTGGACCCCCCTTGAAAAATAGGTTCAACTGAGTAGGGTGGAGTTACTCCAGAGGTGAAAACCCTGCAGGTTCTGGCAGGTTCTGGAGAACCAGTAGCAGAAATTTTGAGTAATTCGGAGAATCGGCAAATACCATCTCTGGCTGGCCCCAGAGTGGGGTGAGAATGGAGATTTTGCAATATCCTTCTCCCAGGAGTGGGGAGGGAATGGGGATTTTGCAGTATCCTTCCCCTGCCATGCCCACCAAGCCACACCACGCCCACCAAGCCACGCCCACAGAACCGGTAGTAAAAAAATTTGGATTTCACCACTGAGTTACTCCCAAGTAAGAACAATGAACTATGGCCCCTTACCTAGAGATCACACTCAACTGAGGTGACCTTACAACTGTACAGGTAATCCTTGACTAACAACCATCCATTTAATGACCAATTGAAGTTACAATGGCACTGAAAAAAGGTGACTTATAACTGCTTTTCACACTTTTGATTGCCGCAGCATCTCCATGGTCACATGATCAAAATTCGGATTCTTATATCTGGTTCATATTTATGACGGTTGCAGTGTCCCCTGGATCATGGGGGGGGTTTTTTGGACCTTCTGACAAGCAAAGACAATGGGGAAGCCAGATTCACCATGTTACATTGTTAAATGTTAATTTAACAACTTTGGTGATTTACTTAACGGCGGTAGCAAGAAAGGTTATAAAATGGGGTGAAGGTCACTTAACAACTGTCTCATTTAGCAACAGAAATTTTGGGCTCAGTTTAAATACACACTTTGTTTATCAAATTTTTCTGGTACTATACCTAATTTTAAAAAATGCAGGTTTAAGAGCTACTTAAATGTATTTACAGCAGCGAGGATTGTATTTGCGCAGCATTGGAAAAATGAAGAAATACCACTAGATGATGAGATAATTAAAAAGATATTGGACTGTGCAGAAATGGACAGACTTACACTGAAGATTAAAGAGAAAGAAGATACAGAATACTACCAAACATGGAACTTATTTGATCAATGGCTGGAAAAAAAGGGGTAAAGATTAGGAATATAATTTGTATTGTATTGTATTGGCTCAGTTGTGGTTGTAAATTGAGGACTGCCTATATAGATATGAACAGACGTAGAATAAGGCTCCTGCTATTTACCCACAGCTAGATGTGTCTAAAGTGGAACAAAGTGCACATAGATATTGAAATTTAGTGATCAAAACCAGCCTACTACTTCAATATAACACTTTTGTCCTTTTTTTCTTGTCTCGTTATGTGAAGCCCAGATGAATCTTCAAATCCTGAAATGACTTGAGAATGAAATACACGATTTGCATTTGCTTGCAATGAAGCTTCCTTATTAAAATGAATGTGCCCTTTAATAAGACATTACAGTTTATTCTCCTGTTGTTCTTTCAAATTTCCCTGTATAAGCCATAGAGACACAATTTCTTTAAAAAAAAGCAACGGGGATTGTCAGAACCTATTTAACATTTATATGTACAGACTTGCCATGATGATGTTAAAAACAACAATGTATGCAAGAGTTGAACACAATAATTATTCCGGTGTCAGTCTCAGCATCAGAAGCAAAATACTTGGATTTCCTCTAAAGAGAGTTTGAGAACAAATGCAAGTATTAGGGCTCTTGTACTCAGTTGGGCAGAACTGAAATACAAGAGAGATTGTGTTTCATGCCAGGCATTCAAATATAAATAGGCTGCTTCAGTTCTGCTATTCTTCATGAAACTCACCAAGGACTCCATGAGCAACAACTTAATTTCTCCATAAAACACCCCTATGGGTACATTTACATTGAAAAATTAGCAGGCTGTCAAAACTATCAGGTGATATTAATAGATCCGGAAAGATCTGAATCCAAATCAAGCTTTAAAAATACCCATTATAGTCATGTATATACCTGGACACTTTTTGCAAAGCCCTAGCTGAGCTCTCTGGAAAAGGCTCTAATACTGGGAAATGTGGAAGGAAAGAGAAGAAAAGGATGACCAGCAACAACATGGATGGACTCAGTTACAAACTCAAGGTAAACCGCTCCAAACTCGATTGCAGGAAATATGATTTCAGCAACAGAGTGGTCAATGCCTGGAATGCTCTACCAGACTGTTACAGCCTCAAACCCTCACAGTTTCAACTTCAAACTGTTTACCATGGACCTCACTCCCTTCTTAAGAGGTGCCATAAGCACACCAACGTGCCTACCATCCCTGTCTTACTGTCCCCATTTATTTGTATTTACTTCCTTTGTTTATGTTTTATGTTCATACCTATACTTGTTAACTGTACATGTTTGACAAATAAATAAGTAAATAAACAACGGCAATTGTTTATATCTGTATCAGGAGCTGCTGATACAGTTCTACAGAGGAATTATTGAGTCTGTCATCTGCACCTCTATAACTGTCTGGTTTGGCTCCGCAATCCAACAACACAGACACAGACTTCAGAGGAGGCAAAAAAAAACAATTGCTACCAACCTGCCTTCCATTGAGGACCTGTATACTGCAGGAGTCAAAAAGAGGGCTGTGAAAATATTTACAGACCCCTTGCATCCTGGACATAAACTGTTTCAACTCCTACCCTCAAAACGACGCTATAGAGCACTGCACACCAGAACAACTAGACATAAGAACAGTTTTTTCCCGAACGCCATCACTCTGCTAAACAAATAATTCCCTCAACGCTGTCAAACTATTTACTAAGTCTGCATTACTATTAATCTTCTCATCGTTCCCATCACCCATCTCCTTCCACTTATGACTGTATGACTGTAACTTTGTTGCTTGTATCCTTCCGGTTTATATTGATATTGTTTCCTGATTGCTTATTTATACCCTATGACTATCATTAAGTGTTGTACCTTATGATTCTTGATGAACATATCTTCCTTTATGTACACTGAGAGCATATGCACCAAGACAAATTCCTTGTGTGTCCAATCACACTTGGCCAATAAAAAAAAAATTCTAATTCTATTCTATTCAATGGGTGCTCCATTAGAAGTCCTGAAAAACCAGGTTAGAGGCAGGTCATGGAAGAAATCAATCTATGTCAGGGCTGTCAAACTCAAGGCCTGCGGGCCGGATGTATCATGCGCTGGCCACGCCCACCCCCATTTTAGCAAAGAGGGGGAAAGTTGCAATACATCACATGACATGCTGCGAGTTTGACACTCCTGATTTATGTGGTTTCTAAGATCACAAATTTGATTGTACATAATGAATCCATCAATTAGAAATTGTAGGAAGTTACCTTAAAGTCTGATTATTTGTTTATTTAGTTATTTAAAACTTTATATAGCCACCCACCTTATATTGATCTCTAGAAGGTCCCAATAATCAGTAGTGATGTCCTCAGTTCAGAACAAAAGGAAATAAAGATTATCTGGTCATACATGCAAATTCCTCAGGAGGGAAGGCTGAACAAGATAAAGCCAATAGCAACTTACCATGTAACAAGGAGCCATGGTGGCGCAGTGGTTAGAAGGCAGTATTGCAGGCTAATTCAACTCACTGCCAGGAATTCGATCCTCACCAGGCGCAAGGTTGACTGAGCCTTCCATCCTTCCGAGGTGGGTAAAATGAGGACCCAGATTATTGGGGGCAATATACTGACTCTGTAAACCACTTAGAGAGGGCTATAATGCACTATGAAGTGGTATATAAGTCTAAATGCTATTGCCATTGCTAATAAAAGGAAGCCATTAGGTTTCTTCAAATTAATATGTATGACCATAATGTTTGAAAAATCTTCTATGGACCCATCACAGAGACGTCACAGAGCAATTGGGACTTCTAAAGTGAAGAATACAAAAGAAATTTGCCACAGATTTCCACGGGAGAAGCTTTGCGAGATCTGTGAAATCAAATCTATCACACCATTATTAAAGAAGCTGCTTAATATTTGTTTGGGAGGGATGTGTTTAAAAATAACAGAGTAAAACCAAAGACATTTACATTTTCATAGAATGACATCAAGAACATGAGTATTAAAGCTTTTTGCAAGGGTGCAAAATCTGAGAAATTTCCCAACAAAAGCTCCATGTTCCAGAAAGCAAATGTTAATATGGATTTTCAATGGTTTTGAAAATACTTTAAAATCCTTTTTTTTTTTGCACATCCATTAAAGAAAACAGAATGCCCTCCATGCTTAATCAGACACAAGTCAGATTGGATTTATACTGATCTACATCTCTATTTGAAGTTTATACTTCTGCTTCTTTTAAAGCATGACCTTTCCCTAAAAATAAATTTGCTTTTCAAGAATGCTACCTATAAATCCTACCTATAATCCTACCTATAAAAGACAGTAACTGAAAAGAAAGGGAAGCAAACTCAAATGCTTCAGGCATAATAGGCCATTTATCTGCCACAAAAGAACAAACTTTTTTTGTTTGTTTGGTAAATCTGTTATGAAAAAATAATTTCTCTTTGAACTTCCTGTTGCTGGGTGGAAAACACCTCCTCTAATCTATGTGGCTCCAGCTATCCTTGGATTATTATTATAAATAGGTTCACTTGTAAACATCAGTTGAGAAGGACTAAGCACACGTAACAAATAAATCCAAAACACATGTCTTGAGTTCCAAATTTATTTAGAGACCTGTTTTTGCCGTCAATATATTACTCTTTAAAAATACCCAGACTGTTGAATCACTGCAGTAGACGACACACAAAACCTGGTGAATGACTTCTCAACTGAGCCTTAAATCTTGACAGGAAATTACGCTAGCCAAAATTTCAAGCACTTGTCAGTAATATGGTGCATAACCTGTCATATATCCTTCTATACCCCCCCTTTTTTTTAGAAATACAAACCAAATTGATAAATGATTCTTAACATCATTTTATCCAAAGTAAGTTCTGCTATTTATTATTTATTATTTATTTATTATTGCAATTTATATGCTGCCTTTCTCCCTGGGGACACAAGGCGGCTTACAAAATGACAACTTCAATACAAATCACAATGAAAAAATTAAAATCGGCAACCCAATTAAAACAGTTTAAAATTATGACAGTGTACCCCCAAATGGATCAGTTTAGTTGACGGAAGAGCCACGTCTTCAGTTCGCGATGGAAGGAAAGAATTTTGGGGGCTATCCTGAGCTCAGTGGGCAATCCATTCCAGAGGGTCAGGGCTCCCACAGGGAACGCCCTCCTCCTGTGGGCCGTCAGCCGACATTGTTTGGCCCACGGCACCCTAAGGAGGCCCGACTCTGTGCCAGCACACATGACGATGGGAGAGCGGCCGGAGATGGTCCTGCAAGTACCCCGGGCCTGAGCCATGAAGGGTTTTATAGGTAAGCACCAGCACCTTGAAATGTATCCGGAGCGCCACCGGCAGCCAGTGCAGCTCATGCAGGAGAGGTGTTACATGGAAGTATCTCAACGCCCCCGTAACTACCCACGCGGCTGCATTCTGGACTAGCTGAAGCCTCCGGACGCATCCCAAGGGCAGCCCCATGTAGAGGGTGTTACAGTAGTCCAACCTAGCGGTAACGAGGGTGTGAGTGACCGTGGCGAGGGCATCCCGGTCTAGGAAAGGGCGCAACTGGCACACAAGATGCACCTGTGTGAAGGCCCCCCTGTTATGTACTATGAAATCTTTAAGAGCCGTTTGTTTGTTTATTTTACAGGAAAAAAGTGGAATTTCCTATCTATTATACCTTGCAGATAAAAATGTATCTAGGTGAAAGATTTTATATAGCTTAACGGAGAAAAAAAACAGACAGGTGCTAATTGAAGAAGTATAGAAACCAAGAAACGGATGTCGCAGTGCCACTAATAAAATTGAGCAGGATTTAATATGGGGAGTCTAGAAAATTAATGGCTAAAAATAATGGAATACCACAAAGCTTCTGTTTTTTATTATTATTTATTTCTCACTTAGTTAATAATTTCTTACGTTCAGCTCTGTCCTTGATAGTTGTGAAGAATAATACCCATCATCTGCACTCTTTTTTTTAAAAATGACTTTTCAAGGGGCAGAGCTATCAAGAGCATTGGCGTGACAACAGCTGAAGGGCCTTTGTCAACAGAGATAGAGCTTCGCTAAGAGAATGATATGTTGACAGAACATCCAGGTCATGCAGACAGAAAACCCTGCCGACGATTTGCACAGTTATCTGTAACAACCTCAAGTGCGAATGTAGGATTATTCAAGGCACAATAGAGGTGTGAGCGCTGATTTGAATAAAATGAAAGTTTTGATGGATAGGCATCTGTGCAGGTACAGATAATTCCTCGCCTTCCAACAGCTTGTTTAGTGACGGTGCAAAGTTACAACGGCACTGAAAAAACTGAGGTATGACCGTTTTTCACACTTATGACTGTTGCAGCAGTTCCACAGTCACATGATCAGAATTTGGATGCCGGTGTGTATTTATGATGGTTGCAGTGTCCCGGGGTCATGTTATCACCTTTTGCAACCTTCTGACAAACAAAGTCAAACAAAACTCAGAATTGATGGCCTTAATCTGACATATCTCCTCTTTGAAATAAGCCTCACTGACTTCAATGTACAAACTTGCAACCCTGCTCACTTGCTCAAGAATAAACCCACTGACTTCAGTGGTTACACTGACATTTTTGTTGCTGAGGGAAAGGAAACTATTCATCTCATAAAAGACAAATCCCACAATTGTTTAATTTGTGGCCATCATTAGATGCTAACATACCTGCAGTAGCCTCTTTTTTGTTTTTTTAAGTTTTCTGGTTGATTCAGATAACTGTCCTGAAAAGTGCATCTGTAACTCCAAACTTGTATCACCACTCCATTATATGTGGAGGATATTACATTGCGGAAGATTCAATCTGCGCTAGTCATACATTATTTCTTAATACTCACTGAGGAGAAGGACCAATTGAGATATTGGACCCCCTTGCAAAATAGGTTCAACTCAGTAGAGTGGAGTTACTCCGAAATTAGAACAATGAACTATGGACACTTACCTAGAGATCACACTCAACTGGGGGATCTTACAACTATGCAGATAATCTTCAATTTACAACCATCCATTTAAGTGACTGGTTGAAGTTACAATGGCACTGAAAAAGTGACTTATTGTATGACTGTTTTTCACACTTTTGATTGCTGCAGCATCCCCATGGTCACGTGATCAAAATTTGGATTCTTGGCAACTGGTTCATATTTATGACGGTTACAGTGCCCCGGGGTCATGTGATCCCCTTTTGCGATCTGCTGACAAGCAAAGTCAATGGGGAAGCCAGATTCACTTAACAACCAGGTCATGAACTTAACAGCTGCAATGATTCACTTAACAACTGTGGCAAGAAAAATCGCAAAATGGGGCAAAACTCACTTAACAAATGTATCACTTAGCAACGTAAATGTTGGGCTCAATTGTGGTTGTAAGTCAAGGACTACCTATAGTTCTCAGTTAATGAGGGTAATTGGGACTGGAATTTCCATCGTAAGAGATGCAGTCATAAAGTGCAATGTCATGTGACCATGTTGCTTAGCAAGGGAAGTAGTGGCATTTCCAGTTACTGTTGTTAAGTGACTCCCACAGCTTTGTTAATTTGCAATATCGCATGTTTGCCATTTGTGACCTCCTTCTGGCTTCCCCATTGACTTAGCTTGCTGCAGTGACCGCCCAAATTTTGAGGATCAGCCATTAATACCACTATTCAGCCCCATTTTAACTTTACACAGTTGCTGAACAAATGGCCATTAACTGAGGATCACGTGTGTTAAACCTGTACAGCTGGGGTCTCCAAACTTGGCAACTTTAAGACTTAGGGACTTCAACTCCCAGAATTCCTCAACCTTCATGAGAAGTTTCACAGTCACAACAGCAAGGGGTTGAAAAGTGGTTCAGGCCTTTCTTAAGTGCACCAAGAAGCCATTCACACACCAACAGAAGGACTTATTGACAACAACAGAAAGAGTCTGCAGGTGCCAATGCACAATGATCCTTGTCCAAAATCAGACCTAGTAGACCTCCCTCCCTCCTTTCCTTCCTTCCTTCCTTCCTTCCTTCCTTCCTTCCTTCCTTCCTTCCTTCCTTCC
>WNWU01000006.1:27651629-27706357 GCA_012654045.1 Ptyas mucosa | reverse complement strand
TCCTTCCTTCCTTCCTTCCTTCCTTCCTTCCTTCCTTCCTTCCTTCCACGACTGCCTTAACCACCACACCAAACTAGCTTTCAGCACACCACCTACAAGAATTATAGACTATAAGCAACCATATGCAGATCATCCTACGTTCAGTTAAAGAACAGATAAGCGAAAAATGAATATAACTGCAATAGCTTCTTCTTTAAAGAACTACAAAATAAAACTTAGAGCAAATCTGTCATAACTCCAAATATATCATAAACCCCAGTTTACCACAATCTCATTATCTCTCTTCTGTTCCTTCTTTCAAGTCAAATTTTCCCAGGTGCTCTTTCAGATACAAATTACTGATCTGGGTTTTTTTAGCCATCTCTACAAAATGGCTGAATAGATGAGTTGTTAACAATAAAAGAGGAGGGGAATAACATTTTTTTTTCTCCCAAATCTCCAACCTGAGTCTTACCCAGCCATTTTTTCACACTTCAGTGTCTTCTTATC
Organism: Ptyas mucosa; assembly: GCA_012654045.1. Classification (NCBI taxonomy): domain Eukaryota; kingdom Metazoa; phylum Chordata; class Lepidosauria; order Squamata; family Colubridae; genus Ptyas; species Ptyas mucosa. The sequence continues at coordinate 27,705,868 of WNWU01000006.1, read as the reverse complement.
AACCTGTACAGGCAGACTATAACAGACTGTCTGTTTGCATAAGGGGAAGGGAACGAATAAACACTTTTTCCTGAAGTCCTTGTTGACTTAAACCTCTGAGAACCAGTCTAGACTCATTTCCCCCTGAAAATCCAAAATCTAAAGACAGTATATTTCTATCAATATTATATTTCAGCATATAATTATATGACCACTCAGAATCATACATTTGAGATAGGTGGCCATATAAATTGAATAAATGAATAAATAAATTTAAACCAAATTCCAGTTCAGACTACTTCAAGATTCAGTTTAACCAAAGATGTGTCCCAAAGTGGGAGCATCAAACTGTATGCAGCTGTTTGGACAAATAATTAGCAATTAAGTGTTTTTCCTGGAATAAAACAGAAATTTGGGGGCTGGTATAATTAAAATGTACACTTGTTTGGTAGGATTGCACCTGTTTCCAAATAAAGTACAGAAAACTTTTAGGGAATGGCCTAATATTATCCATAGCCTACTATTCTCACAAAGAGGAAAAAAGTCTTGTGCAGAGTTGAACCAGAATTAACCATGTTCCAAACCATCATTTAATATAATACATTGTAATTATAATAGTAAATATTTCCAGTAGACACAAATGGACAAAATCAACTGGTTGGATTTTGTTACATTCCTCTGCTCTTCTTCCTAAAAATATTGGTCTTAGCCTAATGTGTCATGACTGAACAAATAAAATTAATCCCTGAAACAAGGTTACCAGATATCTGAACAGGTGCAAAAGAGGATGCAGACAAACTAACAGTTTAACTTTCTTGGCATCTATGACAAAAATAGATGGCAAAAATTGCAAAAAATATATATGCATGTACACAGAATTATTTTTTCCACCACTATAAAGACTTGTTTTTCAATTGCAATATTTTTCTAAAAGGTCTTCGTTTTCAAGAAGATACACTAGCAATAAAATAAAATCAGTGACAACATTCCTTCCAAATGTATGGGAATTATATGAACTAGTACTATAGCAATAGCACTTAGACTTATATAATGCTTTACATTTACAGCCTTCTCTAAATGGTTTACAGAGTCAGCATATTGCTTCCAACAATCTGCATCCTCATTTTACTGACGTCAGAAGGATGGAAGACTGAGTCAACCTTGAGCTGATGAGAATCGAACTGGCAGTCAGTAGAATTAGCCTGCAATACTGCATTCTAACCACTGCTCCACTGTGCCATCACAACTCAACCAGAGACTGTAGCAATCATAGATTTGAGGAGGTTGGGTTGAAGCCAACTGCTGGAATCAGGAAATAAAATAAATCTAGGCTGTGGAGCCTCTTGATGAAAGAAAGAAACAAGACAATTTCAAGGTCACAAGACATGAAACTTTCTTCAATGATTACTATTGTAAAAATAGTTTTTAAAAAACAACATATAAAGAAACTTGAAAAGCCACATTTATTAATGACTGGAAACTTTTATGGAGTTTTTGCTTAAAAGAAAGAGAAAAAATGAACTTATGATTTATGGGTTTGAAGATTAGGAAGGGTAGCTTATGGAAGAACAAAATTATGATGTAACCTTGAGACAGAAGTTAAATATAAATGTACTGTGTTTCCCCAAAAATAAGACCTTGTCTTATTTTTTTTGAACCCTGAATTAAGCATTTGGTCTTATTGACATGCGCTCAAAAGCCCAATTGGGCTTATCATCAGGGGATGTCTTATTTTGGGGGAAATAGGGTATCTATAACTGCCATCAAGATCAGAAGCCGCTTGTTCATAATGTCTTTCCCCCTTTTCTTCTTTTTCCCTTCCTTTTCTATTTCTTTTGCTTTTTTTAATTTTCTTTTCTCACTGCTCATTATTTTTCCTTATTTTTTAATTTTCTCTTATGGCTTTTAATTTGTTAGAAAATTCTTTAATTAAAAACTACATATAAAGCATTCAAAAAAGCGAGACAATATTTGATTTTAAGGCTGCCAGATGGCAAGCCTGAGGACATGAAAGAGGACATATGTTGTTTCAATGAAGAAACACGCGTAGGCAGGAAGATGGTTCACGGGAAGGTCCTTCGGTGGGAAGCCACCTTGGGGAAGGCACACTATCCCCATCCAAAAGGCTCCCTTTTATTGTCATTTTACAGCTACCATAGCAAAACATTAATCAATGTTTACTTGTACTGATTGGTTACAGAAGGCTCATGATTTTCATGTGGACCCCTCATGTTTTCCTCCTGGGTCAAACAATGCTACGTGCCGGGCCCTGATGCCTTGCATATTTGAGATAGGGTCTCTGCCAGACATCCTGTCTTTACATTCCTGATGAGATTAGGACCTTGTGCTGATGTTGTTTACTCAGCAATGGTTTGCCAGTTACTGAGATAACACCCATCTCTACATGTCCTCCTTTTTTATTTTATTTTGTATATTTTAATATTTTGCAAGCATACATAACTTCAGATTTGGAGGGCCAAATTCTTGGACGAAATATCGCTAATAACCCAGGCAAACATTGTATGCAACAGCAACAACAAATCAAAGCAATGATGACTAATATAACAATGGATACTATTTGTCGCACCCATCCAAAATCTGGGAGCCAAGACCATAACCACTCCCATGGGGATTGTGGAACAGTGGAGCCAATTGGATTATCTGCAATCATGTTTTCCATGTGTTCAATTGTAGCTGAAATATTTGCTTTATGATCATACAACAATGCGAATGAATCAAAGCACATACACCACCCTTGGCCACTAGAATGATATCTAAAGCATAACGATTTTGCAACAGTATATCTCTAATTTGTGACATCTCTTCATTGATCAATTTTAGGGAGTGAACAGTAGCCTTAAACAATGCAGTTGTCCAATTTGATAAAATATGCAAATCTCTATAATTCATCATTACTGCTAAAGGAGGAAGAACACCCCTTGCTAACATAGTCGCAGTGTAATGATTAATGGGGTTTTGAACATCTATGTTTTCACGATTCCTTAACCGTCCTTTAGGTAAATGATCAGATATCACTACAGAGGGAGCAATGTATCCCAGAGTACAATGACCAGACCACCATGCAGGAATATGTTGATATGCCCTTCTACCACATAGCATCCAAATATTATTTAAAAGCGGAATTGCTAAGTTATCTGATGACTGGGTCTGCTTGACCATAGACTCCATCACATTACAAAGGAACAACCCACTACACTTTAAAACATCTGTTGATCCTGGACATAGGCATGTTGTAGGACACCCTAATATCTGGTATGTACACCCATAGTAAGTGAAATTATGTAAATGTTCATATAGGGTAACATTTAAGAAAGAATTGTTTCTCTTCATAGTGGTGCATAGTGGTGCATAGTGGTGCATAGTGGTGCTAAGAATAAATGTTGTGTTACAATAAGGATACTTTCCAACGTCCACAGATGCACGCCTAGTATTGATGAATTCCCAACAGTATGTTGCTATTTCCTGAAATCTGCTTCCAATGGCTAGGATATTTTTTTTTTATTTATATTTATATGCCGCCCTTCTCCAGAGACTCAGGGCGGCTTACAATGCGCTAAGCAATAGCCTTCATACTTTTGTATATTTTATACAAAGTCAGCTTATTGCCCCCACAAACCGGGTCCTCATTTTACCTACCTTAGAAAGGATGGAAGGCTGAGTCAACCTTGAGCCTGGTGGGATTCGAACTCTCAGTCATTGCAGGCAGCTGGATGTTAAATGCTGCTTTAGCAGGAGGCATTAGCCTCCTACGCCACTCAGGCTCCTTGTTCTTGCCAATCGTCTTAGTGCCTCTAACGCTTCCATCCTTCCAAGTGAAAGTTTTCCATCTCGTGTCATTAAAAGGAACAGCATGTATTAAAAGTCCTCCTTTGACATGTGGGGGAACGTGCATACAGATTCAGCAATCAGTTTTACCTATTAATTGAGAGATATTCTGTACATCCCATATATAGGAATTTTGATCCCAAAGACCTTGTTCTGGAATTCCATGTGGCAAAGTCATCGTAGCCGCGCAAGGAGGAAAAATACACATAAAAAGAATACACATTACAATGGTTACAGAATTAGCATTTAAACAAGCAAAAGCTGCTACTAAAAAGTTATCCGGCATCTGTGGCATGTTCTTTTCCTGTAGCAATTTTGTAGATTGAGCAGAAAGAGCTTTAATCTGCCCTCAGGTCACTTGATGAGCCTGGCAAGGTGCTCAGTCCCAATCCTGCTGAGGGTTCTGCAGGCTGAGTGAGAAGTTCGGGATCAGGTTCTTCAGTCCTTCGTGCCATGCCATCTTTCCACGGTTTTACGCACCTAGCAGGAATCCACACTGGACCTGTAGGAGCAAGCACAGTAGCATATCCCCGTCCCCACGTCAATAAGGGAACAGGTCCATGCCATTCAGGGTTAGGCAATAATCTATACATAACCTGTGGCTGGGGATAACTTATTCTACTTCCAAAATGATTATCTACTGGAGTTGATAAATTTGTGATATTAAGATGATTCAGAGTAAACAGAACTTTATTTAACCATTCCTGTTTACCAGGGAGACTTATAGGAATCCCTCCTGTTTGTTTGTGTTTATCCAAAGCAGACTTTAATGTAAAATTCACGTGCTCCACTATGGCTTGTCCAGTAGAGTTAAAAAGTATGCCAAAAAGATGTTTAATTTGCCATGTGTCACAAAATTCAGCAAAAGAGCGACTACAATATGCAGGGCCATTGTCTGTTTTTAATGTAGAAGGTAGGCCCATGACAGCAAATGTTCGAATACAATGATTAAACACATATTTAGTGGCTTCTCCCTTCTGAGTAGCCCAAATAAAATGAGAAAAGGTATCAATGGTTACATGAAGGAGCAAAAGAGGGATATTGAGTTACATCCATTTGCCAAAGTTCGTTTGCTTTAAGCCCTCTCGGATTCACCCCAATGGAAGGAGATGGGGTGATTTGAGAACATTGAGGACATTGTTGTATAATCGCTCTAGCATGGTCTAAAGGAATGTGAAATTGTTTCGCTAGAGCCTTGGCATTTTGATGAAACATAGAATGACTTTCCCATGGAATAACAGACAGAACATGCTGCTTTGTTGCTGCATCTGCAACAGCATTTCCTTCTGATAACATGCCTTTGTTGGAAGATATGAGAATATAATATTCTCATATAATATTATATAATATATAATATTATTATGAAATATAATATTATTTAAATATTAAAAGAGCAAGGAAATTCCCCTAAAAGAAGTAAGCAGAAACTCAGACAGAGTTTCAGCTCCCACCTTTATCAATGGGCCATTAAGAAGCTGAAGCCACCCTATTTTCCACAACAAAGGAAAGACAAGATTACAGGGGCTTGCAACATCCAAACAGATATGGGACACAAGAAAGAAAAACAAACACTCAAAAAGGAAAAGAAATCAAGCCAAAGTAATTTAAACACATGAGAAAAAGGAGAGAACACAGAAATAGCAAGCTGAATAATTATAGGGAATGAACAACGACAAAGAGCTGGGAAAAACAGAGAGTGGACTATAAAACAATTATTTATTTGCCAGATCCAGGACAGAAGAACCCAATCACAAACAAAAACAGGATTTCAACACCATAAAACAATCACACACACAAATCAAAGGATTCATACGCCAAATCAAAAAGAATTTCAAAAAGACTTTAAAGGATCACATAGAAAAGCAAAAGACGTTTTAGGATATAAAAAAAATACTTACAGTTCAAACAGGCTAGCCTCAGAACGCTGTGCTTACATTTGTTTCTTGCCTGCTTTCTTATAAACAATAAACTAATTCTGCTCTCAAGCAGCTGACCTCCAATCATTTCGAAGTAATCTCCCAGCCGGGAGTTTTGAATTTAAGAAGGGAAAGCTCTGCCATCCAACAATTCTTAAAGGGAAAGGCTTCTTTTTCCTTCCAACACCGGGAAAAGACTGATGACTTCTGCACCGATTTACCCAGTGAAACCCTTTCTTACATTTAGGGCAAACATTTAGGGTCTATTTACTTGATCTCCTCCTGGCCCATTGCCTCTGTGGGCTCCACCATCAGGAGCTCTGCAGTGCTGTTTAAAATAGCCAGGTTTGTTACAATTAAAACAATTGCCTTTGAGCTTGCCAGGTTTTTCTTTTTGTAAGGCAGCTGCTAAGGCTTCCATCTGATGTTCTGAATCCCAAACAAAATACTGGTCTCTCAAAACTTGATATGGCAAAGGATTCCACTGATATTGAGCTTGTCTCTGGGGATTAACTGCCTGTATGATAGGAAAAGCTTGGAGAGCCTCAGCAATTTCTACCCCAGTGAGAGTCCCTTTTTGTTGTTCTTCCCGTAACCCTGCTCCAACAGCTGAAAACATCTCCTGTAAAGGAGAAATTGATAAGGGAGCTGTCGGGGAGCTACATTCTACTGGCTGCAGCATAGTTGCAACCAGAGAAGTCAGCTGAAAATAAGGCGGAGGGGGAGCAGACCCCTGATCAGGAAACAGAGAGAGAGATGGTGATGGTGCCTTGAGCTTATGAGTCCCCATAACCTCTACTGCTTTCTTACATTTCTGCCACAGCAAAAAATGCTTTATTTCTGCTCGTGGCAGTGAGTGTAAGTGAGTTCCAATTTTAATCCAATCCTGCAAGTCCAAGGTTCCTTCTTCAGAATACCATGGGCATTGGCAACCTATTTCATGTACTAACTGTTCTAACTCACTTAACTTAATTCCTGCCATTCCATTACTTTTAAGTATTTTCCTCAGTTCTTGTGCATGAAACTTCTGCGGAACTGAGATTCCTCCCCCCCCCCCCCCCATACTCACGAAATTTTTTGGGAGCAAAGTTCGCTTAGGTGCACCTTGGCTCATCCGACCGAATGAGCATAGGAGGTATCACATCAGGATCACCAGATATTGTTTCGATGAAGAAAGATGCATAGGCAGGAAGATGGTTCACGGGAAGGTCCTTCAGTGGGAAGCCACCTTGGGGAAGGCACACTGTCACCATCCAAAAGGCTCCCTTTTTATTGTCATTTTACAGCTACCATGGCAAAACATTAATCAACGTTTACTTGTACTGGTTGGTTACAGAAGGCTCATGATTTTCATGTGGACCCCTCGGTTTTCCTCCTGTGTCAAACAATGCTATGTGCCGGGCCCTGATGCCTTGCATATTTGAGATAGGGTCTCTGCCAGACATCCTGTCTTTACATTCCTGATGAGATTAGGACCTTGTGCTGATGTTGTTTACTCAGCAATGGTTTGCCAGTTACTGAGATAACACCCATCTCCACAGACGTATCCTCCTTTTGCTGGACATCTGAAACCCTACCCTAAACTCAACAATGTCTCTGAACTCAGTGGGTACAAAACCAACAAGTGGGTTTTAGTTTAATGAAAGTGAAATGTACATGAAAAAGTAGAATTTTCTCCTATAAATTTTTTTAAGCAAAAGAACTATTGCACTACAGTAACTCATTGCTAACTCATTGCTACAGTAGATACAAGTTGGTCCTTTCCATACCAAGAAGGAAAGCAATTAATATTCTTCTCCAAAAGCCCTAAACTGATTTTTCAATCAGACTATATTCAATTCCAGTTGAAGATCTGGGCTTTAAGATCTGACATGCTTCTGGCTTCATTTGCAGCCTGAGAGCAAAACCATTCCTATTTGAGTTGCTTTAAGATTTAAGTTGACAAAAGGGATAGTCAACAGACTATCATGCGGAAACATCAAACTGCCTGCAGGTGCTTTAATCTGGGGGGTAGATTTGGGAGGAAATGTTTAACAAATCCAAGCAGTTTTACTCAGCCATAATGCATACAGAAAAACAAATACTAACAAAGATATTATCCATTAATCTGTTTTGAGCATTGTTGGGTCAAAGTGGAAAATCTCCATCTCTGACAAATCACGTTCCTCCCTATCTGTAAAATATATATTTGTTGGAAGATTATTATGGATAATTTCCAGTTTAATTACATTCTAGTACATTCCCGGTCAGTCAAGAACTACATGTTACTGGCTTCCGGTCGCTCCGCATTACGTTGCAGACGCCTGTTCATTGGCGCCCGTTCCTTGGCTCCATAAAAGCTGCCAGAACGGCAGAAAAGCACTGTCTGGCAGCTTGAAAAATCTCTCCCCGGGCAAAGGGGAGAGGGAAGAGCAGGCAGGCAGAGGTAGAGCTCCCCAAGCGCCCCAGAGAAAACTCTGGGGTGCGAAGGGCAAGAGTTCTCTAGAAATCTGCCAAGCAGCTCCAGACCCAGGGACTCTCTGTGGATACAGAGCAAGATGCCGCGACCACATCTGCAATTAAGGACTGAATTGGATACTTTAAATTGCTGCAGGCGGGACAAGCCAGGAGAGACAAGACTGCAAGTATTTTTGACTTAACTCCAAAGTGTATTGCCTCCTTCAGAAGTACTAATCAAAGAAAGTGGAAAAAAAATGGCGATTGAGGCTTGAAAGGGTGTGGAAAGTGAAAGTTAAGGGAAAGCCCTGTTTAAAGCCTCTAGTTTTTGTTGGAAAGTAAATTTGTTAAAGAAGGAGGAGGACTCTTAAAAATACTAATTTAAGATAAACAGAAAAGGAAAAGGACTTTCTGATTTTGTGGAAACTTTTCTTTTGGCTGCTGGTAGGCAAAAATAAAGAGGCTGTAAGACAGGAAAAGGGAGGGGGAAAAGTAACCCACACTGGAAAATGGCTTCAAAATCAGTAAAGACTGTCCCTACTAAAGGGTCTGGGAGTGCTAGCAGCTCTCCAGCCCACACTTCGAGATTGCAAGTTCTTATTCCCCGAACAGAGCCACAGATTTTAACGTTAGAAATGTTACAAGAAGCTTTAAAGGGAACACAGGATAAACTTGCCACTGTGATTGATGAGAAGATACAATCAGTTTCAAAGGAGATTTCAATTCAGAATCAGGAAATTAGGGAAAATATACTTTTGGCATTTCAAGGTCTGGCAGGTCATATTGAAATTTTGGATGACAAGGTAGATGAGATAAAACAATCTAATGAAATTCTGGAGAAGAAATTGGAGGTAGCCCAGGAAAAAATTGAAAGGGCTGAAGCTGATGTTACAATGATGCAATACAGAGATATGGAATTTGCCCTAAGAATAAGAGAGGTGAAAGAGAATAAACAAGAGAATCTGAAAGAGATGATGTCAGAGGCATTGGTGCAGGTGTTGGGGGAGCAGAAAGTCGACCTTGGCTGGCAGATAGACAAGATATATTGCGTCAATTCATGGGTGGCCAGGCAGAAACACCTACCAAGGGACATTGTAATATATTTTACTACAAGGAGATTACGTAATGAAATTTTACAAGCTACCTTTAAAAACAAGTTACAAGTAGAAGGTCAGGAGGTTATGACAATGAAGGAAATTCCCCCCAAAATGTTGAGGGCCAGAAGGGAGTATTCCTTTCTGGTGGATGAACTGAGAAACTGCCAGATACAGTACAGATGGGAAGTGCCAGCCGGATTAGTGGTCAACTACTCTGGAGAAAGATATCGGATTAACACAATATGGAAAGCAAGAGATTTTTATGCCAATGTGCTAAAGGCTGGACCATCGAAATCACCAGAAGCTAAAAGAAAGAAGGATGAAGTGGGGGCAAGCAAAGGAGAAAGAGAAGAATTGCTGGCAGTAGCTCAGGGGGGAGTTTTGACCAGTCAAGAAGACCTTCTACAAATTCAGATGGATTTAATTGATATAACAGATGAGCCAAAGGATCAAAGACAGACCAGAGCTGCAACAGCTAAACTTAAGGAAGACCTTAGATTGCAACAATTGCAGATGGCAACTCAAGAAATTACAAAGACAGACGCTGTGGGAGGAGCCAGACCCAAAGTTCAAATGAAGCAAGATCATCAGCAAATGCTCCAAAAGCTTCAGAGATTTAAGGATGGGAACTAGATTCCTAACCTGGAATGTTAATGGCTTGAATTCACCACAGAAGAGGAGGAAAGTATTTCATTATCTTAAACAATTTTAAAATGTTGTAATTTGCTTGCAAGAGACTCACATTAGAATACAAGATCAAAAATATTTATTAAATGCAAGACTAGGTACACACTACGTGGCAGCAGCACCAGAGAAGAAAAATGGTATAGTTATATATTTGAAAAGTGATTTAATTGCAAAATTAATTGAAGCAGATGATCAAGGTAGATTCTTAGCAATTGAACTTTTGGTGAAAGGAGAAAAATTACTTCTAATTGGAGTTTATGCGCTGAATCAACAACAGGAAAATTTTTATAAATTGCTACACTCAAAGTTGACACAGTGGAATTATAAAACATGTATTTTACTTGGGGACTGGAATGGAGTCTTAGATATTAAAAAAGATAAGAAAGGACCCAAGCAAAATTTTTTAACAAGAGCAAGACTGCCAAGGTCCTTTTTTGACATGATGGAGGATTGGGAGTTGAAGGATATTTGGCGCGAAAGAAACCCAATTGAAAAAGATTTTACCTTCTTTTCTGATAGACACCAATCCTTCTCAAGGATTGATTTTCTTTTAATCACTAATAATCTTTTTCCTAGGGTGAAGAATACAAAAATTTGTTCAAGAACACTAACAGATCATAGTCCAGTTTGGGTGGAATTGGAGTATGGAAAGGGATCCAAGAGGTCTTGGAGGTTAAATGAAAATTTGTTTAGATATGAAGAAAATGTAAAGGAATGTAAGAAGTTCATGAAAGAATTTTTTGTTATAAATATGAAAAAGGGTACGCCTATGGAAATGGTGTGGGATGCGAGTAAAGCATATATGCGAGGTATTTTGATATATCTGAATAATAAATGTAGAAAGAAGCAGGGGGGGGAAAGGAAGGCATTTGAAGAAGAGATAAAGAAAAGAGAACAAGCTTTGATAATGAACCCAGCGGATAAAAAGATTAAAGAGGTAATTAATTTACTTAAAGGGCAATTTAATATGTTGATAGCAGACCAAGTGGCAACTAACTTACAATATGCTAAACATAACACTTTTTGTAATGCTAATAAACCAGGTGGCTAGCTTATTTCTTAAGAAAAATACAGAAATCAAGGATAATAGAGAAAATAAAATTTAAAGGGAAAGAAGTTTATCAGCAAGAGCTGATTAAGAAATCCTTTTTAGAGTTTTATTCAAGATTGTATGTCGCCGATAAAATTCAAGATATAGATATAGATAGATATTTACAGAATGAGAATACTTATATAATTTCACAAGAGCAGAGGGATAGTTTAAACCAGTTAATAACTTCTGAGGAGATTTTTTCCGCAATAAAACAACTGAAAGTGTGTAAAGCTCCTGGGATGGATGGTTTGACGGCTGTTTATTATAAAAACTTACAGGAGGATATGCTGGAACAACTGAAGGAGTTATTTAACAATATACAACAGGGAGGTGAGGTACCCCCATCTTGGAAGACAGCTTTCATTTCTTTAATTCCAAAAGAGGGTCAAGATCATACAGACCCCAAAAATTATAGACCTATATCACTTCTAAATACAGATTATAAGATTTTTGCTAAAGTGTTAGCAAATAGACTAATGATAGTTATGCAACAAATGATACATCATGATCAAACAAGTTTTATAACTGGGAGACAAATGAAAAGTAATGTAAGACATATTGTTAATATACTAGAATATTTGGGGAGAAACAACCAGGTCCCTGCAGTGCTAATATTTCTCGATGCAGAGAAAGTGTTTGATCGACTGAATTGGCAATTTTTATTGAAATTAATGGAAAAGATGCAATTTGGGAATATTTTATACAATCCATCAAGGCAATATATCAGAAACAAACAGCGCAAATAATAATTAATGGTGGCTTAACTGAAAATTTTAATATAGAAAAAGGAACAAGGCAAGGTTGCCTTTTGTCGCCATTATTGTTTATTTTGTCAATGGAAATATTGCTGAATAAAATACGTGGGTCAGATGAAATAAAGGGAATTAAAATTAGACAGTATGATTACAAATTGCGAGCATTTGCAGATGACCTGGTTGTCACTTTGACCCAATCAGCACAGTCAATCAGTGTTTTGATGGACATAATCAAGGTGTATGGACAAGTATCTGGTTTTAAAATAAATGCAGCCAAAACAAAGATAATAGCTAAAAATATGACTAGAAATCAGAAAGAAGAGATGGAAATGGTAACAGGATTTGAAGTAGTAAAGAAGGTTAAATATTTAGGGGTTAATATCCTGTCTACGAATACGAAATTATACCACTGTAATTATGAACCATTGTGGCAAAAAATACAGATAGAGATGGAAAGTTGGAAAAAATTACAACTATCCTTGTTGGGAAGGATAGCTGCAGTCAAGATGAATGTTTTACCAAGGTTTTTATTTCTTTTCCAAATGATCCCCATACTTAAGAAAGATCAAAATTTGAAGCAGTGGCAAAAGGGTATAAATACTTTTGTTTGGGCAGGAAAGAAGCCACGTGTAAAGCAGAGAATAATGCAAGATTCCCGAGAAAGGGGAGGTCTTAAAATGCCTAATTTGGGATTGTACTATGACGCAGATGCCCTAACGGCAATTAGCGACTGGATAAATTTAACGGAGGAAAGGATATTAAGCTTAGAGGCATATGGGCTGGTCTACGGCTGGCATGCCTATTTATTATATGATAAAAAAGTGGACACGACTTTTAAAAGTCACATATTAAGAAGTGCTTTATTGTGAGTCTGGAAAAAATATCAATACAAATTAAATGATAAGTTACCAATTTGGACTATACCCAGACACGCAATAGAGAATATAAGTGTAGAACAAAAACAAGATGAGAATACATACAAGGAACTTTTGTATAAGGAGGGAAATAGATTTCAATTAAAATCTATTCAACAATTAACGGAAGAAAGAGTAATTAAAACATGGTTTCAATATGGTCAGCTCCAGGCCAGATGGAGAGAAGATCAAAAAATTGGTATTTTGCAACAGGATGAGAATTTGATAAAACAAATAAGAGATAAAAGCCAAATGCACATAAAAAGGTTGTATAATGCATTAGTGGAAATAGATTCTGAAACGGAGTTAGTTAAGGATTGTATGATAAAATGGGCACAAAATATAGGAGATGCAATCGTGGGAAAAGATATGGATCAGAAATGTAAAATTTACACAAGCCCAAAATTTAAGAGAGAATTTTTACAAAATGTTCTATAGATGGAATCTAGATCCAAAAAAACTAGCATGTATGTATTCAAATTTGCAACCTAAGTGTTGGAGATGTGAGTGTTAGGATGCTAGGTATTACCATATATGGTGGACATGTAAGAAAATTAAGGCCTTTTGGATAAAGATATGGTGGATTATTCAAAATATTTTAAAGAAAAAGATTAAATTTACGCCACAATTTTTCTTGCTGGGTATAGTTACGGATTGTACGGTAATAGAAACTAAATTGATATTAAATTTAATAACAGCAGCTAGGTTATTAGTAACACAGTACTGGAAGAAGGAAGATGTACCCACCATCGAGGAATGGACGTTAAAAGTTGTGCATCTGGCAGAAATGGCAAAAATCTCTGCATATTTGAGAGACTTTTCAAATGAAAGATATATATTGGAATGGAGAAGATGGATTGACTATATTCAGAACAAGTATCGGACTAAGCAAGTGGTGTGTATGTCTATTACACACAAAACAGCAAACCTAACTGTCAATGTAGGACAAAAAGCAGGGACAAATGGGGTGGGTGGGTGGGAGGAAATGTGAGCAAAGGCAACAATTTACGTTATTTATATATCTGGATCTAATAAAAGGGATAATACTTTCCAGAGCTGCTGAAAACATACTGCCATGAGCAAGGACAGTCTCAAAAAGAGTGTCCTTTGATTATTTACACTTTCAATTTGTAAAATTTTGATAGACTTATGTTTTGCCTTTCCTTCAGGAGCTCAAGATGGCATACATATGCCCCCTCCTTGACATTTTTCTCCCAACAACAACCCTGTGCTGGACCAAGAGGTCCAAAGTCACCCAATGGCTCATACAGTGGCTGAGAAGGGACAAATCCAATCCTGGTTCAGCACTATGCACTCTCCTGGTCCTCGTAACAAAAGAAATCTTATATATATTCTACCAAATTATGTGTGATTTTGCAAACTTAAATGTAAGCTGACTCCAGTGAAAGAAGACACTTCTGGGCTAGATTCCAAAAATATTTTTCGGAGAGCCTATCGAGAATATCATAAATGAATTAATAAATCCAAGGGGCATTCCCCTCGAAGACACTCTTAATTTAAAAAATATATGTTATACATGCCCGAAGGTACCCAATTTTCACTAAAGAAAAGGAACAGGGAATTAAAGTAATGCTTCTTGGATTGACTTCTCTCAAGCACTGCGTATTTCATTCCGTTCCCAATTGATTCCTGGCTCTGTGAAATCACTGAAGGGGCAAGGGGGTTCAATTGAAATGAAACTAGTCACATCAATATCTCTGTCTTGTGGCTCCATCTCAAAAAAAAAAAAAGACAGACAGACAGACAGACAGACAGGCACACACAAAACATATGATACAATGAAAGCAATAACAAGAGGGAAGTTTAGAAATTGAATTATGATGTATGTTTAAATAATATGGTGATTGGCATTAGAACAATATATTGAAACATGGAATAATTTAATAATGAAAGACTATAACTTAATATAAATGTGTATGATTATTAGAAATACATAAGCTGGATGAATGTAACAACCATGATTAATATTACTAGTTTTATCTGTATTAAAATGTATAACACCCAGGTGCCACACTGTTCACGCATTGATATGTATATGCAAAAATAAAATAAAAAACTTGAAACAAAAAAAAAACATAAGATACAATGGAAAGTATATGGAACAATATACCACCTGGAATCATGTTTCTGGTTCCAAGGAAAACTAGAGCCCCGATGGTGCAGTGGTTAGAATGCAGTATTGCACTCTGCTCACAGCCTGGAGTTCGATCCTGACCGGTTCAAGGTTGACTCAGCCTTCCATCCTTCTGAGGTTGGTAAAATGAGGACCCAGATTGTTGGGGGCAAATAATGGTTTGACATTATAAATCACCCAGAGAGTGCTGTAAAACGCTATGGGGTGGTATATTAGCTTAAATGCTATTGCTTACTGGAATCTATTGAAAGGAGCAATTCTCTTTGTCCAGGTTCTTTTTTCCATAACCATTGCAGTCAAGTCCAGCTCTACTGTTAAGCAGAGAAAAGAGAGGAGTTGCTTGCCCAAAGCACCAGGTTCTGGGAGTTATAGAGTGTTTTAGGTCGAGGCCTTGTGTTCTCTTTGGGGCACTTGTTATCTATGAGAACATTTTTTTAAAAAGGTTCCCAGAGCAGTTGGTTTCTAGCTGGGGGATGGGGAGCAGCCGTTATGTCCAGAATCAGTCTTCACAGCAGGCAACACCCCCAAATAAGTACTCATAAGTTCCCCAAACATAGGGAAGATCAGTTCATGGCTCCTCTGTACTATAGAAATACAGGCAACCCTCAGATTACAGCGTTGGTTTAGTGACTGTTCGAAGATAAAAATGACATGAAAAAAGTGACTTATGACTAGTCCTCGCACTTATGACTTGTAGCATCCCTCATAGTAACATGAGCAAATTCTGAGCACTTAACAACTGACATATATTTACAACAGTTATGCAGTATCCCAGGGCCATGTGATCATAATGTATTACTTTCCTAGCTGGCTCCTGACAAGCAAAGTCAACGGGGGAGGAAGACTGTATTTGCTTCACGATCACATAAGTCACTTATCAACTTCAGTGATTCACTTTTACAACCATGGCACAAAATGTCATAAAATCAGGCACAACTCATTTAACGAACTCCTTGCCTAGCAATAGAAATTCTGGTCCCAACTGTGGTCATAAATCGACGACTACCTGTACCAGGCTAGGATGTATTGGTCTACAAAAACATACCAACAATGTAACCCTAGTGTTGTGATTCTGACCCTCGAGCCTGTCCTAACAGAGGGAGAGGACTCAGAAAGTGAAGGAGAGGATTTGGCAAGGCCTCCCTCTCCAGGACCCTCCTCTCTGGCAATGCCTCAAGTTTCCTCCAAAGGCCAAGAGATATGCCAGGAGCAAGGCACTTCAGAGCAGCCACAGATAGAGAGCGAGGGGGATGAGTTTTGGCTGGATCCCAGACAGCGTCAGAAGGATAAGCACGCACAGCAGAGAAAGAGGTGTGAGCAGGCCAGAGATTGAGCTCAGTCACTGGACCACACCCCACAAGGGATAAAAGAGGGTGTGTCAGCTATTCAGGCCTTGTGACAGACAAATTGAAAAGCTTGGAAGTCATATCGTGTTTCTAGAACCCTGTTAGAATCTCTTTTTGGATTTCTTCGGACTGGACTTTGACAATTCTTTGCTTTGTGGAATTAATTTGGTATATCGGACTGAGGAGAAGAAAACCTCCCTTAGTGAGTAAAATCTTTTGGCAGAGAGTTCATGGTTTGCTGCCAAATCTGTTATCTTAAAAGAATTCCTGACTGTTTGATTCATTAACTCCTGGCTGTCTGTTTGTGTGTGTGCATGCGACGGGGACAGAACACCTAGTTTATGTATATGTCTATGTAACTAATTATGTAATAGCAGTAGCAATAGCACTTAGACTTATATACCACTTCACAATGCTTTACAGCTCTCTCTAAGCAGTTTACAGAGTCAGCAGATTGCCCCAAACAATCTGGGTCGTCATATTACCCACCTCAGAAGGATGGAAGGCTGAGTCAACCTTGTAAGGTTCACCAACTTCAGTGAGCTATACATCAGACTGCTAAGTACATTTAGAAATAAGGTTTCATTAAATAGGTTTGATCCCCAATTTATATCTCCAACTCAGAGCCAAAGAAGTGCAATGAGAATTGCAATGTTATCTTGGTTTTTTGGTTTCTCTCTGTGTGTTAAAGATCGATAAATTTTCTAAAACTTTAGCTTGTATGACCAATGACTGACAGCTACAGGCAATCAATAAGCCAAGCACCAAATGAGCTGCTTCATGGAAAAATTGGCAAACAGAGCAGTTCTAAAAGATCTAGGTAGTTTGGCCTTCCTTTTTTTCACATCGTTTTCTCTTTAGTGAGATCTCTGCCAAGTTATCTGAGCAGCAACTCAGCAAGATGCTTTGAAATGAATCCTTGGGAGTTCATTTAACATTTCTTCTCAAGCAGGAGCCCCGAGTAAAAGATTCATCCTTGGGTTAGAAGAAGGTCACCTCTCCAGTTTGAACAATGAACTTGAGTTTTTGGAGAAGCACCGACAAAATAATGTAGTAAGAGAAATCTTAGAAGTGTTTCACACACTATGTTAAGAATGCAATTATATGACCCGCAGGATAAATCAGATCCCCCACCTTAATATACCGAGATTGGAGATCTGGTCACTCTTCTTTTGGGATTCTTAACATCCCTCTGAGAAAGAAGCATTGGGCAGAAGATTGATGGAGGCAGAAAAGAACTTGACTTTCTAACGCCCCTAAACTGGTGAACTAGACCCATGGTCACCAGAAAGGAGATAGGTAGCTATAAGGATCACGTTAACTGTTAATACCACTTTATAATGCCTTGGTAAGGCCACACTTGGAATACTACATTCAGTTTTGGTCACCATGATGTAAAAAGGATGCTGAGACTCTAGAAAGAGTGCAGAGAAGAGCAACAAAGATGACTAGGGGACTGGAGGCTAAAACATATAAAGAATGGTTGCTGGAATTGGGTATGCCTAGTCTGATGAAAAGAAGGGGTGACATGATAGCAGTGTTCCAATATCTCAAGGGCTGCCACAAAGAAGAGGGAGTCCAGCTATTCTCCAAAGCACCTGAGGGCAGGACAAGAAGCAATGGATGGAAACTAATCAAGGAGAGAAGCAACCTAGAACTAAGAACTAACAGTTAGACCAAATTTCCTGACAGTTAGACTAATTAACCAGTGGAACAACTTGCGTTGTGAATGCTCCAACACTGGAAATTTTAAATAAGAGATTGGATAACCATTTGTCTGAAGTGGTGTAGAGGTTCCTACCTGAACAGGATGTTGGACTAAAAGACCTCCAAGGTCCCTTCCAACTCTGTTATTCTGTTATAGGGTATTCAGAAGTTATAAGTATAAGGATGTCTTTTGGTTTTCTGTTAACCTTTGGTCACACATGAGAGTTCCCATCAGGGAGGAGGATAATTTTGCACAAAGCAACATTTGTGTGTGCTGCTGGGGGTGGGGGTTGTTTTTGAGTTAGTTTTGACTCCTGGAGGCCACCTAGACCCGTGATGGCGAACCTATGGCACAGGTGCCACAGGTGGCACGCAGAGCCATATTGGTGGGCACACAAGTGTTGCCCTAGTTCAGCTCCAGCGCGCATGCACGCACCAGCCAACTGATTTTCAGGCCTTCCGGTCCCACCGGAAGTTGGGAAACTGGCTGTTTCCGGCCTCCAGAAGGCCTCTGGGGGGGATAGGGAACGCTGTTTTTGCCCTCCCCACGCTCCTAGAAAGCCTCTGGAGCCTGGGGAGGGGGAAAACTGGGCCTACCGGGCCCACCGGGCCATCGCATGCCAAAAGCAGGGGGAAGTGTGGGGCGGGGGGTCACGTGCACATGCACGGGAGGGCGGGGTGCATTGAATTATGGATGTGGGCACCCGCACCCGTGCCCCACCCGCTCCCCCTGCTTTTGGCTCGCGACGGCAAAAAGGTTAGCCATCACTGGCCTAGACTAATCCCTGCATTTTTCTTGGCAAGATTTCTTGCTTTTGCCTGCCCCTTCCTAGGTTGGAGAGAGAGTGACTGGCCCAGGGTCACCCAGCTGGCTTTATGCTGAAGCTGGGATAAGAATTCACAGTCTCCTGGTTTCTAGCCTGATGCTTACCCTTAACTATTAATAGTAATAGTTATTAGTTATGAATATAATAGTTATAATTATTATATAATAGTTTGACTATTAATAATAAATGTATAATAGTAATTAATATAATTAATAGTAATTAATAGTAATAGCCTTAACTATGACACCAAACTGGATGGCTACCTTTCTCTGTCTAAAACCTTTCCTTGAATCTCCAAACAGAAACAACCCAAAACAGAGTCTGCTTTCACAACTAGGAATGTCCAGGCTAAGAGTTGAGGGAAGACCTGGTCTCTTTTGTATCCCTTTCCCTGTGATCTTGAAACAGAAGGGTCTTATACTATACCTATATTGATCTAAGTATTGTATCATGCACAGTGTTATATTGTTTTCTGAGGTACTAACGTTGGAGCAGAAGTTATGTTGCAAACCTCAAGAAAGTACAAGGAACAAAAGTAAGGAACTTGTTAAATGTACCGATGATCTTAATGACCTGTGTTCTATATCATCCCTGTAACGAACTTATATTAAGAAACATATTAGCAGAAGTGTTCACGGAAAGTAACAGACTGTGTAAGATAGTATCCATATATGGAAATAGAGTCAGAAGTGTAACGCCTCTGGCGTGGCTAGAATTGCAAAAGGTATAAAAGGTACACCTTGGGCGTAGCCCAGGGTTCGGAATCTGACAGGTGAATGCTCCGAACCTTTGCTAGCAAATAAACCTGTGTTCTCCAACTTTGTGGTCTTGTGTCCTGCATTTGGGAAAGTGGGTTTTCCCGCTTCAATCTCACTCTTTAGACAGCATGTGAGTGCTGTGCTGGGTATTGTCTGAACTCTAGCATTAAACGATGGAACAATGAGAAACTGCAGTCACTGTGGAGCCTTCAGGCTGAAGGAGCTTCCACTCTTCCTAGGGAGTCTCCCATTTCATAAGGGTTGTGAATGTGGAACAAAATAGTCTGAAGGCGACCTGTGCAAAGCAAAGACATTTTGAGTACAGGTATAGATTCTAAGGTTGCGATCCCGCCCCCCCCCCGGCTTGTTTGGGTTGTCTGCGTGGAATTTAGCTATGAGGCGGTCAGCCTGGATGTTTCTACTCTTTACCCAAGATGCCTCTGATAAGAGATAGCCCGTCCACTTGATTAGGTATTGGAGCTGTCTCCTGTGCCACCTCGAGTTGAGGATTTGTTGCGCGTCATAATGGGTTTGGCCCCCCTTGACCACGGGATCCAGGGGCTCATGGGGTAGTGGCCTCACAATTGATCCAATCACGGGTTTTAAGAGGCTGCTATGGAATAATTGGTGTATCTTCCCTAGCAGTCAGGGCAATTTTAATTGCACCGTGACCAGATTGATGATTTTCACTATGGGGAATGGCTCCATGAATAAAATAGTCTCAGGCCTCCCAGTTCAGATAGTTAAGAATTTAGTGGTCGGAGAGAGACATTTGCATTCATCTAGTAGTCCCTCAGCAATGTGCAGAGGAACGCAAGAGCATACAGTTCTTGCTTAACAAGTTGCTTAGTGACTGTCCAAAGCTACAATAGACATCCTCAGAGCTACTCAGAACTGGTTTTTGAAGTTCTAACGCCTCCCCACATACATAAAATCACATTTTGAGTGCTTGGCAACCAGCTCACATTTGCAGACGTTTGCAACATGTCATGTGATTGAAATTTTCAGCATTTCTTTTTCTTTTCTTTTTCTTTTTCTTTTTTTTTTTTTTTGGGTGGTGGTGGTGGTTATCAGCATTGACTTCTGGTTTTGGGCCAAACAGACAAAACAACTTAAAGACCATGGCATTTGTTTAACAACCACCATAGAAAATCAAGGGCATTCATGTGATGATGAACTTAACATCATCATGACTTATGACCATAATTCTGGGCTCAATTACAGTCCTGAGTCAAGGACAAACTGTATTACAGAAGCACACCATTAAAAAGCAACTTTGTCAAAATATGAGTTGTGTGTGTGCAGCCAGTTAAGGGCACTGGAGCAGCAATAGACTCCCAGCGCTTTCATTGGCTATGAGCCTCAAAATCATCATCAGATGGACCTTTCCATTTCAGTGAATCCCCCTATTTAAAATGGACAATCTTAACTATGACATGAAGTGTGACTGTAGTGCAGCTACAGCTCTTGAAGAAGAGGAAGAAGGAAAAAATACCATCAGAACTATCCAGTTCAGTCATGGAGAGAGTCATTAGGCACTTGTCATTTCTCTTACATATCAAGCCCGAAGGGGTGGGGAATCTTGGTTGGATGTTTCTTCATCTCATTTTCTTTTCTTCAGTGATCCAGGGACCAATGAGGACCAGTGAAATCATCACAACATAAACTTGTATTCCTTAATCTTGCTGAAAGTATAAAGAAGCCTAACGTTCATATTTGCAACCTTGAACGAAAATATGCATAAGTAAAATACGCTGTTAGCAGACATAAGAGCAATGATGACCTTGGTTCATAGATAGAAAAATAAACCTGGGAAAAGTTAAGCAGTAAAGATGAGGCCAGCTGGGTTTGCAGCCAAGTAATTCTTTCCTTATTTAAAGGATATAGGAAGACGGAAGATGGCAGCATGGACACAAGATGAATTAATAGGAGCTACTGAAACAGACACCTCATACATTATAAAATATTGTTTACATTTGCGGACACAGTTATGGCCAGGCATGATCCTAAAGAGCCATATATCATAACACTGGGCAGATGGTTGATACACAAAATTCTGTATAATGAAATATTTCTTAAGGCACAACTAAAGTAACCTAAGCTACATGCCATAAGTTAAATTCTAAAGAAAGCGTAGGGAGCCAATTTAGTGAAGTAGTGAAGGCACCAAGCTAGAAATGGGAAGACTAAAGGGGGAAACCCAAGGTAAAAAAAGAAAAGAAAAGAAAAATAGGAGGGAGGGGAAAAGGAAAAAAACTACTAGGCTAAGGAAAAGGGGAAGAAATACAACAGTATTAGATGGAAAACCACTATGAAACAATGCTTAAAAAGAATAATTTATCTTTATGTCATATGTTGTATAAATGTTTTATTTATGTTTTAATAAAGTTTATAAATTTAAAATATATATATATAGAGAGAAATGGGAAGACATTGAGTTCTGGTCCACCAGAGGCACAAAGTCAGTTCGATGACTCTGGGCCAGTCATTCTCTCTCAGCCCTTAGAAGGAGGCAATGGCAAACCACCTCTGAAAAGCCTTGCCAAGAAAACTGCAGTTTTCAAGCAGTGACCACTCAAAGAGTGCACATACAGATAGAGAAAGAGGCAAAGAAAACATAGGCCATATAAAAAAGAATCTTACATACTAATTTTGACCAGTGTAGCATTCCACTGAGAAACATAAAAAAAAATTAACAGAGACTTGCCGATTAAGATATGCATGTTCCTACAGGCCTAGATGTTTAGGATTAAATCTTACTGAACAGACTGAGATTATTTAGGAGTAAAGATACAATTGCATTGTGGATGATTGAACTTTCCACTCTACTTATTACCCAACAATCATCTGCCTTACTTTCATTTAGTAAGGAGGTTTAATGTGTATTAGTGTAATCAGCAAATTGATCAGGTTTTGTAAATGCACCCGTGTGCAGTATCTAAGTACTGAGGACTACTGCCAATCTATGTGATCCTTATACGATCATCCAAAGATAAAAGGTGCTAGCAACAGAAATAGACATTTGAGTTGGAGGGGGCACAATCTGGTATACAGAAAAATGCACATTTCTTGCATGCAGCCTGGTTCCCTGTCATTTTTTATGACATTCTTTGCACAGGATTTTGTATTAATAGTGCACCGAAATATGGCTGCCAACTTTCTGAAGAGTTCCCCTCCCTGACTCCCTGCCCCCCCCAAAAAAAATTGTTTCTCTTCTTCAAGATCATTTTTAGGATGAGTTGGAGTTTCTTTTTGGCCCCCCTGTGGAGTCTGCTACACTGCTATGTCTATACAGGACACTTTTGTTGTAAACAAGAAGAAGGGAGGGGGGAGGACACACCTGAACTGTCTCATACATTTTAAAATGAAAAATCTTCCTTGCGCCTTTCCATGCCACCATCGCCTGTAAACAGTCTGTTGAATTATTCTTCAAGGGGTGGGGGGGAGGCAAATAAGGCAGTAAAATGAATTGGATTTCTATCGATTTATACATCCCTGGGGAACGCCAAACCAAGATGGATCAATAGTGCAGATTATAGCAAAGTTGCTCGTAGGTAAACACGATATGCACCCATACCGTGCTTTTAAAATTCAAGCAGTGTGTAATTGCAACTTGAAATAATCAATTTGGTCAGTCTCATCCAACCAGAGAGATTATAATTGTTTGTTTCTTATATAGTCCAACTTTCTTCTATGATTGGACTCAAGGTGGCATATTTGGGGTTCCATCTGGCTGCCGCTACAGCCAAAATCTCCTCGGTTTTATTTATTTATGGATTTATTTATACTTGGTTTAGATGCAAAGGGAGCCCTACAATTTTAAACAATAAAAATAAACCAGAATACTAAAAGAAACATTTAATAAAATAAAATAAAACATAAATAAGAAGAACTTTGAATTTTAAAGATCTGGCCAAAGAAATGTGTTTTCGTCTATTTCCTAAAACTGGGGAGAAAATGAAGGGCAAAAACAGCTCCTGACATCCGCTCTTCAGAATGTGTGTGAGACGCAAGAGTTAGACTTCTCTGGCCTCTGACATCAGAAGCATCTTCAAAAAAGTATCTTCTTGCAGATCTAAACACTTAACATGAAAGAGAGGGCATATCCTCATTCCCAATGTTGGCATGAAGTTACTTCGCTATCAAGGACTTGGAGAGTGGGAGGTTATGGCAAAATGAAGATGGCTATGTGAAAGCAGAGCCAACAACTGCAGCAGACCAAAGAACTGGTGAATTGACTGAAGTATTGGAACTTCTCCAGATAAGGAGTGGATGGGAGATCGCCCACATGTACTCCAAATAGCTCTTCCTTGACTGGAAACCATAGGACAGTGGTTTTCCATGAGTTTGAGTGCATGGAAATGACAGGATCAGCCATTTTGCTCGCAATCACAGCACAACCTTTCGAAGGACATTACGTTCACTTTCTAATTGCTTGTTAGCCATCTGTAAAGCTATTACAGTCACCGAGCAAGTTTTATCTTCAACCCTGAACCAAAGAAAAATAAATAATAAAGAAAAATAATTTTCTTAAAAGAATTTGAAATAAACATCAAAAAGTTAAATAAAGCTTTTTGTGGGAATATCCTGGCTATTGTAAATCATAAGAAAGATAAGTATGATTTTAGAAACCAGAAACTAGCAGGCACTTAAGGTTCTAAGCAGATATATACAGTATAAGCAGATATATACAGTATAAGCAGATATGTGTGTGTGTGTATGTATGTGTGTATATATATATATATATATATATATATATATATATATATATATATATATATATATATATAAAAGCAGATATTCACTTAATACTAAAACAAACTAAATGACACAAAGCATTAAAGCACTGGAGCCAAAAAATAGTAATTAAAATATCAATATTGTCAGTAATGACATCAGCTTCTATCAATAGATTATGTCCAAAAGATGTTGATAAAGGGGGAATGACAGATGTAGAACAAATTTAACTTGTCAGGTAAAGGGAAAGTAACAAATTGGAGCTACAAATGACAGGTTAAAAGAATGACTTGGAAAAGCATACTTTACTGGATATATAAAAGAAATTAGCTAAGGTTTTAAAAAAGAAAATACAAATGATAAACCAAGAGAATGACCTGGAAAAAGTTTTCTTATTGGATCTAGAAAAGAAGTTTGTTAAAACGTTGAAGAAATCTGCGATGGAATAAATAAGAATCAAAGCATTGAGAATCAAAACGTATTGTCAAATCATGACAATATTTGATTTTATTGAAGATTAAGACTGTAGATCTAAAAGGTATGAATATTAAGTTGGTTTATTTGATCAAGATTATTTATGTATATCTACTTAACATATGATATAGATATAGAGATATAGAGATATAGAGATATATAGATTGTGTGTGTGTGTGTGTGTGTGTGTGTGTGTGTGTGTGTGTGTGTTTTGCTAACCATTCTTTAAGGTCATGTGTAAGCAGAGGTGGTATTCAGCAGGTTCAGACTAGTTCTGGAGAACCGGTAGCGAAAATTTTGAGTCGTTCGGAGAACTGGTAAATACCACCTCTGACTGGCCCCATCCCATCTATTCTCTGCCTCCCGAGTCCCAGCTGATCGGGAGGAAATGCAGATTTTGCAATAATCTTCCCCTGGAGTGGGGAAGGAATGGAGATTTTACAGTATCCTTCCCCTGCCATGCCCACCAAGCCACGCCCACAGAACTGGTAGTAAACATTTTTTAATCCCACCACTGTGTATAAGTGACACAGTCTACCCTTCAGCTCCAGTCCATTGCCTAGCCAGCAAAATGGGTTCTTCTAATCTATGTAATGTGAAGGTAAATGTCTTCCATGTTCATCATCCATAAGCTTTGCTATGTAGCCCATTTTGTGTCACTTTGACCACAAACATGTTAGTGCCTGCCAGGAACTAAGATCTGCCTAGCTTTTTCTGGCTGCTTTTAGCTGCAATAGACAAGACTCCCCACCAAGAAAGCTAGAGAAAGCTACCAACTGGGACCTCCGTATAGTAACCTTGTAGAGTCTTGTGAAAACAAAAGACTTGCCTGTCAAGGTCTTTGTTTCTACTACAGGTGTAACAGACTGGTTACTGTTCTCTGAACAGTACTCAACAGTGCTTGAGTGGTTCTCCGAACTACTCAAAATTTCCGCTACCGGTTCTCCAGAACTGGTCAGAACCTGTTGAATACCACCTCTGCTTATACATGACCTTAAAGAATGGTTAGCAAAACACACACACACACACACACACACACACGCTGGTATCAGGGGTGGGTTCTACTTACCTTTACTACCGGCTCTCATCATGACCATGTGCGCTCTTCTGCACATGCACAGATCACCTATGATGACATCTGGGTCAGTGGGTGGAGCCTCCCGCCGGTTTTATTACCGGTTCTTGCGAACCAGTCCGAACCAGGGGAAACCCACCACTGCTCTGTATAGAGGTCTACTGATCCTGTTAGAAGAAAACAACAGACCTCTCTAAACCCTGCCTATCAGCCTTATATAGAAACAAATCTCTAACAAACAGGTTGTTCTGCAGCGTCCTTACATTAAACATCTATTGTTGTAGCCATTTGTTAACTATCAACATGGTCATACAGTAGAATGATCCTGTTATTTTGTGTCCAGCTGCCACATTTTAAAATGACTGTAATGTCCTTTTAAGGACAGTATCATTTGGTATGGACCACAATAGTCCAGATACACTAGGACTAAGGCAGTGGTGAAATGCTACTGGTTCACACCGGTTCGGGTGAACCAGTAGTGATAAAAACTACTAGTTTGGGTGAACTGGTAGTAAAAAAAAGCTACTGATTCCTCCGAACCGGTATTTCCGACGATCAGCTGTGCCGCGCGATTTAAAATCACTAGAAAGCAGGATTTCCTGTGCGGCACAACTGATTCCCCCCTCGCTGTTCTAATTACCTTCCCAAGCCTTTTTCCATGCATGCACAGCATGCATTTGGTGCACACTGCACATGCGCTCGCAGCGCACATTTGGCACACACCACGCATGTGTGTGCATGCAGCGCGCATTTGGTGTGGACTGCGCAGGCGTGCCCTTGGCACACACTTGGCGCATACCGTGTATGCACGGCCAGTGAACCGGTGGCAAACCGGTTCAGATTTCACCACTGGACTAAGGGATAGATAAATGACTATATATTATAATTGTTTTAAATAAATCCATATGTTTGCATGGAATGTCACTAGGTTTTTGTTTTTACTTTTTTACAAAACATTTTATGTTTTGATTTAATGTATTTTGCGGTCTTTAAAATGATTTTATTGGGAGCCACACAGAGTTGTCTGAAAGATGTATACATGTTTTAAATTAATAGATAACTGTTGCAAAATCTAACAAAGTTAAAAAATAGTTGCAGTTAATATTCTTAACTTTTGTTAGATTTTGCAACAGTTATCTATTATAACAATTGTATTATAAATCTGGATATGTACCACACATGAATCCAATGTCATTGAGAATCAAGGTGCGCATGCAGACTGCAGACCCAATGGAATCCAAGCCTTCAGGATATATTTGAGAAATGGGCCTTTGCGTGGGCTGCTGCTGTAGATACAAATGTGATCCCATATTTAGCCACTAGCTGTTGCCTGCAAATAGTTGCAAGTACAGAGAACTCCATTAGGCCCTATGTAAAGGCAAAAAAAAAAAAAGATATATTAGAATTTCAAATCATCCTTCCATTGGGATAATATAAGGTAACAAAACAATGGATTTCCTGTTTTGCATATTTTGCATCACAAAAAATGTAAGGGTCATTCCCTCTCTAAAAGGGAAAGCATCGTTACATTTTAGTACAGATTTGAGCCATTGTAAAAATAGAATTGCTTTCTAATGGCATCATACTTGGGGCTACAACATTCAGATCTGTTATGTTTTATTCATACATTAAAAATTATACATTTGCTTATACAATTTATCATGACCAAGCAGGATTCATTGAAGGCAGATATATGAAAGAGAATGTTAGGCAAGTTATAGACTTAATGGACTATCTAGATAAGAATAAACAGATCTCTGCAGTGCTGGTTTTTTTGGATGCGGAAAAAGCCTTTGATCAAGTGAATTGGAACTTTATAATTAAGACTTTGGAAAAAATGGATTTGGGGGAGCGGTTTATACAAGCGATTGGTGCAATTTATCAAGAGCAATGTGCACAACTTATCATAAATGGATGTCTAACATCGAATTTCAATATACAAAAAGGCACCAGACAAGGTTGTCCATTATCCCTGTTATTATTTATTTTAACTTTAGAAGTCTTACTTAATGCAATACGGGATTCGAACTCTTTGACTGGAATAGCCATAAGGCAAGAGGACTATAGAACTAAGGCATTTGCAGATGATCTGGTTGTTACCCTATCACAACCTATGAATTCAATAATTCAGATGAAAAATATTATAGAAGATTATGGCATGGTATCTGGTTTTAGGCTGAACCAGAAGAAAACTAAAATGATTGTCAAAAATTTGACAGAGAGCAAAAAAAAGGAACTGGAAAGAATGGCAGGTTTTGAGATTGTCTCAAAGGTCAAATATTTAGGAGTACAAATCGCAGATTCAAATGTTAAACTGTTTCAAAATAACTATGAGGTTCTGTGGCAAAAGATACAAAAAGATATGCAAAACTGGAAGAAACTGCAGTTATCATTGCTTGGAAGAATATCAGCAGTAAAGATGAATGTTTTACCTAGATTTATCTTCTTATTTCAAATGATACCGGTGCTTAAATTAGATAAACCATTGCTAGAATGGCAAAAAGGACTGAATAAATTCATTTGGAATGATAAAAAACCAAGAGTCAAACTGAAAATAATGCAAGATACTCGTGAGAGAGGTGGTCTTAAACTCCCAAACCTTCGACTATATTATGAAGCAACTGCATTGATACAATTAAGTGATTGGTTTGGGAAAACTAAGACTGATTTGTTGAACATAGAAAGTCATGACCTTGTTTGGGGATGGCATGCATATCTATTTTATGATAATAAAGTGGACAAAGTGTTCAATAGTCATCTACTTAGAAATGCCTTGTTGAGAGTCTGGAGGAAGCACCGAATTAATTGGGATTACAAGATTCCGTTTTGGCTGGATCTTGCTGATACCGTGTGGAATACAAATATTAAGTCACTCGGGGGTTTCTTATATAAAGAGTTACTTTACTTTGAAGAGGGCAGGTGGCGATTGAAGACTTTGGATATGCTGTTGGAAGAAGGGAAATCGTTGACTTGGTTGCAGTACAATCAATTACAGATGAGATGGAAAGAAGATCAACAAACTGGTTTAATGGAATATGAAGTAGAATTGGTTGAACAGATAAAGCAGACAGGTCCAATGCATATTAAGAGAGTTTATAATGTTCTGTTAGAAAGAGACTCAGAAAATGAGCTAGTTAAAGATTGTATGATTAAATGGGCACAAAATTTCTCTCAACCAGTTATGATGGAAACATGGGAAAAAATATGGGTTCAGAATG
Source organism: Ptyas mucosa (assembly GCA_012654045.1). Lineage (NCBI taxonomy): Eukaryota > Metazoa > Chordata > Lepidosauria > Squamata > Colubridae > Ptyas > Ptyas mucosa. The sequence goes on along the minus strand of WNWU01000006.1, from coordinate 27,676,848 downwards.
TTAAATTTACACAGTCACAAAATCTACAAGAAAATTTTTATAAAATGTTTTATAGATGGCATTTAGACCCCAAGAAATTGCCTTGTATGTACCCTAATGTGCAGCCAAAATGTTGGAGATGTGATTGTTTAGATGCTACATATTATCACATATGGTGGACGTGCAAAAAGGTGAGGGCTTTTTGGATAAAAATCTGGTGGGTTATGCAAAATGTTTTAAAGAAAAAAATACAATTTTCTCTGCAATTTTTTCTATTGGGTATAGTTAAAGACTTTACACTGGGTGAAACTAAACTGATTTTGTATATTCGTGACAGCAGCTAGGTTGTTGATTGCCCAACATTGGAAGAGTGATGTCTTACCGACTGTTAACCAATGGACTCAGAAGATGGCTGGATTTGCAGAAATGGCAAAGATTTCAGCTTTTTTAAAAGATCAGATGCATGAGAAGTATATACAGGAATGGAAATTATGGATTGAGTATGTACAGAATAAGTATCAGACTAGAAAATATTATATCGCTTTTAGTTGAGAAGGATTGATGATTATGTTAGTAAATATAGAAAAAAGATATGGAAGATTGAATAATATATATATTGTTTGGGAATATTAGCATTGCATATAATGGAAGTCAAGGGGGGGAGGGAAGAGGGTGGAGGGGGAGGGTTAGGGTGGGGGTGGGATGGAATTATATATTGTTTTTTATATGTATTTTATAATGTTGGCTTAGGGTGGGGGGGGAAAGGGGGAAAGTTTGTATTTGTAAAACTTTTTCAATAAAAAAAATTATACATTTGCTGATCTCAACATAAATCTTTTTAATTTTTTCTTAAATTTACAGCTTCTGACGTGAAGTTTTTTTTTTTTTTTAGAGATTCACTGTTGGCTTTTCACTCATAAACCCTCAAATCTATTCAACGCAAATCCATTTTTTCTTTCTCTCTCTCTCTCTCTCTTCCTTTCTTCCCTTTTTTGAAAACAATATTATTCTATGATTTAACACATTTCCATTTGGCCTCCAACTTTCGTTCCTTTTCTGTAGACAAAATAATAAACTTGATTTGACTTGGTTTGATTTTTAGACACAGTCTGTCTAATGTTGGTGTTATATTTAAGTGTGACCTCAAGTCAAAATGAGCAGCAATATATAGGCTGGAGAAAAATACAAACACACTTACACATACTGTATACAGAGAGCAATATTAATATTAATATTTTGGCTGGATATCGTTTCCCGTTCTGGTTGGAGTATTTTGGAGCAAGGTGAAGGGGGGAGTTGATTGTCTAAATTGCATATTTTTAAAAATTGTGATTAATCTAGCATACTACACCAAAACATATAATAGACTCATTTTTATTTGTAAGGTTGCTATTGCTTATGTGCCAATACCATACCTCTCTGTGGAATTCCTTTCAGAAAGACTTACACAAAGTGAATTATCAATATTTCTTGAGAGCAGAAAAATGTACTTATCTCATTTATGTCTGGTTTGCTAATAGATTACAACACACAATTCTAGCCAGGGTATTTGACTGCTTCACATAGGTTGCCACTAACCATATGTATTATATTGTGAAGCCCTTCAATCCACATATTTCAACTTGTGTTTATTAATAATTCCATAACAGATTTATTTTTACAGGTTATATTGTGAATTTTTTTTTTCGTTTTTCACACAGTTTCTATGTGGCTTTTGTATCATCCGGTTCACTTAGGATGGCAAGGAGAATCTGAGGAAGAACTACAGAAGAAAATCTTGAAAATTCATCAGTTGCTGTGTTGAAAGTCAGATCTTGAAGTAGCTGGTTCCAAGTGATGCCAGAATCTGAAATTTAGAAGCAGCTAGAAGGCCAGATCCTGAAGATGAAACTCAAATACTTTGGCCACCTAATGAGAAGGAAAGACTCACTGGAGAAGAGCCTAATGCTGGGAAAGATTGAGGGCAAAAGAAGAAAGGGGACGACAGAGAATGAGGTGGCTGGATGGAGTCACTGAAGCAGTAGGCATGAGCTTAAATGGACTCCAGAGGATGGTAGAGGACAGGAAAACCTGAAGGAACTTTGTCCATGGGGTTGTGGTGGGTCGGACACAACAACAACCAAATTGTCCTCCGTAGACCAGTGCCTCAAAGCTGGTAAACTACAATATGACTCACATAGCCATACCAACTAGCAGACCAATTGCTGTATATTTAATAGTTCTCAGCCATCGGAAACAGCTGCATGGATTCGTTTTTGCAATAATCTAACCAGGATATAATGAGAAAGGAAACTTGGCTTTCTGCATCTAAGAACAACAGCTGACACCCCATGGAGGTTATTATTGCCTTCAAATCAAAGACCCAATCTAATAATTTCAATAACAGTAATTCCATATACAGATTTATTTATTTATTTATTTATATTTATATGCCGCTCTTCTCCAGAGACTCAGGGCGGCTTAGAATGCATTAAGCAATAGCCTTCATACTTTTGTATATTATATACAAAGTCAGCTTATTGCCCCACACAAACCGGGTCCTCATTTTACCTACCTTAGAAAGGATGGAAGGCTGAGTCGACCTTGAGCCTGGTGAGAATTGAACTCGCAGTAATTGCAGGCAGCTGGATGTTAAATGCTGCCTTAATAGGAGGCATTAGCCTCCTACGCCACTCAGGCGATCATGTATCATCTATTCAGCCTGAAGGTTTTCTGAAGTTGTGATCTATGTGGCAACTATTCCACCAAAATGACATCTTTCCCCTCTTTCTCTTTTCTTTCTCCTTTTTCCCCCACTGTTCTCTCTTTTTCTCTTTTCTCCTTTCTCCTTTCTCTTCCTCCTTGCCTTCCTCCTTCTTCTCCTCCAACTGTGCATAATATCACAAAAACAAAGAAGCAATTATAGCATTAACAACTACTCGTTGATCTGATTATTCTCTCTCTCTCTTTCTCTCTCTCTTCTTCCCCTCCTTTTCCTTAAATACTATATCTTTTAGTTTCTAATACAGCCTTGGAATAGAAATAAATAAATAATAAAGAAGCTATGGGGGGAAAGCCACCTGAGAAAAATAATGTTGGGCAAATTAGTACGGGAGAAGTTCAATTACCAATCTCCCAAGGTGCGTTGGGCTTTAAGGACTAAAGCCACTCATAAACCTTGTTCCACAGATCTCAGAATGTTTCCCAAAGAATCCTGGGAATTACAGTTTCCTAAGTATGCAAAAGAGCCTCTGCTGAAATCTTTTAATTACCAAGAGCCAGAGTCCCCTAAGGGAAGAAATTACCTATCTGTGCAGCAGCCACATTGAAAGGTTAATTGCATGTACTCTCTGTTCACGTTAAAATTTGGCACTCTGAGGAAAATCTGCAGTTCCCTCATGTGACCACATGTTTATCAATCATCAGCCTCTATTACTGGGGTCCCTGAACACAAAAATACACAAACCTGGGTAGCGTGGAAAGCTATCATGTGAATCAGCTTTCGGCTCCACCAGAAAATTATGGGTAATGTATAAAAATTACCTTTTAAATCAGACAGAAGGGCCTCTTAATAGATCGCTGTTCTGAGTAACTCTCATCTATATAAACTGAGCATATGGTAATAGGAGGTACTAACTATAATTACTAAGGGAACAGAACTGCCAGATTTCTTTTAAACAGAAGAAAAGGGGAGGGGGAGAGAACAATATGTCATCCTTAAACTGAACAACCAATCATATTGAAAAGTGTCAGAAAAAGGAGTTCAGTAAACATAAAATAATAAAATATAGTTTGTTACACTTTCCCTAGGGTGCCAGGAAACAACATTAGAAACGTTGCAAAATGGTTTCATTTAAAATGTAGGGGAGCCAATTTAAACTGAATTTGATAGAGAAGTAAATATCAGAGTGCTTATGGCAAAGCATCCTCCTAAATCATATTTTAACTGCAAAGTTGTAAACACTTTCCCCCCAATAATGGTTTCCAAAATGACTGAGCAGGGAAACTGCTTTTCACTCCATCATGTAGTGGCAAATCTAACCATAAAAGTAGTTTCATTTTTTTATTATTTTATAACAGCTAAGTTTTCTTTTGCAAATGCCAGGGGTCTCTTCTTTTCCTCATTAGTCTCCAGTTCTTCTCAATTATTAAAACTATCTGTGCTTTTATTCCAAGCTAGCAACATTACTTTGTGCTGTTTAAGTCCATTTCTCATTCTCTCTGTATCTGTCTGTTTTCAACATTACTTTGTGCTGTTTAAGTCCATTTCTCATTCTCTCTGTATCTGTCTGTTTTTCTGTCTGTATTACCCTTCTTTAGATGAAGTTGCTCCCTTTCCTGCATTAAAAAGAAGAAAAAAGGTGACTGAATTGTGGGGTTGGTTGGGGAGGGTTTTTTTCCAAGCAAAATGTCAGAATCTAGCAAAAGAGAATTTATCATGGCATAAATGTACACATAATTCAAGAAGTCTGTTAGTGCCTCTCTGAAAACATTTCTTGGTTCAAAAATTGTGTGCACAATGCATATCTCTGGGGTCATTACTACCAAACTAATATGCATTTGGAAACAATTATGGGGTGCGGGGGGGGATGCATCTAATATTATGAATGTGTATATCAGAGAAAGTTACATATGATAATAGCAGTGGAATAGGTTTTTAAAAAATAAACGTTTGCAGAGACTTTGAATGCTTGTCAAGACTGATTCCAGAATGCTTGATGATGAGAATTAGATTTCATACATTTCAATGAGGAGGTTGGTTACAGCAAGTTCTTAACCTTTTTGAGGGTCACAGACCCTTTGAGAATTTGTTGAAAGGTACTGGAAAATATGCCACGGTACGCTTGCTTGGAGAGAAGTAGTTTCTTAATATCATAATTTGATATATTAAAAATATTTGTTTTTTACAAAGACCATTTTCAAAGTAACACAAGTGAATTGTGGAGGAAAATATACACTTTTTTTTTCTTCTGCCAGTTCATATACCCCAGAAATTATCCATGGACATTTCAAGCAAAAAAAGAAATGCTAGAGGAGAATTCAAGACAACCATATGGAATTCTCTCTCTCATTAGAGATTATTATTGTCTAGATTTTTTTTCCCCCTGCTCTACTTGCTGGAAATAATCGAGCATTTCAAGTAATGCATTTATTCAAGGTATTGTTTACATTCCTCCCTTTTTGCCATGATATCTCTCAACTGTGTACTAAATTGTATACTAAAATACGCTATGGTGGAATCTGGTGCAGACTGGCAAGAGGGAGGGGTCGTTCCTAAGCAGCTAAGAGGGAAATCAGACTTGAATCCTTGACATGCAGGAAGAAGGCCAGACTGAACTCTCCCTAACACTTTACACGGTATATCTGTGATGCCTGATTCTTGTCCATAAGCGAGTAGCAATAAAGAAACCATTGTGAGTAATTTCTTGTGCTATACTTGGTTCCTAATCTTGCCAAGACCCAGAGGTAGTATTCAGCTGGTTCGGACTGGTTCAGGCGAATCAGTAGCAGAGACAGCCCATCTGTCCCAGTGCTATGCTGTCCTATTTAAGCACATTTTTGAGGCTGGGCACATGCATGGAAGGTGCGCATGTGAGCAAAGCGTGTGCATGGAAGGCCGGTTGCGTGCGAAGTTAGCGCGCACACGTGGGGCAAACAGGTGGTAACGAAACGTGAAACCCACCGCTGCCAAGACCCCGTCCCTCCTAAAACTTTGCACCAGATTCCGCCACATATGCCAGTGTAATACTAATGCCAGTTCTACCAAAGAGAAATGTGAGCCATCTTTAAATATCATAAATTAGCATCTACCATCTACCACAAGAACTCTTCTAGTGGGCCAGCAGTCAGAAGTATAGGTAGTCCTTAACTTATGACTACAACTGAGCCCAAAATTTGTGTTGCCATGTGAGGCAGTTGTTAAGGGAATTTTGCCCTCCTTTATGACCTTTCTTGCTGTATTTGTTAAGTGAATCACTGCAGTTGTTCAGTTAGTAACACAGTTGTTAAATGAATCTTGCTTTCCCATTGAATTTATCAGAAGGCCTCAAAAGGTGATCACATGATCCGGGGACACTGTGCCCATCATACAGTAGTAGCCAAAATTGTGGAAACCTTTTGGGAAAAGTATATTTTCTAAAACTAGCTAATAACACCACTTTTTTTTGGAGTAGTACCATAAAATTATATATCAACGGAAAGATAATTTAATCATGAATGTAATGCAATAACTTTTATGAAGGTTTTGCTATTAGAATAGCAGTTACAGTATAAAGAAGAAAAGTGAAACATATATAAAAAACAAGATATACAAAAATTATCACCACAGAAAAAATGAGATATACAAAAATTATCATGCCAGGTAATACTTAGTTGGGTAACCTTCAGCATGAATTACAGCCTTACAACGTCTTCCCATGGAGTGAGTCAAGTCTTTTAATTCTGCAACTGTTATAATGTGAAACCAAGACTGATTGAATGATTGCTTCTTTTAACTGGATTTTATTGCTGGGTCGCTTCTGACTAACAAGTTTCTTTAGTCGGCTCCATAGATTTTCAATTGGGTTAAGGTCTGGGCTATTCTCAGGCCATTCCAGCAGTGGAATAGGATTATCTTGAAACTCCAAAAAAAAAGTGGTGTTATTAGCCATCAAACCTCAAAAATACCCTTTTCCCAAAAGGTTCCCACAATTTTGGCCACTACTGTAAATATGAGTCGGTTACCAAGTGTCTGAATTTTGATCGCATGACCATGGGGATGCTGCAATGGTCGAAAATGTGAAAAGCGGTCATAAGCCATGTCCACCTAAGTCTACATTATTATTTTTTTTAACATACTTTAAGAAGTTTATTTGACATGAATCTCAAGTTAGAAAATCCTTGGCTTCAAAGTGCAAACAGAATACTGTGACATTCTTTAGAAAGAACTCTTCACAGCTTTGTGTAAGGCAATAGCTCATGACATCATTCATCCCTAGATGCAGTAATTTTCCATTATCACAGCACAGAAATAGAAATTATAGCCTTGTTTTCTTTCAGGCTTGAATATATTTCCTAGGATTTATTATTTCAAAATAGCAGTGGTAGATTAGGCCATTCTAATAATAATAATTGCAGTATTAACGGTGGCAAAGGAGGTGATTGGTCCAGTTTAATATTTTTCTTTAAATACTTTTAGAAGTAGAATCTTTTTTTTTTTAAAGGACGGTGGAGAGCAAAACTGCAGGTCAAGACCTCTGTCAGCCCTTATTTCAGTTGCTCATCCGCCAACAGCAAACTATGCACATCCCTCTTTCTGTTCAAATCAGCTTTTTCCCTAGCATTTTGCATCATCATGGTTCAAAGGGGACATCCGTGTCTTGCAGCAAAAGATGTGCTGCAAAACTAGGCCATGCCTCTCTACCTGTCTCATATAAATCAATCTAAGCCTAACCCAAAGGAGAAGGGGGGGGGCTTGTAGAACCTTTGATAAGATGGAAATCGCTCTAAAAGCGTCACAGAGATTCACCAACTACCTGAGATAACACTCCTCTGGCCAGTGGCATGCAGCTATCCAATATGTATCATGAGAGTGTTAATGAAAGCCACTCTTAGGCCTGGAGGACAATTTCTCCATCATTTGGCTTGAATGAAAGTGGGATGCAGCACAGGGCTTCAAATCAAGATCCATATCTGGAAGAAAATGACGTATGCATTCAAGAAAGGCCGTATTTGTAGATGCAAAGCCATAGCAAACTGGCAGAAATTGCTTAAAGCCTTTCTCAATATTCATCTCCTCATGGTATTCAAGGACAGGAAAAGGTAAGAGTGATGGGGAACAGGGACTCAAGAAAGCACAAAAGAAAATATTCCACAAAACGGTGTTTCACTTCAAATTAGCCACGGGAAACTAGCTTTTATATCATTTAGCTGCACCATTAAGGAGAATACAGTGTTTCACTAGTGGAACTCTTAGGTATGGGTCACCGTTGTGGTTGCAGGACACACACAATGAATCTCAAGAATTGGCTGTAACTTCAATCCATTAAATACACACATTTGTTAGATTTATACCCCATGTTTCCTCCAGAAGGCCACACATATAATACTTCTTCCAAATTTTCACCAGGATACAAGCTGATCCGATAAGCCAAAATGAAAGATCACAGTTGGAAATCGCCCAGTGATGTTTCCATGACTGATGATGCACTTGGTGGAGTTTGACATCTTGGACTAGATCCCTAGCTAGGGTCATCCTATGTAAGGTATCCTGTGCAAAGATGGGTCTTTGTAAGGCAGGGGTGCCAAACTTGCGGCGTCACATTGTCATCACGTGACATATTGTGACTTTTTTCCCCCTTTGCTAAACTGGGGGTGGGCGTGGCCAAGACGTGACGCATCCGGCCCACGGGCCACAAGTTTGACACCCCTGCTGTAAGGGAACCAAGGACAAATCTACAAAATTCCAAAACTGGTTCAGGGGCTATCATCCTGGATACCAAACTCAAATGGCAAACCATATGCCAAAATAGCAGGGAAAACATGTGAGGATTCTTCCTGCATAATCCACATCACTTTAGAAAGTCACCCAACTGGAGTTCCAGAAGGATTCAGCCAGCAGATAGGTTAACCAAACACATATCTATGTTCTGTGATGTACGCAACCTTTTTGAGCTTTGGGGCTAATTTTCCATCTTTGTCACAAAAATTCCATTTTTCACCCTGTAATGGTTTTCTCATGTCCCCCACCTCTTTAAAAGCTCCTTTGACATGAGCGGTGCAAGGGGGCATTGTTACTTGGTGGCACAAGCCACTTCATGCACCTTTGTGAGATAATTGTTGTGAGAAATAAATAACTCAAGAGCTGGCTGGAAACTGCTAGGGTCAGTTTGATGGAATCAGAAGCAGGGCAGTGTCAATTGATCCTATTCATTTTAGCACAAAAACTAACAGGCAAATGATTTGACACAGAAACTTGGCAGACTCACAGGAAATGAATGGAATAATACAATTGCAACATCTGAGTCACAAAACAAGCGCTGGCTGAGCCAAAGACAGAAACAGTTTCAGCCACATTTTATTTATTTATTTATTTATTTATTTATAATTAGACTTCTATACCGCCCTTCTCCCGAAGGGCTCAGGGCGGCGTACAGCCATGTAAAACACATAGATTTACAAAATTTAAAACCAATTAAAATCAAATATATAAAATTTGGCTCCAAAATTAAAATACACATACACCCCTTATAAAATACATATTAGGCAAGTCCGGCTTGCTGGAACAGAAAGATCTTCAGGGCACGGCGAAAGGTACGCAGATCAGGGCTAAGACGAAGCTCTAGGGGGAGCTCATTCCAGAGGGCTGGTGCCCCCACAGAGAAGGCTCTCCCCCTGGGTGTCGCCAGTCAACATTGTTTGGCCGACGGCACCCTGAGGAGCCCCTCTCTGTGGGAGCGTATTGGCCAGTGGGAGGCTGTTGGTGGCAGAAGGTGGTCTCGTATATACCCCGGTCCCAAGCCATGGAGCACTTTAAAGATGGTAACCAACACATTGAATCGCACTCAGAAGACCACCGGGAGCCAGTGCAGCTCGTGCAGGAGGGGTATTATATGGGAGCGCCGAGTTGCCCCCATAACCACCCACACGGCCGCATTCTGGACCAGCTGGAGCCTCCGAGTGCTCTTCAAGGGGAGCCCCATGTAGAGAGCGTTGCAGTAGTCCTGACGGGACATGAGGAGGGCATGAGTGACCGTGCGCAGGGCATCATGAACTGAATCCATATTATTTTCTTATCTACCGCACCCTTACCTTGTAGCTCTTCCTGCAATGTTAAGTCATGAGAAAAGAGAATCAGAGGTCTCTGTATGATTGCCACTAAACATATGACTAAATGTGGCAATCTAAACATGATTTCTGGACTTTCAGCCTAGATATGATAGTTCCAACAAATACAGTTGATTCATTCAGGTGATAAAACACACAAGCTAGATCAACTCCCTAATCCAAGATTGCATCAAAAACCAACCTGGCATTTGGGAACAAAATTACTGGGAGAAGAGTAGGCAGCCATGTGTCAGCCTTGCAAGGAACTTCAAACAAGAATAACAGAATAACAGAGTTGGAAGGGACCTTGGATATCTTCTAGTCCAACCCTCTGTAAAAGCTGGAGACCCTATACCATTCTGGACAAATGGTTGTCCAATCTCTTCTTTAAAACCTCCAGTGATGAGGCACCCACAACTTCTGAAGACAAGCGGTTCCATTGGTTAATTGTTCTCACTGTCAGGAAATTTCTCCTTAGTTCTAGGTTGCTTCTCTCTTTGATTAGTTTAAGAATTAAGAAGCACGCCCAAAAGTATTAGCTCTAATTTTATTGTAAGATTACATTAACAGAATCTTGCAAGTCTCCCACCTTGCCTTTACAGCTCAAGAAACCTTCTGAGACATTTCATGCTCCTCTTATTTTATTCTTTGCTTGCCTGCGGCTCTTCTTCCTGTCTCCCAAGGTCATTCTCACATACCATTACATCATGCTACCAGCAGCCTGAGAAGGTACTACTTCATGAAATCCCCCATAAGGAGGCATTTACTTTCATGCCTACAACCCACACATACCATATGTTTGCCTTTTAATGGATATACTTCAGTAAAACTTGGTGGGATTCTATTTATAAGTTTGCTCATGACCAAAAGTTAGAACATTTCCATCTACCACTTACAGTTTACAGTGACTTCATCTGATCTGCTAAGCAATTACTGTTAGCATTTCAAATGCTGAACACGTTACCTAATGAAAATGAAAACAGAGCAATTCATGCATACAAAATTTGTGCAATCTAGACCCTGATAAACTATTTTTCCTAAACCCTACTTGTAGTTCAAACATGAGGGGAAACTATAGGATATTTTTAAAAGAATTTTTTTTCACAGAAATAAATTATTTCCCATTAGATTTATTACATAATATCCATTAGATATGTAGCATCATTTTGGAGACTTGCTAGTGGTAATATTAATCAGTGCACTATATCTTATTTCTCTCTGAGATTCTATTAAGTATGAAAACATGAATTGGGCTCATCAACAAAAAATTCTATTTTTGATAAATAATAGCAGTAACAAAAGCACTTAGACATATATACTACTTCACACTGCTTTACATGCCTCTCTAAGTGGTTTACAGACTGGGCACATTGCCCCCAACAATCTCATTTTGCCCATCTTGGAAGAAAGGAAGGCTGAGTCAACTTTGAGCAGATCAGGATAGCTCAGACCGTGTTGTGGGAATCTCTGAAGATGCTAAATGGAGACTACAAAATCTAGATGACAGAGTTAGATTGTTATGAATCTCTTACATTCAAGGACTGGTCAAAATAAAGGCTAATCCATCTGGAGCTGCAAAAATCTAAGCAAACATAAGATAGAAGTAGAGAAGTAGATATTTCTATACTTTACTTTCATTTATTGGTCATCGAGATTTTTGCAGCCCAGATCTGGTAGTCCTAAATTTGTTTGTTTGTTTGTTTGATGCCCATCTCATTTCAAAGCGACTTTGAAAATTCCATATTGAAGATCTGCCTATATTTACTTCAATATTCTTTATGCTGTGTTTATTCATATAGGGAAAAGATCTTCAAAGCATTAGCTCTTATCATCAGATGGACATGTTGAGCTCCTTGCTATACCATTGAACATCTCCATAACAGTCATAAAACAATGAGTCAACTAATTCAAAATTATGACAGCTGATTGTCAGTGGATGTCAGCCCTCTCAGGTAAACCAGACAGGAAGCATAACTAGATGAACTCCCAAAGATGCTTTTTCCAAAAGACAACTGGACTTTCTTGGGGTTTTTTTTCTTTCGAAAATGTTTTGCTTCTCATCCAAAAAGCTTCTTGGATGAGAAGCAAAGTGTTTTCAAAAGGAAAACAAAAACCAAGAAAGTCCAGTTGCCTTTTGGAAAAAGCACCTTTGGGACAACCATGACCTGGATGATTGGGAATCTTGAGAGACAGATGAACTAATTCTAGATGAACTAATTCTACTTTATTGTGAGTCTTCACTACTAGAAACTTGGAAGCCTGAAAGGATAAACTCCCTGCAACTACTTTTAATTGCTTGATTCATTAGGGTGGGTCTTTCTTAAGTTGTGTTTCTCTGACCATTAAGCCACTGGGGTTCCTGCCTCTCTTGTTTCACTGTTTCCTAGGCAGGCAGCATCTCTTCCGCTCGTTCCCCAAGGTCTTCCACATATTTCATTACACCTTCCCTTAGTGTGGAGTTCTCTCATTCAGAATGAATAGACTGTTAATCTTGTGAAGGTTAACTTGATTGCTTATGTCTTAGTCCATGTAAACCTCATATCGTGGCCTAAGGCTACCGATTTATCTTCTCCTTCATAGAATCCATAACATATTGTTCAGTTTCTGTCTTCGGGGAATATTTTGCATGAAAAAAAGGCAGTCAGTGAGCAGTCTAAAATACTGAGGAAGAACTGCAAATTTTAAAACATTTAAGCATTCATACAGCAATAGCACTTAGACTTATATATCACTACACAGTGCTCTACAGCCCTCTCTAAGCGCTTTACAGAGTCAGTGTATTGCCCACCACAATCTGGGTCCTCGTTTTACCCAACTCGGAAGGATGGAAGGCTGAGTCAACCTTGAGCCTGGTGAGATTTGAACTGCCAAATTGCAGGCAGCCGGCAGGCAGCAGAAGTAGCCTGCAGTACTGTATTCTAACCACTGCGCCACCACGGCTCCTTCACACTCTTGATACATTGAGATAAGACCACCCACCCTGTAACCCATTCCCCTCCTGCATGTTGACCCAATACCAGGATCAGGGGAAAAGATGGAGGTCAAGAGAAAGATCAAGCAGGAGATGTTGTGGCTGGTTTACCTCCAGCCACATTGAGCAATTCCAAACAATGTGTTCGCACATTTCAATCATTCATACTTCAGACAAGTATATTGTGCAAACCCAGTCAAAATATTTAATTCACTATAGCGTGCCAGCCCAGAAAATTAGGTTCAGTTAATCACCTTATTCATGGGTAAGCAACACTACCAATATAAGCATTCTTCAGCTTTGATTCTTGCAACCACACAGGGAGGAGGAGATCCACTGCTTGTCCATCAACAGCTGCATCGTAGAGCTGTTTCAATGTTCCCAATGCCAAATTGCCATAGAAGCTGCCACCAAGAAGTTGAACATTTCCTTTCATAGTCAAAGCAAGCATTCATTATTATGACAGATCCCTGGCTTTAAGAAATGTAACACTGGGGGTGCATTCTATTGTTTCTCTCATGAACCTAATTAAAAGTTATAATTGTAATGTGTCACCTGGTATATCTTTGCTGCTGGCACTTGTACAAAACTATAATAAATGTGATTTGTTGTTTCCCCCCCCCCCCGCTCTACTTGTGGCAACTCAGCTTTTGAGCCTGTGCAATCTATTCTTACTGCTCTAGTAGTCTTGAAAAAGAACCGGGCTGTTTTGTAGCCAAACACAATATTTCACTCCCCCACTCATGTGACAGGCAACAACTGTGGCAAGGAAGCTTTCTTACACTATCCATCTCTTTAAAAAAAAAAAATGGATCCTTGCCGAAACACTGCAAACAAATATTTCAGCACCCTCATTAAGCACACATCATATGTCAATTGTCTTACCTTTTTTTATTTTTCCCCCTCTGTGGTTTTAATTAGGGTGTCTGTTACACAAATCTGCATTTAGAGATTGTAGGTGAGACAAAGTAGTGTGCTTGTAAGTGCTGCCAGCAAAAGGTATCTTGAGTATTTTAGAGATTTGTAAGAGGGTGTGTATGTGTGTGTGTGTATTTGAAATGTCTTGAATTTCCACCGGGAAGCTTAGAACACAGCCCTGGTTTCCCCTGAAATTAATGACAAAATGTCACTCATGATGAAGCAACAACTGAAGTGACCTCGGAGCAGGATAATCGGTGAATGACAGGCACATTTCTAGGATGATCAGCAATAATATTTTTGAGAGAGAACCTCTGAGTAGCAGCTTTCTGTCAGGCGATAAAAATATTCCATTCCCTGATCTTCAGAGAAGACAACTGCTGCATTACCTTTTCTCATTACCACACTACAGAAGTGGAAATAAGGCATTTTCTTCTCTCCCATATTTCTCAAGCGTTTCTTTTAAATTCTTTACAAGAAGGCTAACAGTCCAGAGATGTCTTGTTCCCACAATCAAAAGAACATCAGGCCTTCCTTGCTTTTGACTCTTAGATGCTGATCAGAGGTTGGATTGATAACATGACTTAGGAGCCAACATTGGCTGCATAAAGTTAAGTACATCAAGAAAAATATCTAGCCATCTACAATTCGATAGACTTTGATGCTTGGAGAGGACATTCTTGGGCTAAAACCATAGTAGACAGCATCTGCTTAGTGTCCTGGGTGTGAAGGGAATCATAACAGTGGTGGGTTGCCCCAGGTTCAGACTGGTTCACAAGAACTGGTAGTAAAACCACCGGGAGGCTCCGCCCACTGACCCAGACGTCATTAGAAGTGATCTGCGCATGTGCAGAAGTGTGCGGGCAAAATGCGAACCAGTAGTAAAGGTAAGTAGAACCCACCCCTGACTCATAAGTCCTTTTATGTTTCACATACCACCCACCACATTGCCATTAAAGTAGCCTACTCCACAAATGAATTAAACACAAAGTAAGTGTTTGTCTAGTTGATACTAGGTAAGATTCAGTATCTATGTTATACTGCAACGAGGTGTTAAAAACAACCTCCAATTTTATCTATTATATCATTAAAGCTATATTAAAGCCCCACATCACAGTGAAGCAGGGCATTTCGCTGGGAGATGGCTATTGCGGGATGAAACACAAACCATTTATTTCCTACCAATAATGCTTCTTGGCAACTAAGCTATCAAATATAGATAGTCCTCAACTACCACAATTGACCCCAAAACTTATGTTGCTAAGTGAAACATTTGTTAAGTGAAATCTGCCCCCGTTTTATGATTTTTCTTGCCACTGTTGTTAAGTGAATCACTGCAGCTGTTAAATTAGTAACACGGTTGTTAAGTGAATCTGGCTTTCCCCATTGACTCTGCTTGTCAGAAGACCACTAAAGCTGATCCCACATGAACCCAGGACATTGCAGCTGTCATAAATACGAGTCAGTCGCCAAGCGTCTGAATTTTGATCAAGTGACCATGCAGATGCCGCAATGGTCGTAAGTGTGAAAAAATAATCATAAGTCACTTTTTTCGGTGCCATTGTCACTTTGAACAGTCACTAAACTAACTGTTGTAAGTCAGGGACTACCTATATTCCCCATTGTTTCCAAAGGAGACAAGAACATGCATATGCAATGGAAAGGATTCAGAGCAAAAGAGAAAATCTGATTTAATGGAGTGAGTGGAACAAATGTGAGCGGAGCTGTGCCAATGGACCACACGGTCATAATGGAATGTCTATGTCCAAAGTGCCCTGCAGTCATCTGCTATTTGCATGACCTTGTTGCTTGGAGTTAATTCATCCTGTTGGCCAAATATTGATTCCCCGTTCTTGCTAATGCATGGAAAAAAGAGAGCGTGTACAGTATGAAAACGTGGGGAATGAATTCAAAAAGCGGCAGAGG
Organism: Ptyas mucosa; assembly: GCA_012654045.1. Classification (NCBI taxonomy): domain Eukaryota; kingdom Metazoa; phylum Chordata; class Lepidosauria; order Squamata; family Colubridae; genus Ptyas; species Ptyas mucosa. The sequence goes on along the minus strand of WNWU01000006.1, from coordinate 27,661,271 downwards.
AAATGCATCCATTAATATACATTGAAAAACTGTTACAGTTATTTAAATTATATCAACATAATTCTTTTTCATTCTTATATTGGACCGTCCTTCAGACAAAAGATTCTTTCAAGCAGACCTTTTCAAATAAACAACTGTTCACTCTAACACAGAAGGCACGGCGCAAGACTCAGTAACTCTGCACGAGGAAATATGTTAATTATACATAAGACACCTGCGGTCCTAAGAAATGTGGCTATTGAAATGAATAGTTGAAGGAAATGAAGAAGCTTCAATGGTCCTGTTTATTTGCTTGGGAAAAGGCAAGAATCGGAGTCCCATTTGTATCCTAAAATGTTCCTTTGTAAACTTCTTTTATGCACATCTGATCTGTAAGGCCCCCCTGAGAAATCATTAAACACTAACTCCCCAGCATGCCAAGAAACTTAAGCCATGAAATGACAATAATTAAATAATGAGATACTCTCATGCCTAGAGGTGTACATAGAAACAAAATCACTACATTTCTCTAAAGCTGCAGGTGCCTAACTACATCTTAAATAATAAGGGCCCCATATCTGGCAGTCATTCCAACCAAGATATCCCTCTGCAGTAGCACAACATGATGCTGATATTCAACTGTGAATGTGTAGTCAATAATACATTTATTTCCTGCCATGTGAAGATAGAGACCAAAGGCTATAAACAAAATTCAAAGTTTTTTGCCAATAGCTGTGCAATTCTTCACTATTTTCAGCTACCGCATTTTTATCCCAAGTCTCTCCAGGGAGGGATTGTGACTTCAGGTACAGGTGTAGGTATGTGTATACGCAGGCTAGTTGTGGAATGACATAGTTTTTATGAATGTATAGATTTTACATTGCACTGGACTAAAGGCTCATCCTCATATCTTGCTGATCATAGAACATAGATGCCTGTTTTTGGAGGACATATCTTCAGGATGTCATTGTAGAAATAGCTTCCATTTATGTTCCCTTTCTTGATCGGGATTCCGTGTGCACAGTCACTCATGCCCTCGTCACCTCTCGCCTGGACTACTGCAACACTCTCTACATGGGGCTCCCCTTGAGGAGCACCCGGAGGCTCCAACTGGTCCAGAATGCAACCGTGCAGGTAATTACGGGAGCTACATGGCGCTCCCGCATAACACCGCTCCTGCACAAGCTGCACTGGCTCCCAGTGGTCTTCCGGGTGCGCTTCAAGGTGTTGGTCACCACCTTTAAAGTGTTCCATGGCATAGGACCTGGTTATCTTTGAGACCGCCTTCTGCCACTGACGACCTCCCATCGACCCGTGCGCTCCCACAGAGAGGGCCTCCTTGGGGTGCCATCAGCCAAGCAATGCAGGCTGGTGACCCCCAGGGGGAGGGCCTTCTCTGTGGGGGCTCCTACCCTCTGGAATCAGTTGCCCCCAGAGATAAGGAGAATCCATGACCACTGTGCCTTCCACCGTGCCCTTAAAACGTTTCTTTTCCAACAAACTGGGCTGGCCTAAGCAAAGCCTTTTAAATGATTTTAAATTTGGGTGTTCTTTTTAAATTTGGGCCAATCGAGATATTCTTTTTAAATTGTTCTTAATGTTTATATTGTGTTTTTTTTTACTTGGCTGTACACCGCCCTGAGTCCCCAGGGAGAAGGGCGGTATAAAAATCCAAAAATAAATAAATAAATAAATAAATAAATAAATAAATAAATAAATAAATGTTAAGGTGCTGTGGCACTTTTCTTCTTCCTCCAATATCTTAGCGTACAAACATTTTCCCATGTCTCGTGACAATAGGGTTCAAACAACCATGAAATGGCAGTGAAGAGTTACAGAAAACCGGACCTTTTATTTCCATCTAGTGATTGTACGGAAGTCCGCATCCCAAAAATGGTAGTCCTCTTTTTATCAGCTTTTCAGTCTTAATCATGATATAGATCAGCGGTCACCAACTGGTGGTCCGTGGACCACTGGTGGTCCACAAGAAAATTTTGGTGGTCCACAGAAAAATTATTCACATTTTTTATATTACACTAAATCAGGGGTCCTCAAACAATGGCCCCTGGGACAGATACATGCAATGGGCATTTGGTTTGCTGCAGAGAGTCTCCCCCTTTGGGGTCTTTTTGTGTGGGTTGGAGGGGGACAGAAATTCTGACTTGGGGTCTGCTTCAGCCTCCTGGTATGGGGCTTTGGGTGAAGGCTGGAGGGAAGTGGAGCCTTGGATAGTACAGTGGTCTAAAGCCCTGTATTAACATCAGCTGCCTGCAATTATTGCAGGTTCGAATCTCACCAAGGCTCAAGGTTGACTCAGCCTTCCATCCTTTCTAAGGTAGGTAAATTGAGGACCCAGTTTGTGGGGGAAATAAGCTGACTTTGTATAAATATACAAAAGTATGAAGGCTATTGCTTAGCGCATTGTAAGCCGCCCTGAGTCTCCGGAGAAGGGTGGCATATAAATCAAATTTTAAAAAAAAAAGTGCCGCTGGTGGGAAAGAGCTGGAGGACCTTGTTCCATTGGGACTGCATCATGGCTTGGAACTGGCTGACCATCTCAGCCCGCTGAGCCTCCAGGTGTCTGCACCTGCCCTTGCACTCCTGCAGGTCTTCCCTCTGCTTGGAAAGCCTATGCTCATAGTCCTCAGTGAGGTGCTTCTACTGAGCCGCCTTCTCGGTCAGATCCAATTTTGCCAACTTTTTCTCATGGTGACTGCTTAGCTTCAACAACTGCTTCCTGTTGGGGCTCTAAGGAGCACAGGCAGGGAAGTGATGTGCCTGAGAGAGGAGGGGTGAGTAGAGACTGGAAGTGCCTCTCGACGTGAGTGACATCAAGTTGGCTACACCCACCCAATCACATGACCACCTAGCCACGGCCACCCAGATCATATTAGTGGTCCGCGGGATTTAAACTTATGAATTTAGTGGTCCCTGAGGTCTGAAAGGTTGGTGATCCCTGATATAGATTATATCATTATCTGAGGAAGTTCATGAGCCCATCTGAAGAAGCCAACATGAGGCATCAACTCTTCTTCAAATATGGTCTAACAAAAGCTTAAGCATGTGTACCGTGTTTTCCCGAAAATAAGATCCTGTCTTATTTTTTTTTTTTTTGAACCCTGAAATAAGCGCTTGGCCTTATTGCCATGCACTCAAAAGCCCGATTGGTCTTATTATCAGGGGATGTCTTATTTGGGGGGAAACAGGGTATGTATGTATGTATGTGGAATCTGCTCCTGGAAAATTTGGAATGTGGAATGGAAGCTATGGAACAGAACTTTCTTAGGACCAGAATGAAGAAAAATAACAAATCCAATATAAGAAAATGTAGTACCATACCACCACCAAATCTGGCAGGTCAAGCTACTGTATATAATTAGGGCACAAACCCAGTGGTGGGATTCTGTCAGTTCGCACCACTTCAGGAGAACCGGTTGTTAACTTTCTGATCAGTTTGGCAAACTGGTTGTTGGAAGAAATCATTAGAGCAGAGAACCGGTTGTTAAATTACTTGACTCCCACCACTGCACAAACCCCACATTCACTCACAGTGAAGTTATCTAGTTGGGTAATCTGCAAGCAAACAGCCAAGCTCAGAGATCATCAAAGTCTCCAATGACAAATTTAGGTAGAGATGAAGGAAAGGAAAATAGAACCAAAGATGGAAGCCTAAACCTATGTCTGGTTTGAATGGTCTCCAGCTTCCAGGTTATCCACAGGAATGAGAGTGGATAAAATTAAAATTTTCAATTGTAAGAGCACTATCAACTCATTTTGAGATATAGAATGGCTCCTACAGTACATTGCATTGAACCATGACTTATTGGATAAATTGAATAAATTCTTATTGATTGACTTTCTATACTATTTTATGTTAAATGTTGTAAACAAATTACAATATAAGGAATTGCAAATCACACCAAGCCATAACCAAATAACATTAAGTATCTTTGTTAACTTAACCTGGTTCACATATCATCCTAAACCCGTGATGGCGAGCCTATGGCATGGGTGCCACAGGTGGCACATGGAGCCATATCTGTGGGCACGCGAGCATTACCCTACCTCAGTCCAGCACGTATGCGCGCGCTGGCCAGCTGATTTTCAGGCCTTCTGGGTCCACTGGAAATCAGGAAATGGGCTGTTTCTGGGCCTCCGGAGGCCTCCGAGGTGGGTGGAGAAGGCTGTTTTTGCCCTCCCCAGGCGCCTACCGGGCCTAAAGTGCCATCACGTGCCAAAAGCGGGGGGAGAGTGGGGGGGTCAAACATGCATGCATGGGGGGATGGGGCGCATTGAATTATGGGTGTGGGCACACGCATGTGCAATCCCCCCCACTCTCCCCGCTTTTGGCACGCGATGGCAAAAAGGTTAGCCATCACTGTCCTAAACCATGGTTTGCTAATCCAAATGTGGCTGAATAACTCACAGTTGGCTAGGTACATAAATTATCCGAAGTCATCAATCATATTCAGTAATTGCAGTGACTAGGTTCATACAAGATGCTAAGCCAAAACCAAATAAATACCAATGTGGCTTAATGTAATGTATGAATACAACAAATTCATAAGTAAAAGGGTTTTCCCTCAAGAATTGCAGCCCTCAAATTCTTGTCGCCCCTTTGACAAGCAACTCAGTTTTCAAGGTTGGTGAGTAATCAGGCAGACATCAAAATGGTTACCACAAAGAAAGGTTGAGGTTCCAGCTGACTATAGGATTTATATGTAGGAATAGACCCAATCCATCGGTATTTACAAGGTGGCAAAGAGGGTCAACTTGAGGAAAAGTTTGGTCCCTTGAAATAAGAGTGCAGATGCAAAGAGGAAGAGAGAGAACCCAAATAATGAAATATGAACCAAACCAGGTGTTAATAAATAATACGAAGGCAGCAATACTTCCTGAGTGCAATACCTCTATAGATTTTTCCAACAGTCAAGCAGGTCTGGACAATAAGACAGTAGTACTTCATATATTTCAGATGAATGGTTTCTCTTCTATCACTCTAGTTCAGTGATTTAATCTGAAGCAATGATAGATCTTCTTTAAAAGGCAAGGCTATGGGGAGGAGTTCTCCAATCGCATACTTTTCTTACAAGCAGTCCCAAACACATTTCTGCAATACCTTGACTTCTTTAGGATTAATTAGAATGCCCTCCAATAAATTCATTCTAAATTGCTGCTGGTTTTCCTGAAAGCAAATCTGTAACGGTCAACCTTTATGAAGAAGTGTGAATACTATTGCAAGGGTAGCTATTGGGCTCCCATTGTAGCAAAAGATCAACATGCACTATCTTTAAAGTTAGTGCAAAAATCCAGACACCATTAGGAGACAGTAGAAAGAGGGCTACAGTATCTGGACTACAAAAATCCAGAAAAACAGTAGATGGAAGCAAGGAGTTAGTTTTCTATATCTCTTTGCTCCATCTAGTGGCTAATGCAGACCAAATTCTGTAGCTCTTTTCAAGTAAATGTGAAATTGAACAATTTTAGTAGGACTTAATCCAAAAGTAGGTTTTTCTCATTCTTTAGTCCAAATAATGATTCCTTATTTAGAGATTTTAATTTCTGCTTGGATGTTCACCAATCATGAATTTAACGTATCGGGTTTTTTTTTTTTAAGTTCCTCTTTATCTGACATGCACCAATCCATCCATGCTCCTTCAAAAGTATTACTTGGAAGAAAATCCCTGAATTTAACATAATTTATTTTTTGATTAGAGAATCCTAATTATACTCACAGTCAAAAAAAAATCAGCATCTTTCTAGGTTTTAAGATTTTTATTTATAAAAAGACAAGATGTTCGTTTGATACACATGTTATTATTTGTTAACATTAGTTTTCTGTTTCATTATTCGATATATTCCAAAACATCTGTTTCTTTGTGAATGAGATGCTTTGAACTGCTCAGTCATTTCAAGCCATCCATTCAATTTGTGTGTGTGTGTGTGTGTGTGTATGTTATCCTTTTATATAAGTTGGCAAACAAAATGCTATTTTTTCATTGAACACTGTCCCTTGGGTTTGGAATGTGTTGTTATTGCTACAAAAATGTCACTACAAATGCTACAAATGTACAAGCCCTGGGAAAGTATGCAAGAGAGTTTCATTTATAGAGGAAACTGAATCAACATTACATATACCTAGAGCCAAGCCCTAGGTATGGCTTTTCTGGAATTTTTCAACAAATATGTGGGCAGAGAAAGGAAGGAGAAAGCTCCAACCACTTATTATGCTCAATAGTAGTAACTGTGAGAGGGATCTTGGAGTCCTAGTGGACAACCATTTAGATATGAGCCAGTAGTGTGCAGCAGCTGCCAAAAAAGCCAACACAGTTCTGTGCTGCATAAACAGAGGGCTAGAATCAAGATCACGTGAAGTGTTAATACCACTTTATAATGCCTTGGTAAGGCCACACTTCAAATACTGCATTCAGTTTTGGTCGCCATGATGTAAAAAAGATGTTGAGACTCTAGAAAGAATGCAGAGAAGTGCAACAAAGATGACTAGGGGACTGGAGGCTAAAACGTATGAAGAACGGTTGCAGGAACTGGGTATGTCTAGTTGAATGAAAAGAAGGACTAGGGGAGACATGATAGCAATGTTCCAATATCTCAGGGGTTGCCACACAGAAGAGGGAGTCAAACTATTCTTCAAAGCATCTGAGGGTAGAACAAGAAGCAGTGGGTGGAAACTAATCAAGGAGAGAAGCAATTTAGAACTAAGGAGAAATTTCCTGACAGTTAGAACAATTATTAAGTGGAACAACTTGCCTGCAGAAGTTGTGAATGTTCCAACACTGGAATTTTTTAAGAAGATGTTGGATAACCGTTTGTCTGAAGTGGTGTAGGGTTTCCTGCCTGGGCAGGGGGTTGGACTAAAAGACCTCCAAGGTCCCTTCCAACTCTGTTACTCTAGTCTATTCTATTAAGGACAGTAACCCCCAACTTCTACGTCATACAATGGTGTCTGCATGGAAAGGTTAAAAAAAAAAAACCAAGATGGCAGCTGCAACCACCCAATCAAAGCCCTGCCCCTTATGTGTATGCATGATGAGGCACATTAAAAAGAGGTGGGGCTTTGGTGGTGTGGTTTTCACTACCATCTTGCTAATTCAACTCTCTGTGAACCCCTTTGCCCCCTTAGTGAAAGCTGAAACCTTTAGCCATGTTGTCATTAAATAAGTTCAAGAGCACAACATGCTGTCCACCCTCCATGAGAAGTATCTGAATTTTTTCTTTCTCTCTTCTAAAAAAAAGTTTTGAAGCCAATCCTCTTTTGACAGTGTGAATGAGAACAAGAACAAAAATTGCACAAAGACGAGTTCTGATAGACCAAGGGACCCTGGACAAAATGGCCGCAGGCGAGAGGGGTGATACGTATATTACTGAATATTCTGGGTTCTCTCCCCCACCACTCATATATATTCCCTGCCCTTCTTTGTTCCCCCAACTCTTTCCTTCATAGCTTAGCATTATTTTTCCTTCCACTACTCTTTCATCCCAGAATTGCCAAAACCTGAGGATGCTTATGTGCTCCATCCCTTTCTTCTTTATCGTGGACCAACATTTTTTTTAATGTCTGCTGAACTAATTCAATTCAATGAAAGCTGCATTCCCAGCCAGATTCTGGAGTTCCTAAAGGTGACTTCTGGCTCCCTGGCAAATTATGATTGATGATGCGCCATCAAGTCAATGTCGACTCTTAGCATCCACCTAGATAGATTTTATGCAGGGATGAAATGCTCCCGGTTCAGACTGGCTCGGGTGAGTAAGTAGCGATGGTGGCAGGCAGTTCGGAGAACCGGTCGCAAATATCCCTGCCCCCGCCCCCCCTTGCCCAGCTGAGCCGCGGGATCATCAGAGCCTTTTTTTTCCTTTTAAATGGCTCTGACAATCCAAGCTCTAACGATCCCAGCTGAGTTGCCTGCCAATCAGGCAACTCAGCTGGGATCGTCAGAGCTTTTGAAAGCATTTTTTACATGGTTTTATATGTAAAAAATGGTTTTAAAAGTAAAAACAAAAATTGGCCACACCCACCCAGTCACATTACCCCACCACCACCAAGCCACGCCCACAGAAATTTTAGGTTTCACCTCTGATTTTATGCATGAAGATCTGTTTCTAACCTAGTCCTTCGGCTCTTCCAGTGGTGCACTGATTGCTATTCTGTGTGAGTCCACCCACCTGGCTGCTGGTTGCCTTCTTTTACCTTCTAATTTGGTTAAAAGGTAAAGGTAAATGTTCCCCTCGCACATATGTGCTAGTTGTTCCTGACTCTAGGGAGTGGTGCTCATCTCTGTTTCAAAGCTGAAGAGCCAGCGCTGTCGGAAGATGTCTCCATGGTCATGTAACCGGCATGACTAAATGCCAAAGGCGCATGGAGTGCTGTTACCTTCCCTATTTTTCTACTTGCATTTTTTACGTGCTTTCAAACTGCTAGGTTGACAGAAGCTGGGACAAGTAATGGGAGCTCATCCCGTTACATGGCACTAAGGTTTCGAACCGCTGAACAGCCGACCTTTCAATCAACAAGCTCAGTGTCTTAGCCATTGAGCCACCGCATCCCTAAATTTTTGTAAATAAAAAAAAAATCTAAATAAAGTTAAATTTGGCTAAACAACCCCTTAAAAACAAATTCATGTCTTCCACAGCAAGTTCAGCCACTTCAGGAATATTTTAAAAACATTTTGGAGCTTCTTCAAGACCCCAGACTTAATCACATATAGTACACTCTCTTCAAGAAAAAAAATACCGGAGGATTCTGCAAATGGCAGAAATTGTAAATAAGAACGAGCTGGTAAAATTGGCATTCCTGCAAGTCCATGGGGAAGTTTGGCATATTTCCCTCTACTGCTACATAAACTGAACCAAACAGCAACAACAACACGTATATTTAGCTAATGGAACAAAAAAAAATTAAGAAAAATACATTTCAGGAGAGTGGGGGAGGGAAATTTAATATAAAGGCCTAAAGTATTTGCTGAAAATGCATACATACACATATACACACCTCTTAATATATGCATTCGTACACAGGAAACTAATAAAACTTAAAACAAAAAAAAAGCTGCAGTAATCTTTCCTGGAGTTACCAGATGTGGTAGACCAAGTATGCAGCAAATATGGCTCCATGCCTCCATCCCAGCTGAGTGAATACTTTATGGGAAGTGAAGTACAATACATCTGGGAGACATCAGCTTGGGAAAGACTCCAGCAAACAGAAACACAAAGCTATTAGACCTTTATGGTTGGATCTCTGGGTACCTTTTGCTTCATAGAAACAGTTTGGTGCATTGGGGGAGGATTTGGATCCAAGTTTAACAACGGTAGAAGGAGGCATAACCATTCCCCCATTCTGCTACAGCTGTGACTCGGCCCAAAGGAGCTGCTATTAGACCACTAGATAGGAAAGCTAGTGCTTTGCTGCTGAAATTTGTATTGAAATTTCTCAAAAATGGTCTTCATCTGACAAAAAAGGCATCTATTTTTTTCTTTATTCTCAGGCTTTCCATCCACTCTCCCCCTTTCTTTCTTTCTTTCTTTCTTTCTTTCTTTCTCTTTCTTTCTTTCTCCTTCCTTCTTTTTTCTTTCTTTCCTTCCGTCCTTCTTTCTTTCTGTCTCTTTTTTCCTTGCTTTCTTTTTCTGTCTCTTCTTCCTTCCTTCCTT
>WNWU01000006.1:27599547-27651372 GCA_012654045.1 Ptyas mucosa | reverse complement strand
TTTCTTTTCTTTCTTTTTCTTTCTTTCTGTCTCTTTTTTCTTTCTTTGTCTCCTTTTTCTTTCTTTCTTTTTTCTTTCTTTCTTTTTCTGTCTTTTTTCTTTTGTTCTTTCTTCCTTCTTTTCTCATTTTTCTTTCTTTCTTTCCTTCTTTCTCTTTTTCTTTTCTTTGTTTCTTTCTTTCCCTCCCACGTTTGAGCTGACTTAATTTCCATTTTACCAGGCCTCAACAGAAGTCTTCACTGGCAGTGGACTACGTTTCCATAATGATTTATGCCATTTGCATGATGATTTCTTTATACAAAAGTTTATAAATTTGTACCTTTTGTGCAATAATGTTATAATGACCTCATTTGTGCAAACAGCAGAAATTGATATAAACAATACAATTTGTAACACTGGAACAATTACATCATAGTGCACATGATGTCAATAGACCCACAGATGCAATTTTTTACCATTTGTTAATGATGTCATTATGCAGATGCAGTGCATGGGTACAAATGATGTCATCTGCGCCAGTTGTGTAACAACATTGCTCTTATTGTGCAGGTTACAAATCCGGATGTTCGGAGCCGCTCAGATATTTCCAGCACATATCTGCTCATCTCAGATAACACCTACTTCCAGAAGTGAAGCTTGGTTCTTGGTCACATACAGGCACAGAAATGCCAACTCTTCTACTTGCCGGAGATAGAAAAGTCAAAACTACAGAAGCCATGAACTGAGGAAACTTGGAGCTAACAGCTTACAAAATCTCTGATTAAAATTTGGCATTTCCAGGATAAAATTTGGCCTTTCCAAAGTGGAAAGCAAAGAGACCACTTGTTTCAAAATGTGGATACATGTGTGCAATGTTGTGACATATACACAAAAAGGGTAGTTTGCACCGCGATGTTTGCGATGCACATTTCTTTATTTCCTCCTCCATGTCTCCCTCTCTTCTATGGAGTCCGATGGTACTAAATCATTTGGTTTTTATTTCTCTATAAAAGCTAGGGATTTCTAATTTTAGCCATTATCCATTCTTGAGGCTGATCATGGTGACGTTATATTTTTTTAAACGATGAAATCCCTACAGCATCTCTTGCAAGAATTTTCCAGAGAATTTCTGTATATAACAGACTAACATCATCGTGTGGTCTGCTCAGAGCATTGCAATTTATTTTGCAACCAAATACTATTTGTCTTTTCCAGCATTGCATGTTTGCATTTTGGATATTTACATTTTTAAAAAAGCTTTTTTTTATATATGTTAGTTTTCCTTTTCCTAAAAAAAAAAAAAAGTTTGATTTTGTTTATCTCCTATGAGATTGGTTTATTTTTCAGTAGGAAATGGAAAACTTCTGAGCTACTATAAGAAAGATGATCTACACAGAGATAGGCTAGATCCATTACCAAAACAATGAGGTGAAAAAACATAATAGTGATGTTCCGCTTCCGGTTCCGCTGGCGACAGACTCTGATCGGGCTAGCTCTGGCCCCAGAGTCTGATCCCCCCCATCTGGAGGCCCTTTGGGCCAAGCGCCCCATTATTGGGGTGTTTGCCGTTTGAGGGCGGCTCGCCAGGGGTCCCCTGCCTCACTTCCAGGGGCCGGGAGGCCGATGCTGGCGCGCCCGAGGCTCCAGAGGGGGTGGGAGGCGATCGGCGGCTTTTCTTTGAGGCCGCGGAGGCGCCACAGCGCCTAAGGGGACCGGTGCTAACTAAGAAGGCACAACGGACTGAACTGATTGGTTGGAGCTGGAGCAGGCATCCTGGAGGCGAGAGGGGGGGTTGGAGTTCCCCCCCCCCCTTGTAGCTGGAAAGGAGCCGTGGCAGAGAACTAGGGGGAAGGAGATGGAGTGAAACCCCTTACCTTGCTGACTTTTCCTTGGAGGATGGCTGTGGCAGAGTTGCTTGGAGAGGTCTGGTGGCCTCTCCTCCCGGTAGGCAATGGCGGCGGTCTGACTTCCTGCTTCTTTATTTATGATTGAAGACAACATTCTCCTCTGGCTTCCTGTTTGACCTACTCTATACTTCGGACTCGTTGCTCCTGTGAGCGCCCACTGGTGGATAGTTGAAAAACTACTCTGATTGCTAATCCCTCTTTCTTCTCTGGAGGTTTGCCTTTTGATTTCTCATCTTCTACTGATCTAAGATGGCTAAGGGCCACAAACCAGCAGCAGCTGACATGGGGAAAATTTTGGAAAGACTGGCAATATTGGACCAGAAGTTGGACAAGTTAGATGACGTGCAAAAAGGATTATCTGAAATTAAATCTGAAATGACATTTATGAAAAAAGATTTAAATGATGTTCAACAGCTGGCAGAGCAAAACAAGAAGAAGATGGGGGGTCTGGAGGGGGAGGTACGGGCACTCCAGAAGGTGGAGGACGGGAGAGGAAATGCAATGTTAACTTTACAATTGGATAAGATGTCTTATTTTCTCAGGTTCCAAAATGTGGAACAACTTGACCAGGAAAATTTGAGAGAAGTGATGGTTAAAATGTTGGGTGAATTTTTAGAAAGAGATTTGGAGTCTATTGGAAGGGATGTGGATTTGGTCTACAGAGTAAACTCACAATTTGCAATTTTACATAATTTACCAAGAGAGATTCATATTAAATTTGTGAGAAGGGAACTGAGAGATGAGATATTGAGAAAACAAAGACTGGGGGCGCTGGTGTACAGGGGCAAGGAGATCACCATCCTGAAGCAGATTCCCAGACAGGTACGAGAATTAAGAAGAAAATATTATTTTTTATCAAATAAGCTGTACCTCAAGGGAGTAGGTTTTAGGTGGCTGATTCCGGAGGGTTTGATGATTTTTTGGGAGGACAGTAAGAAGAAAATTAATAATGTAACGGAAGCTAAGGCTTTTCTTGACCAACATAAATCCTTCCTAGGTGGAGAAGATACAGGAGCCGAAGAGGGGGAAGTATTAGATGATCAAGGAGCGGAGGCGGACGGAGCTGCTGCGGCCCGGGAGGAGGGGGGAGACCAGACCATGGTTTTAAGAGCCAGAACTAGGAAATGAAGAAAGGAGGGGAATCTACTGTTTAAGGTTTTTTTAATTGACATTTTTCTTTTTTCTCTCTTCTTTTATTGTATTTTGTATAACACTTTTTTTTTTGTTTATATAATTTTTATATAACCTGGTTGTTTGTTTCGATTTAAGATAATAATGTCTGTTGTGTGAGAAATTAAAAAAAGAAAATAATAACTGAAATATCTTTATATAACGATATTGAAAATTCAACATATTGTAAACTATAATATTGTATATTTTTAACCAATAAAAACTTTTTATTAAAAAAAAAAACATAATAGCAATAATATTTACTTAGTTACATGTTAGTAACACAATGGTTAAGTGAATCTTCTTTCCCCACTGACTTTGCTTGCTAGAAGGTCACAAAAGGTGATCACATGACCTTGGGACCAGTGGTGGGTTTCAAAAAATTTTACTACCAGTTCTGTGGGTGTGGCTTGGTGGCCGTGGCATGGCTTGGTGGGTGTGGCTTGGTGGACGTGACAAGGGAAGGATACTGTAAAATCTCCATTCCCACCCCAATCCAGGGGAAGGTACTGGAAAATCCCCATTTCCTCCAGATCAGCTGGGGCTCAGGAGGCAGAGAATAGATGGGGGTGGGGCCAGTCAGAATTTTTACTACCGATTCTCTGAACTACCCAAAATTTCTGTTACCGGTTCTCCAGAACTGGTCAGAATCTGCTGAAACCCACCTCTGCTTGGGACACAGCAACAATCATAAATATGAACCAGCTGCCAAGCATCTGAATTTTGATCACATGATCATGGGGATGCTGAAAAGGTTGTAACTGTGAAAACAGTCATAAGTCACTTTTTTCAGTGCCATTATAATTTTGAACGGTTACTAAATGAACTGTTGTAAGTCAAGGACTACCCATAGGGGTTCAAAGACAAGGTGAAGAAATGTTCCATCAGGGAAGCCACCAGCCACCCTCAGAAGAGATGTCTCTTGTCTCATTCACCCATCCTCCCCACATCCAGAGGGCATTTGGGACATGCACAGGAAAGGAAAAAGGAAATTAGCCAGTCTATGAGCAATGGTGGTTATGGCGAGAACAGTCAAATCTGAACTGCAGACTCCCTGGGTAAAATGGCTGATCCGCTGTTTGGAATACCCTTCTTCTTTTCCATCCTCTGTTTTGTGTAATAGTTTGCCTAATGAAAGAGTAGCAACAGCAACAAAAGCTTGTACCTCTTTTATACCGTTTGTTACATCTAATAAAGATATTCCCCAGTTATAAGTTTGAATCCCGTCCACCCCCCATGAATCAACACAGCTGTGATTGCTTTTTATGCCCACTTGATAAAAAAAAATACTCAAGCAAAATATTTAGAAAAAACAGGGGGGAAATTGATTTGGAGTAGGGATTCGGCAATTTAATGGGTCGCTGGGGAAAATATCAGGGCTAGTAAATGTAGTTACCCATCATTTCATAGTCAAAGATGTCAATACATTGGAAATCTTTCCAGAAGTAAGAGGGGAGAGAAAGAAGTACTGACATAAAAGTTCCTAGTTTTCTGAGGTTATCTGCTAGAGCAGGGGGGTCAAACTCTATTTCATCGAGGGGCGCATCAGGGTTGTGTTTGACCTCAGGGAGGTGGGGGCATGGCTAGGAGGCATGGCTAGGAGGCATGGCCAGATCAATGTCACTCGTGTCAGGGATGCCTGTGGTGGCCTGAGGACTCTGCCAGTGAAAACAGAGCTCGGGAGGGCCCCATGCAGCCCTCCCAAGCTCCATTTTCACTGGCAGGGGGCTGAAGGAGGCCATTGCAGCCAAAAATGGAGCAAGCAGCCCTCCCAAGCTCCATTTTCACTGGCAGAGGGACCATGGGCCAGTCCGCTGTTTCCAGGGCAGTCCTGCAGACCAGATCTAAGCACCCCATGAAGCCAGATCCAGTCCGCGGGCCTTGTGTTTCACATTCCTGGGCTAGAGCTTTTATGCCTTGAATGATTAACGCTTCCATGAGATAATTTAGAGACAGAGAGATCTTCAGTCAGGAATACAGTAACCAAAAGAATTAACTACAGAGACTGCATACACATATTTTAGAACAGTGGAATTTATAAATCTGAGATCCATGGGTTTGGTTTATTATGTGATTTCTGCTTGAGCTTTTGAAAAAGTAGACTTATTTCCACCATGTCCCTTTTTGGGAGAAAAAAATGTTTTATTTCCTATCTGTTTACTTGTTCAGAGGTATATATATATGTGTGTGTGTGTGTGTGTGTGTGTGTGTGTGTGTGTGTGTGTGTGTATATATTTGTCTATGTAAGGTATATATGTGTGTACAGTTAATATCTCGGGTTTTTTCCCGTGTAATTGTAAACATATCCTTAAAAGGGTAGTAGCGACGTTTCGATGAAATCACATTCGTCATCTTCTGTCTGATGTCCTTGGTTTGGTGCTTATGGGCAAACTGTGTTACGATCACACAGTTTGCCCATAAGCACCAAACCAAGAACATCAGCCAGAAGATGACGAATGTGATTTCGTTGAAACGTCGCTACTACCCTTTTAAGGATATGTTTACAATTACACAGGAAGAAACCCGAGCTATTAACTACACACACACACACACACACACACACACACACATATATCAAACTGAAATATTTTTTAAAAGCCATTGGCTAAAGAAAGAAGACAAGAATAATCTATGTTGCTGAAATCATAGTTTCGGAGACATTTCCATTGCTTGTGTCTTGAGGTGATGTCTGGAACTACTATTCAAGAAAATATCCAGCACCTGCATTACATCCTTTATCTTAAAGCAACTTTCCTTTGATATAAAGGCCTTAATATCAGTGATAGTTAAAATTCCTCTTAAATTAATTTAAAGCCTTTTTAATCACTTTTGGCTATGTTTGAGTTACATTACATTACATATCACCAAGTATAATAGGATATAGAACTGATTGTGGATCCTGACACGTAGTGGGCACCAGTTCTGCCAGACTGGGTCAGTAACTGAATCTTTGAGGTCTTGTAAGCTCATGCTGATGCCATCAGAAATATTATTTAGCTACCTATCAGCTTCTTTCTCAATTGCCTGCCATTTTTCCAAGCATAAGGTTTTCTCCAATGACTCTTGGCAGGACTACCAGTGCATTCTTTTTCTTGTAAAAGAAGGAGGAGGATTTGCCAACCAGTGTACCAAAATCCTTTCTTAGCCCATTGGACTAGCCCAGGGGTGGGCAAATGTGGCTCTTTTACAACTCCCTGGGAGTTGAAGTCCACAGGTTGTAAAAGAGCCACATTCTCCCACCCTGGACTAGCCTAATGACAGTGCTAATCCACTGTGTCACTGGGAAACAGATATTTTGGATTCAAGTTGCCAAATACATTAAAATCTGGGTCTTGTCTTGGTGGAGGCAATCAATGGAACACCAAGACAAAAGTTGGCACTACCCAACTGAAGCTACTCACTGAGGAATGCAGGACTTGGCAATTATGTTCTCATACATTGCAGGATGTTGTTATTCTGTTCAATTATGAGGATAAGAACTGAATGCAGTCAAAGAAAAGCAAGGTCTGAAGCAAAGGCGTGAAAATCACATATAGAAAGCATCCCCCCTCCAACTGTCCAGCGTAAATCATCCAATCCACAGGTTCTCCAGGGGTCATGTGGGAGCAAATGTCTGGCAGTGTCATCCTCTTGCTATGCCATGACCATTGACCTTGAGACATTATCAACTTCAAAGAAACATTGCAGCAAAGATTCACTTTCTATTCCTCCAGCTCACTTCCCCCACCCAAGAATCCCAAGAGCTCCCCGCTCCCCCCGTTTCATGGCAGCAAAGCAAGTAAGCAACAAAAGAGCGGAGGCTGACAATGAAGATGTATTCATGACTGAGTACGAGTATAGGTATGACTATGACCAAAGGCTGTAATCAAAGGAACACAAGAGGGGAGGAAGATTTACTGGTCCATCAGCTCATTGATCGTGTTCTGGACAATGTCGTGACTGGGGAAATTGTAGCCATAGCACAGGACATTGGGGTTCTGGGGCCGATACTGGTGGGGAGCTGTAATCTGGTGGTCCCAGCAATTGATGTAAAAGAGGTAGAGGGCATACTAGCTCTCCTTGATGCTGAGGAGGTAGCCTGTAACTGTGGAGGTCAAGGGTTGGTTTGCCAGCCCAGCATGCCCTGCAAGCATGGCCAGAAGACTGGAGGACCTTCTGGTGAAAGGCATAGAGCAGGGGTGTCAAACTCAGATTGTCACGGCAGCGTC
Organism: Ptyas mucosa; assembly: GCA_012654045.1. Taxonomy (NCBI): domain Eukaryota; kingdom Metazoa; phylum Chordata; class Lepidosauria; order Squamata; family Colubridae; genus Ptyas; species Ptyas mucosa. The sequence goes on along the minus strand of WNWU01000006.1, from coordinate 27,644,108 downwards.
ACATAACATATTGGGACTTTTTTCCCCTTCACTAAACCAGGTGTGGGCATGACCAGCGTGTGACACAACCGGCCCACGGGCCGGGAGTTTGTCAGCCCTGGCATAGAGTTTCTCAGGGCAGCTCAGAGGGTTTTCTAACTGTCTTTGAGGCAGAGAAGCAAGAAGGGATCCTTCGGGAATAAGGGTAGCAGTCTGATTTTACTTCATCTAAAATATTGAATTATTTGTACTACCTGCAATCCAAAGTATTCTCATTATTTTCTAACAATCTAAGGATTGTTCAGCTTTTCGTACCCAAATGTTGCAACTGGGAAAACCGTAGTCTTGACAAAACATATCTTTTTTTCTTTCTTTTTTTCTTTCTTTTTTTCTTTTTTTTTCTTATTTTTGGATATAAATCAATATCATTATATGAACATTATATGTTGGTATCATTCATGGAGGCTGTGCGGATCTGGATGGGGAGGAACAGACTCAGGCTCAACCATCCAAGACCGAGTGGCTGTGGTTTCCGACATCCCGGTATAGTCAGTTGGCGCCATCACTGACTATTGGGGGCGAGTTGTTGGCCCCCACAGAGAGGGCTTGCAACTTGGATGTCCTCCTGGACTCACAGCTGTCTTTCGAAGAGCACTTGACAGCTGTGGCCGGGAGGGCTTTATATCAGGTCCGCCTGATTCGCTAGTTGCGTCCCTTTCTGGATCGGGACTCATTAAACATGGTCACTCATGCCCTCGTCACTTCCCGCCTAGACTACTGCAATGCTCTCTACATGGGGCTCCCCTTGAGGAGCATCCGGAGGTTCCAGTGGTCCAGAATGCAGCCGTGTGGGTGGTTATGGGAGCGATGTGGTGCTCCCATGTGACACCCCTCCTGCGCGAGCTGCACTGGCTCCCGGTGGTCTTCCAGGTGCGCTTCAAGGTCTTGGTTACCACCTTTAGAGTGCTCCATGGCTTAGGGCCAGGGTACCTATGAAACCACCTTCTGCCACCAGTAGCCTCTTACAGACCAGTATGCTGCCATAGAGAGGGACTTCTCAGGGTGCCGTCAGCCAAACAATGTTGACTGGCAGCCCTCAGGGGGAGAGCCTTCTCTGTGGGGGCACCTACCATTTGGAACGAGCTCCCCCCGGTGATACGGAACATCCCAGATCTGTGTGCGTTCCGCTGTGCCCTTAAAACATTCTTTTTCCAGCAGGCTGGCCTGGCCTAACCTCTTTTAAATTGTTTTAAATTTTAAATTGGTTTTTAAAATTGGTTTTAATTTGTTTTTTTGGGCCATAATATTTAATATATTTTAAATGTTTTTAATATTTGTATTACATGTATTTTATTTTGGCTGTTCACCGCCCTAAGTCCCTCGGGAGTAGGGCAGTATATAAATTTAAATAATAATAATAATAATAATAATAATAATAATAATAATTTAAATACAGATAATAATAGTAATATTGATAATATTTGTTACATTAAACATACTTATGTAATTGTGGTATTATTATACATATTTGTATTAGAGCGTGTTCCTTCCTTGTTTAGTTATTCAATGTTTTTGTGCACCTTTCTAATAACAATCACAATATTATTAAAAGAACATAGTGATAACATCTTTCAACATCTAATCTTTACATCTAGCTATTATTTTTAGTATATTATAAAAAAATATGTATAATGATATTCCCCCTTGATCTTGTTTCTACCTCTTTTCTAGCTCTCAATAAAGCCAATCTTATACTAAATAGCATCCCCTTTCTAACCATCAGCTCTTCCCTGTTTTAGTATTTCAATTCTTATTCAATTCTCATTCATTCATTCATCCCAAACTCCTCCTTTGGGTCTTTGTCTCTGTTTACATCTTTCCTATTTAGCCCAAATATTTCTTCCATTTCAACCATACCTGCCATACCTATGGAGGATCTGCCTAAGCCTCTATCTTCTCTTCAAAAAATCTTTATTTTTATCCAATCCCATTTTTTGATCTCTTAATATATTGTCCCTTATTTGATTCATAAGTCTTTATTGTCTTCTCCTTCTCTTCCTGCTTTATTTGTTGATTTATCTGTTCTACCTCTTCCTCTGGTCTTTCTATTATTTCCTATATTTCCTGTTTTATTATCATTATTCATTATCCCTTGTTCAACATTTTCTGATTTCCCCATAATGTCATGCATTAAGTCTTTCATCTCCCTATGGTTCTTTATCAACATATCATAAGTACTTTGGAGCATCAACATCATTTCTTTTTGAAGTCCACTCATCTCCCCCAATGCAACATGTTGTCTTATTTTAATAGGTCCAAATATTGCTCAATAGCCAGTCAGTAGCCTCTCACTGCCCCAAAGTCTCAATTGTCTATGACCTTAGAAAGCCAGTTTAGAAACAATTTGCTCAATCCTAGCATTGTTCCTCAGGGGAATGCAATAGTTATAGTTCTTTGTGTCCCACAGTTAGTCAATTAATTCCATTTAGGTATTCCAGGAAGATTTCCAAATGTTTCCTTAAGTCCACTCTAAATTCAGTCATAAATCTTGGCATTTAAAAGTTGCTTTCTTTAGATGTCTTCCATACCACCAATAACCATGAAGTAGACAGATATAGAACAGTAGATAGCACAGCAGTCCTCCAGGTGTTATTTATTTCCACTTTTTTTCCCTTGTCTTAACAGCCTCTTTTCCAGGGTTCATTTTCTTTGGGGTTAGGTTTTAGGTAAAAAAAAGAATCACCTCACCCAGTTCTAATCACTGTTCATCTACACCGCTCCAGCACATTCTTTGTCTCTTCGGCTGCCACAGCTTCATAGCAGCCATAATGGCTGCCTCTCCTTTTCGTCATTGGATGGGAGGGAATCCGTGGGTCCAGCTGAAGAGCCACCACTCTCCATGACCTGCAGTGTGCCCCTCCTTTCTTTGTCACCCTTACAGGGTGACTTTAGCCCCCTTGGGGGCCTCTCCAATGAGGAGGATTCAGTGCGAGTTCACGGAGCCCTGCTCCTCGCTTCCAATCTTGCCACAATGTCAAATCTGTGACAAAACATATCTTTTTTGTGCATGTGGAATCTCTGTTCTTTACTGTTTGGTCCAAATTTGGCAGTCTTTTTCACAAGAAGGAGATTTTTTTTTATATTCTGGGGCTACAATCATTATCTTGCAAATTCTTTCAGCCTAGAAGGATCAAGCCTGTTACAAATTCAACATCTTTTTCATCTATTTGCATTTGGTTAGTACTGCTTGTTGACATAATTTTAGTGTTGTGTTTTGTTTAAATATTGAGCAGCAGACCAGCTGCTCTTCTTTCACCTTCAGCAAGAAAATCCTTAGGACTGTGTAAATTGTTCTTTGTAAGCCAAGCTTTATGTCTTAGCAGGTTATTGAACCCCTTGTTGTGGTTTAGACAAGAAACCATGGTTTAAAAACCCAAAGATTAGCACGATATATAAAGTCAAAACGAATTTCCATAAATAACAGCAACACTGACAAACCTTGGGAGTAATATTCACCTATTCAATAAATTTTGGACATGATAGATGAATCCGATTATTGAAATAACTTTTGATAAAGGATATTTTTGCCGAGTTTCTCAGAATTGAGAAAAGCAAACAGAAACACAATTCTACATCTCTAATCTTGGCTGAAAACTTGAAAACCTACAAAGTACCAGGAATGTTTTAATTACTGTTTCTTTCTACTTGATCTGTTCTCATTAAAGGGGTGGTTGACCTTCGGACATGTCTGTGATTCCATGACTGTCGTTAACCATCTAACTTCCTAATCCTAAATGAACAGGGTTCATGCTATCATGAGGTTGTACAAAACACAGATATAATTAGTTTGGGAGTACTGGAGACGCATGGCCTTGATATTTCATCATCTCCTCTTCCTTTTATTTTTTTAAGGTTCAGCCACAATATATACAGGATGCTGTCAATGTTTAGCCAACTCATTTGCATTCGGTAATCCATATCTGACAGATGTTCGCTGCCACTGTCCGTTTTTATATCAGGCTGTCCAGCAAGTTGTCACTGATTTATCACAAAGTGCAGCTTTGAACCCAAATCCTCAATTAGCATAAAATTACTATAATTTAACCACAATCGTCACTGCTGACAGCATCTTATTTCAGGATGACTGACCGACTGACTGCTAGATTGCAGGCAGCATTGACTAGCTTGCCTAATAGCCTAAAATGGAAATCTCAGTGTGAATATACCTTTTAACATCAAGCACCATCAATTAACCACCTTAGAAGCTTCTCGTTTTCAGCACTGCTGCTACAGGGAACAAGGTGGAGCTGCAAACTGTAAATCTTTTAATGCCAGTGACACATTTACCCCTCCCTAAACCATTATGGAAGTTCCTGTTCGCCAAAAGAAATGGTCTCACCCCAATATTCATGAAATGGTTGAAAGCTCCCTGTTGTTGTTTTTTGCTATTGAGCAAAATAGCAAAAGGAAGAGTTATGAGGAAGAGTAAGGAACTTGTGTTCTAAAGGTTTGCAGAACTACAACTCCCAGGATCCCACATCATTAGCCTTGCAGGCTAAGACTGCTGGAAGTTGTAGAGTTGCCATTTCTGGCAGACTAATTTCTTTATATTCATGGAGATGTGAACTGTTACACTGGGGAGAAAGACCGACATGTCAGTAGACAGATTAAGGAATAGCCTTGAAGAATAGTGAGAAGATTGGTTGCCAAGGCATCAATCAGAAGTGTGGCTGAAGCCCATTCCAAGAAACTAATTTAAGGAAATGCCTCAAACAGGCCCCCTCCCTAATTCACATGAAGATAAAATGAGAGGGAGTGAAACACATTCACACTTGCAAAATGTTGGTTACTGCAGCTGTTCCTAAACTAAAGTAGCCTCAGTTTCTTAGTCTGATCTACCTTCAGGGCTTGACAGTGTCTTTATCGTGTGTGTAAAGAACCAGCAACCCTGTCTTCTCATCACTTTTGCCAACACTTCCTTCTGCTGCTCAGATGATCAGCTTACAGCAGGACAGCAGAGAACAGCAGACAGCAACTAGGGAGTCAATACAGAGTAGAATCACTTAGGCAAAATCCTTTCCTTCTTCCTGAGACCGTCAGCATCGTACACTTGGTAAATGTTGGTATCCATGGGAAGTGTAAATATCTGGTTAATTTCTGCTATGGTCTTACTCTCAATCTACAATACAGTACCTAGAGTGGCATTCTCTATATTTCCAGGACTGAAAATACTGGGTAAGGTACAACTTGTTATTATTATCATCTAGGTTCATATAAGTACATGGTTCCAAAGCAATTGGTTGCAATCGGGAATGGTATTCATTTACCTTTGCTACCAGTTCGCAAATGTGAGTGCACGTGCCACCTACGTGCATGCACAGAGCGTTTCGTGCATGCTTGGAGAGTAAAAAAAGGCATCAGGGCAGGAGGACGGAGCCTCCCGCAGCCGCCGCTACCAGTTTGCGCGATCTGGATAGAACCGGCTGAATTGCACTACTGGTTGCAATCCATTTGGGCAACATGTCAAGGAATGACCCATGGAGAACTGAGATACAAAAGGCTAGAAGAACAGAAGAAATTTCCATTTGAACAGCAATTGTTATTATCCCAACCCAACGTGGTCTATTGCCTGAATTAGCTGGAGTTGTAGTACAGTACCTTAGAAGCTTAGAGATTGAAAAAGCTGTTACATTCGGGATTAGAAATGGGTTCTGGCCCTACGGAATTTAGTAGCAATATTATTCAAAGGAAATCATAAGTACAGGTACAACCACAATTGAGCCCAAAATGTATGTTCTTAAGTGAGACATTTGTTAAATGAGTTTAGTCACATTTTACAACCTTTTTTTACTACAGTTGTTAAGTGAATCACTGCAGTTGTTAAATTAGTAATGCAGTTGTTAAGTGAATCTGGCTTCCCCATTGACTTTGCTTGTTAGAAGGTCGCAAAAGGGGATCCCATGATCCCAAGACACTGCAACCGTCATAAATTTGAGTCAGATGCCAAGAACCCAAATGTTGATCATGTGACCATGGAGATGCCAGAATGGTCGTAAGAAAAACTGTCACAAATCACTTTTTTTTAATGCTATTGTAACTTTCAACCTTCACTAAACGAACTGTTGTCATTCGAGGGCTACCTAATAGCTATTATGATGCTATTTATGCTGCAATCTTTTATCACATCAAATTAGCAAGAAGAGAAATGCTTGTTTCCCAGGACTTCAGAGGTGGTATTCAGCCAGTTCATACTGGTTCGGGTGAACTGGTAGCGGCGACTGCAGGTGGACCTGCCCACTTGCCCGGACGTAATGCCATCCTAATTAGCCATGTTTTTGAGTCCAGGCGCATGCACAAAAGGCGCACACACAAGCAAAGCGCATGGGCGGAAGGCTGGGCACATGAGCGGAAGGCACAAATGCACGCGAAGCAAGTGTCCGCGCGTGCGGCAAACCGGTGGTAAGAATATGTGGAACCCACCGCTGCAGGACTGCAATAGGACTGGGTGCAATAGGACTGGGTGTTTCATTAATATTATTTATTGGGTTAAGGATTTCACTGTCTTCACTTTGAGTTGTATTGTGTTGGGGAGTGCACTGAGAGGGAGCTCAACCAATCTCATTGTACATATGTTGTGCACTGACAATAAATATTTGAATTGAATTGAATTGTAAATGAACAAGTCCTCTTCGGTACCAGGAGGCTAGGGATCTGAAGGTGTCAGGTGAGCATGCAGAGAAAGGATAAAGATCAGTCCTATTAAAGCTTTTACATATCCTACTGAATATTTGAAGAGACTGTTGAGGCAGTGAAACAACAGAAAGAAGCGATAAAGAAGTTAAGAAGATGAAGAAGAAAAATGTGGGCGTAGGAGTTCTTGCAAATTCACTTATACTTGTTTAGATTGGAACCCTCACACAATGTTCCCCAAGGGGGACGGGTGGAGGTGTGCCTCCTTGGCAACTAAGTAATATTGCCTCCTTGAATCCCTAGTAGAATCTTTAATCTAATATTTTTAGAAATAATATCTCGGTGCCTTTGTCTTGTCACGGGAATGTTGATTTTTCTCTTGCTGATCCATGTCTATGGAAGCAGCTGTGTAACTGTGCTGCACACCCACAACAGAGACATAACATGAAGCAAATGAGCTGCCAGGGCATTAATATTCCAGAAGGGTGGCGTACTCATCAAATAGATCAATTACCACCATTAAGAGAGAAATGCTCACATTGGCATAGGAGAAAATTCAATCTGACAATATAAAAACAATGTAGCTTCGGCAGCGCGAGTACAAAATTAATGGTGGAAATGTAGACCAATCCATGTTCCCTTGGAGGAAAGTTGATGTGCAAATCTAAAATAGTGGGGATTAAAAAAAAATAGTGGGGTTCTAACAAACGGTGGGAGTTTTGCATATCCAATAAGTGTTCATCTGCTAATTAGTACATATGAAACTGCAACTGACTTGGGCAGGTATAGTGAGAGGGTGAAAATCTTTATTCTGTTACACTCATAGTAGAGCAGGAGTGTCAAACTGGCGGCTCGTGGGCTGGCTGTGTCACACACAGGCCACACCTACCCCAGCTCCGTGAAGGGGGAAAAGTTGCAAATGTCACATGATGGCAACATGACGCCCTGAGTTTGACACCCATGTAGTAGAGGGTTCAATGTCTTTGTGCTGCTGTGAGAGAAAATATACATGATAACAGAAGATAACAGAATACAGGTAGTCTTTGACTTTCAACAGTTGGTTTAGTGACCATACTAAGTTACAACGGCGCTGAAAAAAGTGATTTATGACCGTTTTTCACGCTCACAACCATTGCAGCATTCCTATGGTCATGTGATCAAAATTCAGATGCTTGGCAACTGACTCATCTTTATGACAGTTACAGTGTTCCAGCATCATGTGATCACTTTTTGTGACTTTCTGACAAACAAAGTCAATGGAGAAACCAGATTCAATTAGTAACTGTGTTACCAACTTAACAACTGCAGTGATTCATTTAACAACTACATCGTAACATGGGCAAAATTCAGAACTGTCTCTCTTAGCAACAGAAATTTCTGGGTCAATTCTGGTTGTCAGTCCAGGACTACCTGTATATTAGCAAGATTTAGAGGATTCTATTTAGCCTGTATAGTCTAGTAGTTAAGGCACTAGGCCAGAAAGCAGGAGATCGATTCCTGCCTTAGCCATGAAAGCCAGCCAGATGACATTAGCCCAGGGGTGGGTTCTACTCACCTTTACTACTGGTTTGCAATGGGGCCGCGCAACAGGGCATGCACAGAAGCGTTCTGATGACATCAGGGGTCGATGGGCGGAGCCTCCCACCGGTTTTACTACCGGTTCTTCAATAGAACTGGTCCAATCCGGGGACAACCCACCACTGCATTAGCCCAGTCACTTTCTCTCAGCTCAACCCACCTCACACCCCTTATTGTTGTGGGGAAAATAAGAGGGGAAAGGTGTGTTGCATATGTTCATTGCCCTATATATATTTGTAAAAATATAATGGTGAAATACAAATAAATAAATTGATTGAAGCTATTCTTTTTGTAGGGTGCTTTTTTTAAAAAAACATTTCTGATTTGCCCTCAAACATATTTACTGTATCTATTTTAATATTTTAGTACAAATATTTTAGCATACAGTTAAAAAATATAAGGCAACCTAAAGCTGTTAAACTCAGAGAGATGTGGCTGAGGTGGCATATAACACTAATAAAACTTTACAAACTTTAGAAAGATAAAAGTTCAGTGAATTAAAGGAGAGCAAACCAGAATCCACACATCACTGCTGTGTTAAAGTTAAAGCAGAAGAACAAAACAAGCTAGTTTCCATGCTATAATCCTACAGTTTTTATCTTCCATTTTTAAAGAGATAATCAGGAATTACTTTGAAGTCCTGAACCTCACTGAAAGGAAACCAGAACTACAGAATGAATTCAGAGAAGTCCTTAAGGATGAATGTGAAAAGAGGCTGCCAAAAACTAAGAATCAGAAGAAAGCAAACTAGGTGGCAGAACAAAAGGTGAAAATTGCCAAGAAGAGAAGAGAAATCAAAGCCAAGAGAAACTAAAATTTCAGAAGAGGCAGAATTAGAATTAAACTTTAAAGATATGGAACAAAGTTTAAAGTTGGAAACTAACATGGAAAAACAAGGAAAGCCTTCCAAAAAAAAAATCTCCAAGGAGGTTCCAACCTTGAATTGGTGTGCGAAAGGATGCCACCTGCTCACAGGTGTTTGGCTTTTATGCTGTGAGCAGCCCAGAATTGATTGGAGTTTGTCAGTATCTAAATAAAATAAAATAAAATAAATTGAACTGATCCAAAGATGATCAAGCAAAAGTAGAAAGAAATATAGTGAAATTTTGTACAAATACCAATGTTCAAATATCTTGGTGGAAGACTTACAGGAACCGAACCAAAAAAAGCATGGCAAGCAACAGAAGAATTAATAAAGTTGTAAGCAAACAATGATGCCTGCAAATATGGGGAATAACATACTGCCTAATAGATTGGAAAAGGCCATTCCACACATCAAAGCCAAAATAGCAAAATTATATTCTGGATCATCCGATACAGATTAGGAACGCCACATGGAAATGAAGATGCCAGATAGTTTTAGAAAAGGCTTAGGAACAAGAGATATTATTGGTGATAAAAAGCACCCAGCCAAATTTTCAGTGCTTTCACCCCTTTCAGGGATCTACACCTCTTTTAGGGGAGCAGGAAGGTAGACAAAAGGGAATAAATCTCTCCTGCTAGCTCCAAATTTACCCATCCTGAGTTGGCAAATGAAATCCCTCTGCAGCATTTGAGATCCATCATAATAGATTATCCATCATAAGAGATAGATCCATAATATAGAGTTATAGTCACTCCAGAAGACACAGGAAACATTGTCCTTAGCAGTGGTGAAATTCAAATTTTTTTACTACCGGTTCTGTGGGTGTGTGGCTTGGTGGGCATGGTGTGGCTTGGTGGGCGTGGCAGGGGAAGGATACTGAAAAATCTCCATTCCCACCCGACTCGGGGACCAGCCAGAGGTGGTATTTGCTGGTTCTCCAAACTACTCAAAATTTCTGCTACCGGTTCTCCAGAACCTGTCAGAACCTGTTGGATTTCACCCCCGGTCCTTAGACAACCTAATTTTGCGAAGCTTCTTCTCTGGTAACATTGTACTGTAAATTAGGGCATACAAAATGCTTGCCAGACCAATTCTCAAATACAGCTTGTCTGCCTGGAATCCACACTGTATATCAGTCATTAATACAATTGAGCGGGTTCAGAGGTATTTCATGAGAAGAGTACTCCACTCCTCTGCTCACAATATAATCCCTTATGCCACCAGGCTCGAAATTTTGGGCTTGGACAACCTGGAACTACGCTGACCTAAGCATAGTACACAAAATTGTCTGCTACAACATCCTACCTGTCAACGACTACATCAGCTTCAACCTCAATAATACACAAGCAAACAATAGATACAAACTTAAGGTAAACTGCTCCAAACTTGATTGCAGAAAATACGACTTCAGCAACTGAGTGGTCACTGCCTGGAATGCTCTACCTGATTCAATTATTACATCCTCAAACCCTCACAGCTTCAATTTAAACTGTCTACTGTGGACCTCACCCTATTCCTAAGAGGTCCGTAAAGGGGGTGTGCATAAGCGCACAAGCGTGCCTACCATCCCTTTCCTATTGTCTCCATTTATTTGTACTCATTTCCTATGTTTATATCCATGTTTATACATATACCTGTTATCTTGTACATGTTTGACAAACTAACTAAATAATAAATAAATACAAATCTGTAAGAAAGAATATTTAATCTGTTACAGTAGCTCTTCAAAGGGTAGAGAGAATCACTTGACTAAATGATTTAGAAAAAGAAAAACCTTCTGTAAAGAATGTTGGCAAAACTGTGACACCCAGTTTTCTATGTGCAGAGGAAAACAAATTAGCAGAGGTCCACTCAATCTACAATTGCTGCCTTGGAGCTAAGGCTAGGCCAAAGAATGAAAGAAATAAGAAATAAGAGATTACCTGAGAAGAATGCTGATGGATAGAGAGATCTCTTTTTCTGATCTCTCTCAATATACATTTATTCAAAGCAAAACATATTTAGAAGTTGGTTTCATTCTGTTTTCATGGTTAAATCATCCATACAAACATGTGGAGAAAGAGAAACAGGGTGGGTGGGTGGCTATTGTTTACCTACACATCTCTAAACATGTTTTAGCATTTTAATGTATTATAGTATTTTGAGCTATGAACTACAGTTTCAAGTGGCAAAACCTAAGAACGGTGATAATCCAATATTGTCAAATATGCTATCACCGGAATCCACCCAGAATACTTTCTTCAAACTTCTTTAACATCGGTTCCTTTAGAGATTGTTTAAACATAAGGAAAGTGAAGAAGAAACAGGAAATCATAATTTAAAAATGGTTTGACTTTGGGGAGTGGAAAGAAGCACTTAAAGTCCAAAGGTTACCAAGATGGATTAGAATTCCTTCAAGCTTGATAAAATATCTGCAAACTGAGTTGGGGAGAAAGTGAAATGATATCCATGCAGTTCTTTTGTAGTGAGGCCTGTCTCACTATAAGTTCTGGACCAGAGGTGGGTTTCAGCAGGTTCTGACCAGTTCTGGAGAACCAGTAGCAGAAATTTTGAGTAGTTCGAAGAACCGATAGTAAAAATTCTGACTGGCCCAACCCCATTCTCTGCCTCCCGAGTCCCAGCTGATTGGGAGGAAATGGGGATTTTGCAGTAACCTTCCCCTGGAGTGGGGTGGGAATGAAGATTTTACAGTATCCATCCCCAGCCACGCCCGCCAAGCCATGCCCGCCAAGCCATGCCACTGTTTGAAACCCATCATTGTTCTGGACCCTAAATTCTCTAGGCCTAGTCCTGAAAAATCCCTGCTTATCTGAATTATCATATCATATACTGATATAGTCAATAAGCAGTGTTATCATTCCATCTGATATTTGTGAATATATAAGGTCTTTATAGACTAGGAGGCGGTAGACAATCGAAGATATAGACAATCCTATAGTCGAAGGTAGACAATCCTCTGGGCCTCATTCAGCTTTAAGTGTGTGTGTGAAAGTGTGTGTGTGTGTGTGTGACCAGAAATTGTGGTCTGGTAATTCAGTGACAACACATTGTGATGTCTTGACAAATTTCAATTGGAAATCAAAATAAGGTATTTCACACACCCAAAACAAAACTTTTTTTAAAAAACACACACCCAACCCACATATACTTCAACTCAATTGCCACAGTCATGTCATTACATACATCTTATAGTTCTTATCCATTAAAAATGCCAAAAAGTAGTGTTGTCTGCGAAAATATAAGCTGCATTTATTTAGAAAGTGAGACAGAATTATTGATCGCTAAAGTTGGTGCTCAAGAGTTTCATGGCCAGGCAATCCCATGAAGGAGCCTTTCCCATTGGAAACAGCAATCTGTCAGCCTAGCAAGGTAAGCCAGAAGAAATATGTGAAATAAGTCAGTGGTCAGTACAACCACTTCTTTGTTGTAATAGAATTTTGCAAATCTGATTGTGCTTCCCTACCTCCCTTTACTTTCATATGAACTAGGGAGGAGTTGTCTGAAATGTTTTTCTCAAATTAGTTTCTGCGAAAGAGTTCAAGCCCCTCTCATCTGTTGTATGGGTAGTGGCTTTTCCACCTCACCTTCAAGGCCATTCCCTCTGCCCTCTTACATAATGAAAGTACAGTGGAACTGGGATCATATGGGTGGTTCAATACCCAGTACTCTGTGATGGAATATAGACCTGGCCTTGAGAATGGGGATGGGATGAGAAACTATTATGAGAAGACTTTCATAAAAGATTACAGGTAGTCCTCAACTTACAACAGTTCATTTCACGACCGTTCAAAGTTACAACATCACTGGAAAAAAGTGATTTATGACCAATTGTACACACTTGCAACCGTTGCTACATCCCCACGACAAATCATCAAAATTCAAGACAGTTGGCAACTGACTCACCTTTATGAAACTTGCAATATCCCAGGGGCATGTGATCCAGGGGTAAAATCCAGCAGGTTCTGACAGGTTCTGGAGAACCGGTAGTGGAAATTTTGAGCAGTTCGGAGAACTGGTAGTGGAAATTTTGAGTAGTTTGGAGAACTGGCAAATACCACCTCTGGCTGGCCCTAGAGTGGGGTGAGAATGGAAATTTTGCAATATCCTTCCATCAGGAGTGGGGAGGGGGATTTTGTAGTATCCTTCCCCTGGAGTGGGGTGGGAATGGAGATTTTGCAGTATCCTTCCCCTGCCACGCCCACCAAGCCACACCACGTGCACCAAGCCACACCACAGAACCAGTAGTAAAAAAAAAATTGGATTTCACCACTGATGTGATCCCCTTTTGCGACCTTCTGACAAACAAAGTCAAAGGGGAAGCCAGATTCACTTAACAACTGCAATGATTTATTTAACAACTTTGGCAAGAAAGGTCGTAAAATGGGGCAAAATTCACTTAAAAATGTCTTACTTAGCCACATAAACTTTGGGCTCAATTATGGTCATAAGTTGAGGGCTCTCTATATTCAGTTCGAAAAAGAGAAAGCATAAAAGAGATATTCAAAATAATCCAAAATAATTAATTTTATTTGGTAAAAAATAGAGATAAAATCTGATACACTTTCAAGATTCTGTTATTTTTACCAAATAACAATAAACAGGAATCCTTCTGTTGTCTGTTTCTTGTCCTTATCCATCTCAAAGCTGTTCATTGTATCATAATGGTCTTTAATTAGATTCTAGTGATACTAAAATGAAATGAGTAGAAAATATATTCTTGGTTTCCAATAAAAACTTCTTAGATGTGAATTTACTGCAGTAAAAGCTGCCTAAATTCATTGACAATTGCTAATGGCCAACTGTAAGAAATAAATATTAACAGAAAATCCTATCCCTGGGATAAATAGCAGTTTCCCATGATATCTGCTTTGCAATATGTTTTCTGATCAAGTAAGTTCCTTTTCTCTCCTTACAATCTGTTCACGGCATTGCCATCCAGTGGCGTTAGAAGAAGCAACTTATTTCACATTTCGCTTTAGTACAAACAAACAGGGAGAATTTGTGGCATGTAGAATAGTGATTGCATTCTGAAGCCTCTGAACAAATTACACCTATAGAACAGTGGTGGGTTTCAAATTTTTTTACTACCGGTTCTGTGGGTGTGGCTTGGTGGCGTGGCATGACTTGGTGGGTATGGCTTAGTGGGCGTAGCAGGGGAAGGATACTGTAAAATCTCCATTCCCAACCCACTCCAGAGGAAGGATACTGTAAAATCTCCATTCCCAACCCACTCCAGGGGAAGGATACTATAAAATCTCCATTCCCTCCCTAATCCAGGGGAAGGTTACTGCAAAATCCCCATTTCCTCCCAATCAGCTGGGATTTGGGAGGCAGAGAATAGATGGGGGTGGGGCCAGTCAGAATTTTTATTACCAGTTCTCTGAACTACTCAAAATTTCCGCTACTGGTTCTCCAGAACTGGTCAGAACCTGCTGAAGCCCACCTCTGCTATAGAATAGTTGTTGCTTTCAAGCATTTTTTACATGTTCTGTTTTTGAAATGACTAAATATCAACATCTGGCCAATTATAAGTCTGGAGACATCAGCCATTTGCCTCTTTTATCCGGAACCATCTTGCATATCAGGTTCTTCATTTAGACAAGCAGCAGGAGAAATTATTTATAGAGGTAAGGCATGGGATAAACCTACTGATCTTCTTCAAAGTTACTTTTCTCCAAGCCAGCAATTATACATGAACAAGAAAAACAGCTCATGGAGGAACAGAAGGGGCATTAAAAAAAATCTGCAGAAAAAGTTGTTTCCAAACACTGTTTTCTGATGAAAGTGCATATTGTAAAGCTGTTCAGTGAAATCAGATTCAGTTCCAAAAAGACGCTTCAGTGCACAAAACAGCATGTCTACAACATGTGTTTGCAATTCCTCAAAGCAGTTGTGTATGTGCGTCTTTTCCTGACATCACATAGCAAACCTGTGGCGATTTTTGCCTCAAGAAAGCTTATAGCTTTTATTACATTCAAGACCATTGACTGGTTTTCTTTTGTAATCTGTGGCTTCCTTAGTAACTATCTCAAAATCCACAATTTGAAGGCATCTGTCTTCTTTTGCTTGCCTTTGGTCAATGTCAAGCTTTCAGAACCATCCATTATTACTGGGGGAAAAAATGGATGGCTCAAATTGTTCTGATCTTTGTTGTCATAGAAATGCCTGCAAGATCTAAAAAAATCTGTCATGAGGATTAATCTCCTGTTTACTTCTCCAGCACTTCGCCCATCTTCACCTATTCTTGAGCCCATAAAACAAAACTATCTATTACCTTTTCTTCTACAGAAAATATGCTAAACATGCCAGATGACATTATCTCATTTTTAAGAGTCTGTGTTTGCTAACTTGAGCGGACAAGTAAGCAAAGTAGAGGAGCTATGTGCATTCCTATTTATTTGCCTTTTCACTATTAAGGTATTTTTTTTCACATTCCAGTCAAATGTAAAACCACCTTACTAGCCCAAAAAAATATACATAATACCTGGCATGCTTTCAGTGCCAATTTAGGATGTATCCGTTCACTCAGGATTTTAGGCCCATCTGTACTACAATGTCTTTTGTTCTGTTTCTGGAAAATAGAAATTGTGAAATATTTTCTATAGCACCATCTCTTGGTCACATAGATCTGAAGTGTGTGACTAAAAGTACCAGCATTTCTTTCTCCCTCTCCATGGGAGAGAGCCCATCTGATTTGTAATAAATTAAATCTGTCTTTTTTTTTACAAAGAGATAAAATATAATCCCCATTGTTAACTTTAAATATTAACATTAAAATAGCCAGTGTAGGTAAAAATAAATCACAGAGCTCTTCCAATCAAGGAAGAGAATTACAAAAGTAAAAACAGAGCTCCGGGAGGACCCTATGGTTTGCTACAGATGGCTCATTTCCTGCCAAACCACTAAAGAGATCTCAAATGATTATTACAAATTGCAGGGTGATTCCACATAAATGTTATAACTTCATGCATACTCCCTGAAAAGATGGGTATAGGCTAAGGGTGATACGCTTAATTCTATCATTGATATAGGAAAAACACTTGCAAGAGCTGTGGCGGCACACAGTGGTTAGAATGCAGTACTGCAGGCTGACTCTGCTCACTGCCAGGAGTTCAATCTGACCGGCTCAAGGTTGACTCAGCCTTCCATCTTTCCAAGGTCAGTAAAATTGTTGGGGGGCAATATACTGATGTTATAAACAGGCCAGAGACTGCTGCAAAGCACTATGGGGCAGTATATAAGTTTAAGTGCTATTGCTATTAGCACCACACAAACACACAAAAACCAAACTATAGCTATAGGGCAGAATACAAGGGTTACATGTATTAAATGTTCTTATTTCTGCACAATACTCTTGGAACAGATTTCCCCTCTTTATTATTTATTTATTAAGTTTATACGCTATCCATCTCACTATCCAAAGTGACTCTTTCCTGGAGTTCTGCTCAGTTTCCGGGAGATGGTCCATCCCATATTTTTTACTGAGAGGAGGATTGCATAAAGATCAAATGAAACTGGGAAGCGTGTTCTCCTAGGGAAAATATCAACTCTTTGCTATGTCCCCACCTGGTGGAAATATTGAACTAAGCACACCTGACATCTATCACTGCAAATCTATCACTCTGCAATGAAATTTAATGGAAGTAGTTTTGCATGGCTCAAGAGCAGTCATACAAATAACTTGGCCAGGGTATAATCTCTGAACTCCTGAAAAATCCCTTATGGGACATATGATCTCAACTTTCTTTATGATTACAAACTAAATATCGTGGAATCCTGCCCCACACAAATGCCAAGGTGTGGCTCTACTGTATTCTTTAGCATAATATTGTGTTCTAAAGGTTATTTATTTATTTATGCATTTACTTGTTAATTTATTTATTTAGCAAATGGTATAGAGCAGTGGCCCTCAACCTTTTGGGCATCAGGGACCGGTTCTTAAGAGAGATGTTTTTCTCTGGACTGGAGAGGACATGGTTTCATATGCTGCCTGCATTCCACAAATGGGGCTTCTCTTGTTTGTGCGGACTGGTTTCTGGCATGCCACAGACCAGTGCAAGTCTAAAAACCCGAGGTTGGGCACCCCTGGTAAGAACATATGGATAACAGCAATAAAATTATATAGAAGGAACACGTAATATTATGGTACATGTATAATGGAATATGTAGTCAATTTTATAAGATTTGAGAAATTCAATAAATTATATATAAGCTAAAAGGTTGCTCTTATGAGCCACGGTGGTGCAGTACTGCAGGCTACTTCTGCTGACTGCTGGCTGACTGCAATTTGGCAATTCAAATCTCACCAGGCTCAAGGTTGACTCAGCCTTCCATCCTTCCGAGGTTGGTAAAATGAGGACCCAGATTGTTTGGACAATGTGATGACTCTGTAAACCGCTTAGAGAGGTCTGTAGAGCACTGTAAAGCGGTATATAAGTCTAAGTGCTGTTGCTATTGCTCTAAAGTTTGTATTACGGGAGAGATGCAGTAGATGCTGAGGAGTAACTCTTGAAGAATTCAATAGCATATTCTAGATACCAGGTATCAGTGATTATGGCTTCCTAATGCTTCCTAAGGAACCAGTTGCACTGCTTATTTCAGAACTGAGATGCTAGAAGAGGTGGTGAATGTATAAGGCTCTGCTGCAGTTATAGGATTAGTCACCCATTCCAAAGTCATTTAACCAATATATCAATTGATTATTTCTTCTTTTTGTTCAACTCACGTTTCTACCTTGATTTCTACCTTCTTTTCTATATACTTATGGTATTTTTCATTACTCAATAAAATGGAGTAATTCATGGAGATATGGAGCTAGACACAGAGTGATCCAACAAGACACGAGGGCTTTTTCATTCAGTCACTGCCACAAAATTCCTTGCTTTGTCAGTGAACTGGCAGCTGCATTATTTATTCCACAACAGTCTGGAACAAGAGGCTTTCAGCAACGACATCTCCAGCAATAAAGGCATAATTTATTATTTTTCCTGGCTTAGTGAAGTTTTGACAAGTAACACAGGCATCCAAATGGTGTCTCTGTCTGAGGCACAATAAGTCAGAGGATGGTCATCTTTGAAGGCATTTGATACATAAAATATGTTGAATAGGGTCAAGCAGCCATAAGTGCTTAGCATGATGGGACAACAGCCCTGTTCATCTTTGTGTGACATGAAACTGAAAAGATGACAGAAAGAATGCTATTATCTATCTATCTATCTATCTATCTATCTATCTATCTATCTATCATCTATCTATCTATCAATCTATCTATCTATCTATCATCTATTGTCTATCAAATTATATGGCTGCCCATCTCACAAGAAGTGACTCTGGATGACATCATACCTAAAAAATAAAGGCAACATGTATTAAAAGGTAAAGAATAAAAGTAAACTGTAGAAAAAGACAGGTTCTCAATTTCTCTCTTCAGAAAAACACACACAAAAATGTTCTTATGATTTTCCCGCTGAGGCAAATGAATAAGAACTGAGGAGAAAGAAGGACAGCCTTCTCCAAATAGATGGATCCCAATAAATGTTCCAGACAGGCATAAAAGCCATATATGTGAATCCAGAGAGCTCGGTGAAGAATTATTGTGTTTTGCAAAGGGCAGCTATAAGATGAATAAGTTTAGAGACTCTGTCCTTGCTATGCCAGCAAGACTTGATTAGGATTTAAGGGACAAAGAACAAAATTAACTGAAGAACCTCATGACTTCTATAGTCTACCCTCCTAATATGAGAACTTGCTATATAGCATTCTCAGAAAACTGCTTCAGCAGTTTGTTGAGGCATGGTGAATCCATCTGTAATTTTTCTCCTCAAGTCTGAAAAATGGCCCAGAAAAGGTAGTGGAAAACCACCATTTTAGAAAATGTGTAATGTGAAAAATGTGTGGACAATGTCTGTCCTTGTGGAGATCTTACCCTTAAATTTATACACCCCCCCTCACTTCGCAAATCAAATCCAATCTCTAAAATCCTATAAAAAGCCTATGAAGCTCTTTCATGGTGTTTCCTTTTCCATATACTAAAAATTGGAATGTTTCTAAATATAATGATGATGTGACAACTGAAACTTTCTCTTCAGATGTTCAGGTGCTAGGCAAATAATATTACTTGCAAATGTCCCTCAACTTGTTTTTGAATAATTTAAATAACTAGAAAGAAATCTAAAAAATTCTTCCAATAATATTGAACCACCAAGTTTAATGTTAAAAAGCAACCCCTACATTCACTTCTTCAAGATAGGATGTTCTAATCTATGAAAAGAAAATTAGAGAGTACCTTCTAGTGGTGCTCAACAACTAATGACCAGTTCCGCGTATAAATTAGAGATGCTTTAATAATTTCCAGAAGTAGGTAATCATGTGAATAATAGTAGAAAAGAACTCCCTGTTATAGTAGGTGCTGTCCAACTAAATGTTCAAATTGCCATTTAGCAGACTCCAATTGACTGGTTTTAGAAAAATGACTACTTCTGACAGCTTTGCTTTCTTTTTCATGTGCTGTTACAAGCAATTCAGTCTATCATTGTGGGAATCATTATTATAAAATGCTTTCAAAAACTACAGTTTTCATAGGCGGGTCTTTGTTAAGCCAAATTTATTAAAAGGGTTTCAGATATGTTTGATGGTAAGGATGATGATTTCAGCAATATTATTATTATTATTCATATATGCAATGCTTTTCACTATGTAAATAATTCATATACATTTTCTTCTGATTAATCTGACCAACTTCTTTTAAGTCAAGTGAGTAGAAGCATTATTGTCATCATTCCACATTGTGCAACTATGACTAAGTCACAAATGCAATATGCACCTATCCATGGCACAAACATGCTTTGACAAAACAATTTTTCTGCCTTGATATTACCTTTTCCATTATTTAAGATAGGTGTTAGTTAGATTTTTCATTATTCAACATCAAGCTCATGTAGATTCTCATAGACCAGTGATGGCTAACCTTTTTGGCATCACGTGCCAAAAGCAGTGGGAGTGCGTAGGGGTTGTGTGTGTGTGTGTGTGTGTGTGTGTGTGTGTGTGCCCACACCCATAATTCAATGTCCCCCATGTCCCGCTCCCCCACACATGTGCGTGTGACCCCTCCCCCCCGCGCTCCCCCCTGCTTTTGGCATGTGACGGCATAAAGGTTACCAGTGGGCCCGGTAGGCCCATTTTTCACTCTCCCCAGGCTCCAGAGGTTTTTTTGGAGTCTAGGGAGGGCAAAAACGGCTTTCCCCATTGCCCATTTCCTGACTTCCGGTGGGCCCGGAAGGCCTGAAAATCAGCTGGCTGGTGCGTGCATGCGCGCTGGAGCTGAGTTGGGCAACACTTGCGTGCCCACAGATATGGCTCCGTGTGCCACCTGTGGCACGTGTGCCATAGGTTCGCCATCATGGCCATAGACAGATCTTCTCCAACATGGCCTTTCGAGTCTTCAAATGATTTAACCATTACCGCTGTAGTTGAGTCAAAACAACTTGCTATTGGTTGTCCTCTTCTTCACCTTTCCCAGCATTGTGGACTTTTCAAGGAAGATGGCTTTTCACATAATGTTTCCAAAATATGTTAATTTGAACCTGGTCAATCACTCTGGACTAATTTGTTCTAGGACCCATTTTTCCTTGGCTATCCTTAGCTTTTATCAGATAGCTTCTCCACACTGAAGTTCAAGACCATCAATATTCTTTTGATCCTGCTTCCTTAAGGTCTAACTTTTGTTTCCTTTAGTGTCCCAGACAAAACTACTGACTGCATGATTCTGATTTTTGTAGGTAAATACATGGCATGGAATCTAAACACCTCTTCAGATATCCAAGGTTTTCATTGTTGTCTAACTAAATCCTAGTCTATGGCATATTTCTTGACTTCTGATTTTTTCACTATTGAGATGTAAAAAAAGAGTTATAGTCAATCCTAAAAGGCAGAAGCTACTATCTACAGGACTTCAGTAACTTCATTATCCATTCTATGGCTGACTGTTGTACATGTTCTCATCAGTTTGAGTTTCTAATGTTAAAAATCAGAAACTATGAAAAAAGACTTTTTATCATGCGGAAATGGATAAGCTCACAAAGGAGATACAAGAAAAAGATAAAACGGAATATTACTTAGTCTGGGAGAAATGGTATAAATGGTTAGAGGAGAAAGGGAAAAAAGGGGGGGACAAAAGAAAACTAAACAATGGTTAAATCAGGTGGAGGAATATGGAAACAAATGGGAAGATATAAAAATTGTGGAAAGGAAATTAGGCACCTGTTTATGTTAAATGTAAATAAAATATTTAGATTAAAAGAATATATTATAATGGTATATATATGATATACTAGAAATATATGTATAAAAGATATATTAAGATAAGAAAGAGAAAGTGTATAAATATGGATTACTCATGCGAAGATGTTGAAAAGAAGAAGATGTAAATATCTGTTTTTGTTTGGTTTTTTGTTTGTTTTTTAAAAAAACTGTTTAATAAAAATTATTTTTAAAAAAAGAAAGAAAAAAGACTTAGGGAAAAATTTGGAACTTTGATATTATGTATGTTGACAAAAGCAAAATTACTTTATGCACAAAAATGGAAGGACACTTCGATCCCCACAATAGACAAATGGCTGCAAAAGTTGGTAGAGTTAGCAAAAATGGCTAAATTGAAGAAAAAAACACAATTACTTTTGTTTCTACTTGGAAACCACTTCTGGACTTTGTGCTTGAGGTGGAAAAAAAATAAAACTTTGATTTTGTGTTCTACGGATTAGATAGATTTGTTGTTATATAAATGGCTAGTTTCAGGGGTGAAATGCTCCCGGTTCGGACCAGATCGCCCAATCCGGTAGTGATGGAGGCGGGTGGTTCGGAGAACTGGTAGCAAAAATCCCTGCCTCCCCCCCCCCCCATTGCCCAGCTGAGCCGCGCAATCATCAGAGGCTTTTTTATTATTTTTAAAAGCATTTTTTCTACAACCTCTTTGGCCGAAAAAATGCTTTTAAAAGTTTTTAAAAAAGGCTTCTGATGATCGCGCAGCTCATCTGGGATCATCAGAGGCCTTTTTTTTTTAAAGAAAGCCTCTGCCAATCAGGCAAGTCAGCTGGGATCATCAGAGGCTTTAAAAGCATTTTTTTCTACAACCTCTTCAGCTGAAGAGATTGTAGGAAAAAATGGTTTTAAAAGTAAAAAAAAAAAGTTGGCCACGCCCACTCAGTCATATTAAACACCCCCCCACCTAAGCCACGCCCACAGAACCGGTAGTAACAAATTTTACATTTCACCACTGGCTAGTTTATACCAGTATGTAAAAGTAAAAAAGTTGAGGTTTGACGTTATTATCTTATTCTACTGCATGAAAGGGAGTCAGAAGTCAACACCTTTTACTTCTTTTTCCTTTCTTTTCTATACTTTTCTCTTCCCTTTCCTCTCCCCCAGTTTTCCTATTATTTGTTTTTATATTTTTGTATTTTATATTACAAACTAATAAAAAGAACAACTCTAAAAAAAAATCAGAAGCCAGCACATCAGTATCTTCATTGTCAACTTTATGGCTGGTGGTTGTATATGTCGTCTGTATTTGAGTCTTCTTCATGCTTAATCTTACTTCTACTTTTTTCACCGTGCTTCTTACTTTTCATTACTAGAGTTTGTCGTCAGCATAGCAGAAGATACTGGTGTCAATTCTTCCAGCTTTAAAACCATTGGCAAACTGGTTGAGACCCAGTTTATCTAGTGGTTAAGGCACTAGGGGGGAAAGCAGGAGACCAGAAGTTCCAGTACTGCCTTAATCACAAAATCTGACAGGATGACCTTGAGCCAGTCATTCTCTCTCAGCCCAACTCACCTCACTGGTTGTTGTTGTGTGGAAAACAGGAGGAGGGAAGAAGGTACTATATGTTCACAGCTTGAGTTATTTATAAAACTGATAAAATAAATAAAGGTGAGATACAAATAAACAAATAAATAAATAAAATCTTCTTCCAATTTCCCTCTAACGTTGACACCATCCAAGAGTAGCCTCAAAGTGTATAAAATCTGTTTGGTCTTGTCATCTTTATTTTGGAAGAAAAGCATCTCACGGAAACAAAAGCAGTAGACACAGGATAGCAATCAGCAAAGAGGATAACAAATTACATGACAATATAATTTTCTGCTGACTCAAAGCACTCTCAGCAGAGGGAAGGGGATAAAAAAAAACCCCTTACCTCACATATATAGCAAAGGCGAAATGTGTAGCCCCTGAGCATCTATGCCACGTATCTCTTTTGATCCTGAAATTGTTCATATCTTTTTCCTTTACTTTCCATTAAGGGTTAATAAAATTGACATCAGATTTAGATGCACCAAAGTCTTACATTGGGGCAGGAGGACTTCCTTATTCACGAAGAATAAAACTGCAAATCAAAATAAATAAAGTTTCAGCAAAACTGGCACTCAATTCATTACTCCAGCTGTATTGGTTTCCTGTTAGGCAGAAATTTCTAGGCAGGAGATACTTAAACAGGGTTGTCAGTTCATAACAGGTTTGATTATCTTAGCAACAGCAAGAGCAGCTTATGCTAAGAGAACAGCTCCAACCCACACAAACCATTGAACCGTACCAGATACATAACTAGTCATTTGGCTCTCTTCTAACATTCTGAATGAGTAAAATAAGCTTAGTAAAATAAAGTCAGCACTAAAAATAAAGAAAGTACAAAGTGAGAAATAATAAAGATGGGGGGGGGGAACCTCTGGGGGAGAATTTTGTGAGAAAGGAAAAAGTGAAAAAAATATGTACTAGGACATTATTTGAAAAGGCTAAAGATTAACACTGTTAGAAGTAAAAGGAAGGAATATAAAGTTGGGTTGTTTGATCAAGTTTTAAATAGATACGCTATCTGTGGTAATCCTTTCCTGATATCAAGGTTCAAATAAAAAGACTTTTAAGGATTTGTTTATAGATAAGAGATGGGATGTAGAAAGACAAGATCACTTGTATTTTAAGAAAAGGTTATTAGTTACTAAAAATGTTTGTATAAGGTGTGTTATAATTGGTGTCCTAATTTCTTTATATATTTCTTTTCTTTTTCTTTACTATATTCTTCCTTTTAATTTCTGCACAATCACTTTTTCTTTTGTTTGCTTTTATTTTTGTATTTGTTTTATTTTTATAATTTGAAGTTTTAATAAAATTATTATAAAAATAAGAGAGAGGAAGATATGGGAAAAAAAGTGTAATTAAGGAACACTTAAGTAAAATTAGAGATGTTTAAATGAGGAAAGATCCATGTCTGGAAGCAACTTTCTAAAGGATCAAATGATGATGTATGCACATTCAAGCCCATCAGTTCTGTATCATAATGCTCACCTAGACCCTACTTTTATACATGTTACCCAGTGGTGGGATTCAGCCAGTTCGCACCACTTCGGGAGAACCGGTTGTTAACTTTCTGAGCAGTTTGGCAAACTGGTTCTTGGAAGAAATCATTAGGGCAGAGAACCGGTTGTTAAATTACTTGAATCCCACCACTGATATTACCCTATTATAGGGGTGTCAAACTCGCACCTTCACATTGTCGTCACGTGATGTAACTTTTCCCCCCTTTGCTAAAATGGGGGTGGGCATGGCTACCACATGACACATCTGGCCCATGGACCACGAGTTTGACACCCCTGCCCTATTATATAGGTTACTATATAATAACTCCCCACCTGCTCTCCCCACCTTGCTTCTTATTGTTGCAAATTACTTCGAGTAGATACGAAATTTGAAAAATATGATATTCTAATCCTCAATTGGTTTTTATAAACATGTATAGTACAGGAAATAGCCTACTGTGATAAAGAAGATTAAACCTACAGAGCTTGAAATACTGACACAACTTCTGTCTCATCTGAGGGTAAATCAATCGATTACAATTGCTTACAGTTCGGAAACTGATTTCCCAAATAAATCTATTCATAAAATGCAAAGAGCGCACTTAAATTTTCGCAGATAGCTTAGTATTTAAGGGGAAACAATAGTTCAAGCAAGCGGACTAGACATAACATGGCTTGAATTTCAAGTGTAGCCCTACCAAACCTATGAGTGACACATTTCCATGTTACAAAAACGTGGTTGCTCCTCAAGAGCGTAGTGGAGCGCTACAGGTCCTTAATACTGTGTCTGAAACAGAAAATGCACAATACCCTTTTTTTTTACAAACCTCTGGAAAATGCTTCTTTTCCATTTTGCGATTTCTTCCTGCTGACAGAGCAGCAGGGTAACTGAATCCCTCCTGTTTTCATAGATCACTAAAAGATTCCTCCATCTGTTGCTGAAATTGGAGCGGTGAGGAAATACGAACTTTTTTAACCTTCTCTTCATGTATCTTAAATTAGACAGCACATCACAGAATTGCTGAGAGTCCTCAGATGTCTCTCGTTACAATGCAGCAAGAGTTTAAAGTGAGGGGTTTTTTTTACAATTGTAACTGGCAGCCTCTTTCACACACAATGGTTGTAAACATTGTTCCTTTCTGCTTTTAACCTTCTCGTTTCATATGCTGAATATTAGCACCCTTCAATGTTGTTGTAATATTAGCACCCTTCAATGTTGTTGTAAAAATACATTATGTTCAGCCTTTTGAGATGATCTAGTTTGGGGGGAAAACAAAACAATAGGATGCCCTCTGGCTTCTTGCTAGTTGTGGTTTTTTATTCTCCAGGAATGTCATTGAGTTCCATCTGGACCCACAGTCATTCTTAGGCATAAAGAGGGCAGACATTTTGTATTTCAATGCATTTTCAGCTCTCTTATCATCCATTCCAAACAAAAAGGAATGGTTATGGCTTGAAATGGGAAGGTTTTTGGGATGGAAGGGCTCAACAAGCAAAGCACTGGAAGTTAAGCAACATAGCAGAAGAAAAATACAGAAGAATTCTGGTTGGAGTGATGACCTATCTAAAAATAAGGCCTCTTAAAATTCACCACTAAATTTGTGAACTGAGAAATCGGACGGACACTTTCTCCATATTTCTTCAAGGGAAAGAGACACTTCAAGCATTATGTAAGGGGTTGGCCCCAGTTTAAGAGTGACTGAATACCATTTCTGAAAATACTCAATGGGTTTCCTTTGGAATTTAATTGTTGTGAGGAAAATAGGAGATGAGAGCACTTATATATGCCACCTTGAGCTTCTATACAAAAGGAAGGCTATAAATCTAATCAGCGAATGAATAGAGAAGCCAAGAAAGATTATGGTATAATGGA
The DNA here is from genome assembly GCA_012654045.1 of Ptyas mucosa. NCBI lineage: Eukaryota > Metazoa > Chordata > Lepidosauria > Squamata > Colubridae > Ptyas > Ptyas mucosa. Next base: position 27,617,775 of record WNWU01000006.1, on the reverse strand, counting down.
GGAGGACATTGGCAGAAACATTCCTTGGCTGCCCCATAACTGATAAGGGATGCCACACTCTGTCCATCTAATTTCTGTTAACTCTTCTTCTCCTTTGTAAGAAAAAAATTCTTTTTGTCAGATTGAATGAGGACTGACCGGAAAAAAAAATGCTGGATAACTTATCCGCCTGGTTTTAGATTGCACAGCATATACAAAAAAGAAAGGAACATGGGCTAAATGAGGTGGAATAAATGAGTTAAGGAGATGACAAGGCAACAGGAAAAATGCCAGACATTTATGCAGATGTTTGGGCATGAAATATCAGTGAGGGGAAAACAAGAGAGCCCTGCTCTGGAGAATGGAGAGGAATGGCTGAGTTAGTTGGGTCTTGTATGACGAAAGCAGAGGAAGTGCTATGAGAAAGTGCCAAGAATCCTCAAGGAGAGCTTGGGTTCAAGAACATGAAATAATACAAAACCTGTGGTTTAATCTTATTTAATGTCATGGTCTCCAGATGTGTAATCTCCATAATCTTCTACAGGTAATCCTCGATTACGAGCACAATCAAGACCAACATTTCCTTTGCTAAGCAAGGTGTGAATGAGTGGTGCCTGGTTTTATGACCTTTCTTCCCACGGTGGGTAAACAAATCACTGCAGTTGTTAATTGAATCAAATGGTCGTTAAGAGAATCTGGCTTCCTGCATTGACTTTGTTAATCAGAAGCTGGCTGAAAAAGTTGCAAACGGAATTCACATGACCCCCCAAGATGCTGCAACCATTGTAAATAAATTCCAGGTGTCAAGCACCCAAATATTTTTTCTTATTTTTATTTTTTAAACCTTTATTGTTAAAACAAAAGTTGTACATGGTGAAAACGATATCTCCGCCATACAAAATATAAATATATAGAAAATATAGCCTAAGTTTCTTATATCTTCAATATGCATTACTACTTACTAATTCTATACACATGCTTAACTTCTTTTACATATTTACAGGTAATCACCCAAATATTGATCATGTGACCGTGAGGATGTCGCAATAGTCATAAGTGCAAGGACTGGGTGTAACTCACTTTTTTTCAGTGCTGCTGTTACAACCGAACAAATGGTTGTAAGTCAAGGAGTACCTGTATAGGCTCAGAAAGAGGGTCCAACACACCTCCGGAAACCTGCTATGCTGCATCTTTATGACAGATGGATGTTCCTGGGAAGGATGAGAGAACATCTGGACTGAATGCCAATGTCAACCCTGAAGCGAATCTGGTTGGGGCCATCGTTGCGGTTTCAGGATTTCCACTAAATGAGAGGGGGAGGAAAATAGTTAACTGGGGTTTTGCAGTCAAAACAAAAGCTTTTCCTGTGGGAACCAAGATCATTCCAACAAGTGGCTGGGAGAGGAGGAGCGAAGTAACCAAGCAACTGGCCAGCACTTCTATTGGACCATGTGACTGATGACTTGGGGAAAGGGGAAATTTTTCACTTTTAATTAGGTGAAAACCATGGGAACTTTCAGAGTTGGTTTTCACCAGTTCTGCCAATATGATGTATCTAATAAATTGTTCTTTGAGGAATCTACTTGCCTCGGAGTTCTGCTTTCAATGGGAGTTGACGGCCAAGATATTTACTCCCAAGGCATGATGATAATATCAGCTGCCTAGTTAAAGCAAGCAAGTACCTGTATCAGGCAGCAACAATATAGGAAGATGATGGAAGCAGGCAATCACTTCAGCAACAACAGGAAATACATGATTTCCTTACTGAACAGATGAAGACAATGGAAAACCATTTCTCTATTTTACCAAGAAAACCATATGGATATACAACTTAAAAAGATTGATGATATAGTGGCAGGTGATGGTCCCCTCAGGTTGGATGGCACTCCACATGCTATTAAGAAAACTGAGCATCTCTCAGAGAATTAATAGTGTTTATAATGTAGCTAGATTAAATCCTTCAGGAAACCTAGTTGCTGATGTTGCATTGTGGGGAAAGAAAATCTGAAGTTGCAAAGACCAAATTACAGTGGGAACATGTAACGTAAGAAACTTCACCATGGGAAAACTCCAGACAATGAAAGAGGAAATAAATCCACTACACAGTCACATCTTAGTTATTAGCAAATCAAAATGAACTTTCAGTCAGATCATTCTGTTTACAACTCAGGACATAACAAAGGAGAACAAACAATGTTGCTTTCATAGTTAGAAAAGATATAGTAAAGGGAAAACTATGCAGTCAATTCATTGACTATGCAGACTATTATCAAATAATATATAACTTCACAGAGAACCATTTTATCCAAGCTTATTCTCCATCCACTGAGGCAGAAGAAGAGAGGCTGAGGTTTTATGAATAAATATAATTTGGAATCAACAGGTTGTACAAGCAAGAAGTACTGGTAGTACTCAACTTACGATCACAATTGAGCCCAAGTGAGTTTTGCCCCATCTTAAAAGCTTTCTTGCCATCTTTCTTGGTAAGTGAACCACTGCAGTGCTTAAGTTAGTAACACGATTGTTAGGTGAATCTGGCTTCCCCATTGACTTTGCTTGTCAGAAGGTTGCAAAAGGTGATCACATCACACGCACACACACACGGGACACTGTGTCCGTCATCAATATGAGTCAGTTGCCAAGCATCTGAATTTTGATCACATGACCAAGGGGATGCTGCAATGGTTGTATAAGTGTGAAAAACAGTCATAAGTCACTTTTTTCAGTGCCATTGTAACCTCAAACAGTTACTAAACAAATGGTGGTAAGAACTATTTGCAATAATAAGAAATACAGTTGGGTTCTATGTTCTGGAAACAGAAATGAAGCAAGAACATGACTTACCCGATTCTAACAATCCTATGATTTCTTCATGGCTAACACATTCTTCAAAAAGGCAAAATAACACCACTACATGGATATCATGAGAGGAAGTACAAAGAAATCAAATTTATCATATAATGGGTATAAAAAGGTGAAAGAGCTCAGCTGTAACCACAAACAGGGTCCAGCTGAGGAACAAATTGTGTACTGTTCAGATGTGCAAACTCCAAGTCAAACTTGGAGCCTGAGTGGCATAGCAGGCTAATGCTTCCTATTAAGGCAGCATTTAACATCCAGCTGCCTGCAATTACTGTGAGTTCTAATCTCACCAGGCTCAAGGTTGACTCAGCCTTCCATCCTTTCTAAGGTGGGTAAAATGAGGACCCGGTTTGTGTGGGCAATAAGCTGACTTTGTATAAATATACAAAAGTATGAAGGCTATTGCTTAACGCATTGTAAACCGCCCTGAGTCTCCGGAGAAGGGCGGCATATTCAATCAATCAATCAATCAATCAATCAATCACTACAGCAGAAGAACAAAGCCAGATAGTTCCCATGATAGGATTCTGCCGTTTTTAAGGAGATCATCAGGAATTACTCTGAAGTCCTGACCTTCAGTGATAGGGAACCAGAGGAAATTCAGAGTGAAATCAAAAAAGTTGCTCAAAATAAATTTGTAAAAGAAGGTGTCAAGACAAAAACAGCTGAAGAAAGCAAATGGAACAAACAATAGAGATTGCCAAGAAGAGAAAAGGAGCCAAAGCTTGAGCCAAGGAAGAGAAAAATCTCAGGATAACTTAACAAAGACTTTCAGAGTGCTCTTAGAAGAGGCAAGAAGTGGCATTACAACAACATCTGCAAAGACGTCAAAGACAGTAACAGGGAAAGAGAAGGAAAGGCTTTTGAAAGGTCCCCAAACTCAGAAGGAGATTCCAAGTTCAAATTGGTATCCTAAAGGATATCAATGGACAGATGGCAACTGATTCAAAGAAGAAAGACCAAAAGGAATTTCAAAGGACTAAAAGGAGTATATTGAAAAGAGGGGCCCAAGTGCAAGATAGCTTAGAACATATTCCCTACTTACCAGAACTTCTAATTATAGACGGTAAAGTTAGATCAGCATTCTTTTCATTGCCAAGACAGAAGGCCACAGAATCTGATGTGGTATTTACATAAATATGCCAAGCAACAGAAGAAAATGATATAAAGATTGTAACCAAACTGTACCAGCAAAGCTGCAGAATGACACAATGGCCCTTAGATTGGAAGAGGTCATGTTACAATTTTAATAATACCAAAGGAATAAGACTTAACAGAGTGTGCAAATTATCATACACTATTCTTAATTTCATACACTAGAAAGATATTTAGAATTAACCAATACAATTAAAACCACCACATTGAACTAGAGTTGCCAGATGTTCATGCTGATTTTAGAAAAGGCTGAGGAACAAGAGATATGTTACTGCTGATGTACAATGGATAATTGAGAAAGCCAAAAATACCCTCAAAAGTCATTGTGTGCTTGTTACTTTTTGGAAGGCTTTCAACTGTGTCGATCAAGTTAGACGATGAAATGTCCTTAGGAAAGTGGGTGTCCCAAAACATCTAATTACCGCAACAACTTACCACAAGGACAGGAAGCTACAGTAAATACTGAACAGGGCTAAAGAGATATGATTCCAGATTGGCACAATGGGACAAAGAAATAAGAGGACAGCTGGTTTGAAAGAGGGGATCAAAGAGGCCATTTATGTTAAAATTGAACAGCCTCATCCCTCAACAGAGGCAGAGGGATACAATACCACCTATCTCCTGTTTACAACACAGTTCTTTCAGCAGTTCCAAGAAGTTCCACATCAGTGGTGGTATTCAGCCAGTTCTATCCGGTTCAGGTGAACCGGTAGCGGTGGCTATGGGAGGCTCCGCCCACCTGCACAGACGTTTTTGACGCTCTGCGCATGCGCAGAAGGCCCACGCTTACATTTGCGAACCGGTAGTGGAGGTAAGTGAATATCACACCTATTTGCACTCTGATTCAGGTGACTCTGAGGATACAACCTCCAAGCGGTCTCAATGACTCTCAGAAAGGGTGCTAACAACCAGATGATTGCAAGGAATATGAATCCTTCCATTCTCCACCACTCAGTCAGAATTGAAGAAGCTTCTTAGATGAGAAGTGAAATATCTTCTAGACAAAACAAAGAAAGTCCATTTGTCCCTTGAAGAAGCATCTTTCATGACCTGGATGACTGAGCATCTCCACAGGCATCTTCTTTTTATTCAACCTAAATGCTGGGTAGATAGAAAAGCTGGATTTAAAGAAGATGAGGATTGTTTTTAAAAGTGAAGAAAGAAAGATCAATAACCTGCGCTATGCTAAAGATACCACTCTGATAGTTGAGAATGCAAATGAAAAGCAAGCTGTAGTGATGACAGCCAAGATCTATGATGCACACATTATGTTGCAGGAACTGAGTCGTTTACAATTGTGGCAAGACATAGATGTCGTAAGTAAATAAATGCCAACTTGATATAGAGATTAGACTGAGAATCAGGCTAACTCTGGAAAGAAAACACTCAAATCCTCTCATAGTCATGGAGCTCACGCAGATCTCTCAGCTTGACTTAGAGTTCTTATGAAGATAAAATAAGAGAAAGAGCTGTGCATATCACCTTCTGCTTCTAGGAAGAAATTTGCAATAGATTGAAAACCCCTTTCCAGGGATTAGGAGAAATTCTAGGGAAAGAAATGAGTATCTCAAACCCCTGCCTGTCCTAAAGCATCCACAGAAACCTTTCAAACTGAGTGAATCATCCATCCAACGTATATAAAAAAGGGGGGGCTGATATATTACCCCTGAGGTGCTACAGGCTTCTTAAGTGGTACTTGGAGACCATATGAGGCCTATAGGCTGCCCAAAACATTAGAGAGCTAGCTGAATCAATCATCTGACTCAGCGTAAAGCTACATATAGCCTTGAGGCATTGGGAAAAACAGCTGTTTCTCACGACAGCAAGAAAACAATTTTGTGTTTGGTTTGCAAATTACAATATGCCAGCAGAGTTTTTCAATCTTCATCAGGCCACAGCTGCGTCAAACAGAGAAGATCGTCTTTGTATAAAAGCATCAGTGGTGGGATTCAAATTTTTTTACTACCGGTTCTATGGGCGTGGCATGGCATGGCTTGGTGGGCGTGGCAGGGGAAGGATACTGTAAATTCTTCATTCCCACCCCACTCCAGGGGAAGGTTACTGCAAAATCTCCATTTTCTCCCAATCAGCTGGGACTCAGGAGGCAGCGAATAGATGGGGGTGAGGCTGGTCAGAGGTGGTATTTATTGGTTCTCTGAACTACTCAACATTTCCGCTACCAGTTCTCTAGAACTGGTCAGAACCTGCTGAATACCACCTCTGGATAGCATTTAGACTAAAGCAGGACCTATGGGTTCAACTTTGTTTTCAACAACTGGCATACTCCTTATTTTCTCCTAATTACCCTGACTGTTAAAGGCTGCTGTTTAGGGAAAATGTTTCTACCTGGTTCTGCCCTCATCCTAGTTAGATCGCTGTTTTATGAAGTTTTGCTTTGTGAATCGAGTTCCACAAACCTTCCCTTCCATTTGGGCTCACCTAGTTGTTTGAGGTCATGTCCCTCTGATAGTGTTAAGGAAAAGGAAAGCTGAAGTAAAATCATAAGCACAGCCATGGTCATGTGATTTTTCATTTAGTGACAGCTTCATTTAACGAAGGAGGTGCCATTCCCAATTGCATTCACTAAACAGAGAGTGCTTGTACTGTAATGATTTATCCTACTACTTATGTTAGAAATATAATTATATATACATGTAGTCCTCGATTTACAACCACAATTAAGCCCAAAATTTCTGTTGTTAAGCGAGACATTTGTTAAGTGAGTTTTGCCCAGTGGTGAAATCCAAATTTTTTTACTACCAGTTATGTGGGTGTGCCTTGGTGGGCATGGTGTGGCTTGGTGGGTATGGTGAGGCTTGGCGGGCGTGGCTTGGTGGGCATGGCAGGGGAAGGATATTGCAAAATCTCCATTCCCACCCCACTCCGGGGGAAGGATACTGCAAAATCCCCATTCCATCCCACTTTGGGGCCAGCCAGAGGTGGTATTTGCTGGTTCTCCGAACTGCTCAAAATTTCTGCTACCGGTTCTCCAGAACCTGCCAGAACCTGCTGGATTTCATCCCTGGTTTTGCCCCATTTTATGACCCTTTTCATCACAATTGTTAAGTGAATCACCACAGTTGTTAAATTAGTAATGAAGTTGTTAAGCGAATCTTGCTTCCTCATTGACTCTGCTTGTCAGAAGGTCAGTAAAGGTAATCACATGACCACAGGACATTTCAATCATTATAAATATGAACCATTTATCAAAAATCTGAATTTTGATCCCTTGACCATGGGGATGCTGCAACGGTTGTAAGTGTGAAAAAGAGTCACAACTCATTTTTTTCAATGCTGTTGCAACTTTGAACGGCCACTAAATGTTGTAAGTCGAGAACTACCTGTATATATAATAAGATATCAAACCACGGTCAAGCAGGACTACACAATCATTACAACATTCATTTGAAGGAGGCATTTTTCTCAGGGCATAATGAAAGAATATTTAATTTGAGAGCCATTACAATCCAAATTGTATAGGATCCCTTGATGTTGCCCTTAGAGGATCCAAACACACTGAAACTGAATAGTATTCTGAGGAGAAAAATTCAATGAAACAGAAATAAGTTTATATGGGAGAACCTCCTTGCTGCCTTCTGGGGTTTTTTGTGCTTTAAAAAAAAATCTCATAACCTTCCCCCACCACCCAAAAATCCCACATCTGAAGAGAAACAGCATGAATTATACATTCCTGAGAAACAGGAAATTATACACTCTAGAAGATATCCAGCTACCTGCTATGGAAATAGGACAGAGAAAGCATAAATTAAATAGTGTCTAGGGTAGAAATATAGAATGAAAACATATTCAACATTCAATTGCAGAAAGAAGTATTTAGATAAATTTTATTCCACAAGCAGAGCGCCTCTTTCTTCCTATTTGTTATTGATACAAAGTTGCATTAGAAAATAAGATAGGCGAAATTCAATTTACATTTCAAATTGTCATTTCTCTGATTACTTTGGACTGTCTTCAGAAAAGACTATATGTCCTAAATACATAGTCAAGAAGAATACATAATGTTTCTTTGGAGTATAGAGAAAAACAATCTCTAACCATCATTTTCTTGCAGATTTAAAGTGAGATATTGCCAAATATTGTAGCTCTCAGAACTCAGATGAAAGTGAGGGCAACAGATTTTTCAGGTTAGGTTATTTTCAGACTTGCCTTTTGTTCTCATCCTACCATCTCGCCTCTATTACGCTATATATAAAAGCTTTCAAACCATCACAAGTCATGAAATATAATTTCTTATTGTACCAGCAGAATGAGCTTTGTGGTAAAAATTCAGTAACCCAACCAGGCTAAAAAAATATAGTTTGGATGTTTGATGTCTGAAATTTTCATCTCCGGAACGGTATTGAATATTGGAGGTTTTTCTCTCAGAAAAATATCAGTACATTTGTTTTGTACAGTATCGGCCTGATACAAAAGAGGCTAGCATAGGCTATGTTGCTACTCTGAGTCTGATCTTTAGAAAATCTGGTTATATCTTTCAAATTTTTCTTCTTACCACCAACTATATTCTGCCTAGCCACACAACCCTCAGCCCACCTCCCAGGACTGGTGTCAGGCATTTGCTTCATCTTGGAGTAAGGTTGTTCTAACCCTGTTCACACACTTACCATAACCCATGAATAGTTTGTCAAAAATGCAATATCCAATATCCTTGTCCAAAATTCGCAAGCCCATGAGATACACTGGGACTATATCTCCCAGTATTCCAAAGCAATCTGTGGCCATGCTGAATTCTGGGAGTTGTACTTCCACCACATTTGAACGGCCATATTTGAAGACCCCTGTTTCAACAAAGTTACCAACTTTGTTTTAAAATCTTGAATGTTTAGCACTTGATTTTCTGAGGGACCACTTATAATGTTATGAGCCTATCTGGGTGTTGTGACAATCCCTGTTAAGGATGCCCCTGTTTGTTACGCATGCAGGAAAAGATCTATATTTCTCCCAAGCTGGGGAAGGTGAGCCTCTTGTCTCTCCGCCATCAGAAAATGAGTTTCACCAACTTTTAAATGAAATCACTTAATGTATCTCTATCATTGTTGATTATATTATGGTATGATTCTTGTTTTCTGTTAGTTTTATGATGTAGGAAGCCCCCCCCCCAGTTTATAATATTCTTTATTCTTAATATTAAAAAGAGGCAGAATACTATATTTCCCCAAAGGAAAAATGGAGAAAAAAATCTTAACAAAGGCAGAAAGCAGCTCCAGTTTTCCTGCAATAGAAAAACTGCTTCAAACTAAGAAGCTTGAAAAGGCTGATCTTTAGGAATGCAAATTTTGTATTCATTTAGATAGACTGGGCCAATCTATTCCTAAAAAAAATACCTTCAGCCACAGCTCCAGCCTTCGGTGGGATCTGATGGGATTAAGAATTAACATTCTGTTAGGAATGTAATAGGTTTAACCCACCACCATTGAAATAGTAAAAGACACAAGCTTACTACATTGTACAACCCCCTGGAGCATCTCAAACACAAAACCCCAGAACCTTATTAAAGATCCATCCATTCACTCAGCCATTTTGTCAGCCACCTCAGAAACATGCTGCTGTCACTGAAGTTTCTGGAAACCAAATAAATAGGGACCTCCTTTCCTTGTAGCCAGCCTCCATTTATTTATTTTTCTCCCAGCTTGGAACCAGACTGGATTTTTCTTCCAACAATGACAGATAAGGTTTAGCCATTTTGATTATTCTGTTGGATGGAACATTAAATAAAAGAAGCAGCTATTAAATCAAATGCAAGCACATTTTTTTCTACTAAATGCCATAATTTCATGAAGGCTAAACAGCAAGGAATATTTTTTAAATCTTTATATTTGGGGTTGTTGTTCTCCCCCCCCCCCCCCATGGGTGGAATTTGGCAATTTAAGAAACATTCTTGTACTCATTTAAATTGAAATAATTATTGAATTAGCATTTTCATAATATTGTCACATACTGTACACAAAATGTATATAATTCTAATATAAATTAAAATTAGTTCATGTTTCCTCTGCCTAATTATGTTAAAATTCAAAGGTTATAGCTATTGAACAAAAAAACTGGGTTTTGGTTTCTTCCAAATTAATACAGCTAACTCTTTTCATAAAAAAGCTTTTTCAAAACTTCTTTAGAGCTATGGTTTAGACTGTTGTCATTAATACTAAATAGGTATCTGTGAGATATGCAGTTAAAATAGGGATTTAAATAGGATTAATTCAAATGAGAATTAGACGGAGGAATTGAAATCTATCTTCATACATAAGGATTAGAAATGTAACCTAGCATATTCATAATGAGGAAAAAATTACTTAGCTGCCAGAAGAGTTTTGTGTCTCAGAAACTGTTTCAGTGAAATTCAATTACTCATTTCTAATTAATAATAATGAAAAATATGTTCTAATGTTTTCTATTCTGTGAAGTTTCAGAGATATGCAGAATATAAATAGCATCCACATTCTCTTAAATCATAATATATTGGTATACTGTATTGTACTTTAGATTTTATATTTTAAATAAATTATTGTTTAAAGATGCTTACAAATAATGATTCCTACTGATTCAGACAAAAAAAATTAATGTCCAGCTTTCTGCTTCTACTACTGGTTAAACAGATGGCCTTAACCAGGCAAGAAACATTAGTAATTTCCCACACCCTTACTAGGTTTTCCTCATGCAGATTGATATGTTCCCTGGTATTTCTCTCAAATATGTCCATAAAATGAATGCAGTCTTAAGGAAGGGCGTGAACCTAGGAATTTTGTACAAGATTGTTCCAGAGGAACCCTTATTGCATTCCTGAAACTTGACCTTTCTAAAGAACTAGATGTGTTCTCTAAGCAACAAAGAAGTAATTCCAATTTATTTAATCTACAGAGTGATTTAAGATGGCCTTTCTCGGTCTGGTATCCCCCAAATGCATTAGGATGATTGCTCATACAATTCTAGCCAGTGCAGCCATGCGTATTTAGCAAATTTCTGTGGCCATTCATGGAGCGTCTACAGGGCAGGCAAAAGTATTAAGAATAACATGGGATGATCATGTAATCCCTGATGGCAATTTGTGACCCTAGAAATTCAATCTTATTTCAGAAATCCTCTGGAAGCAACCAGATACCTAGTAACAGCCATCTCTTTTTTGTGTGGTAGTGTCAGGCACAAGAAACCAGATCCACACGTGTGGAGTTCAAGCTAACTACTTTATTATATTCTGCTTCATTACACAGAAATCTTCCCAGACTGCTTGCCTTCTGTTGGGAACAAATATATAAGGCAGAGGTGGGATTCACATAATTCACCAAAAATGTGAGCATGTGTGGAAGGCCTTCCCCGCATACGCTTTTCCCCACCCGCAGGTCACTACTACCGGTTTGCCTGAACCGGTCCAAACCGGCTGAATACTACCTCTGATATAAGACTCAATGAAGCTTGGAGAAAATCAGTTCTGGGTCTCTTGTGACTATGCAAGGATTCAAGGCTAATTCCTCACTTAAGTCCTTCTCTCTGCCTGCTTGGCTGGGTGCTTCCCAATGGGTAGTCTGTTGGAGAAAGAGAAAGAGCAAGGAAGGGAAAAAAGGGAATAAAGAAAATGAAAAGGAAGGAAGGAAGGAAGGAAGGAAGGAAGGAAGGAAGGAAGGAAGGAAGGAAGGAAATAGTGTGCCTCTTTTTCCATTGCTGGCTTTGGCCTCACCTCCTGCCAATTTGTCGCTCAGTCAGGAAAAAAACTTGTCCTGATATACAGTAAACATTTTCTATATGGAGGAAATAATCTTCTCAAAGGTTAACACAATAGGAGTGTTGCTACGTTGCTAGGCTGTAAACATAGCAACAGCTTAGCATCGGCTGAAACTTTTGCAGAGGACTATCAGCAACTAGCAGTATGATTTTTTTTAAAAAAAAAGTCACCTATAACTGCCATGCTCCATTATCTCACCAGTAATGAAGTTTCTAATTACGACCTTCATTTGCTTTCTTCACTTTTGCATTTTATCCAGCTTCTTTGGTGCAATCAGTTTTTGTTTTTTAACTAGTAATTGTGACCAGGAAATCATCCCATAGTTATTTGCTTAGGGGCAAGTTTTAACTTAAAAGAAAATACTTCACATTGTGAGTTGTTAGATACAATATGTAAGAATGGTTCCTTTTAAAAATTAAAAAAAGAAAGAAACTATTATTATTCAAAGAAGAAAAATACATACATTTATTCATATGATCAGACTCTTACTTATTCAGATAATAAAATAATTTATTGTGGCCTGTAGCAGTGTAAAAAAATAAATAATGCTTATTGGGGTTTTTTCAAATAGTATAGCATTTCAAATGTGTTTTCTAATCAGATTTGCTCTTTGTTTCCTTTTAGCCCTACTTTTTCCTACTCACACTTCAGCAGATATAAGCCTTCTAGTCAGGGGTGGGTTCTAAAATTTTTTACTACCAGTTCTGTGGGCATGGCTTATTTTGTGGGCGTGGCTTGATAGTCATGTGACAATTCTTTAGGATTTAGCAGAGGTACTGGTCTACCAGGGTTTTAACTGCTGCAGAGCTGTACTGGTCTACTCATTTGTTTTTGGAGGCACTGGTCTACTCATTTGTTTTTGGAGGCACTGGTCTACCACCACACTGCCTTTTAACACTGATCAGCTGTAGGGCAGCCCTTTGAAGCCCCGCGGCAAGAGTTTAAACAGTTTTTTTCCTTCTAGCCCATCAGCTGGGACTCAGGAAGCAGCAATAGATTGGGGGGTGGGGCCAAATAAAAGGTAAGAATAATGCGGGGGGCAGGGGGGCCCAGCTCCCGAACAAACAGAACTGGTTCGGTGACATCATATTGTCACCGCTACCGACTCAGCCGAACCTGGCCAAACCGGGAGGAACCCACCACTGCTTCTAGTAGAATCCTTGGGGGGGGAGGGGGGAGAAAGGAACCTATAACACTAATCTTATATTTTAGAATTAGCTGGTTATACCAAGAAGCATAACACACATAGGTAAATAATTATAATCAAGCCACTCACTTCAATTTGCTTCAAAATTTGCCACTTCAAGTTTTATTACTTGCTTCCTATCCTGTTGGAAAACAGTGTGGTTCTGTTTACCCCAAAGCAATCTACAAGAAAATTATGACTTTATTGCTCCCTGATGATATCCTAGAGTCAAACTGAATCCAGCCCATCCCTTGAATCATTTAGTATTGATAATATTACTCTATAATAACAATCATAATTATAAAGTAATATAAATAATAACAGTAATAATGCATTATTACATGGCTAATTTCTACAAAAGATTAAGGGGAAGGGGAATAAAGATAAAACCTGGCCATGGTTTACAAATGGACCAGGGGTGGGTTCTACTTACCTTTACTACCGGTTCGCAACGGGGCCACTCGCGCAGAAGCTTCCTGATGACGTTGGGGTCAGTGGGCGGAGCCCCCCACCTGTTTTACTACCGGTTCTATAGAACCAGTCCGAACCGGGGGCAATCCACCACTGAAATGGACCATTAAACAAAGAAACTGAAGATTTCATTTTGGTTGCGCAAGAGCAAGCTGTTCAAATAGATACAATCAAGGCCAGAAATGAAAAAAATCATCGAATTATTCAAAATGCAGATTGTGCAAAGAAGCAGAAAAAAAACAGTAGATCATATATTAAGCTTGTGCAAGAAGATTGCACAACCTGATTATAAACAATGACATAACACAGTTGCCAAAATAATTCAGTGGAACATCTGTAAAAATTATCATGTGCAGGAATGAACAACTGGTGGGAACCCGGGGTTGAAAAAGTAGTCAAAGATGAGCAGGTTAAAATACAGGTAGTCCTCGAGTTACAACCACAATTGAGCCCAAAATTTATCTTGCTAAGTGAAAAATTTGTTAATTTGTCCCATTTTACGACTTTTCGTGCCACAGTTGTTAACTGAATCATTGCATCTGTTAAGTTAGTAACATGGCTGTTAAGTGATTCTGGACTTCTCATTGATTTTGCTGGTCAGAAGGTCACAAAAACTGATCACATGACCCTGGGACACTGCAGCCATCATAAATATGAATCAGTTGCCAAGCATCTGAATTTTTTTATATATATAAAATAATTTTTATTAAACAGTTTGTCTTTAAAAACAACACAAAAAACAATCACACATATATAAAAACAAAACATGTGAAAACATAATGTATTGAACATTACATAACATTAATGGTAATTTTACAGCATTTCATATCAACTTACGTATTTTGCTTTTGTAGTTCTCTATTCTATCATTTTTATTTACTACTCAATAGTAGAATAATGGCATTACTCCAACATATATATATATATACACATTATAATATTCATCTGTTCTTATCTACACATTTATTTTCGTTTATATTTACCTCTCTTTTTTTATTGAAAAGTTTTACAAAAAAAAATTTCCAAACATTTTCTTCCCCCCTCCCCCAATCCCCCCTCCATCCTCACATTTTTAATAAACAAATTTACATCATTTTTACTTTTCACTTTTATCTGTTTTTTGGGGGTTTTTTTTTTGTTTTTTCGGGGCTGCTCTTCTACCCCTTTCTTTTATCCCAACCTTTCTTCCACTACTCCCCCTCCCTTCCTTTCTTCCTCCCTACTTACCTCCTCCCTTTCCTACTTCCCCTTCTCCACCCCCACTCCTCTCCTCTTTCCACCTTCTAATCTTCTCCTCCACTCCTTTTCCCCTCCTTCTTCCTCCTCTCCTTTTCCTTTCCTACTCGCCTTTCCACCCTCTATAATCCTTCCCCTCACTCCAGTTGTTTCCCTTTTGAATACAATCTTAAGTGGTATTCAAGCAGCCCCGTATTCCGAATTATACATACATTTATAAAACTTCTTTCCCCCAACCCATCCAACCCCCCCTCCCCCCTAGACTTCCCAAAGCAGAAACAGGGTATTGCAATGATAAACATATGCTAAAATATGCCAACACACTGTAAAGTTCAAAATTTCCCATAGTTCCTTTAACTCCCCTTATTTAAATTCATCAACCTCCCTAAAAATATTACAAACATTAAAAAAAAAGAAAAAAGAACCCAACTAAATATCCTTCCCAAATTCTCCAGCACATTCTTTTTAAACATCTATAGTAACATCATTATAATTATTCATGCTACTTACTTATTAGAATTATAAAAAAAAAACCACAAACAAAACCCTAAACTCTTTTTTAAATCTAAAATCGTTTCTATTAATATAAGTTCAACACAAACATTATTCATTTACAACATTTCTATAATAAAACTAAAATTATTATCAGTCCTTTTTTGTTGTTGTTAAGGTTAAACATTTTAAAAACCTTAAACTTTTTATCTCATAAAATCATCAATAGGGCTTAAACCATTTCTACTAATATAAATTGAAAAATTTCCAAAAAATATCTTCCAAGTTTTTAATTAACCATTATAGTACCTTCAAACATTTTAAAAAATTATCATTTTTTATGTAATAGATATAACCTTTAAAAACTACAATTTGGTTAGGCTCTCCATCCTTTTTGTTAAGATTAAACGTTTTTAAAAACCTTAAACTTTATCTTGTATAATCATCAGTAGGGCTTAAACCAATCCTATTAATATAAATTAAAAACTTTCCAAAATACATCCTTCAAGTTATTAATTAACCGTTATAGTGTCTTCAGTTCAAATTTAAATTTAAAAAGTTATCCTTTTTATGTAAATCCTTGCTTTAAAATAACAAATAATAAACAATAATAAAGAAGGCTTTCTTTACTTTAACCAATATAGTACCATCATATCATTAAAGAAGAAAGTTATGCTTTTTACATATAAGACATCCATACTCAAAATAACCATTAAAACTGCCAAATTTTAATAAAAGTTTTACATCTTCTTCTTAAATCTTTTCCAATCCTTTTCTTGCCTTAATTCTTTCAAAAAAGTTCCTTCTGCCCCTCCTAAAAGTTTCTTAAACTTGCGCTGAGATTGATTTATCATGAAAGTTCCCTTGAGCTTTCCAATCTTCTCCCTTAGCTTGAAGTTAAAATCCCGATTTCGCCATTTCTTATTTGTATAGTCCAGCACACCATTCCTTTGTTTGCCAAATAGTTCCTCCATTTGTAATTGCTGATTCAACTGCAAGTCCTCTATAAACAAATTGGAAGTATCTACCAAAACTTCCATTTGAATCATATCCCCCTGCATTCTGGACCCTGCAGCTTGTGTTTCAATCTCCAAACTCCACTGTATATTGTCTTCTGGTTTCCCCACCAGCACTTCATTATCAGACTTCTTTTCAATTAAAGCCAAAATGTTACCAATAATCAAGTCTGAAAGTTCTTGAAAAATTTTTGCAATTTCATTTCGAATATCTCCTAGTTCAGAAGGCAATAATCCTGCAGGTCCAGCTTCAAGCATTGTTTCAACTTTTACTTCCATTCCAAATCGGCTCAGAACATTTTCCAGTAGCTCTTTGTCTGCTACAAATGTAACAAGCCTAATAATCACTTTCACTAGGCGCCATTTTTTTTGACGTTTTAAACGGAGTTAAAGATTAAGCAATCTTATTTTCTTGTCTCCTGCTCTGCTCCGCCAGCATCTAGCTTTCAGTTAAAATAAAGTTTAAAAATGATTCTTAAAAAATGTTTTACCCTTCAAATGATTTTGATGGCTGGTTGTGGTCGCGATGTCTGGTTCTGCATCTAGCAGAGTCGTTCCAAGTCCGGAGCTGCTTGGCTGGTTTCTGGGGAGTTCCCCTACTTTGCACCCCAGAATTTTTCCTGGGGGGCTTTGGGGAACTCTACCCCCACCAGCCTGCTCTTCACTCTCCCCTTTGCCCGAGAAGAGCCTTTCCAAGCTTCCCGACAGCGTTTACCTGCTGATCGGGAGCTTTTACAGAACAAGGAAACGGGCGCCCATTTCTAGGCGTCTTCGACGAGCCACGGAGCCACCGGAAGTCCTATATTTACCTCTCTTTATTTAATGTTGTTCAGTTACTTTAAGTTTCATCAATATTAAGTTAAATATTTCTTGTTCCGATTTCTATTTTCGAGGCAACAGTACATTTTATTCCATATTTCATAATAGTCCGAATCCTCTCTCTCTTTCAACTCCATAGTCATTTTATCCATCTCTGCGCATTCTAGAATTTTCCTTATTACAGTTTCGTCTGACAGTATATTTTTTTGTTTCCAATTTTTTGCAAATGTGATTCTTGCTGCAGTAAGTATGTGCAATATAATGTATTGAAGGTTTTTATTCATTTTCAGCTTCAGTATTCCTAATAAAAACAATTCAGGTTGTTTTTTTTTTAAATTTGATTTATATGTCGCCCTTCTCCAGAGACTCAGGGCAGCTTACAATGCGTTAAGCAATAGCCTTCATACTTTTGTATATTTTATACAAAGTCAGCTTATTGCCCCCACAATCTGGGTCCTCATTTTACCTACCTTAGAAAGGATGGAAGGCTAAGTCAACCTTGAGCCTGGTGGGATTTGAACTTGCAGTAATTGCAGGCAGCTGATCTTAATAACAGTTAATGACACTGCTTTAGTCTGTTGAGCCACCAGAGCTCCTGGTGGCTCAGGTTTCATATCTATTGTTTGCTTTGTAATTTCTTCCAACCATTTTTGAATTTGACGCCAATACTTCCTTGTGATGGGGCACGTCCACCACATATGGTAGAATGTTCCAGATTTATAGTTACATCTCCAACAATTAGGTGATAAATTGGGATACATCTTGGCCAATCTCGCTAGTGGCAAATGCCACCTATAAAACATTTTATAGAGGTTTTCTTTGTAGGTAACTGCTGTTGAGTTTGTAGTTCCCTACCCATAGCTTGTCCCACTGTTCTAATTCTATGCTGTGGCTGAAATTCCTTCCCCGAAATTCCTTCCCCAACTAATCATCATTTCTTTTACAACTTCCTCCTCCATTTTATGCCTTAGTAGAAATTTATATAATTTTGTAATAATTTTTCCTTCTGTTCCCAATAAAATTTTATCCAACTCCAATTGTTTTTCATATATGCCAAATTGCCTTTGCTGACGACGTGGCATTTATTTTCACCCAGGGGTGAAATCTAAAAAATTTTGCTACCGGTTCTGTGGGCGTGGCTTAATTAGTGGGTGGAGCTTGGTGGTAAAGTGACTGGGTAGGCATGGCCAAGTCAATATTACTTCTTTGCCCTTTTTTAACCTACAAAACACAACACAACACAACTGGCTCACCCACAATGTAAAAGCAGCTGTGCT